>JADFDV010000052.1:1672914-2373348 GCA_019097775.1 Moniezia expansa
CATTTTGCCTTTTCTAAGTCAAACAATTATTTCTTTTCATAATTTCCAATTTGTCAGTGTTTTTAAGGAAACGCCGGATAGCTTGACTCTAATTGATTTTATTCGTCGACGGAAGTCAACGCTGTCATTTTCTTCTAAATCACGACTTTATTTGGAAGAAATCGATGATGCTTGGGTCTATGAATCGGACTTTCTTGTTGCTCCCACCTTTAAAGCGTCATCGACGTTTGTGGAAAAAAACGACTTAACGAAATATTATGTCAAAATTTGCCCTACTTTCTTATCGAGCACACCTTACATTTTGAACGCGGTTGACCTAGTAAACTCGATATGAAGAAATGTTTTTCTTCACCTCCTAAGTAACATTTGAAGGTTTATGGGCCTGACGAAAGCTTTCTGCTATTCTTCTAGTAGATTTCTTTCACTTCATGAAGTGGCTTCAGCCTTCATGCGCATACACTAGGCTAGATTCGTTGCCTTTCCAAGGCTTTGCAATAGAACCATTCCTCTAGTTGCGTTCTGGGTGGCAATAGGATAGTGGAAGTATATGAACTGTGGTAATATGATTAACAGGCCGTAGAGTTACCACTTCTGTTGGCCGCTAAGAGCCTAAAAGAGTTATGCTCCACTAGGCATTTGTGTCACAAGGGTGCCCAAAAAAGGATATTTCTGATTCCCGTAATCCACTACCCTTCATATCCGAATATCTTGGTTTTTGTCGTCCACCGTGAGTTAAACTGCAGATGGCCTACCACGCGAAACGGCTGATTATTCGGCCCTATCAATATTCAGAGTATTCTGAATGTCAGTGGCGGCACTGGTAATATCTATTACTTTATCGACATTTGCCGATCTTTTTTTCTAAGCACCTACAATACTTCATAAAGCAAGTGGTGCAGATCGAATTAAGAGTGCACCAATATTGTCTCATCATAGGTTCTTTCTACGGAGTGTGTGCAGAGCAGACCTTGAGACTTGAGTAACTTCTGCGGTTTGATAATAAAACACGAACCAGCATCTTATTTCACAACTTTTAATCACGGATGTAAAAAAGTTTGACCTTAGTGCTCTCATTAAACTTTGAGTTTTTTCTCGATCCAGTTGAAGATGAGTAATTCTTCATCGATCCTTGCCCCTCTTTAGCAAGAATACATACTTCGAGTCTCGAAAATGAAGTCTCGGCACATCAACGAGAGGAATTCAAGAGATTTTTCATGAGTTGCATTGAACAGAAGTGCACTGTGCTCAAAGACAAGGCCCTTTAAATTGTGACGCTTATACAGATCAATTTGGTTCTGTCAATAAATCTTGTGAATTCTTAATAATCTTTCCGACCCCAGAAAACTCCAGAAAAATAAGTCCAAGTAATTCCCCAAAGTATTGGGCTGGAAGACTCTACACTTATCAGAGCAAGTCAAAGTATTCCTAAGGCTGGTCGCCAATTGGCGAATCGAAAATTCTGACCGAAACAGCCCTGCGGAGAAACCCGTTCGATTTTCTTTTGCTCTCAGAGGCAGGAACTTGACTGGATGACGAGGGATGATGTCTAGATAAATACTACATAAAGCATCAAAAAATGATAAAATAATAACAGACAGATGGACACGTTATGATTTTTTATAAAATCTATTTCACTGAAATCACCAAAATATCAATTGATATTAACAATATATATATAGAGCCAAGTAAATTTCGGTTTCAAGGGCTATCGCTGAAAAGCGAGAAATAAAGAGCCTGCTTGTTTAATGCGATAACAAGAGTGTAGTAAGATTTACTTTCTAATGGGCTTGCTAAAACGGTACATCCACACCGGTAGCACCGGAGTAACCACATTTAAAATAAAAAAATAAAATGAATAAATAAATGAACTTAACTATGTGGGGAATAGGTAGGCCAAGCAAAAGTAAATGAAGCGCACCATCAAAGAATAAGCCATGCTTTTACGTGTGTTTTACATCATTCTGAAACTTTAAAATGTAAAATAGATTATTATTTACAATTTTAAGAAAAAAATTTCTAGTTTTGAGAAAATTTAAATTCAATCTTGATTTTTTTTATCCAAGTTAATTAGGTTTTGTAGACGAGAAGGTTGCGCGCGACGCTCGTTCCAGTAGTCCTGCGGTTTAGTCGCTTGTTTTGTTGTAAAGGATTGCTATGGGTACGTCTGTTCGATTTGACAGGCATTGACTGTTTGTTTTTTTCAATGTTCTCTGAACATATCATACGCACCAATAGAGTCTTTCACTTGCAGGCAAGGGTATTCAGACAATAATTCGTCGGTTTTACGAACACATCGCTCATTTGTTGCTGTGTTAGAAGGTCTTCGTGCAATAAAACATGGTAATAGGCCGCGTAAGCTTATGCAGTTAATCAATTATTTGAAAACTGAAGTGCTTTTCTCCATTATATTTAAGCACTTTCTCTTTCCAGAGATAATCTCCGATTTGTTCGCCAGTCAAATGAAACACAGACAGCGAGCGTTCTTAAATGATTGCATCGGCCATTTAAGCATTGTTGAGACCGATTCCTCGACTGCCATTCATCTAGTTGCTAAGAAATTATTGTCCTGCGAGTTGCACCGTTATGAAATACAGAGAATGCCAGGGATGAACTTTCAAATCAATGATACCATGAGTAATAGTGTGTCTCTAAGAAATAACTTTTGCCTTTCCGCCAGACTGTTCGACTCACCGGACACCGTCGCATGTCTAGCTGGGCGGGATCTGAATATCATCAAATACGATCGTAAGGTGCTGTTTTAGTTATTATTGACTCTTCCAGATGACTTAAATGATTATATCTCATTGAAATCTGTTTATCTTGGGAGAAAATATGGTGACGTTCAATTCGCGCAGGAGCCGGTGAGATCGTCATTCTTTCAACCCACGGATTATGCTCGAAGGAAATCAGTTTTATTGTTTAATCATAACGAGGTCATTTCGGCCCCGAGAATACATGGTTCTGCGGCGTCCTCTCAACGACCATTCTATAAACTCCACCGTCAGTCAAAAATAACCGCTGTAGGTATTGCCAACGCCTTTGAAGAATCGAGAAACATATCCATCTATATTGCCAAAGGGACCAAGTTCTGCCTTCTTCCACTAAAGGCCACACTGCGAAGCAGGGGCAGTATTGACTTTGCTGAGAGTGCAAATACGAGTGAGATATTCCATCTACAGTGTTTACTGTCACCCAATAATGACCGCAGGGGTGTGGTTGTTCGACGTAGGGATGGTCAAATAGAGTTTTGGGAAGATCGGCAGCCGAAGGGGCCGGCTGTTGTCTATCTCCACTCTTTTATCGGTTCAACGACCTCTCAAGGTGGGCGTCCAGTTGTCGATTTTCCCTGCCAGTCCTATGTCGCTGCAACCACTAGTGACAACGAGACGATTCGTTTGTGGAAGCTGAAAACTGGTCAGTTAGTAAATGTGATAGAGCCTCCTGAACCGGAATTCGCCGAAAATTTTCTCTTTCCTTCAATTCTGATGTTCCGATCCTATTGGGGTTTCGATGGTAATAGGTCGTCGTTTCAAGGCCTCACGTTGATGTCCATTAAAAAAAATGTGGTTGATTTCTTTTTCTAAGTGATTGAGATTTGGCTTTTGACTATTTTTTTACATCATAAGGAGACCTGTTACATTCGATTTCAATTCTTTTCTGGCGAAGATTGTTACATTTGGACTATCTGCAAAGTAAAAGCTCCAGAAGTGTTAATAAACGATAAAGCAGAGTTTTGTTATTGTTCTTTATTCGACTACAGTTTTAAACCAAGTCGGACGTGGTTTGGCCTCTAAGAGCAGTGGTCGCATGCACATAATGCCTCGCGGCATATGCCTCGCCCAAAGTTGTAAAGCCCTTTTTTCCGATCTAGGCCTAGAGTATTATGACCATTATCATTGTAACTCATTGATTATTGAATAATATTCATTGGTCAGCAGCTTCCCTCAAGACTTTTGGATTCGAAAGCACTTTGACCTTTTGCAGTATTAGGAACTCCAGCTGAATCGCTGAAGTACGTTGTCCTGTGCTGTAGTCTTTATTACAACTTGGGCGGTACCGCTGAGACCGTTTTAATGTCTTCTGTCTGTCTTATTGTTGTTAGACAGAAGTGCTCGTGATAATACCGAAGGTCATGGCTTTTCTGCCGTTGGTAGATGCTAACGCGTTAGCGCGGCATGACTTACGCATCGATTCATAGTAATCCTTAATTTAAAGTCTTCGGATACGTTGAGTCATTGAGGAAACTTGCTCATTTATTTGAGTTAACTGGCAACTAGTTGCGAGTTGATTAGTTTTGAGTGTCCATTCTTTTCTGCGTATATTTTACACTTTTGGAGGCAGTGGTAAGGCAGTACATAAGGTGAATTATCGCTTATGTCATGGAGTAATTTGCCCGCTGAGTTACTTTTAACACCAATTTACTTCGCCAGCGAGATGGGCTGCATCTACAGTGAAATTACGTAAAATAGCAGCATGATTCATTAAATGGCTTTTTTGAACTTCGTCTTTTGAACTTCGCTTTGATTATCGCTGACTATTATCGATTGACAGATCGCTGCCGCCTCGGATTCTGTTTTGAAGACTCTGAGTCACCGTGGATACAACGAGGCGAATGAATACTGTAGTTCAACGGACGAGGTTAAAAACGAGAATAGGCTGAATCAGAAAAAGTATTCCTAAAAGCTGTCATGTGGCCTCACAAATAAGCACAACGTATGCTGCTATAAAATAACTTCAATTATTTGCGCGTAAATAGTCCGTTCTGCGGAAACTTCTGGAAAAATTATGAACAACGCTTAGCGATTGCAGACCAAATTGATAAGATCTCTGATAAGGAGTTCACATTGTTTCGACTTTTTTTTCGCAACTTCTAGGTTTGAATTTGAAATGATTGAATAAAATGCCGGGAACTGATCACTGATCCAGTGGGAATTGAATTCTAATGCACATTACTCAGATTTAGTCAAGGATGCTCAGCACTTTGAATGCTTCAACAATTACACATCAAATCACAGACAACATAATCTGAAACTGCGCGGGGTAGTTGGAAGCCATATTATTGCTTTAGGTATATTGTATGACTTTAAAAGTAAACCCACGCAATGACAGAACAAATATCTTGCCTTTGCTCCATGGAGGAATTAGGAAGTTGAAAAGTGCAAGCATAGTTTAAAATTCACTTACAAGAATTAGAGGATGTAGTAGTGGTGAAATGGTGGGATCAAATTAGATGGACTCAAATGAAAATGGCCTACTCTCACAGTAAATGACTACTATAGCACCGAACTGACCGTGTGGGTTATACAAACGTTAAATAGCCAGACTCAATTCAAGTCCTCGTGGTGTGGAAGGATAACTTTATTTAACTGCTCACACGTCATAAATTGAACCATGCAGAGCTGGATGGCTATGGATGGTTACCAATTTGGTTCGTAGAATTTCCAATTTATGGAGAAAAGGTGTAGAAGCCTCATGACCATCATGGCACAATGTGAGCTAACAAGAAAATTGCAACTTTCACACCTATGTAAATAAATGATTTACCTTTAATTATATTACCCAATTACTATTTAATCGAATCAGACCCATGCACTTAATTTTGTGTCCAATTTAGCTTAAAAGACGACGAAAGTCAAAATGACACCATCTTCAACTGCTACTAATTTTTATTTGAGCTTATTTTTTTAGGCAAATGGTCGCTGAAGAACTAAATAATCCCGTTCACTCTGGTAATTGAAACTGTCTCCATTCCAGCCACCATCTTTAGAGCTATTTGACTGAGGAAATGGTGACTTCGGTGTTAAATTAGATGAATTTTGAACCATTAAACATATATCGGAGTCAATTAGAAGTTTTGTCTGATGACGGCGGCGGAACCGACCTACTTATCCGCATTATTTTCTGTGGCGCCGATGCAGTGAAGTAGGCTGAAACCAAGTAGGAACTAAACGATAACTCCTGGCGTCTGCGCTCTCTCAGTTCACTCTTTTCAGACTTTCCTGATAACCGGAAAATCCTTGGTGACTCTCTTTCCTTCTCGCTTCGATTACTTCCATACACGATGATGTTAACAGTATCAGTATATGATAGCTGAAAGATCAAGAAACGATGCCAACCTATCAAAATTCCAGAGAAATAGAACTTGCTCAAAAGCATTTTGAGTCGGCAGTAGAATTCGTGATATCAGGGTTGATCTTAGTATCATCAGCAGTGTTAATGAATGAGTCTGGTGTGGATGAACATGTTGCCCTGATATCTAGTGGCACAGGCGTGTTGGATGTCATGATTTTTGAAGAAATAATTTTCGTGGTTGAGAGGAGGTATTGGAAAACTTTTCGAAGTCTTTTAAAAACATCACCACATTAGGTCTCGCTAAAGATGGTGTCAAGTTTTAATTTGTAGCTGAAATTCAGCTTTTGGCTCAGCACCTTTTGACTGAGTGTTAGCGTTTTTCTCAATCTTTATCGCTTTCACTATGCAAGGCAAACAGCTGTGGCTCTTTGAACATCTACCTTATATCGTGAAAAATGAAATTCGACCACGCTACTCCGAAGGGTCATAGGTTAGATGAGACATTTTGCCAACTACAACTTGAGGTAGCAACCAATCTCAGCCAAATGGGTGCGTATATGGACAGACTAGCGGGTGCTTTGAAACAAAGTAGTTTTAAATTTGACGGTCACTGATAGTCAACCTCGCTGGAATTCCCCGTGAGTTGTTAGATAAATTCATTGGTGATTTATCCTTTTTTAAACATTGTGTTATTAGTGGCAAAATAGCTTACCGTGAATCTCCACCCCCACCTGTTTAAGCCATTAAACCTTCCAAAAATCGTGGTTTCACTTCTGTAGCATATTTTTCAACTAAATCAACAGACTGACCAAAGTAAAATGCACAGTAAGCATTCAAAAACTAACACAATCAATAATTTCAAAAGGTAATGCACGAGTTAATTTTTCTCAAACAACTAAATAACTAGGCAACGGATTTATAAGTCTCCTGTATTTCTATTGGAATTCTAATAAATTTTAAATTCCTTAGATCATAAACTAATGGATTCGGATCGTTAAAAACTACCGATCCCTCACAATAACTCTACAACTTTTGCCCAACGTGTGCATATCAGCTGGCCTCGTGTCATGCAGTGACGTTTGGTAATAAGGTAGTCTTTCACAAACTTATGCACATACATTCAGTTCAGCGAAGCTGCAGAATCAGAGATGTCAAATTGCCTTGAAATCGTACTAATTTTACTTGGTTGATTCGGCCATTTCAAAGGAGCTGGGGGCATTGCAAATTACGACTTCTAAACATAGAAGTGAATTTCCACAGTGTTAGATCAACCAGCTTTGATTTAGCTTTCCCGATATATTAGTCAAAGCTGTGGAGACTGAGCATCTCTAGGAAATCACCAGCACTGGTTGACCACAATTACTTTATTCTCAATGAGTGCCCAATTCACAAACAAATTTGTTCCAAGCTAAACTTGAGAACTTGTGTACGTTGAGGTAAATTTCAATCACTGGTTACAGTTTTTCATTCATTATAAACATTAAGTATTGGTGGCATATGGCCAATCAACCTTATTCTATTGAGCCAGTAGTGCTACATTTTAAAATTAAAAGTCCCTACAGGAACTCTCACAGAACTTAATCGAATTCAAATGTAAAAGCATGAATTTCACAAGTGGCATAGTTTCAAAATATTGCTGAGAGCTGCACTTTAGGAAACTTTCATCGAAGTCTTGAAGCCGAATAATTATTAGTGACTGAAGTTTTAGTACCAAACAGAAAGCATTGTCTATTTATAATATTTTTAATACCTATACCCAGATTGTCCCAGAACTCAATAATGCATCGGTTTGTTAACGTATAAACCCAATCATTTGCACTGGTTTATCAGATTAATAAAAGTAATGTTCAATCCTGTCCAGTCCCTTGCCTTGTACCTTCCTGACCTTCAACTTATAAAGCTGACGTTCCCACCGATGAACCTCAAGCCACAAAGCAAAGCCAAACGCCAAGGAGCGAAAGTGCTAAAAAGGGTGTTATCAAGAGTTTCCTCGGCGAATCAATTAACTCGAAGGCACTTAAAAGATGCTTAATTTGCTAAAAAAAATTTTCATTTTTTCGGTCTAACTAGAATTTTCGACAAAAATAGGCCTGCGAGCCAACATTCCTGCCTATGGTTAAAATATAATTCTACTTAATAATTTCAAATATCCATTAACATTTCTTAACGTTAGGTTGCACATGTGCCGACCAACGTTAAAGTGTTCCCGGCCTAAGTTCGATTCATTCGGTCAGTTCTGGGAACAAATCCGAAACTATTACGAAAAACACCTTAATTGTTCTCTAATTGTCCAAAATTTTGAAAAATTTCCTGCTTAAATAAAAACGGTCATTTCTACCAACTGAAATCGTGCTTACAGACGACCTGGTAGCGGTAGCCTACCCAGTAAAGCGAAGAAATATATAGGGAATTTTCACTGTAGCTGCTTACCCTCAGTGACGTGGTTAGGAAGATACATTAAAATGTAAATAAATAGACCAAGACCACTAGGTTCTAATATGTAACAACAGTGATATATTTGTTAAATAAATTAATTTGGCTTACCCTTTTTTGGCTAACCAAACTAGATATCGGTTTGATATTAAATGACTAAGCCAATGAATATTTAGATGTGGGCTGACCTTGTGAAAGAAATAATTATGCAATAACACTATTTATGCACTGGATGTATAGAATAAATTATAGCAAATATATATCAATTCGTGTAAAGTGCGGTCATCTAGGAAAATTTTTGGACTGAAATTTGCAAGTGGGTTTCTTTCGGAGGTATTTTGCTACGATTTTATTGAATTTTGCCAAAAGTGTATACCAGGAAAAGACATTTTTTAATGAATTAATAGAGATTTATGCTTGCTTTCCGACAGAACTATTTTCCATCAAGGATTTGCAAAGTGCTACACTAGCGAATAGCTTTATAACACTTGAAAAAATGTAAAAACATTGCTTAGACCGCATTTATAATGAAATACATAAAACGTTCCAGTTAAATACGCCTAGTCATTTACTCTTGGTGTAGACTGCTCGGGCTATTTCAATGAGTGGAGTTATTTACACAATTAGTGCTTTTAATTAAACTCAAATTGCTTCAAATGCACTTGCGAAGTGCCTTTCCAACATAATAAACAAAATTATTCTGGGTTTTAATTGGGAAATCAAAAGCTTCCTTTCGAAAATCAGAAATATGTGTAAATTCAGCATTTTGATAAGACTGATGCACCGATATGTCACTTTGCATGACAAACGCCAAGTTAGTTTTAATGTTTCGATTGCACTCGGTGCAGTACCAGAGAACCGTTTTTAACGGACAAAGGTAGCAAGTAAGAAAAGTATGCGTGGAAACATGAACCAAATTAACTGTGGTTAATTTATTTATGGAAAGGCACCGCAAATTGTTTACGCTAATCTTTTGTATGTTGCAAATATTGATGACCATCTCATCAATGTGAGTGGAAACAATTCAAAGGGCAGAGTAGGAATACTAACGAGCTGATTTGATTTGCTAGACTTACATTTTGAAGCCACCGAACACTATTGTTTTCGGTAGACGGGTTTTTCATTGGAAATTGGCCTAGGAGGAGATTTAGTAGACAAGTACTGAAGTGCTAATCGTTTTGCATACTTGAAAAACTTAAGAGCGGCATTATTAAAGTGCTACTTTCTAAAGGCGTTAAAACTAACCTGGAAACAGCTCGTTTTGTTGTCGGGTGATATTGCCATGGGGAATGGCGCCCACATCGATTCTAACCCTCTTCATGGTACCATTTGAAGCGGCACCGATTCTTGATGATCTGATGACTAAGCGGATCATGATCTTGAAGCTTAAAGCGAAATGTTTCGCTGAAATTCGGTAAACGTCACCTCCACCGACTAATTGACTACATAAATTAACGACGGAACTGAATCTTTTATTAAAATATGACTGTCCCCCAATTTCCACTAAAACTAATCCAAACCGTTAATCTTGAAGGCAGTATTTAAATGTACGAGAAATAAATTTCTGAAACCAGGACCCACAGATCAAGGCCAAAGTGTATGTTTGTCAAATAGTTGAGAAATTATGGTTAGCTAGGATAAAATAGGAGACTCGTTGCAATTCAGCCCAAGGCTTGAAGTTATGTTTCAACGAAATAGGTGGGGGATTGCACCACTGGATTTTAAAAAGCAGCTGAACATTATTCGGCACCCCACTATTCATTATAATAGAAGGCGAAAGGCAAATCGAGCCACATAGGCTTTTAAAATGTTATTCAGTAGATAAGGTCAGGAGACTTCGCTTTTAGTAGCTGTAGCTTTGAATTGTTTCCTAAGTTGCGCTGTAGACCCTCGATAGAAAAATAAAGAAGAAGATTGTTTAAGAACGATGTTAAATACGTATCCGCCTAAGTTATTTAATGCCTATCGCTCGAGTGCTTGAAGATTTCGCTTGAATTAGTGGATGTACAATTTGCACTCTAGTACTGGAAAAAGGGCATAATCCCGAAATTTGTTAGAACTCATTGTTCGGTACATAAATCACTAGTACCATTCATAGGACTATGGCTTAACATTATTAATAAATAGGGAACAAAAAGACTATGCCAGGGCTCTAAAATTGGTAGTACTTCAGTTATCAGAAGTTAGCTTTTCAGCGTAACTTTGAGTATGTCGTTATTTCAAACGAGGTCTAAAAAACTGCGATATCAATGAACTGTCCTAAAAACCCAAGATGGCTTGCAGTTAGCTTGCATAGGCAGTTGCAGGATTTTTACTTTGCTCTCTATTGTATATAATTATTCTGTTTCATGCTATTAATATACCAGCATGGCTTGAAAAACCGGATGGCCAAAGCCGATTTCTAGAATAAATCAATTCAAATTATACGACAGAAATCGCAAATCTTTTATTATCAAAACACGATGAGAAACAAAAGAAGTGTTATGAAACAAATTTACTCAGATAGCCAGAATGGGTAATGAAGGAGCAACGATTGCTTGAACATTTTGGATGAAGAGCCTCAGGTATCAGGTGATTTAAATCAAACATGTCGCAGTGAAGCTCTCACTAGGTTCTTCAAGACAAATTCTATAACTCATAGCGAAAGAACGCATCAAGTTGGAGAGGGCAAATTCTCTATAGCTGTCAGAGATTTGAAATAGGTATCAATTGGCGAGACAGATAATAAATCTGTGATTGCATAGTAGAATATTATTTAACGTCGATGTACCTTCATTTGATGTACACCGGTTCACTCTTTGTCGAAGTCGAAGTGATGTTTTTATTGGATGCTAGGTTTCTAGGCAGCATTTCATAATTCTAAGAAATTTCAATTCGCCAAATAGAGAAAGCGCTTTTGTGAACCTGAGTTTATAAAGGAGAGCACCTGTTTTTCGAATCAACCTTTATAATACATATTTGGAGAAGGGATCAAACTTAATTATAATCACAAACTGAAATGAGCGAATACTCAAAAGACAAAAATCAAGATGAAGTTACCACGATTTAACATAACGCCGTGGTTTTAAATTGAAATTGATTGTTTAGAAAGCCTACACTTTTTAGCAAACAATTTCAACAAAAAATTCACGCTAGTTTAATTATTGGGCTGTCATTGCTCAACGAGATTTTTCGAGTCCAAACTTTGCTTCATTAAGGATGATTTGAGCAAACCTACTATGGAGTTTGAATCAAATAGAGCCTATCAACTCGTTGACGATGATCAGAGCTATTGAGAAAAATTCGGAGTCAATGAAATGGTGCAACGTTTCAGAAGCGGCTCATGGTTAACGCCAATTTCGCCATCAATATGAGTAACGTATGGATCCAGAAGCCCTCTGGACGGGTGATCACATCTGGATTAATCAATTAGTTTCGATCATAGCCTTTACAGGTCTGGATTTCGTCACGGATCGGTAAGACCATGGTGGATCAGGAAACCACTAGAATTCTGAAACAAAAATATGTTTGAATTAGCTAGGTGATGCTGTCATGGTTCATAAAAAAAGGTAAAAGGCAGAAAAACGTTTTTTTTTTCAAGGCTATCAAGGCTAAATTATTTATGCAAGCGATCCTATGTTGTTGAAGAATAAGCACATGAATAGATTCCTATATGCTTCAAACCCTTATATGCGTATAAATATAACTATCAAGTCTTTGCTAATACAGTGGTTAGAATACAACTCCATACAATTAGGTATGTCCCATCATCCAACTAATAGTTGATTTAGATGTCCATCACTCGTGATATTGCTGATGACTGTTTCGTTTATTGAAAAAAAAACGGTGGAATGCAATAAGACTTGTCCCATTGAGGTCTCGTCCAGTCAACATAATTTCAAACATCGTTGAAATAGTGGAAGTAACATAATAACAACAAAAAAATTAGTGGAAGAATGTGAAACCTGACTAAAATGCTTATCGGGACCTTTTTCGGGGTCAGCAGGAGTATGACCACCTCATATTAATGGCCAAAGGTTATATGAACATTCAGAGAATCATAAAATCGTAGATGGGCCACAAAAGCTCTCAATTCAAGAGGATTGAAGACACAATCTGCAGATCTGTAGAAGCAGTAAGCAACTTTGCTTAAGCTGAAAATTCTTTAGCACAAGTGAATGATCTCAACTGCACTATTAAATCTCGTTCGCCCATTCTTTTAGTTGTTACACTTAAAATTCGCTAGACTCGAATCAGTTTCGTGAGATGTTTCCATTTCATAGCGATATTCCTGGTCCGCAGAAGAGTTCCGCTGTGCTGCTGCTTAAAAGCATCATTGAAAACCAGAGTTTATGCAAGCTATACTTAGGATCATTAATACCGATCATCAGATTGCATACATTGTGAATCGTAAGGTAGGTGTAACTAACACTGTTGACCTGTCTTTGAATATACCGATGTTTCGAAAAGCAATTTAAGCGAAATCTAATCAGCGATGCTGCATAATTTTAGAGAATATCGAAATCAGATATTCGATTACTTTTTTACGCCGGAGCAGACGCGATCGCTGAGTTAAATAACAGCCATTTGTACATTACCGAAATACAAATAAAAATAACAATCATGGGTACTAAATTATTAAATTAACATTTAAGAACTGTTTTTGAGCTCATATGAACAGCTTTACTTAGAGTGAGCTGATTTAACAAAAACTTCCATATCACCGAAAGCAATTAAAATATTTAACTTTAATCAATTGCTTTTTGCGAATAATGATGCTTATTAAGGTTCTTTAATAATTTTATTCGCTTTATTCGCTAAACCTCTTGGGCATATTGGCCAGTTTTTCAAAATGCAGGCATTAAGTCCCCCCACTGAGAAATTTCAGCTCCCCGCGGTCTGGAATGACGAGGATGAAATTTATCGCTTGTTTATAGAAATTAAGAGACCCAGACACATAGACCCAGCTGGATATGACCGCAAAATATCTTTTTGGAGAGACCTTATTATGAATTACGCCAAAAGTCATCGTATCGTTGTCATAACCGAACAATCGTTGACTGATGTATTTAAGCGCTGCTTTGATTTCGATGGTGTTGTGTATAAACCTCGTTGCTTGCATCAAGTTCTTTCCGAGATGACAAAGGCGGGATTAGTGAAAGTCGTCAACCAAGAAAACTTAGTCGAGAGTATCATTAACGTTGGATTTGAATGGGTCATCAAAAAACCCGTCTTTTGGGCATGGTCTCTTATGAAAGGCGAAGAGTATGTTGTTTCATACATTTACTTGCTTATTGTAGGATAATCAAAGATGATCTTAATAAACGAAGCTACGGGACGCCAGGCACCCCTTTATACCTCACCGAATTAGTCGTCCCTTTATGTGAAGGTTTCGTTAACCATTGCAAAAAGACTGAAGACTCCCTTATTATGGATGGCTGCGTTTACTCGTTGGAAGATTTTGAAGAGGCGCTTTTGAAATATTTTCGGCACATTAGTTCTCGCAGCTTCATTAAAAGTCAACTTTGTGAAAGAGCTTTTATAAGAATAGATAGTTCGGCCTCTATTCCAGTAATAATGATCCATTTATTACCTGTTTATTAAGTTGGTATATTTTTGTGACGCGAAGCCAGTTAATCTAGATCCTGCCACTCTTTCGTCCATTGCACACTTGAGAAAGACGATGAAAAAGATTACTCAGGACCAGGAGAGACTTTCTAGCGAGATATCGGTGCGGCACGAGCGAATTAAAGCACTGACACGAAATAACCGGTAGGTGGCTTGGTTAAATTACTCCAACGTTCCTTTTAGGAAACACGATGCTTTGAATTTGTTACGACGGTGCAAACAGCTCGAAAATGAATTAGACCGAAAAGCACAACATTTGACCCAGTTGGAAGCCTTGGAGTTGAAACTTTGCGCAGCGAAGGATAATAAGACTGTTCTCAACGCTTTATCGGAAGCCAATATAGCTTTGAAACAAACCACTGGGGGATTGGCAGGTCTTGAGGATGCCGAAAAAGCTATGGACGACATAGCCGAAACTATGGAAGATGTGGCGGCCGTTTCTCAGGCGATGTCAGCTCCTCTTGATAGCTTGTTGCGAGATTCAGATGAGGAAAAGCTCTCCGCGGAGTTAAATGGCCTGTTGGGTGAGGAATCGGAAGAACTCTCAGAATTCGATTCAGTAAAAGCGCAGCTTCCCTCACCGCCGAGGCATAAAATCGGAGAGGCGGAAGAGGGCGAGATCTTGCGAGCATTTGATTCCCTCAACTTAGACCAGAAAGAAATGAATTCGACGAAGCTCGAATCCAATGCGACTTAATGACTCAACTGCCTTAAAAATATATTTTCTCTCATTTTCTTTTTGTTAAGCCGTGTGTCTTTCATACAAATCTGATTTTCGCTAATATAACAGCGTCTATCCGCTACCCATACCTTCTCCCGTGTTATCAGATCTCAAACGTGACTACAGTGAGATCACTTGTGAGACCTCACTAGAAGTGTGATCCCAAGCTTATAAAATTGAAGGGGCTAGTTCAAAGACTGTGTTTTGATGGAGAGTACCTAAGACACTATAGAATAAAAAAGCGGAGAAGGACCCTCCTTCCAGGTGCTTGTCTGCCATAGCTGGACTCGAAAGGTAAAACATAATATCTGTTTATCGGGTTAACGGCCCAGCCTTAGGATTAATTTATAAGTCTGATGCGGAATACGCAACCTATCATCTGGCCACTGCATTAGAAGAAATTAGAAGGCATATGAAACAAAAAGGGATCAGTTGAGTGCATATTCATTTGATGGGCATGATAGTTAAGGAATTTACACCATTTTATGAATCAATTCACTGATCATCTCATCTCTGTTTCCGACAAGCTGGTTGAATGGGTGCTGTGACTTCTTCAAGTGACTTTTCCAACCGCCAGTAGGAGCCATCACTTTGAAAGGGCAAAGGAATCCTAAAACTTCTCGTAAATGCGGACCGAGAGTGATCAGCTCGTGAATTATATCTTCTATACAAAGAATGCCCAGAGGACCGAGCTTCTCCTCCACTACAGCATTGTCAATTGTGCGAAATTTATTCCCAACTTTGGTTTTACCTCGCTTAAAGATGAGATTGCGTACAGTGGTCAGGTCTGCATAACCCCAAGCAATGTAGGGACGGACAGCTGTTAAGAGTTCAAGCATTGCTTTGGAGACTTTTATAAATACGGCACTGTTCACTGAACCCAAATTTAAAATCCGGAGGATCTGAATCGCTTCTGTAGATACGCCGTTGTTACCTTGGACTCTGACTACAATCCCAAGACGATCATTCCAAATGATGGGGGCTTTACGCTTAGCTGCGCGTTCAAGTCTTGCTTTGTCTCTGATTTCTTTTCTGTGACTCTTAAGAGATAATATGAGAAAGAATTGCTTACCGCTATGAAATGCGCAGGTCTGCGGAAGACACTCTTTCGTTCCTTAGCTCGCCGTCGGATATCTGCAGAACGCTTCAATTGCGCTTTAATAACATCTTTATTCGTCTGCTTCCTCCTTTTAAGAAGTTTAACTGGAACTGTCGGGAGCTTCGGAATAGGTTTTTCTTCTCCACTGAGGATGAAAAAAATAAACTATAAGAGACTCACATTCTACTTTCCATGTTCAATGTGACAGCAGAACCTGAGCATGTACGCGAGCACGAACCCGAGAGACGAAATCACGAACTTCGTGAAATATGGCGCGGGAACTTTCGATAATATATTCAATTTACTGCCAGTTGTAAACTGTAACTGATAGTTTTATCATAATATTTGGCTTCTATTTTTTTCATTCTATACTAAAACAAACTTTTATTTCCAACCAATTATCTGTGCATGATCTTGATTAGCTAAATTTCATAAATATTTAATATTCATATTGATTTTCTTAATTGTTTACTGATTTAACGATTTTCCTTCTGTGACGAACCAGCCAATAAAAGCATTGTGATATTTAAGTTCGTGCGTTTTCAATGGTAATCATCCATTCCGTACACCGAGTATGATTACGGGTGTTCCCGTTGAAGACGTTATTATCGAAGCATATGGACCGATTTTTAATGGTCCTGGCGCCGAAAAAGCTCAGGAGCCTTTTATTTTGCGCAAATTAGAAAGTTCACAACTCGATGCCATTGAACGCGCCAAAAAATATGCAATGGAACAGAATATCAAGGTCCTTCTTCTTAAGCAGACACAACAAACGCAGAATTTACAAATGAATGCTGCCCGAAGAAATCAGACGATCGCATTGCTGAATCGCATCTATATTGGCTCAATTGCTTATGATATTAAGGAGGATGTTATCAAACAGGCTTTCGTTCCCTTCGGCCCCGTGAAAAACGTTAGTATGAGCTGGGATCCTGCAACTCAGAAGCACAAGGGTTTCGCATTTGTTGAGTTTGAGTATCCAGAAGCAGCTCAGCTGGCAATCGAACAGATGAATGGGTCTAATTTTGGCGGTCGTCTTCTCAAAGTTGGTCGACCTAGCAATCTTCCAGATGCTGCACCATTTATGACGGAACTTATCAATGACTACAAACTCCAAAACCGAATTTATATCGCCGGTGTGCATTCAGAACTCACAGACTCAGATATCGAATGCGTTTTTCAAGCCTTCGGCAACATCACCATGTGTCGGTAAGTAATAGATTTTAATTATTTTCGTCTTTCGGATTTAGTCTCATTCAAGATCCTCAGCACCACGGCTTTCATCGAGGTTTCGGATATGTCGAATTCGATACTGAAGAGGCTGCAACAGCTGCTGTTGTTAGTATGAATCGATTTGATTTGGGTGGTCAATTGCTTCGTGTCACCAAAGCAATATCTCCTCCGGATGGTATAAGCACTAATCCTGTAGTCAGTCATCTTCCTGCGGCTACAGCCGTTGCGGCTGCCTCTGTAACAGCTAAATTGCTCTCCATGGAAGTCGAACAGGTACGATGGCTTTCTTTCGATATTGTTTTCGCTGATGGTACCTCTGTTTCTCATAATGAAGCTCAAAACTAGTCCATTCAAATTGAAAATCGGTAGCTTCGTGCCTTTGATAGTAATTTCTAACAGGAGTTGAATGCTTGCCTCAGTACATGAGACTCTTGTTTTATTTGCTTATTGTTTCTATTTTATTAGCACAGGCTTCGTTTAACGGGTCTTTGAATGTTGGCTAATAGTTTATATGGCGTTGCTATTGTCTGTTTCTATTTCGCTTGGTTGATCTTTATAAGTACTTCTGATTCGCATGTCAATTTTTAACTATTTTGTAGTTGTTGCTGCCTGGGTACTACCATTCTCCTTTTTGTTGATGTTTAGTTTGGTTTTTGTTCACTTGTTTATATTTCCTCCCATTTCCGGCTACTACCTATTTCGACTGATTAGTACCTAAATCAAGAGCGTCTCTCTGGGATAGTTTGGTCTTCTATAGTCTGCGGCAATTTCCATCTCTATGGTAGAAGGAATGAATTGGGGTTCTGCAGTAGTGGTGCGCATGACACTTACTACTCATGACTTTGTTGACAGTGTGAACACCGTAGAATTTTATCATGGAGCATGAGGGGAGAATTGGTGCAATCATTTTGATTAGAGGTCAGTATGTAAGCAACATTGGTGGTCATTCTGGTCATTCAATTATCTTCTGAGTGATTGCGAGTGGCTTCTTTCTTCAGACACCTGGCTAACAGACGGCTGCCATTATGTTTTAAACTTGGGAAATGTTAGGTGAGATTTTTTCTCCTCAAGAGAAGATTCCAGTCCTGGCAATCGCCCTATGATTAGTTTTCATTCAGTACTATTTTACTCCCGTCTTGGGGCATAATATCTCATAGGTATCCATCAGAATTCCTTCTTTCCAATGAAAGCTGTACCAATACAAAAGGATTATTTTTGTACTCACCTCAATTTCGGCCACATGGCTTTTTTTCGGGTTTCTTCTTTTAAATACCTTCGGTTTTGGTCCAAATCCGTTTTTCTGAATCGAAAATATCTACACGTATTAAACTGATGGAGATAGACATTTCAATTGGTTATATGATGGCTTCCTAGCTCTTAAACTTTCCGCGTTCTGGCATTAATTATTTTCCGGTCAAAATAGTTTAGTATGAAAGAAGTTCAGTTTATTGTTGATCCCATTCTTCAATTGGTCAACTTCCAATTTCCTTTCAAAGTTCAAGTCGGCAAAACTGTTTGTGGATAACCGGAAACATCTGGTTATGTCTCGCTCTCCTTTTAAGTTTTTTTGTTTTACTTGGAAGGCTAAGTTTAAGCGCTGATAATTGTGATCTTCATGTTAACTACCCCCGACTCTTCCTCGATTTATTTAAAAATCTCTGAAGGAAGGCGTTTTTCAACTTTTATCTTGGAATTAGAAAAGTACATTAGTGCATCTGATTAGGGAACTCTCATTCGGCTATCAAACCACCATGCGTAAGCCTGGGCGCTCCGAACTCTTAATAATTGCTTGGTCGGACTCATTTGCGACCTTTATACCATTGATGCTTCCATGACAAGCCTACAACAGGCCGTATTTAATCTTGATCTACGTTTGTCACTTTCGGTTCTTTCCGTGGTCTCCAAACAGATCAACAATAACTTTAAACCGAATGAAATTGAAAATTCAGAGTTTCGAGCAGCGAAAATTCACTCCCTGATCTAGCAAAAAGCAAGTTAGCTGTGAGTATCATAATCTGAAAGACTGAAATAAGTACTAACCATACAGACCCAAAGTGATGCCGAAAAACTAGGAAGTAACGTTGTCTTGTTTGTCTCACATTTAAGGAATGACTTGCATCAACCGAAATCGGTGATCTTTCGACTCCCATGGGCATTCGCTGTGACTTGAGATAGCTTATTCTATCTCTGCTACCAGTTGATATCAAATACATCTTATTTAACGTAAGTATATGAAAAATGGACCTGTGATTTGGCGATTTAGGGTAGTCATATATTGGGGTGGTTTGTATGTGATTGAAAGGGTACTCTTCACTCTATCGTAACAATAATCCTTTATATAAAAGCTTTTTTAAAAGATAATGCAGCTTTCTTCTGATTGGCATCATTCGCGGCTGTATTTTTGACATCGTAGGACTTTGTCTTGTTGTTAAATTTTGCTAGTCGTACGGGCTGGATCCTTACCATTGCTGGTTGCCGTACTCGTTTTTATCGCGCGTCGTAGAGTGCATGGCTCTCAAAATAAGGATCTTCGTATTCTAAGTGAGTAGTTTAGTTCTACCTGAAGGATTGTCATTCGTTCCTTTAACTAGACGAGTCGAACTTGATCTCCAATAGACGGGTGGGTATGCAGTTGTTCTAGTTCTAATAAGATTTACCAGATTCAATATTGAAGAAGGCAGATTAATATTTTACCGACTTCCAAAGTAGGACTGTGCTGCAGGATTTTTATGCGGTACGGCGCCTATCATTTTCCTACAAAAAGGTCATAGAAAAATATGATATAAATACATAGATTCAAACGTTAAGTAGGAGCGGTATTAACAAAAGAGTTAAACCTTTGTTTATACATTGTACCTAAAGATGACCAGTAAATCCCACCGACGTCTCGCACGACCATACGCAGCGTCTTGGGCATGTCTCTGACTATTTCTGTTTATAACTTAAAAATAGCATCGGACGTAATAACTATCAAACGAAGTTTACTACGATGACCAAACTTTGCCAATACCTATAGAGGCTTAGGAAGTAGAAAGATGGAGTTTCATTTGGTTGATTGCAATCATATCAACTTCATTGGCCAGACACGGGAGGAAATCAGGAGAAATCGTTTTTTTCCATCATTTCGATTGTTTCTGACTGCGGACCCTACAATCCAACAGTCCTGAGCAGTAACCCTGATCGATATACCATGGGCAAATGAGTTCACTCCGGCAGTTGAACAAAACATGGACCTGAGTGAGTCTGGGGATGCTGCCTCAAACGATTATCTTTAGAAATCCTGATACCAACAAGGTCCAGGTAAGTTTTCGCGCTCCCCTTCCTTTTCGGCCCCCTGTTGCTAGATTCCTCAATCACGTTCTGCTGAGAACTATCAGCTTGATATTTTAAATGGTACCTTCTGCATCTATTACCTTCAAAGATGGCTTTCTGGATCTTGCGATTACTTCGAAGCTTCGCCGGACAGGATTGTCACCGTTTTCGCCGATCGAAAATACTTAAAAGAGTTCGCTCGCTACGGATATCTAACCACTACTACTTGTTTGTTTTTCTTGGTCAATTTAGTTGTTGCCACTCTGTGGAAATTTGTTCCATGTTAAAGCTAAAGTTGAAATCCATCTTAATTCGATCTTCAAGATGGAATATTTCCCCCAACATGTTACTCTAACATCGATCTCTGAATGTGACGAATATTTTATGTATCTTTTTGTATGTCAGTGGTGTTACCATAATGGGCATGTTTGCTTCATCAAATGATTTCGCAATCCATCGACGCATATCCAGTAATTGGAATGATCGCCCACACTGGTTAAATGTTTATGTACCCTAAATCAGAGAGTTGCCGAAGTACCTCTCCCTCTTTTCAAGGTAAGTGTTGTAAGTCACTTTCTTCCAAGAAAAGAAGGGAACTTGTGTACTAACGTCTTTTACTGTACATCTTTCAGCAGAAGTCATAAAATTAAAACGCGAGGTTTTCGTTCCAGATTCCCGAAGCTCGACCACTGGCAGAAGCACCTATCGCGCCGTCTCGCAGTTCTCATCATCGATCACGTTCGAGGTCACCGAGATTGAGAACTCGACCGCGTCGGCGCTACTCTGGACACTCACGTCGAAGAAGACGATCTTCTACACCAGCATTAACTATTCGTCGACGAAAATCCACTTCTTCCTCCAAATCTGTCTTATCCTCTTCGTCATCAGTCCATTCTTCAGTATCCTCCAGGCAACGGCGTTATCGCCGTCAAAAGGACTCCCATAATTCTCGATCGCGTCGTCGACGAAAGGGCTCGTCTCATGGTGAGTATGGGTCTTCTTTTTCAAAATTATTCGTTTTTTCCTTTTTCAATCCAACCATAGAAAGAGAATGCGCATACTTAAGCTAACAGTAGGTTAAACCTCCAGACCTTTCTGGGGGACAAATGATGTCAGTTTAACTTCTTTCAGTCCTTCTCCTTTAAAACGAATCTGCGTCACACTCTGTTAATTAACACCTAATTTCAGTTAGAGGAATGAGTAGTAATAAGTTGGGTTCTTTTATCACCTTCGAATTTTGCTGTTTTTGACTCCAATTTGTTTTTCCAGTCTTTCTTCTTTGAGAGATTGTAAACTCTGCGTAACCCTCATGGTTTTGGTTTTTGTGGGTCATTTCTTTAAAGTGATGAGATGATCTTAGTCTCTTCCACTCAAAGGTGTCCTCCTTTGTCGCCTTGCAGTTCTCAAATTTGTCATATCTAGTTTTTGATATAACGGTTAATCAGGCTCTTGAGCTTCGGGCTCACCTTTCATTACTTCTTTCGCAAGATAGTTCTGTGTTTTACAGTAATTTTATCATTAAACCAGAGGTCAAATTTTGTAATAATGGAACTTCAGAGCTTACATATTTTTATTTTCGAGTTTTGTAAATTTTGAAGTAATTTTCCGCTTGAAGCGAAGAAGTATTTATTTGCTCCGTTGGTATAGCAATCGTCTGTTTATTTACTCGTCAGGCCAGATAATTTCCAAATTTTTCGGAGCACATCCACTTTCAATGGTTGAATTTCGATCTATAAGTTCTCCAAACGGAAAATCCTCAAACAGAGAAACATCAAGTGACATTTCCCTCCGCAATGTTTGGAAAGCGCCTCCACTAAAGCGATAGTGTATTAATGTTTTTAAAAGGGAGGAAGGATGCAAGTCGGCTCTTAGAATCTAGGCAGTTTCAGAATTTTCCACGACATAGTCCTTTCAGGCATTATTCATTTAGCTAATGGGATGCCTTCTGTCTGATACTCAGTGAGCACAATGATCGGTAGTATGGAAGATGGTGATTTTCCAGTTCGTGGTGTAATGCCCACCAGTGAAATATTCTGCCTCAAACCTGACGCTGCGCTGCACTGCCTAGAAATCCAGTTTCATAACCCTCGGTTTCGCTATCTCAGAATCACTTTTCTATTGATATTCTGAGTTGCAAATAAGACGTAAAAGCGCTGTTCACTGAGTCTGCCGGCTAGTAAAGGTTGAAAAGTTGAGAACTTTCGCTTTGCAAGTTTGTAAAAGAATTAAATTCCTAAGAGCTGATCTTCTGGCTACCAGTGATAGTCGATTATCCATTGCAAGCAAACGTCCGTTGATTTTTCAGCTAAATGCTTGCAGGTTATGGATTCCACCACATGATGCTACCAAGTAATCATCACTGTTTCAAAGTGCTTGTCGAACTGAAATTTCTTTTCAAACTTATGTGCTACATGTGCCACCCTGTTTCTGTTTCGGTTAGTATTAGTGGCTATTATCCAGTAGAAAAAAAAGTCTTGATCTTTCCAGCAGAAAAGTTCAAACGTGAAATGTCGTCATCAACTCATTCAGCGAATAGCAACCAAACTGCAAGGACACCACCGAAGCAAATTGGTAGCGACACAAGGCCGATGAATGGACCGCTGGCAGCAGAGAAGAAATCGGAGGCTGCTCTGACAAAGAGTAACAGTAAATGGTGTAGTGTTTCCTTGGAAGAGGAACAGGCGGCAGCATTTGTTCGGTCCAATGATAGTCGCCTCTACAACATTCCTTCACCTTCCTCAATTCCACTTCCTCCGAGCTCCAGCTAGCCCGATATCTCTCCTCCAACATGGCCTTTTTGCGAATCACTCCACCATTTTATGTGAGTTTTTCGGTTAAGGGTGTTTTTATTTGAAAATGGGTTCTGGGTGTACTCTACACGTGTTTAAGAGACAATGAGAGGCTTATGAGTGTGCTAGGTGTCCTTGCAAAAAATTACATGCTTGCTCTTTCAGATGACTTTAACCAATCCGGAGTTTTGTAGCCCTCGAAGCGACCTCCCATGAGCAGGGGTTATTTCTGTTGAAATTGTTTTAGTGCTTATTTGCACAGCGTCTATTTAATTCCTTTTTTCGTAACACCGAATCCTGTGCGATCTTTCCTTAATTTTCTTGCATTGGTGAAATTTATTAACAGCGTGATCTAATAGTGCCTGGATATCTGCGTCTTTTGCTTGAGATTGTGGCTATCTGTTCCGATCAAACAGGCTAGACTGTTAATGCATATAAGCTGTTAAATAATGATCAGTTGGACATGGTTGCATCAATCACTCAAGTGGAGCTGCTTTTTGATGACCTCAGACTACAAAGAGCTGTGCCCATCTGCCGTGAGCAGAATCCTTGCGCATATGGACCTTATCATTGATCGCCTTGTCAGCGATGCGTAAGAGCCCATGTAATGCCTGCACAACTGTGCTGCTAGTCATACTCCCTGGCCTCACAACACTTTTAGGTCGTATGTATTGATCATTAGTTAATATAACCATAAAGATCAGCCTCAATATGGCACACAAGGCGCGTTCAAAAGGGAAAGGCGCTCAGAGAGAGAATATTATCAATAATCAGATTTCTATTCTGGTAAAAATAGGGACTCAACTGAATTTTCATTTGGCTTTCGGACAGAATTTTCCATTTTAACCTAGAGGTGTCGTTAGTTGCCAGTCTCGTTTTTCCTAGGAACTCGATTTTGCCACCACGAAATCATGAGGAGAGTTTGGCATCGATATGGTGCTGTACAATCTACACCGATCACATTAAGATCAATTTAAGATAAGGAGTCGTCGTTGGAGTTATCTTTGAAGTATGGGCAGTCTCTACCATGCTTTATAAGAACAAAAATCGATGTGAACCACCTGTTTTCCTCGAATATTACATTTTCTGTTAAGAAAAAAAGGGAAAACTGGAATCAACAACTGTCCGAAGAGTAAATGCACCTTTATTATTTACTATAATGCTATGAAAACGAATTTGTGGGAAAGCCGGATTCCCTAAATCGCTGCAAGAATGGTGGTTCCTCCGGGCATTTGAGCTGTTAGGGCCTACCTACCATATTGTCTCAATTATTTTATCTCTTCAATTTCAGATTGTTCCCAATACCAATCGCGTTTTTTTGGAATGCTTTTATTGCCCCGTGGATGCAGAGGTACATTGTTATATTGTAAATAATGGCAGAGCGCCGCACTGCACGCAAACCAGGCCACCTGAATATTCGGTTTTAGTGTTTGCATTGTCTAGTGTAAAAAGAATGTTGGTAAAATGCACAGCTTGCAATTGTATGGTAGTCTTTTTTCTGTGAACTGGTTGGGACACCCAATAACTGCAGTGGTCACTAGGAGGCGCCAAAAGACCTTCTTTATTCCAAGTTAAGAGTCGAAGGATACTGTCCTTCTAGTGTAATGCAGAGATTCAAATAATTGTACATCGATCATTCGATTAAAATGGCAATGCGATTGAGTCCAGCTAAATGCCTGTGGTGGTGAAAGGGGCTATACCATGAGTGCGCAGCTACAATGTTGTCGTAAGTGTTTGCGCTCGATAGCCTTCTGACTCATTCAACATAAGCTTGGGATCAGATTAGAAAGGCAACACTTGTTCACGTTGCCCTGTGAGAAGAGTATTTGTGTTTGCGCAAGTAATATTTTTTGTGTCCGCTTCTACTGCAAATAAAAAACAGTGTAATGTTCAGTGTTGAAATAAATACCCATTCGTCAAAGATATGTATGGATATGGGAACACCAGAAGGCTCGACCTAGAATGAACATGGAAGAGGGTTCGATAGGGAATATTGTTGAAGAACGCTAGAGTCGTTCAGCAGAGGACGGGAGAAGTAAGGCGGAGAGGAAAGATGGCATCGACTATGGGGTGCAGATGATGTCGGCACTTATAATTGAGAGTCCGGTGCGGTTTTGGCTAAAGGGTTGTGTTCATAGAACCTTGTCCAATCTAATGTTTTAGAAACAAAGGTTTCTGAGAAGAGGGAACTTTAAACAAGTCGCATTTATTCGTCCAAAAAGCTGTCTGCTAGCTGTCCATCTGTTAATTTCCCAGTAAAAGCCTTTAAATGTCTGAAACAGGCAGATAACTGATTTCTAGATTAACTTAGCATTTTAGATCCAAGTTTACTTAGAGCCTTTTACCCTAACATATTTCTGGCACAGGTGCGGGTTAGTATGAGTCGTATTTCGTAGAGCGATGGATCGCTGAAATATAGTAATCATAGGTATGAAATGGGTAGGTGAGACTTGATTCAAACAGTTCTGCGCTTGGGTGCAGATCTAGAAAATTTGACGAATTTCCTGTCAGCATATCATCATAGGTCAGAATCATGGCCTATTATCGCCTAGAGGATTGTAGAACGACACTTGTAAATTGGAAAGTCAGATGAAATGTATTCCAGCTGGCTGAAAAGAGAACTTTTTAAAATGTTAACCCGTTTTGTGTAAACAGAACCTTAAGTCGTCCTGCAATCGGTACAGAATGAGTGGCGGATTTCCCTAGGCTAGGTATTATTTCCTTGGTGCAGTAAAACACTAGGTACAAGTAAATTAGCTTTATCGTTACAAAAGATTGAAATTAATAGTCCAACCTTTAATTAGCTAGAAGGGAAATGTTTCTGAAGAATATCATCAACCATTTAATTCAAATATATAGAAGAAACAAGAGTTAATTAATTAAAAAATTTCATCGAACTTCTAATCAAGTTATGAAGTCAGGATTATAGGTCACTACTAAGCATTTAAAACACACAAATTTCAGGTTTTAAGATATCTGATAGACTTGTGCAGTTATAATCGTAGCTGAAAGTTCCATAATTTGGTTGTCATTCTTGTTCCAGTGGTGCGATCACAATCTAAATCTATAGCAAGCGTTACCATTAGTACCATTAAACACGGTTAGCGACACCACTGTGAAATCATTCAAGAACATTTGCTTCCAATTCGACACAAATGCATATATTTCATTCTTTGCATAAACCAACGTGATTGCTAATCTGCCAATCACAATGCACACTTTAACCTGATTGGTTTCTCGTTTCTATTTTAGGATCATTTTTTCCTGCGCGTGCTTTAATTGCGGTTGTGCGGTGATGGACGCAGGTCTTCGAGCTAGGATTGACGAGTGGCTGAAATGGGATAAAGTAAGGTGATTAATTAGCATGATCCTGTTGCTTAGAATGAAGTCACTCGCTGTCAAATCGAAAAGATGGCTTCCTCACCTGAGTGCTTGGAAGAGCTTAAGAAACTTATGTTAAATAGGATGGAGTTCGGTACCGCCGGTTTGAGATCTAGAATGGGCCCTGGCTACGCTCAGATGAATGATCTAACAATTATTCAAACTGCTCAAGGTTTGCTGAAGTATCTAGAAGAGAACCACGCTGGACTGAAACCAAGAGGCATCATTATTGGTTACGACGGCCGACATAATAGCAAAACATGGGCTTGCATCACCGCGAACATATTTATTCGCTCTTGTTGGAAGGTCTACTTATTCAGAGACTTTAATCCAACACCATTCCTTGCTTACGGTGTTCGCCACTTTAAAACAGCTTGTGGTGTTATGGTCACTGCCTCTCATAATCCCAAGGACGACAATGGCTATAAAGTCTACTGGGAGAATGGTGCTCAAATACTTTCCCCTCACGACAAGGGTATTTCAAATGCAATCCTTCAAAGCCTAGAACCTCAAATGTGCTCTTGGGAATACGCTGATATTATGAACAATCCTCAGTGTCTTGATCCCTCGCCTGAACTTGAAGACGCTTACATGAGGGCTCAAAAGGAGAAGATCTGCTTTACTGAGGAGGAGAACAAGAAATCCAATGTAAAGTTTGTCTACACTGCAATGCATGGTGTTGGTTACCCAGCGGCACAGAGAATTTTTGAGACTTTTGGATTCAAACATATGATTCCTGTCAAAGAACAAGTTGGTTCTTTTACCATGCACTCATGCTTTCTAGGTGTATCCAGATCCTGAGTTCTCGACTGTCAAATTCCCGAATCCGGAAGAAGGACGCTCTGCTCTAGAACTTGCAATGGCGACTGCCGACAAATGTTGCGCTCGTGTCATTTGTGCCAACGATCCTGATGCGGATCGTATGGCTGTTGCTGAAAAGCAGCCTGAGTGAGTTCACCATGATTATGTGATTGAGGCCCCACAATCAAGTGGTACCACCCTAAACCGTCGTATCTTGAACACTAACGTTTCTATCGTGACTTACGTCAGCGTGTTCTATCAGGGCGGGGTTAGCACCGGACTCGATTCGTTTTTGGCAATCAGCAAACCTTGTTTCTAATTTCAGGGGCAATTGGAAGATTCTCAATGGAAACGAGCTTGCTACTCTCCTCGGTTGGTGGATGTGGACGAATTGGCGCAAACGCAACCCTAATGCAAACTGTGGGGTTCTTTTTCCAAGCCTTTTTTTACATGTGTTTAATTTTATGCCTCATGTGCTCATTTGCAGTGTCCAAGGTCTATATGATCGCTAGCACTGTCTCTTCGAAGATTCTTCGAGCCATTGCTGAAAAAGAGGGCTTCAACTTTGAGGAGACATTAACTGGCTTTAAATGGATAGCCAACAAAGCCTACGATATCATGCAGAACTGTGGAGAGGTGATTTTCGCCTTCGAAGAGGCCATTGGTTTTATGTGTGGAACCACTGTCCTTGACAAAGACGGGATCGGCACTTTCGCTGTTGTCTGTGAGATGGTGTCCCATCTATATAATTGCAATACCTCACTTGTTCAACAGTTGGGCAACGTATTCGACACGTAGGTCTCTCTACTTTCTGTTAATGACTCTCATAATTGATCGAAAATGCATTTGTTTCACTTCTAGCTATGGTA
Organism: Moniezia expansa; assembly: GCA_019097775.1. NCBI lineage: Eukaryota > Metazoa > Platyhelminthes > Cestoda > Cyclophyllidea > Anoplocephalidae > Moniezia > Moniezia expansa. Next base: position 1,701,232 of record JADFDV010000052.1, read on the forward strand.
AACATGTATCGAACAATAGCTACTACTTCTGTTATGATCCTCCAAAGATTGTCCAAATGTTTGAGCACTTGCGTCACCTGCATGAGGGTAAAGACTATCCTCAGTCGTTGGGCCGATTCAAGGTCACTGGAGTGCGCGATCTTACTGTCGACTATGACTCTAACTACCCCGACCACAAGGCTGTGGGTCTTATTTACGTAGGCCTGATTGCATTTTTAGAGACTCCCTGTTAGCGCCTCGAGCCAAATGATCACGTTTAGCTTCGAAAATGGCGTCATCTTGACCATCCGTACCAGCGGCACCGAGCCGAAGATAAAGTATTACTCTGAGCTATGTGGCAGACCCGAAGACGCGTAAGCTATATCTTCGGTCCAAATCGTTTGGTCTTAATCTGTGATCTCACGGTTTTCCTTACTTTGTAGGCGCTCGATGGCCGAGCTGGAAGCTGAATTGGCTGAACTAATCGATTTGATGGTGAAGGAGTTCTATCAGCCCGAAGAGAACGGCTTCACTCCGAGGTCGGGCTAAGCACAATTTTCTTGATTTCTTCACTTCTCATTTCCGTTTCCTCATTTCTTTTCGGTACTAACACGTTTCAGTTCAAAGTAAATTCTACGAAGGCATTTGTTTCGTTCCAAGAGGTTACCGGTAGACCTGATTGAAGTTCTCAGAATAGATACTTCAAACTAGTGTTTTCTATAAAGGTATAGCCAAGTAGTGCCGAATTAACACTTCACACCGAAAGCCTTATGGAGTTCTCATTGCTTGTACTGCTCACGGATAGCTTCTCTGGCGGTAAAAACTGCGCTACATTCTTGTTCGCAGTTAATTCCATGTTAACTGTTCGAGTTCAGGTCTTTGTATTGTGTTTCAAAAATAGGTGTGCTAATGTTTGCGCTCCGCTTAAAATTTTTAGGTATGGCACCGCAATTGTTACCTCTGTTCTGACAATCAAAGGGTGAATATTATCATGTCACGAAGTTTTGGTCGGTATTTATTGGCTGATTAGTTTGTGGACGTGGAACGTCAAAATATCGAATGTATTCGGAGGAGGGACCAGGTGTACAACAGTTGGCAAGTAATGCTTAAGGGCGGATACCGGTGGACAATCCAGGCCAGAGTTCGGAGGGGGAGGGGGGGGGGGATCTTGTTGCTTTATCTAGAACGTGATAAGTAGTTGTTTACTAACTGTACGAAGACTTCTAAAGGCCCTCAAAGTTGCGTTGGTAAAATAACTTCTTTCCAGATAATGTCCATGATGACCATTAATTTTGCTCGCTGAATGGAATATTGGAACATATGGGTTTTTCCAATCTCCGCGATGTGCGCTAATTGGTGCAAAATTCTTGTAGGGATTATTGGGTGCTCCGACAAAGTTAAGTGACGCGAACCAAATTTCAACATCTAAATGGAAAGCGCTTAGATCCCAAAAAACGAGCCTTGGTATATCAATAATGTCTCCGCGAGTAAGCCTCTTTCACGTTTTAGTATGTTTACTAAGAAATTAATAAGAAAAGTTACATTCTCATGAAGTTCGATGGCCATCAAAATAATCGCCAATTAAACAGATGCTTGATTATCACGTTCGGATTCAACTGTATTTTTAGTTCGAAGGCTTAGTGCCTGTGATCGCGATATATTCTTCAAGGAATGTTATTCGATAACTTATTTGGCTGCAGACGGCCAGGTCTGTGGTTAGTATTCACACTGGTATGAGTTCATTAAGTTTCAGATTTTTCATTACCCATGAACTGGATTTAGCTGTGTATTGAAGGGTCGATACATGAAAGAAGCATAAGTATCCAAGTTGGCTGAGCGTGCATGTAACAGTGAATGCAAACTCCGCCAAATAGTTGAAGAGACTTATAGTAGGGCTATGGAGATTGTTGACCTAGCGGAAACTCGAATGAAGTGCTGCTCCAGTGAAAGCTCTAGACCGAATGGTGGGGTCGCCTTTCTGGTCAAAAAGGGCATAGAGGCTGAATTAAACCCTATCAAAATTGACTTGTCACACCAGCCCTCCAAATTAGAGGAGTAAAAGTTGGACTGATGGGATGCTATGCTCCGACCCGAGAATCCATCTACAGACTTGTGGCCAAAACCTATAGATTTCTTCTCTCTAACTGTACAGAGACATCCTGGCGATTTCAATTGCACATTAGACTCTGATGCCCGTAACATTGGCGCCAAACTACTCGGTCCATTTACTGACCGAGAAGACACCACAGAGAACGGACTAAGGCCACTAGGCCTATACCAAGAGTATAATTTAAACGTGATGCATACTCCCTTTCGGGAACCAACTTCTCGAAGATTGACTCGCTACCATTCTACAGAGAACGGCGCTATTCTCGACTTTGTTCTGATGAAAAGGTCAATCCTATTCCTCAGAAGCGATAGGCGAGCTTCTAGAAAGGCAGATGCTAATTCTGATCACTGCCTACTGCGCTTAGGAAAACGCATTAACAGTCGGAAGCAAATGTGGCAACTGCCTAAAGGCCCCGAGCAAATAAGGAAATCGAGGGAAACATATCAGGAATACCTCAAAAGGGGATTGTCTCAGGACCCTTTGACAACTACATATGAGGATATCCTGAAATCTAAAGAAAAGGCCGTTGCCAAAACAGCAAGGCAAAAAGCTGAGCGAAAGAAAAATGGATGGTATATAGCCATACGCGAAAAGAGAGGCAGAGAACTCCTGCAACGAAAGCAGTTGAGAATAAATTGGCTCTCAAATCCATCCCAAGACACGTTCTTGAAGTATAGAGCAAAAGAACAGTGTGAACTACCTGATTTGAAAATGCAAACAAACTTATAAAGAAGAAGGAATAACCTGCTTTCCAGCATACCTTGCAGAGAGAGAACCTTATGATCTTAAAGGACATAATGAGGGAAAACTCCTCATGGAAAGCAAAGAGTGAATGGATACCAGTGAAATCGAAAGATCTGGTGTAGCATCACCAGAAACTGCCCAAGGCCAGCGCCACCAAAGAAATTAAAATCGGTAATCTCCCACCATGAGATTCCCAAATTTCAGTGGAGGAGATAGTGACAGTAAAAAGTAGATTAGGACTACATAGTATTTGCGGCGAAAATTAAATTAGATTTGAGTTACTGAAATGGGATGCTCAGTATCTAAATGTCTACCTTTTAAAAGATTTCGATGACTTCTACAGTGGGACCACTCCTATACCTCGAGCTTAGATTGATGCTGAAGTTGTAAGCATCAACAAGCGTAAAGGTTTGCAGACAGGTCCTGCAAACTATAGATCAATCTTCCTTCTAGATGCATTAGGCAAGTTATATGCATCTATTCCGTGCCAAGGTCCGACGCACCACCCTGCCAAAATACGGATTCTGCGAAGGAAGATTCACCGAACAGGCTATACTATGAGTAAGAACCATTCTACAGAAAGCCGTGGACCAGAAGCAGAAAACAGTGTTAGTGTTTGTTGACCTGAAAAGGACCTTTGACTCGCTGCCTAAAGCTGCAATAATCAACCGATTGACTGATCTGGGCTGCGCTTGGCAAATGGTCCATTCAGTAAAGTCCTTGATGGACTGACTCACCGATGGGGAAATTGAGGGGAACAAAAGACAACTTTGTGATGGAACGTGGTGTGAGACAAAGCTCAAAAGAACAACCACTTCTTTTCAACTTAAAATTCCAACTCATATTGGATGAAGACTTCTCCTCACTCAGTGATGGTGCAGTTCAGTTTATTGATCACTCAAGCAGAAGAAGGCAGCTAAATCATCCAGAATACGCAGATGTTCTATGTCTTATTGCTCCAAATAAGGCCGCAGCTGTCAGATTAGTAGAGCACCTGGCGAAAACGATGCATAAATATGGAATGCGAATCGCAGCGAACGAAACCCTCTGGTTTCAAATTGGTGCCGTTGAGGATCAAACGCCTCTTGAAGCAGCAGAAATGTCATTCCGACATGCCTCACAATTCGAGTACCTTGCTTCCATAATTCAATACACTGGTGAGTCAGACAGAGCACAACGTGCACCTAACACGACCTAGACCGTTTCTGCGGTCAAGAAATCTCAATAATACCCTGAAAGCAACTTTGCTGGGTATTTTTGTCAATTCTGCATTCGCTTATAGATTATCTACTATTGTCATGAGAGTAAACGATAACAAATTTACTACAAACAAATAAGAATACTACTTGCGAAGAGGCACAATTTTAGAAGAGCTCCGATAGGAGCTGCCGATACTTGAAATTAACTTTGAAAACGCGTAAACTAAAAAAGCCACGCATACAAGGAATTGGATGCTTCAATTAATTAAAGAGGAGAAAGATGGCAAGAGCATTCTGAATTATGGCTACTTGATACAAAGGAGAGCCTTAAAAGTCGAGATGAAAATTACACACCTAGATTGGTAGGAGAAAGGCAAAGTGACATTGTCTGTACCAACGCAAACTGCCACAGATGTTTCGCCACAACAAGGGAGATGCGAAGACACGGAAGACAATATCACAGAGAAGAAGGACACAAAACTGAACAGATACTGGACCGTAGACTAAAGTGTCCTCTTACGGGTGGCTAAAGAGACATGTTAGGAATTATCACCCTTCAGTCAAAGTCACAGAAAGTGAGAACACAACCCTTGATTTTACATGGTCGCTACTAGAAAAGAATGCCTGGATAAGGACAAAAAGACGAAAACAACGAGGTGTTGCAAAGAAGTGCAGCTGAAGAATGAGCTGTTACTGCAACACGAAACCATGCCGAGGAAGAACCAGGGAGCCGAAGACGTCAGTTTGACTGTTCTATTGTTATGAGTATATGTCTGACTGTTGTACAAGCTCTTTATATCTCTATTGTACCCCCAATATGTCCCGGGGACATGCCCAATGGGTGGGGACGGATAAAATTTAAAAAAAAACCAAAGGCGTGCTTCCTTAGTGTAGAAGAGTGAAAACGAGCACTGAATGATGCAGTTCCATCAACTAAGATGATTCTATATTCTTTTAAACCTTTAAAATTGGAGTACAAGTCGCTCACCTACTGCATGAAGTTCGAGCGAATCACTTCGATATTTCAGATTTCAGGTGTTCCTCCTGGCTGCAACGAGCCTGACATAATTCTAAGTGGAGGGTGTTGGAGCAGTGGATGTGCTCCAAAACTATGTTAACATGACACGGCTGCCGGGTTCAATGCAGCCTGGCTTTAGATGTTGTTAACCACGAACCTTGGGTTCGACATGACACACACAAATACGGAGCATCAGAAGGAGTTTTCGGCATTTATCTCTAGCCGAATAATGTTTAAAGCACCTATTTACTCAACTTCCAATGCTGGAATCCAATCGCATAATATAATAGAACCCAAACTTTCATTGAAAAAAAAGCGTTTTTCAACGCCGATCTAGAAGAGAAGGTTCTTTGTTGTAATTTTGAAGACGAAACACTCATGTAACCGTCATCTTGTTTTTGGACATCCCTAGAGAATATCTATTTCGAACTGATCGCTCATCCAAGTTATTCATTCACAATTAACAGTTCTAACGTTTCTGTTAAAACATTTTAACAATGTGTGAATGGGGCTCCATTGAGGTTAGGAAGAGAAGCGAGGCAGCCGGAGGCATCAGAAGACACGAATCTACTTCTTCTGGTTTATGTTAATTTTTTCCGTCACTGTGATGCTGCCACTCTCCAGATTTTCTCCCATTCTTTCTCCATGAGCCTTCAAGTCCAAACATCTCAGAATCAGCCCTCCCCCCTTCGCTTGTTCTTATAGTAATTTTAGTCTGTATTCCTGGGGGAGGTATTCGGTGTTTTATTTCGGACCACAGTAAGACATTGCAACCCAATACCAGTTAGCTTTTTAGGGCGAAATATTCCAGATACTAAACGTTAATTTGCTCAATGTCAACAGTCCTTCACTAAAATAAACTAATCATATTTTCGCGATAATAATCAGTGTTGGCTTATCCTTGTCCTCAGCGTTTCCAATTTGAGATCTACTGAAAAACTCAAAGGAGTAGAATTGCATCGTTATTCATTGTTCAAAAATTAATAACTTTTTGTGGGCTTCTGAAACATCCAAGAAGGCACATTTGCAATCGTTTGAATTGAAGTCTAGAAACAGTCCCTGTATTCAGTCCTTCTAAAAGCTCTCTGAGTATTCTTTTAAAAGTTCCTTTTTTTCACCACGTTTTTGGTAGAAAACATTCACAGAAACGTAGGCCTTCACATTATACTGGAGGCAATACTTCTACTTCTTTGGTTAAAACAATGGCGATTATCTTTTGAAATTTGCAGAATTCAAGAAAGTCTTCTATCTTAGTCAACATTTCAGATAGTCTGTCTGCTGAGGAAAATTCGCTAAGGATTTTTAGGTTATTCAGAAACCGAAATCTTGGCTCTTGTTCCTACGTAAGCATTTAAAATTTTACTGATGCTTATCAATTCCATCCTCTTCTAGATTGAAGTTTTTTTTACGTCTTACACAATATAACACGAAGATCAACGAGTTGCCCAATCTTCAGGTTTATTTCCAATAATTTTGCTGTTATAAGTCACGCCAATTACAGATTGCCGAAAACGGCAGGAGCTGTCCTAGGTAGAACTGGAGGTAAAATGCAATTATTCGATCTACTTTCCGACATTTAATGTATAGTGAGATCTGAGTCAAGCTTCAGAGTTCACACTCGTATCATTTTAAGGTTACTAGACAGCAAAATTTTCTCATTTCATTCTAGCGTCATTTACATTCAGGGCAAACAGGTACCCCTCTCTACGTAAAAGCATCATATTTATTACGTAGAAACCCAGGCTTCTAACAGCTACAGCCATTCAAGCAGCTAAAATAAATCAAAATTCCATTTGAAAAGCATTGTTTTCGGCACTTCATGAATTAGGGACCACTCCACAAGTACACTTACGTCACTAATTGAAGGCAGAATGATACTTTTATCCGCGAAATCTAATACGAATATTTACAAGCTTAAATGCCGGAAGGAGCATGTAGAAATCAATTAAGTGATCAAACTCTGAGTACAGTATTCAGCAACACGCTCATTTATAAGATACAAATCCGTTGCGCCAATTCCCTCAATTCTCAGTTTTTCACCCGTGATTCTTTGGCTACTTTGATAAGATCATCAAGTAAAATGTTTATAACCACTCGGCTTCGCTTTTTCAACACCGCTAAACCAACCGATTGAGAGTAAAACCCTGCATATTTTCTGGAAAAAGTGCACCAATTATTAGAATTAGCGGTTGTAGTGTTATCGGAGAGCGATTGGGCCGAATTGGCATTTCTTCGTACTACCAATTGCAATTGTTGCTGCTTGTTGAACTCAATGTAAAACTGGAACTTCATCAAGATTCGCCCACAAATACAAAGCTCATTGGAATGAAAATATAACCAGGGAAAGCAATTAAATTATTTCAACTTATAATCCTGTAAATCAACGAACGCTCCCAAAACTCATAATTTAAGCCTGATTTTACATGCAGATTCAATGCAAACGCGATAGTTTTATTGCATTTACGATTTCCATTGACTTCCGGCTGCGTTTAAATTTGATGAACAAGTAAAACACCAAATGAAGCTATAAATTGCAACAATTCAAGGAGCCAGATACCTCGATAATTTTGGACGTGTCATAGAAAGGAGCCTTAATTATTAAAAATATGAGATCTCATAATATAGTAGCTAGGAACGTTGACCTTTTAGCACCGGATTTCAATGAACTAAAATGCACATTTGTTTTCAAAAGCTAAGATTTTTATACCCACTTGGTGATACCTTATCGGTAGCATGAAGCACTTTCTTACACGGATGAAGATTAGTGTAAAACACACGCTGAAGGGCATGTTATGGAGTCACATTAGCCGAGATTTCCTTGTCGTTTTGACTCCTTTGTCCACTCACAAGAGCTTCGTTTTATGTCACTCGTATGTTAATCTTATTGACTCTTACAAAATATTCAAATATCTTTTATCCTATTTACCATAACTATTGGCGTTTCTTGCATCTTTGTTTTTGCTTTCCTCTATATCTCCAGTCTCGGCGCTTTACGTTCTTTGACAAGGTTCAACTCGAGTTGGAAAAGAATGTGCCCGCATTCCAGGTACTTTGTTTGTTGAGGTGATGATTTCGTGACTTATTGTTGTTCTAAAAAACTGCTTCAATGCATTCAGGATCTCCCAGTTACGTGTGTCAGTAGCGGCGGTGGCTATATATGGTTGGGTGATGTAGATGGTTTCATGCATTGTCTCGATGCCACATTCTCTTTGGCCTCCTTTCGTGCGCACAATGGAGGCCCAGTGCGTCTTTGTCGTCAAGCTCCTGGTGCAGAATCTCGTCTCCTACTGACAGTAGGTCTCTCAGTTGACGATGCGGGAAAGGCCTCAGAAGAACGCTTGTGTGTATGGAATGCAAAAAAGTGGTCTCAGACGTCCAAAAATGCTCCTCCAATCTGCTGCCGCAGCATCAAGACCGTTCTCCCTGGAAGCAGTAATCTCGGTGAAGTTGTCACCCTTGAAGTGGCCTCCACTTTAGATACCGTTGTCTTAGGACACGCCGGCGGCGTAGTCCAGCTCATTAAAGGGGATGTAACATCTGATCGGTCAGTTTTCTAGGCTTTAAAGCTCTTTAAAATCACGGACATGCCCTAATCAAATGATGCTCAGCTTCATGTTTGTTCACTTTCAGACAACCTAAACGAGTGATATTGTACGAGTTTAAGAGCCCAGTGACCAGCTTGCACTACGTGCCGGCAACAAATGTATCGCTGCTCAGTAAGAAAAACCGAGTGGGCGATTTTTTGCGAGCAACGGCTAGGCGTGGATCCGAACAGACTCTGATCGAGACCCCAGACAGTGGGTCTAGCTCTTCTCTCCAAAATGCAGCAACTAATACGGGTTCTGCCTCACACAGTGCCTACCTCTACGCTGCCTCTGAGAGCAAACTGGTCAGTATCAGGCTAGGAAAGAAGGATGAACCTGTCAGATCGGTGGGTTATGACCGTCAAACTCTGTATTTTCGTTCTTTATTCTTGTATTGAAGTTCACTTATTTGGTTCTTTTAATTTGACTATTCCTGAAGAAAGGCCACTACTCAGTACCAAGCTACCTTGAGTGATCCCATGTCTAGGTGGCCTCTAGTGCTCTTAATAGGGATAATATTGCTCTTATGGGCAAGGCATCAGGGTTCTAAGGTTTTTATGCACACTTGGTCCTATCCAATTGACGATACTCTTGTCTAGACTAACTCTGGAGGATGTGTTGTAGTTGTAAGTTGTAGTTGTAGTTGTGTTGGATGGTAGTTGTAAATTGCCATCGCTAGCTTTACACTTACATCTCCAAAGGTGACTGGAATTGTGTCGTCGAGGCATATGGGTCATAGTGGTAGGACCCTTATTTCTCTAGTCAAAAAAAGTTGTAATTAACGTCATGAAATGCTATTTGCAAGAGATTTTCACGACCGGCAGATCTATACACATTGATGCTTCATATAATTGTTCTTTCTAAAGTCGACTGGTTCGTAACATTAATTGTGAATGCATATGTTAAAGGAAGAAACAAACTAACTTGATTTTGTGATTCATAAAATTGAAGTTTTGAATTCAGACTGAGCAATCATAAACAGGTTAGAGTTCAAAAGGCTTAAGGATTAGAGTGCCTATTTTGCTTTTTTGTTTTTTATCCGAGAAGACGATTTTGGACTCGTTCGGCTGCCATCCCAACTGCTCTTGCATAATGATAAATCCTGAGAAACCCGATCAAAAGGATCTGGCAATGGCTTATAAAGAGGTATTCACACGTTTTTCTATTTAAACTACGTTCTAACTGCGTATTCCACTCATAAAATTTTCTATCGATTTCCCCTCTAGGCTATATATTTCTATGATATTGATGGAAGGGGTCCATGTCTTGCTATCGAAGGAACCAAACGCGCTATTGGCGTCTATAAGAACTATATCGTTTCAATTCGTCACAATAAGTAAGTTCGAAAAATCAATTTTGCCGAGCAACGTATCTCATATTATAGACCAAGGTCCAATCAGCCCGACTTTCCAGATGCCCAATCGTCGGTCTCTCTCTTTGAGTATCGAAACAAGTTCATCGGTGGGGATTTTGCCATTCCATGGGCACATTCCATCATCAGTGGCTTTGGTGGTCTTTTTATTCTCTGCGTTGAAGGGGGCTCCAAAGTGAAGGCAAATTCACTTTCGCCCAATAAGAAAAGTTTCTTCTACTGATTAATGTTTAAATAGTAGTTTCTTTTTTATAGATTGTAGAATTAGTCGAAAAGGACACGCAATCCATGCTGGACATCTTGTTCTCAAGGAAATGCTTCAATCTCGCTATTGGAATAGCTGAATCTGAAAATTACGATGAAGAGAAGTTAGCTCATATCCACAGACGATATGCTGATCATCTATTTAAGTAGGTCAACCTTTATGATAAGTATCACCTTGTTTCAGTCAGAAGCAGTACGATTTAGCAGTGAAGGAGTACATTCAAACGATTGGAACAGTCGAGGCCTCCTACGTGGTTTTGAGGGTGGGTTCTATTTATCTGAAATTCTGATGTAAACTCTTAGTCTCTCTCCCGTTAAAAAGTGGAGGAAGGACAAGTCCATCGTGAAATGAGAATATTTAAAGTTGGTCTCAGGATACCTTCTCCATATTTTTTACTTAAACGTCAATGGGGCTTTTAAATAATGATCAATTGAAAGCATTTAAGCCAGTCACCCAAGCGAAGCTGCATTTCGATTGATTCTGACTGAAGCTCTCCATCCTCGACTGTCTGCGGTTTGAACATATTATTAGAAACACTCATACCCACGTAAGACTAATGCATCCTGGTTTCCGGATTCTTAGCAGTAAGTTACTCAGATTTACGAGCATGCATCCTCAATATTGCGATAGTTATGCGAAGTACACAGCAATCAAGCTATTATTTAGGAGTTTAGGAGGAATCCAGAGGATCCTATTCCAGTTTGAAATTTCTGGGGTTTCTTCCTTCGTTGCTTCCTCTCTCCATATGACTTTTTGGTCTTCATTATTTCAGGAATAACCAATCGCTTCTTTGTCCTTAACATTTTTAATGAGAATTCATCTGGCACAGCACGGATCTCAACTAAGCATAGTGTAGAACCCGGAGATCGAGAAAACTTACGTAAGATTAGGTAGGAGTTATCCGAGTCGATTCGATTTTGTATTTCCGTAGAATTGAGAAGTTCAATAAAATTTAACCAACTTTTCCCTAGTGTTCTTTTTTTATAATGTCCGGAGATGAGTCTTTGCAAGTGCGTTACTAGATTTCTCAGCAGAATTTTCTCTGCAAACATGTTCATACTCAGTCAATCTCTTTCTTATATGTTTCTTTGGGTAGTCTTTTGTGAAGTAGGTAGTTTTCTTTATCTATCGACACTCGATAGATAATCTTGGATAGGCTGTAAATAAATCTCTCTTTTTCATAATCTTCCAGTTTCTTGAGAGCGGTTTAGTCGGTCATCTCACCCGATACCTCGAGGCTCTCCATCTACCTGAGAATATTGCTCGTGGCTCTCTTACCAAAGACCACACTGCTCTTCTACTCAACAGCTATGCTCGTTTGGATGACAAGGAGCGAATCGACGCCTTTTTGGAGGTAAATTTAATTGAAGGAGAAGGAAAGTTCTTTGGTATTAGTAATACTCAATTTGAATATCAATGAGTCAACGGATTCAGAGGGATTATGCATCAACTGGTTCATTCTTTCATCTATTCAATCATTCATAATGCTCAGTCTATTTTAGAATGAGAATGCATGCTTAAACTATTGGTCGCATAACTCATGATAATTTATTTGGGACCTTCAGGTGTTATGAAGGGAATTAGCACAGAGGAATGGAAAGAGATTACGGTGAATTTGAATTTCAATCGTATTTCAGTGGGGGCTGAGCCATCCATTATTCTACTAGCTAGTTGAGTTGCGCACCACAGCAGTAGCACAATTCCAAATATCCCGATTTTAAATATAGTTATTTAATTATTCTTTGGGTAATTACTGAAGTTCGAAGGCTAGAGTAGTTGGTTATTTCAAACCTTTTCTGCTAGAGCATCCGTCCCAACTGATTGCAAGGCGGATCTCCAAAGAGTTTTAGTCACTAAAGATCCTTAGACGTCAACTGGTATTATTTTTATTTCTGCTCTAGCGAATGGCAAGTCAACCGATGGTCGGCGTGGAATTCTATTCCTGTATCAATGTGCTCAGACGGGCCAGTTATCCGCACCAAGCTCTTCGGCTAGCCCAGCTCACTGACAATCATCTTGACTGTATCAGTATTTTGACTGAAGATTTAAAGGATGCTCTGACAGCTCTCAAGGAGATTCAAACTCTTCCTTTTGAGCAGGTGAGTTAGTAGAAAATATTGAGTTTTCTATTTCTTCATTTTAGAAATTGCTCCTTGACAACAGATTGCGACCCAAATCTAGAGGTGCAGATGTGCGTAACGCTAACATAACGTCGACTAATTCAAGGCCCCATATGAGTACCCCACTTTTTTTGTTAACGTAGTGTACTCTTAGTGCCTTCTGAAACGTATTAACTATTGGTCATCGTTTGGATTGACAAATTGGTCTTAGCAAACTGTAGATCGGATTGCGTAAAATTACATTCCAGACTTTGTTGGGCTGGATAACAGAGCTGTCTTCACTTGTTCTCGTGATTTGAAAGCGATCCTGCTTTATTTCTCAACTTTCTGAACTGTCATGCCTCCTGAAGTAATCATTCTCGTGATATCCATCGGCAAATACATATAGGATGGTTTCATCTTCCATTCATTAGGCACTGAAAGCCGTTTGCACCCACGGAGCCTTCTTGATGCAAAACGCACCGGCAGAAACCACTGAACTGCTTGATGGGCTCTGTTCCAATTCCAGTAAGTTGATCGTTCACCATTCAGCTAAATCCTCCCGTGTTACAGATCATGTATTTCTTTTTCTCCCTTTCCCTGCAGATGGACGAATAAATGCCCAGCATTTCATCAAAATATTTGTAAATAACCGTATTGGATTGATGAAATTTCTTGAACGATGTATAGAGGCAAGTTAAACACCCTCATTTAAGCTAGCATTCAGTAACTATCTTGGTCTCTCATATTAAATGCGAACAACTTTTTACATCACCCGTTGAATTTGCTAGCCTCGACTCCATTTCATCTTATTAGTTCAACTCGATTTTAAGCAAAATTCTGTATGCTTATTACCGAATTACTGAATTCCAGCCAAGTTCATTTTTTTTTATCAGACATCTTTTTCGTTCCTTCTCCAGAAAACCGACCCTCATGATGCTTCACTAGCAAACATGGTGGAAACACTGTTAGAATTGTTGCTTCATGAAGCCAATTCTGTCGCTAAGGGAGTTTCCATAAAGAACAAGGAGGATGAGCTCTCTCGCTTGTATTCTCTTATTATGCGTCTCCTTGAAGATCCAAAGGTAGGTCTTGCGGATTCTAATTAATGAATATTACCATGCTGAGAAGCATAGCGATTAAATCTACCGTGTTTTCTTTGGTTCCCACTTGGTGTATGAGTGGTAACTGAATGATCTAATCGGCAATCTTTTTACTTGCAACGCCCGTGGTTACTAGCAATGTGTTCGGCGAACTCTTAAGTGAATCTAGCTACCATCTTTTAGAGGCTCCAAGTTGATAACATGGCGTTCAAGTAGAGGTCAGATAACTGATTGATTTATCTTCATCTCTGGTTGCTCCATATTTCACTAAAAGGGAGGTGATCCTTCTCACTTGGATAATTTTAATACATTGTAATCCCCATCTCCTGAGAGGCTCTCAAAGAATTTTCAATAGATCTCGGGTGTTTTAATCAACGCCCTCGTAAACAATGTGAGAAGGCAAACAGGCAGGTAGGCAGGCAGGCAGACGAGCTGGAGAAAGGTGAACTTGAATGGGTAAATCCATGGGCAGAAGTTCGCCACTTCCACAAATCTCTCTTCTCAAACTCGAAACATTTATAACACTAAATCTCCTATACTCGGTGTACGCAATCGTAATGATCTGATCTGATAATAAATGACCAAGCTATTAAGCTTTCTGTTTTGTTCATTCTTCCTTTCGATAGATGGCGTACGATGAGAGTAAGGTACTGGTGCTCTGTAAACAGCGAGACTTCATTCCAGGATGTCTCTATATTTGGATGAAGAACAAACAGTAAGCTGTTTTTTTTAGCAATTCTGTGATTGAGGGGGTTTTATTATTATTATTATTATTATTATTATTATTATCGTTATTATCATTAGCCAAAATAAAGCTATCTTCTGTCCCAGCCAACCAGCGGTGAGCTGTTGGTTCTGGAAGACGAATTCTGCTGTTTGGCATTGCTGTCGAGGCGTTTTAGTCACTGATGGTATCTCTATTGCCCAATCTTCGAAAGGAAAATAAAGAATTAAGCTCGATTCATTATTAGTTATTAAAGGATATACATTTAGAGGCGAAATCCAGTTGGTTTCTAGATACATTTTGATTTACGCTTCACTTTCTCTTAGATACGATCAAATTATGGAGCATTATGTTCTGCAGGACAACTTTGAGGCCATCATGAAAGCTTGTGAAGAGTATGGGTGAGTTATTGATGGGTCCTCTCCCATTTGAATTTTCTTAATGGTAATATTTGCCCATATTAGGTGTATCAGCCCTTAACGAGTTCAAGCTGACAGTTATTCATTGTGACTTTTTTTGTAAAGAAAGACTTAGTATTTTAACCAACAACAGGACACGTTTTGACGATCTGCTTGGGACCTTCAAATTGGAAGAAGAGAAAGTAACTTAAGAAAATATGTAGCCTGTTAATTTTTACTTTATGTTTAGCTCTCCTGCAAATCCTATCGAAATATATTTAGCTTCTACTTTTCTGATTGAAGAAATAGATGGCATTCTTGAAGTCATCGTTCAAACAACCCCTACAGTTTTTGACCTTGAAATAACCTTTTACTGGACCTTTGGAGAGTTTCACTTCCTGAAAGTCCTTGTTCTGGTAATCGCTTCTTATGCAAATTCTCTCACGGGTTGGGTAATGAGGGATTACATTCCATTTTCATTTACTTTTCGGGCTCGGCTGGTATGAATCATTTCTGGTGAGTTAATCCCAGCATTTTCCACTCAGAGGCATCCTCCTTCGCTACTTGCATCCGCTTCTATCTATCGGATCCAGCTCTTCACTACTCTTCTTGCTAGAAATTTCTCCAGCTTTTGCTTCATCGGACTTGAGAAGCTTGATTGCTCATGGTGATTCTGATAGCAACATCTTCGAGGTCCACTCCTCTTCAGGGTTACGACCCTATCTGTGTTCTGAAGTCCATTAGGTAAAATACTAATCATGAGAGACTATAAAATTGGGCTGATTCTGAGAAGGGCCGAAGATTATCTTTGCTTTGGCGGGAAACGAGGATGCAAGTTTCCTTTAGGATCAGAGTTACGATGTCATTTCTAGCACTAAAATAGGCCAAATTTGAAAGAAATTTCTTCCAGCTCTGATTTATCAATATTTAATTGGCAAGGTGGATGCGCAGTAATGGATCTTGAAGCTATCTTGTTTCACAAGATTGCTTGAAACTGAAGGTCTTTCTCTTAAAACTGTCTTTTAGAGATGAGGTTCCTTCTCTATGGTTCGAGGCCTTTAAATACGTCTCGGATAAACCACAACTCGGTGATCGACTACCTCGAATTCTTTCAGGTGAGTGATACTCATGGCTACATGAAAACTTTTCTGCTGTTTGAGCATTGTTGAATAGAAGCATCAGAATAATATACAGTCGGAAGCAGCTTCCAAAATATATTCAGTCCTCAAAGTTGAAGACATCATGGTATCTTATACCTATCAATTGGATGCCTAAAGGATACTATATGTGCTTTGAATTGCAATTTTTGCTGGCTCCCGTATACAAATAGTGGACCACTAAGTATATTATCAATTTAAATAAGCTAAATTTACAAACAGAAGTGAGATTGCTGCTGTGCACAAGTGGGAAAAAAATGGCTTGTTATTCAATAATTTCACATTGGAACTCTTCGTTGTCGTCTCTAGAGATCGAATCTCGAAATTTGGCCTCGCCACTGGCCATCATTCAGTTTCTGACAACCCCCGACAGCGATAAGTGCCACAATCTCGGCAGCGTCAAGGTATGTTTCACTCTACCTTTACTTTCATCCCATCCTCGCCCATTGTTCGAAATCTGCATTTAAGACTCGAAGATCATCTCTTGAAGGTACACCAAAGGAGGAAGTATTGTCGTCTAGTAAGTGGGCGGGCGGTGCAGCAGTCGTTAAATGGGCGACACTTTCATTCGAAATAAACTTGAACTTATCCACTATCGATCATGAAACTCAAATGAAACGATCGTCTGCGGGCAATGACATAATCAAACAGACGTTTAAATGAAGAATAGTCACAAAAACATTCTTTTATTGATCAACGGTCGGGCCTTCAGGACCCATGAATAGGTGGTGCAAAGTCAATAAAAGCACCACTTACTATCCAAATGGGGCATCCTACCAAAGCAGTGCGGTGTTGGACGTCATGGTTACAAGTCATAATGGCCGGTCCTTTATCGCTTCTGGTTGACAAATAGTAACTGGTGTGCGTAAATGCGTCATGTGGACAGGCTCCATACCACTTGCATAAACCAACTGAAGATTGAGCTGCTCAAGCGTTGAAGTGCTCGGGTTTGAGGGTCATTCAAACTGGATCAGTGATTGTACAGCTTATTATGATTAGCAAGTGTCTGATGGTTGATCTGAGTTGGAAAAATCTTCATTCACTCTAGCTTCTTAATCATCCTTTAGTCCTTACATATTCACTTATTCCCTAATTTTATAACGTTACTTTATACAGGCCTACCTGTTGAGTTATCTGGAGTCGGGCAAAGAGAAGGTGGAAGCGAACGAAGCGAAAATGCGACTTTTACGAGAGGAAACCCTGCGCAATCGTGAAATCGCGCGGCAGAGCAAGATCAGGTGCGTGTTGCCTTTTCACAATTTTTTTCATTTTAACGTCCTCATTCCAAACATTTGCCGCTTGTTTTCTATGTAGCATTAGCTATAGAGAAAATAAACTCTTCTAGATTATTCTCAGAAGGCTTATCAGTCATTAAGACAAAAGAGAGTTTTGACTCATGAACACTACACTGGAGACTTCGATCTTTAATGAAAATATCTTTACATCACTGTCAGCTTTCACCCCGTCGGTATTTTTTTAAATAAGTCTTCCTTGAATAACTTCCTTTAAGATATTTTTGAATATTTGGACAATTTAGCTTTGAAAGAGATAGATATTTTCCTACAGTGGTGACGACTGTCATTTATGCCCCCTTTTTATTCTTGTTCAGGGTAAAGATATTCCAACAGCAAAAGTGTGCGGTCTGCAGTCAGGCGTTGGAGCCACCATCAGTGCATTTTCTTTGTGATCACTCTTACCACAAATCGTAAGTTCATCTTCCTCCTTCCACTTATATATTAGGATAGTTTATCTCACTTTAAATGTTGGTTTGAAGACGAACACCTCCAGGAATCGAGAGCTTGGATCACTTGTGTTGAGATCTAATTAGTAAAACAGAAGAGAGTATTTATACACAAGCCCTCCACTATCTGCCATAGTTGCCATCCAATCGGCGGTGTCCGCATCGTCGCACCTGCATCTCCAATGCTGTCATGTCTTCAAGGCTTTTGAAATCTTACTGGACGAATTTTTATCGCTTCGGGTTGACAACTCACTTCTGGCTTGTGTGGGACATGTCGGCCCTTTTAAGAAGACCTTGCCTAGATTAGTTCAGAATATAGCTAGAAGCATGATCTTAGGATTGAAAAACCGCAGAGATACGAGCTCCGAGGGTCTTATGACAAAAATCTCTCCGAGGGCTATAATATAATTCGTTCAAGGAGGGGACCTTAAAGACTGAGCATCTCTGAGTAAGGTGAAATATGCATTCGAAAGAAAACCATAGAAAAGAAGCCTGAAGGCTCTGATGCGAAATAACTTTTGGGCGTTACAGGCGGATGTCTCTGTGAAAAAATTTTGGGATCACTGTGCGTCTAATTAGTTATTTGCATCAACCAAATTCGAGAGGCCAATTCAAAGGATTTTTTCTTATCGTCATTTGAACGGGGCAGGAGTATTTATTACAATGGGGAAAATGAACAAACGCGTTGGATGTTATCTTCAGGCGAACAGTTCTCGAGAAACGGAGCTGTTATTTCAAGTTCCAAAAGATTTGGGGATCTCCAAAAAAAACGACACCCTCAAGATTTTAATTTCGTTTTTCAAACAAAAGGATGGAAATTGAGTGCTACATTACGCGGTCGTCAGTCCAAAAGAAAAAGGAGAAATAAATGAATGACAGCGGTTTACGCTATCACTTCTGCACCACTTCCATTCCAGTCAGTTCTGGTCTGCTTTGATCACTGTAGTCGTTTCTAATCAAGTGAGATAAAAGAACCCTTCTGCAAACATTGAATCATATTAGATTGAAAACTGTGATAAAGGATGAATGACTTAATATTACCTATGGGCAGCTCTCGAATTGCTTGTTAGCCTTGTTTAACAGACTTACTCATCTTCTTCAGGTTGTTATTGATAATCACTGCCAAGTACTCACGTCTAACAGTAGTAGGGGTCAAGTGGGTTCGTTCTTGACCTCGATTTGACGGACTTGGGCTTTTTCCCTTTTAGCTGCTATGATACCTACTCTTCCGACGACCATCTTTGTCCAGAATGCGCTCCGCTTATTCGGTATGCCATTTCTTCTTTTCTTTCCTTATTATTTTTCGCAATACTTTCGTAGAAAACGAAATACCATAGCGGTTGAGAGTGCTGCCGTCTTATTGATCGTGTGCTATTTGCTTGACCCAATGCAAATACTTCAAAACCAGCCTATTGGAAGTAAAAGTATAAACTTAAATTAATTTCGTTCGTTAATCTACCTTCCTAGTTTCTTAGCGTCATCAGCTTTCATATTCTTTTTCAGGTTCCACCAAACCAATTTAGCATTTCTCCATTTCCGCTGTAGGTCAAAGGATGTGACGGTACTTTGTTCGGCCTCTGACTACGTTAGGCGTAACCACACATTGAACTTGGGCAAATTTTCGGTCACTTAACACAATTGTTACGATTCTAAAGTAGGAGAAATCGGTCTAGTGCAGTCGCCCCCCTTACAGCCCATTCACATTTTCATCTCTCATTCTTGGCGTCTCTTAGTGGGAATCGCATTACAGACAAACCGTTAAGCCGAATTTGGATTTTGCATTAGCATTTCTTTATTGGCCATTATTTAATCCCACAATTAAGATTAATAAATGTGATTTAAAGCTAATAACGGGACGGATTAAGAGATGAGAATTCTTTCAACATTATATGACCCCCAAAGTGATCGGCTCTTTCATGTGGTTCCAATCAAGCCCCACTTTCGGACAACCATCTAGTCAGCTGCTTTATCCTCGCGACTCAACCGCCCTAGCTCTTTGCCACTCGCAGATGGCCTCCTAACCTTTATCTCTGGGAGAAATGTCAGTTATTACAGTTTTCATTGTAAGTAATACTGAATCGTCATTTCCAATGTTATCAAAAGTTTTAGTTAGTCGTCAGCTTCTCACTAGGAGACTGCCATTATTGCTACAGGAAGGCGAGGCTGTGAAGTTTAGATTCCGTTTGATCCACCGCACGAGCTGTGGTTAGGCAGCCACAGACGGGGTAGTTTAAACTTATTGACAGAAAGCTCGTCATGGCCTCGTTGATTTGTCAATCGAACCCTTTTCCAAAATCGATGCCATAATAAGTAGTAACTCCACGGCAATCAATGGAGTTCCAGATGTGTAAAATTTTAGAAAAAAATCGTTTCTAAATGTTTTCTTAATGGAGTTAGCCCTTAAAGGCGCTTTGTGGGTCTTGAAGGAGTTAATCCCATAGTGTGCTAAAGCAGTCTTTCTTACAGTACTGGCCTCTTTAGTGTTGGTTCATTTTTCACTTTATAGAGAAGAGCTTTGAATGCTAGTCCGATCACTAGGGGCTTGGATTAGGCGAAGGATTATGGAACCCACAAATTTTTATTCTTGGCATTCATTAGGGTGTTTTGTTTACTTTTGCCTTCCTGCTTTTTCCTGCATTGACCATGTTTTAAGAAGTACTTCAGTGATGCCTTTCAAAAATTCCTTGAAATTAGAACTTTTCCTTGTGGCCACGACCTAGGATATGGAATCAATTTTGTTATAATTCATCTGAATATCTTCTGCATAGTTCTATTTGTTATACAAATTGGCGCAATCAGCAACTAAGCTCTCCTGAAGAGACGCCAAAGTCAAGTTGATTATTAACTCACCAAGCAAATTATTCTGGTTATTAAAAACTAGTAGGCAGTGGCATTCGGAAATTCCGTTCCTGACTTTAATCAAAATGGATTGATAGTGCTTTTCGATGCCTTTCCAAAAATCGCGAGCAGACATTGAAAGGGATCCTTCCGTAGTCCCTCAAAGATTTCTATTCCAGGTTCGGCCACGAAATTTCACTTTCAGCTTGTAGAATCAAAGTAGTAGTAGCAGTTTCAGGATTTACTTGAAAGTCTTCCCTTGATTTCCTACCTGCTTAGTCCAGCATTTGTTGCGAGCATTGCAAACGGTCGAGCATTCATGAGAAATCATCCATGGCTGAGATTTTCTCCAACAAATGAAAGGGGCATAGTTTCAAAGTGGAAGAGAAAACTTGCACCTCGAGTCTAGAGTTGTTCTTCTGGGCCTGTTTGAGCTGTGAAGCAAATAATCATCCTTCGAAAGGCGTTGTTCGTAAAAGATTCAGTCTTTCTGAAGAAATAGAACAGTAGAAGTACGGGCTCGCTTAGAACGATATTGACAAGTCATGTTTGCACTAATTGCCGGAGTGGCATTGTACTTAGTTCTAAATGTGTGGAATCCGCGTGCATCTGGATTTCATCTTTGATTGACCTTTTTACGGTGGATAAGATGGCCGTATCTTGAATATGCTTGTTTGCTGCATGTATTCTAGATTTCTCAGTTTTGTTCTCTGGCCTCATGGAAACTTATCGGCAAGTTCCTAATGTGACCGTATTATCATACTAAAATGATTTCCAGTCTTGGGGTATCTTCAGATCTGTACGTATCATAAACGGCCCATATCATACAGAACGATCGTTCATCGCATTTGAATTCTCTTTTTACTTTCAGGCGAAATTTAGTTGAAGTGAACAAGACCACAAAGCAGCCGCTCTCAACTGATTCCATGAAACTGATGGATGAACTTGAACGAACCCTTGGATTTGATAACACAGACTTCTCCACTACCGTAAGCTCGGCCATTGAGCAGGGAGCACTTTCTTCAGCCAACAGACCAACCCCTAAATCGCCTCAAAATTTTATCCCTCCTCGAGTAGCCGTGTCCAAGGTTCCTCTTGCCCCTAAGTACGTTCTTCGATCGTATACATGGAGAAGTAGCCAGTAGCGATTTATTTATTCATTCCAATCAGCAAAGCTAACATTCATAAGTAATGATTTCATAAAGACGTATGTTTCCCAACATTTTGAACTCTAGAAAGAGAGGATCTGAGTGGTTAAGAGGGGTAAGGCATGCTCTTCGTGGCAATGATGCCTTACCTCGATCTCAGCTTTCTTAAAGCCAGAAATAGGGCACTTTTTAAGGACTAAGGTAGCAGTTTGGAATCTATTATGTTAACCGCTCGTATTTTGTGAGGTTTGAAACACCCGGAGGTATTCATTGCAATTTGCGGAGTTGTGGTTTCAGTGACTTTATCTAAAGCACCAGATCATTTCCTTGTTTTAACGCTCGGTGTACATTTTTGTCTTTCATCGTTCTTGTGCTTATTCCTCGAAAATTTGTGGCTAGCGAAACTGCGATGGTTTTGACCAACTTTTCTCGATAAACTTCGCTGTTTTCGTGACTTTGTTGCTCAAAAGAAGCTTTAATGTTAAACACTTAAACTTTTCATAGCCGTTCATTGAGACAGCCTTTTTTGTTAAAGTTTGCCCACGAGCTTTTGCGGGGATCCTGCATGTAACCTCCTCGCAATCCAATGCTTTATGAGAACTGTATCACAATGCTTGAAACTTCCGTCAATCTATATCCTGATGTATGTGGAACTAAAAGCATGCGTTAGAATGCCGCCAATACCTGTTTATACATACCTGGACGGCAAAGGTTAGGTGGAAGAGCAAGTGTACTTTGCTTGCTCATGTCATACGCTGAAAGTTAAGTTTTATACGTATAGAGTCAAGACGAACGTCAATAAGAAATATAGTTCAAATCAGGCCGTCACGATTAATTGGGTTCAGCATACTCCTTCAATCTTTGCATAGTGCGTTATGTATTTGTATCAGTCTTTGCATAAAATCTAATGTCTTATCAGTTTACTCCTCTCCCGTATTGTTGGTCATTCATCTCACTGCCACCGAAATATCCTAATGGCAGAAGCAGCTATTCATACTGGTTTCTTTCTAGGATATCTGAAGGGATTGATGTTATCCATTAGCACTGCGGGGATATTTTGAGAGATTTGAAAATGAGCTTAAATAACTTGTATCTGGTGCTCTACAAGGTTTTTCGGCAAATCCGAACTAATGCCATCTATAAAGCTACCAGAAGAATAATTTTATGTGGCGGATGCTTGACTGCTCTTTCAGCTAACACCCAACAGTGGATTAGACATATACGAGCCAGTTCAAAAATACTTTTGGAACTAATTCAATTTCCAATGTCATTTAACGCTGGAGAATACAGTTAAGAAGCAGAGGCTTGTAGATGTAGATGTAGATGTATATGCAAAGTAAGGAAGACTGAAAAAGGAGTAGGGCTTCTTGCTTCCATTCTTCGCCAAATTATAGGTCTGAATACCTACAAACGCTTATTATGTTCTTCGAAATTACTATTTTCCCATTAATTATGCATTTAAAGAATTACTGGCTAGTGTTGTTTCTATTCTCAGGAATCCATTTGATGATGTACCCGCAACGAGAAGTGCGAACTTTCTCTCTGATTCTGGCATTGGAGGAAGCCTTTCAATTGGCGTTAAACCTTCTGGAACTCGACCCATTCCTTCCACCGATGATTCGGGCGCTTCTGTTCCGGCCACCTCTCAAGTTTCCATGAATCCCTTCGATGAATGCATCGAGGGGGGCCAGGCAGATATTCCCCCGGGTGAAACTGGAATCTATCCAGAACATCTTAACCCTTTCTAATTTTTTTTCTCTTTCTTTCACAAAATCATAATCAATCCATTATAGTTTGCATTACGTTAAGGGACGTTATTTACATCGCTTGTTACTGATCTCGGGTTAATTTTCTTGACCCAGCTTGAGCTTTGTGATTGGACATTAATCCGCTTGATTGGTTGACAAAATTCCATGGCCCAGTGCGTTTTCATGGACCTTAAATCATTCACAGAGCTCATAATTTACAAAAAATAAGGACTTGTCAATTTCTTTAGATCTAGATTCTTTTACCTTTATTGTGACTAAGTGTCAGTTTCCATTCTACTAGGCTGCTTCGAGTAATTCCGACCAACATTCCTCCCACAGCGACGCCCGATAACTGTGCAGAAACTTCGTTTTCAAACATCCACCGTTCTCCTCATTTTCTGCCGCTTGCATATCTAGTTCGCCTTAGCTAGCTACCTCTCACCACCTCTCATTCCTTCGAGATGAACAAAGCTCTGCAGAGTGACAGTTTTGCCATTTTTTAGGAACGGATTAGCAAAGCATGACTGGTTACTTTTGATTTTGAGGCTGCCTTTGACACGAAAAAAAACTGCAAGGGGTGTGGATTGCTGGAATCCCAGAATTAAAAATAGGGGGTTTGGCGATGGGAATAGTCAGGTACGCAAAGCCTCGTATGTTCTCTAAGACGTTGCCTTGATGCCGTCGTTGTAATATCTCAGCTGAATTATTTCACAAGCTACTATTTTGTTAGTTTAAATGCAACATCTTCTCTCTTTTTTACAAGTAAAAAGCGGCGTCATTTAAAAAAATTGCGAAATTTATATCCATTATTTGCTGTTCTATACTTTGATGCTTTTGATATAAATTGTAAACTTAAGTATTGTAATTCCGGACTTTCGTGCAAATTAGAACTTGTGAAGACTGCAATCACCTCATTTTCAGTAAAGGCTTCCTAGATTGGTTGAATAGTTGATTTTTTATTCATTCGCATAAACTCAATACTTCTTACTTCTTATAATATCGCATTTCGTGACGCTGCTCAACTGGCTTAGCCAGCCTGCAAACCATATCGCATGATCAAGAACCTTGATTTAATCACTTGATCATTATGGGGAAGGAAGGATTACCCCGTTTTTGTGGGACTGCCGGATCAAATAAGGTAGATTGGTGGTGGATATGTTCTTAAACTTCACTGATTGTTTTACAGTGAACGTTGAAATTGCGCCTGCCCCTCGTGATGCTACCTTAGAAAAGGCTGGTTTGAATGAGTGGCTACATCAAAATAGTAGCTTTCGTCATTTGTGCGGACTGACGGATGAACTGAAATCCACCCGGCTTCAACATTTGAAATCATTTTCATTGGTTACTCAACAACCGTTCAAATATTTTGTGGTACTTTTGCTTCAGCTCGAGGAGTGAATTTCATTTGACGAAATGCAGTAAATTCAACCAGGTCTCCTTAAAGCTGCTCCTTCAGCAGCAAGACTGTACTCTGTGAGTTCAAAAATTGACCTAATACTAAGTCAGTAGCATTACTGCCTCTTAAACTTGTGAATATATGACGATTCATGTTGAAGTGTCTCCATGCCGCCTATACGAAGTCAGCTCTGCTCGAGATCCTCGCAATTCCGTTTGTCCAAATAATTTTTCTGGTTTTTGATAACCGGAAAATTAAAACGAGTTTGTCATGAAAACTGATCCGGTCCAACATCGAGATACATGCTTAACAACGCTCAATATTATGCTGCATACTTCTTTTGCCTTTGCGTGTGCAACATGAACGAAACATCTTTCTTCTTAGAAAATTGCTAGACTATCTTCAACTTTACGAGCGTATTTAAGCTTTCCTAACAATATAACGAATTTAGAAATGACAGCTCATCATGAATGGTCGAAAGTTGGTGTTTAGGGGATCAAATATTGGGACTTCTATTTTTTTCCCGCGGGCTACGCCTAACTCCTTCCGCGCCCTTTAGAGGTGTCCTTTTGTGTAAACCTAGAAACCGCATTAAAGCTCCACCAACGGGTCATTGTAGCCATTAAATATAATATACAACGATACCACTCGACTGAGAAGTAATAACTTTCAATGTCGAAGTTTTGTGAATTTTGGGTTTTCTTCAGTATGAGTTCCAATGAATATGAATAACCAACGCTATTTCCAGGCCCTACAAAATAATGCGGATAAATAATGCCTTTGAAGCAGTGAATGGTCATGTCTTTTCCCTTTTAGCCGTATTCCGACACCTCAACAATTCGAATTGTTATACCATCACAACCCTTCAACGTCTAACATCCGTTTCGCTTTGCATTACTCCTTTGTTGTTTCTCGCCTTTGGCCCAATTATTTCCTTAACTGTGAGGTGTTTATGATTACTTTCTCTAAGCTATCAGTTAAACAGAGAAGATCAGAAAAGTAAGCTGATAGAGGCGAAACCAAGGACTAGAAGGATCAATCAAATTACGATTCCGCTACTGTCAGCACAACTTAAGGATAATCTTCGAATTATATATATATATATATATATATATATATATATATATATATATATATATATATATATATATATGGATAAAGTCACTATTAGTACTGCATCACAAACTATAAATTCAAGCTCTAAGGCGTAAGTAAACTTCAAGGCTAATCTAATCAATCTAAACGGAATTGAAGTGCATTTTGAACATTTGTAAAGGAAGAAAAAGGCAAAAAATAGCAGAATTAGAGTGTGATTATGAAAGAAGATACTTTGTTGGATTGTTACAAGGTACAGACCTGAAGATGATTTCGGGTACCTTTCATCAATATCATGGATTCGCTATTGATTGCGCGGAAATCCAAAAAATTACCGAAGTCATGCGTTTGGGACTGTTAATCACATAGTCAGTGAGGCTCAAATATAATAGGGAAAACATTTTGTCTATTCTCAAGTGCCTTCTATATGCAATTCAAAAGCGCTTCTAAGTTTCCCGTTCGATTACTCATATACGGCTACCTCTGTCCGACTAGCAGTGTGCTCAAATCGCTGTTGGAACAGAAGGGAAAACTTCGTGTACCCCTTTACTATCTGCACTCCGCATCCGCGTATTCGAAGTTACATTGAACTCAATTTTCAAAGAGGTTTAACTGAAAGGTGAAGCAATCAATCCCGAATTATTAAGTACATCGACTCGTCCCACCAACCACCATTAAAGTTCAACATTCGCTAAAACAAGTCACACTTGTAGCTTTTTATTTTAACATGGGGTTGAAGGCTGCAGCCGCAAATAAAAGACATTCAGTGAGTTGACAGATTTGGCTTTCTCTATTACGACTTCGTGCTCAATAAATTGAATAGGTGAAAGCGCCCTTTTTCCCATGAAACATTCGCTTCCGCACCTTTTTTTGAAGTGTGCACTTTCTGTGGCACGCGATGAAAGGAATTTCCTACTTTCTTTGTGGTTGACCCAGCCACTCATTTTCTGCCTTGGGTCGTCGCAGGCTACCTAAATATGCTGCCATGCACTGGACTGCCTGATTCTCCTGCCCCTTTGGATAAGAGCTTGAGTCCGATTCTATCTACACATTCGGACCAACCTTCGCACATTCCCCAGTCGTGAACTTATGTGAAGGCAAACAACTATAAATGGAATAGAGTACAAGGCATTAGAATTGGTTTAAATTATTTTAAGCTTATTTTCCCTTTTTTATGTTGATGTCAGGCTTTGCTAGTTGGCGGTGGGTTGAAGTTATCCAAGCCGAAATATGGATGCAAAACCTGTGAGATTTTTTAAAATCAGTTGAAGACCTTTTAAGTCGTAGAACAATCTTCTACCTGGCGGATTAAGGGCTTCAATTTTTAAATGTTTTTTTTCCATCAGTGATTACTTCTCAAGTTATTAACCGCTTTTCTGTTGCAATAAAGAAACCCGCGTTGTTCGGATCTTAAAAGATTATAGCAAGAGTGAAATATCATTGCTATGGTTGCACTGCTTCCTTTTCGCGATCCACCCCTCCATAAAGCTGCAATTTCTTCCATTGTTAGCGAAACAAATCTATAAATTCTTTCCAAGAAAATGGTTTGTTATAAGATGCTGTAAATGTCTGAGGCAAAGAGTAATGGTAAGGCTTGATTGGTCAGCGAAGGGGGCCAAGTTGATCAACAAATATTGTCTTACAAACTTCTTTTGTCGCTCATTTTGCAAGAGGAGATCAGGCAGTGAATTTCGGATTGGCCAATTTATAAGGCAGAGAATTTTAGCTTTTGAGTGAAAGATCCACTCTTGAACCAAACGGTAATTTGAGAAGAGATGGATTTGAAGAAGGGGACCAAGAACATCTCGTCATTCTAGTGGGGAAAGATGCATTATTATAAGGTAGAACTGAATGTTCGAAGTTATAGATTCAACTAACATTGATTGGATGGTTATTTCCAGCAAAAAAGCGAAATTGTGTTTCATAAAAGTTAGTTTTTTTGATTCCGTTACAGGTGGCAGTATTTTCTCACTTTTAAAAAACACAAACAGACTCAGTATCATTGCTTTCAATCGTTAATATGGGTCGCTTATGTCAGAAGGACCTCTTGGGGACCTTGGAACCTTTTCCCCCTTAGAAGGGTCGTTCGTATATGGGAATGCGCTATTCCGCGCCTAGTTTACTGTCCGACCAAAAAACATTATTTAATGTCGCACACCGTGTGCAGCTTTGAAACCCAATGAATATGAAATTTATCCTATTTTATGTTCAACTCTAATTCGTGAAATGGAAGATTCTATAGAAAAGGAATGCTTTTTCCCATATATATTTTTTGCAGCGATCAACACAGAGTTCACAGTCACAACAAAATAATTTTCAAAAGCCTCTAAGGTAAATTACATTTTGTCCATAAAAGTCCATAAAATGAATACACTAAATAAACACCTTTGACTTTAAAATAAAGAATAAAATTAATGTTCAATAATAAGGTATACATGTCCTCCTGATAAAAATACAAAGTTTATAAATAGAGCACTATTGCAGCTGAGAAGCTAAATCTCGGCAGGAACATGGTTCAGTGTTTTTCATGAACTTGCAAACTCAGAGGTAATCATAAAAGAATTAAATGAAGCGTTATAGCAGTCTGTTTGGGCCACCCGAAAGGCCATTCAGCGTTTCCGTAACTCTGGTGACTGGGACCATAGTTAATCGTCTCTGTCGTCCATATTGGAGGAAACGAACGAAGAGCAGAAATTCTGCAGCACGATCCAACCATGAACTCTCTTCAATGGCGAAGAATCAAATAGAATGAACAATTCATTGCAATCTTACGGGTCAAGTAGCCCGGTATCTCTCAAAAACGATGTCAATTAGGGATTAGATTATCAAATGTGGCATTTGCGCAATAGTCACCATACGATGAATTTCTCGCAGCTCTCTGTGCATGATAAGGAATAAAAATCCATCAAGAATGCATTTTGGATTTCGTTTCAGTATTTTCCATCTTTGCTGGCGTCATAGATAAATGCGCCCTCATTTCAATGCAACTACGCAGAGAACCCAATAGGGCAGATTTCACCAGAAAGGAGCGAAACTAGTCATTAAAAGCCTCAACCCAGTGTCAGTCTAGAAACTCAGGCAATCCTCTTGTTCACATACGATATTCTGACATTTTCTTTGATGTCTTATCATACACCATTCATCGTCCAGTTCCCGAACCCGACAGGCTTTCAAAATGGGGATATCTCTTTATGTGGACCACTGTAGGATTGCAAAATTGTGCGTTGCGAGTGTATTTGGCTCACTAAAGACGATAGCATTTCTCGAATAAATTTGATCTGAGGTTAGTTTTAGATTCTCCCTTAAGTATCAATTACTTATAACTTTTTAGGCCAATATTAGTTGCCATGATATGCCCTTCAATCACTTGTTGCTATAAACGGCGTTTAGGTTTCTGAATAAAGAACTTTCAATTATATATGACAGAGATCCGCACAAAGCAACTAGGTCAGAAACCTCAAGTCTTCATATCCCAAGAGCCCTGTGTTATAGGGTTAGCGATCTTAGCGGCTTTGTGCGAGATCGCTAATGATAAACCTTCTATGTTAGAAAAGGCCCAGTCCGCAAGGCGTCAGTCCGCAACACCTGACAGAATAATTAATTTGCGAATCCACTTCTAGTCTAGCTGGTCCTTCGAAGACTGAGGTTCAGTGGAATTCCTATGCCGCATACCATAAAAAACTCGAACTCACTTTTGGTCAAGAATGCGGTGGTTAAAAAATAATGGAAATCATTAACAATACAAAGATTAAAGGCCAATCAAATTCGTAGAATCGTAGTTAAGGGACTTTGGCGAGGCACTTGTTACAGTTTTTAAGAATAGTTTATACCGACTTTAAAACAGTTTCACTGCAATGAATTCGCTATTGGTTTATAGTCCCGGCTTAGCCTAGTTCATAACAGGGATCATTTTTAAGAGTATTTTTAAGATCGAAAGTTTTTCGGTAACGGAAACAATCTTATATACTTAAACAACAAAAGCATTGTCTCTCGAACACTCACTTTTTGTTTCCTATTTCTTGAATGGTTGAGAAGGTGTGTTATGCACCAACACTGCAGAGGTCACGTACACATTTGACCAATCCACACATCATTGATCCGGAACTCATCGAAGTGTACCCTGTGATCAGAGCGATCGTCTATACTGGTTGATTATAACCAATAGAGATATATCCAAATAATGATTACTCGTTCAGAGAGGCTCCTAGGTACCAGTCCCTCTTCTTAAAATAGTTTGATCGGCGCTAATTCCTACAGAGGACATCAATCTACGTCATTTATTGATACAGCTAGTCTTAACCCCTTTGTTTATGGTATTCATTTTTTCTGAGAATCCTTCATTGTTGTCTTTTTGCCATTATCATTTCGCCTGCATAATCATTCCTGTTAAGTTTGTTGTTTTGTTCACATGTGCGCTACACGGATTTGGCCAAATAACAAGTAAAAGCAACATTCGCACGCAGGGAAAAAAATGACCAATCAAAATGTGTTTTCTAATAAACAATTTCAGCTTGCAAAGAAAGTTGTTGTGTGGGGTAAGATTTGTCTTTTACCTTTCGAAATTACCATCTTCTATGAAATTCCGCACAAATATAGTTCAACATAAAGAAATTGGCAATTCAACATGCCATTTACTGCATTCACCTTCTGTCACGGACAATTTTGGCGTTTTTAAAAGGATACCTTTCAGCCTCAAGTTCTAATGAATTTCACCAAAGCCAAGTTTGAAAAGCCGGGATAATGAGGTGCGTGAAATATCGTTTTTCCTTTTTCCCCAATAGCACAGAGTTAACAGGAGGTGAATGCGGAGCTGTGCGCAAGGTAGTATTAGTCACCTTCAAGTGGAAGAGGTTCTTAAAATGAACGATTTAGTCATAACAGAAGAAATGGCACATCGGTTAGTGGCATTTAGAGAAGCATCTGACGCTAAACGCTTGGCTTCTTAATATGAGTGGTGCTAATACGGCGAATGAAGGAATTAACTCTTAACAAAAGGGCGTTTACAAAAGATTCTATTTAAATTTTTGAAGTAGACAACTGTGCATAAATACTTTTATAAAAGGAATAGCTAGAGAAAGTTTGGTAAAAGTAATATCCTAGACAATCTCATTTCTATGATTTGCTATTTTTTTGAAATGCTCGTCGTACCAACCACTTTAAATGTCTTTCAGGCCTCACTTCACTGATTGAATGAGTGGATAGCATGATGTGAGCCCATGTACAACTTCATGTTCAAGCTCTCAATGCCTCTCCCTGGTAAGCATTACAGTTTTGCTTAATAGACGTCATTCACCAGACGCCAGTTTTTATGAAGGCTCTCCACCTAGAGGTGTCCTTTCGTATTAATTATTTCACCAACTCCTACGGATAAAAATCCTTCGGGAATCGCGACCGTCAAATGCTAGAGTTTCAGGTCGTGAATTCCTCTATTTGTATTTGAATAAAGTCCAATTCCTACTTAAAAATGGTATTTACATAGCTTGACATGTTGGCTGAAAACTATGAACATTGCATTAATTAGGATAGACTCCCAATAAAGTCCCTAAAATCACTGAAAAATATGATATATCCTGCATTTGATGTGATTTCTTAGCTGATCTAGCACAAGTGTTCGGCTTGGAGACATTCAATTTAAGCCTTTGCCGTAAATCATTTTAGAACTGCTTCATCCAAACAGTATGACCTTGATTTGTTCTTCAAAAGTTTGCAGCCTGAAGACTCATAAATAATTTAGACGGAAAGAAAGTATGTGGTATATTGTGGCTTAGCGTTGAGTTTATATTAAGTGGTTTCTGCTTTCAACTAATTCTAACTAAAAGTATTTCCAATTGACGATGATGAAATACCTCAGGAATTAAATGATATTGTCCAAAAACTAATTTTTCTTCAAAGAAGACAGTTGTTTGTCCAAATCAAATCCATCAAATTCACGATTCCCATGGCTTGATAGAAGCGTTTCACATTTTTAAACCCTTTTCATGTGCAAATTTGTTAAGAAAAATAAAATTTTGTTTAAACATGGTCACCAAAATGAATACTGATGTTTACTAGCTGAATCGAAAGTTTAAGAGAATGAAGTCTTAGTAGCAAAGCATTTTCCCGTATTTAGTGTACTAGTTAAAAGAACGTGTGAAGGGAATGGAATCCACCTTCGAGCCTAGCCAAATCTACATTTCGTAATAGTTTAACTTTTTCGCTAACTTTTCTAGCATTGATTGCTACTTTGGATTTACGGTTTTTATCAAATACCGTATTTAGTTTCAGTAATAACGTGGACCAGACCCAAGAAGAAGAAGGTCCAAGTCACTGTTGAAACTGACCAGTTTAGGAACAATAGTAAGACCTTTTGTTTTCTTTTTATTTGCAAACTTGTTGTCAGAAACAGTCACCTCTGTACAATCGGGATCGGCCATAGAAGATGCGCTCATTGAGTGTACACTACTACCCACAACCTCAGGTCTGCATCTTCGACACAGCCAATTGTGGAAGTATTCTGAAGTGCTCTTCCGATTATCACAATTCGAGATTTAAATCATGGCAATTTTCCTTATAGTGGTTCCTTCTGGCCGTGCGTGTGCGGCGAACAATTTGCTAGCTTTTGGTCATTTTTCTCACTGTATCAAGGACCTGGTATCACTTTGAATCTGTTGAATCTGATCATTTACGGGAAATGAAGTGGTTGCGTGATTTCCACTCTAATCCGTTTTTTTGTCTCATAAATGCTCTGAATAAATTTCCTACCTCTGAGATCAAACATTCGGTATAATCTTTTGGCCTTCAACCTTTGAATTACTTTTGAATATTTTTGCGAGAAATTTTCCCACAAAGGTCTCAATCGTCCGGAAAAATTTTATTATTTCTGTGAAGTCAGTAGACATACTAATTAATATATAATTAAGTAGGAAAATTAGTGCCGATCATGAAAGCGCCAGCTCTGCTTTAATTACCCCTGTCGTGACTGAAGTCAATTGAGACCGGACTGCAAAAAATGAGCGTGAATTCACTCAGTTGTGTAAATAATGTATTAAAACCAGTCGAGCTCTTAGCTTAATTATGCTTATTTTAGAAAAATGTGCATAAATCAGACCAGTTGCACAAACGCTGCATTAAAACGATTCAAGCTTTCAGCTTTAATGTGTTTAATTTCGCAATTTCAGGCCTTTTAAAAATTGGAAAAAAGGGTCTGAGAAATCGAAAATAGGAAAAGGCAACAACAAAGCAGCCTTTCAAGTCTGGTTTGTTATTTTAGAAACGTTGTGGTGTATGGTTGATATATTTTATGAATTTGGGAATCTATGAAATTATTTCAATGAAAATTTGGGTAAAAAAGGATAAAATTTTAGTTTTTTTCGAGGGTTTTATCTACAGTAAAGTTCAAATGAGTGATTGGCTATATCACCAATTCAACTGATTTCATAGCCATGGTGGCAAACATTTTTCCATCGCGAACAGCACCTTGAGTCGCGGTCACTAAAGTCGAGGAAATCTTAAATAATGGATCATCACGCAATTCACCAAAAGCTCTGTGTTAAGATTTGAATTGAGATTGAATATTCTCTTTCAAGAAAGCACACAAAGGCAGCAGCTATTCGAATGGGCTATAGCTAAAACCGTAGGCAATGCAATGAAGCAACGAAAGGTATTTGTGTCTCGGGTGCGTGTTCCCTGGATGCGGTGCCCCCGACGACAATCATCGCTGGGATGTAGACTTCTCCAGCGCCCACTTCATCTTTCTGGCCTACTTATGACCAGTTATTTTTATTCCTTGTGGGTTTTCGCTCTCGAATTGATCGGTTTTCTATCAGCCAGACCCCGTTAGCTAATGCATTTGCTTTTAACCAGACCAAGTCTATTTAATAATTCTCAATTTTGCTGCATCATATCTTCTTAACATTCCACAATTTACCTAAGAGCACTCAAAAGACTCCCATGATCAGCTCAACAGTTGATTTACTCTGAACGTAGTCGATCTAGTCTCTTAGCCTCCAAGTCAAAATGTATGCACAAGCTTTAATTTTAGCCATCAGAGCCAACGGTTTAGCCCTTTTGTATTCAGTACGATCAAGGGAAACTAGCTTCCACATCCAACTTAGGCATCTGAATTTGGAAATTTATCGGTGGCGGCACTGCGTGATCATTTTGCTAACACTGTTATCCAAACACATTATATAACCCAACTGAAGAAAATGATTTTGATTAAAATTAGCACAGTCAAACGCAATCATCAGTTATTTTAGTTAATGTTTTCTTATGAATTTGAGCAAAACCAAATAATAAACAAATTGTTGGGTTAATTAAAGCAAAAATTTAGGCACATTGTTTGTTTACTGAGCCATTCTTATTAGGAAAGACGCATACTTTTCTGATCAGTGTTTATTCCTTGAGTGATAGCTAAATGGAATAAATTATCACTAAAATGTGATTTCTTGAGCCCAAAGGATAAAAGAAATTACATAAACGAATTGTTGTTGTGAACATTCACTGCAGTTGTCGAAAATCTCCTTTGCATTTGACAAAATAACTTTTAATTATAGCAGTTTACCTAATGTATGCGTTTTAACAAGTCATGTTGAACTGTCGTTGAGTTATGGCTAAATCTTTGTAAAATTTTCCCTAATCTCTAGATTCATGACTGACCAACTCTACTCTGATACGAACTAGATAACGAAAATGGGCTGTTCATGCTTCGATTTCATGACTAAAGGGAATAACTTCGGAGACCTATTTCTTAAATGGTTTTACCACCTTACAAGCTATGATAGGCTAACTTCTCAACTAGTCTGTGGATATTCGATCGCACACCCGAAATGCGGAATTCAAAAACATGACCAATCATTCATGTTTCAAGTCATTAATAAGATCTGTTTCTTCTAGAAAGGAATTATTACCTTATAAACTTTTCAACTTCAACTATTAGATATGAATTAAGAGATTTAAATAATGAGACAATTTGTTTAAGCGAGACAGACCTAAACAAAACACTTGGACGGTTAAAACGTAGGGACGCTGTCGAGGTTGTTGAGCAATCACATGTGGACCTTAGACGAGTACTCTAGAAATGTTGTTAAAAAATACTACCTTCGCTTGGGATATTTATTGCATCTAATCATTAATGTTGATTTATTCTCAAAACATCAGCAATAACAAACCCCACAGCAACAATAGCCCAACCTTAAACCACTGGATCACTGGATCAATCCCTGTTGAAGGGCCTTCTCGATTCATGCCATTCTACTCATAGCAGCAGTCTCAAAGTGCATTGAAAACCCGAAGTCGATTTCGTCCGACTAGGAATCTGCAAAATTTGCTTGCCACCCTAACAAGGTGAGGTTTCTGCTAGGTAACCATTCTACTAAAATCAGTCCGGTCCCGAAGGCTCGCCATGAGCGTGTGGCAGAACATTGGAAAGAGACTATCGGACTTGCCATGAAATGAGTTATTTACTATTTCTGTGACAAAGACTCCATCCCATTCAAATCTACTAGTCATAAGTCCTCCTTTCTACAGTAATGAATGTCGCGGTAAAGCAGACAAAGGTACTATTGAAGAGACAGAAGAATTTAGAGCGAAGATTGGTCATTAGAATACGAAATGGTGCGTTCGGCCCCTACCAGTTAGCCTTTCCTTTGCATCGATAGTTAAGAGATTTTGTTGAAGTTCTCTTTCCAGAAGGACAATTAGTCGTCCATTTGCAGCGCTGTCTAACGCATCCACCTGTTCTCAAACGGCCACCATGCTAGTTGACTTGAGAAATTTTCACTTTGACCAGGTATGTCTTTGCATTTGTAATTTTTCAAGAATTCGTTGCTTAAATCTCACCTTCAAGGGAATCTTTTAAGAAAATATCTCTTGCGTCAGAATTATAATTGCTCTTAGATGCTCTTATTCAACGCTTCTGAACAAAACATGGATGCAACTAAACGATAATCTTCATTTTTGATATGCGGCTTGCCAATTTGAAACATCAGTTTTGCTTTATACCAAGAGAAGGTACGATTTTGTAAGTGTGAAATGGTCTGCGTCTTTTTTTAGAAGCTCAAGATGGCAATTATTTTGAGCAACTGAAGAGGGCTTTCATCATGTGAATGCGATGAACATCAGTTGCGCACGAAGCAGAAGACAATTTTTCCTTTTGACTGAATGTTATTTAGTTGGTTCATTTCTAATAAAACTAAGTAGCATTATTTCAAAAACAATAGTTTATTCATTATGCCTAACACTTTGCTTATATTTCGCAAAATTTCTATTATGCAGCAAACTCATTAGTTTTTGAATTCGCAAGAAGTAATTACTGAACTGCATTTTGCTTAGCAGTTTGAGTGCTACAGAGATACATAATAGACAACACGCCGGAAATGGTTGATTGCAACTACGTGAATGTTAAGACAATGAGTTTATGCACATCTACGTCACTCGACGTTCTCCTATCAGCAGTATGGAGGCAGTGTCAGTTCTCTTATAGAAAGAAAGAAATTCGAATACCGAGCCTGATCATCTGAAGGAATAGCAAGTATGGGGAGAAAGACTATTCAACCCAAAATAAAACAAAGCACCATCAAGCCTTTTTAGAGGTTATGAAGATGCCACAGAATGTGAAAGGAGCATCCAGGGAGGATAATGCACGAATCTCCGATGTTCTGTTACTCCCCTTTGGCCTTTTTATAGACAATAAAGCGATTTGGAGAAAAACGCATAAGATCATCAAAGCAAGGGTTAGTTTGGGCGGAGGCGAGGTGATTTGGAACCTCCTCTCGACTCTGTGCCTCATCTATAGACCTCATTTTCTAGACCAGCACCATCCGCCGTGAGGGTTTATTCTAATTTATAGACGTATATCGATGATTCTCGCTTTCTGGTCATTTAAAGGGTCAGAAGCGAGGACAATTTCAACATCATTGAAATGCATTCTTTCCTTTATAGGAGATTTGATCCCAGGTTTTTTGTGTAGCAGTACGACATATTTGCATTCTGGGTACTTTAGCATTTTTTTACATATTACCCACAAATGGACAGTTTTAAAAAATCTTATCTATTTATTCACATTACGCAGAAAGTTTTTCACTTATTAGGTAGTCGGGTCAATGAATAATTAGTTGAAAAGTCTATAATATCTTACTTTCAAAGTCAGAACTTGGCTTTAACCTCTTCAAAACGTAGCAACTCACACACGCAGAACTATGAAATTTGAAAAAAAAAACTGAAGACAATCAAAATCGATTATTAAAAATTATTCTTAACTGTATCATATTTAATTTTTTCCCTGTTTTTTTACGCTCATTCAATAATTTTTTCGCAAAAAAAGTTTTTTTTGTTTCACTCGGCTCAGAAAAAAACAATCTTGTTAAGTAGTATTGTGTTTGAAAAAAATCGTGCGTGTGTTTCAAGCATTAAAATGTGGTAAATTCAGCTACAAATAGTGCGTCTTGCCATTTAAGAGATACATCCTTCTAAAAGCTCCATTGTGTGCATCAGTGATGCTACGGCTACATACGCATCTAACTAGTTTCATGACATGGACCCTGCATACCAGTCCTATCGGCGTGCATCTGGTGTTTGAAGTGTCCTAGAGTTGCAGGGCGGATAAGTAAATTGTCTTAAAAACTTGCGAAATGGGTTGGCTATCGTCTTCTTTGTAATGCAGACAATCCCATCTTTAGCTGATAATCCAAAGTGCGTTATTTCAATTCTGCTTGGCGAGTATTAAGCGTCCGATGTTTTCTAGTGCTCTATAATTGCCGGTCTAAAGCCAACGGAATGATGAAAGGTGTATTCATGTTCATCTGAATATGAGAAGCATTTTGTCTACTATAAACGGCTAATTACTTGAGATAATCTATGCAGCAATCACTCTGTTTCTTTAGGCTTGGCAGGTCCAGGCCAAAGGACAAATTAATCAAATCCTCTAAGTAAATGCATCATTTATGAGCTAACCATCCTTCACCTTTATTTAAATTAATCTCTCAAAAGTGAAATGCATCCAAACGCGCTAAATCCATGTTCCATTTTTACTGATTTCACCCATTCGTTCTACATTCCACCTTCTCTCGATCTAGCCCATTCATGATCGCGCTTTACACTCGCTTGGTTTCAGTTGCTCCGAGTTGCTTTCATTCTGTAGGCAACTACGATCACACTGCCTATTTCTCCGAAGAATGACTGGTATGTTGAATATCTGAACGCCCACACAAAGTGGTTGAAAAAGAGAGTTAACTTGCGATGGAGAGACCATAATAAGGGACAACATTCAAAAATAGCACCAGATAACACATCCGGTCAATATGGCGAACAAAACTATTACTGTTAGGCACAACTCCGCGCTTTAATATCAATTCCACGGTGCTTGCAACCCAGAAAGATCACTGTCTCAAAGCCAAATACTTTTAACCGCCATTATCGGCACTTCTACTCATTCGATGGTCCCATTATATTCAAATTTGATTCCTTCCGACCTCAGGTTTCGTGCCTTTGTTGAAATAACAGCATTTATGTTTATAAATCATAGTTATATTACCTATCGAAATGGATTTTACTGACCTGAAACCTCTACATTTCAAAAGTAATGACGGACTTGGTTTCTGACGGCTAGCCAAGTTATATGAAAAGAGATGTCGCAGAAGTACATAAAGTGGTTTGAAAAATGTGCAAGAAGCCTATTCAGTTGTAATCTCATCTGCAGAATGTTAATGATGGCAATGTTTGCACGATTTCAAGAAGTGCCTTTTAATTTTGGGAGCGCATATGCTCGATTTCCTGGCAGTCATCATTGTGTCAAAGAAGCAAATAATATGCGCTCTTCTGATCACTTGAAAAATTTTTGGACTGCGGTTTTGAAATTTTTGGGTTTCATTTACGTACAGCCATTCTTGAATTAACTAAACCAATCAGAAGATTGAGGCCATGACGTAAAATATTAAAAATTCTTGAGAAACTAAAAAAATACACTAAAAGTAAATATTTTTTAATCTTATTGAAGCATTTTGAAGGTCAATTTTATTTTTTGTCACTATTACGGCAAACAGGCCATATGTGAATATTTTTATTCCTATGTGAAATGTTAAATCAGCTTTATTTCCACGAATAGACTGGAGTGGATGTCAGCGCCTTCCAGAAAGACAATGGACCGAC
This sequence comes from Moniezia expansa, assembly GCA_019097775.1. Classification (NCBI taxonomy): domain Eukaryota; kingdom Metazoa; phylum Platyhelminthes; class Cestoda; order Cyclophyllidea; family Anoplocephalidae; genus Moniezia; species Moniezia expansa. The sequence goes on from JADFDV010000052.1 coordinate 1,740,075, forward strand.
GCACTTGCAGCAGAATTGGTTCTCAAGAACTCGGTCCGAATTGCCATAAGTTGATCACCTGAAACTATTCGAAGTTAAAGTTTTATGAAATGTACGACATCAGAGGTTCTTTGTGTAAAGGATGAAATGTATTTCGGTGATGCCTTAGAATTTGTTTGTTCACTGTTCATTCTTTGTCAATGAGACCAGGTGATGGCTTCTCCTGTGTGAGATGAACGGATACTTTGACAGGATGAAAGGTAGCTCTGGATCCCTAAGGTTTACTCCTAGCTCATCACACCAGCCATGTTTGTTAAACACGGAATGAGTGTGAAAATCGAAAATTCTTCAAGTAAGAAGTATTTATAACTTAGTTACCGCCAGTTACTAACGCTAGTTATTTCCCATGAGCTGGGTAGATAAGCAGCCTATTGAGTGAAACTAATACCGGAACGTTGAGACTAACAACTGTTTCGGAGCTCAAGTCTAACCTCCTTTTATTCTACAACAAACGGATCGACCGATTGTACAACCTTGATCCTGCGGAATCGATTGCAAGTCTGTGCCTCAAAGAACAAGGATGATCACTAGGAAAAAGAGAATTTTGATTAAGTTCGCCCATAGTTTGACTATGTTCATTTTGTCTACCATAGTTCCATCTTCAAACAACCACCTCGTTACCTTTTCCATCCATTGTTCTTTCCTGCATATTCGGCGTATTCCCAACAATGAGAGTGGCTGGTCTCATCAGTCCCTTCTCTATGGCCAGTGGTCTCAACAATAGATACTAAAAGGTAAAAAATGCTAATTTAAGCACACCAGGAATTAAAAATTAGGTTTATTATGGTAATAATCAATCATCTAACCGTGTAGGTAAACACTGATGGCCTCCTCATTTAGATCATCTGTATGTCATTCAGTAGAATTTGATTTGGACTATTCTTTTCTCTGGACATCAGGCATGCAAATACGGTTGATCGGTTAAAGTGTCCTCGAACATGCACTCAGACCTCGGCTTTTGATTTGTTCTGTTTCCCGCATGAAACAGTTCAATTGCGCTATCGCTTGTTTTTAAAGCCTTTTACACGTTCGCGCCTCCAAGACTGTCTCGTCTAGAGAATCGATGGTTAGGTCAATTGATGATAGATTCACGTTAAAACTCACGTTGTCAAACTCAACTAAAAAAACTGCTTTCTTAAATTGATGCTGAAACAGAACTTCGTCATTTTTCAGCCCACTTTATTATTATTTATTCGACCACTTGTTGTAAGACGCTCAGTTTCCATGCTCCTCGGGATCCTTCACCCAGAAGCATCACCATCCATTTCCGGACGATAATTTCGAAAATTGATTGGTTGGTAATCATTTCTCCCATCTGCGGCAGCGGCCAGAAGAAATCACCACTCACATCATAGCGAATTGTTCATATAAATGACTCTGATTCGCATTGAGACCAACGAACCCTAAGAGCTGAGTTTAGCTTCGCCTAGTTTTGGGCCCTAGTGACTGAACAAATGGGAATGGTGTCTGGCTATTGAGTGTTTGATTTTAGCCCAATTCTTCTCCAATGATTCAAGAATGACATCGTTGATCAAGTCACTTCTCCACCTAAACCAAGCGATTCAGTGACCGATTTAACCTGGCTCTCCGCAAGGGAGTGAAAAATGTGCGATGCCAATTGCTTTCTATGCGACATTTTAAAATATATTAAACCGTCTTTCATCAAGGACAAGTAAAGACCACCTTAATAATCAATGAAGTCGAAATACCAGTCGACTGACAAAACTCATCTATGGGGAGCTCTTCAATTCCTAAAATCCGCCATTCGAAGAAAATTTGAAAAATGTGCTCATCAAGAATAATTGGAAATTTTTACATCTTGCATCTTCAAACTCGACCTACTACCAATACTGGACAGAGAGACATGTGTGTGGCTGGTAGCTCCAATCAAACCCGCGTCATCGAGGGACCATTGTAACTTATACCTCAGAGGCGTGTTCATTTCCCGATGGCATCCCTTCGGTTAAAATATCCATCTATAACATAAAAAAGTCATGTTTAGTAAGAGTGCTCTGCCCTTTGAATGTACTTCAAATCTGAATGATGGACCAAGCCACCGAAATAATTTTTTTTTAAATCCAAGGGCAAAACGTTCTCTGTGTTCGCAAATAACGAGGGCGAGTGCGTGGCAAAGCTGGAAAATTCGAGTGCAAATGTTTGCACTTTGATCGAAGAGTTGCTCTATACAACAGCTGTTACTACTCTAAACAGCTAAACACCATAAAGACTTGCTGTATAACACTTTAATTTTAAGATTTTTATTTGTCATTTTTCGATTTAAAAACAATTCCTAATGCAATCGTGGTTATTGAGGGGGGTAGCTAATGTTCCATACAATGCACCGATGGCCTATTAGTAGCACAATTTCAATTTATCAAACAGCACTCCTTTGACATAGCCACCTTCCATCTAACCTCCTCGCCTCCATCAAATAGGAGTTCATTCAGATTCATCAGGGAAAGCTTCATATCTCTATGAAAAGAATTGGATGATGGCCTAATTCTTATCGCGTGATCGCTTGAAGACAAAGTAATTTGTACCCAACAGGAATGCAAGTAAAAACAAAATCTCATTTAAACTGGCTTCTCCTAAAGTTCTTTTATTTCAGATAGGCAAATGGATCATGAGGAATCGAATAATGTAAAATCACACCATCGGAAGAGAGACCATTCCCTGTCCTAGCTATTTGAAGGTTACAATTGACAGTTAAGCGCACAACTACATAGTGCTTCACTTTTGCAGGGCCAGAAATCGCCATCGTTTCATTAATCTTTTAGTATCATCTCCAATTTTCTTTACTTATACAAACAAACATTTGCATTGAAAGCAGCACTGTTGCGTCACTTAAGTGCTATCTATTTGCATTCGGCTTTATAGTTAGTGAAAACGAAACACTTTTGCCTATGCAGACTTTGGTCAATGAGAGGATCGGCCGTATAGGATTAACACCCACCGGACATATGAAATCAGATTGTGCCAGCAGTGATACAACTCGTACAGCCTGGTAAACGAGGCACGACGTAAATATCTGGATTCATGGCCTCAAACTGGACTGTGGAATGTGCATGCATGTAGCAATGAATGGAATCTTCGCAAGAAAGTTGACAAGATTGTCCCCTTTGACAATGTCGAGGATGGACGGGGTGCCACTACTAAGTGGAACTGCTCTCTGTACGAAGAAACAATGCCAAAGAAGCGATCAGGGAACCGATATTTGTACAGATATTTGTACATTGGGACTTGCCCAAGCGGCTTGAAAGTAAATATAATTCTGTATAGTATTCATAAATTTATGGTCTCCTTACAGTTGTTCAGGAAATTATTTTCTGGTTTGTTATCTCCTGTCTGATTTAATCACAATTTGAAATCCCATGGTTAAAGTAGGCAAGTCGAAGGTAAGGTAAAGAATTTTTTAACAAATATAACCCATGTGGGGACCACTTGTGGGATTCACGTTTTATGCCCCAACACAACATTTCTGCAAGGGCCGAAGTAACTGATGGAGCCAATAGTACCGAACATACAGATGCTTTATATCTCCCTCCTTTATATAGCCAACTTAATAGAGGCACTTGAAAGAGCACAAAATGGCTAGTTTGCAACCTCCATGTGTTTGTAGTTAATGAAATTGTTGCTTAAAAATGGCAACGCACCTCTTTTTTATTTAACGAGCCCGCATAACCATACATCTATTGTTCAAAGTTAGAGGAATATACAATAATGGGAGCATTACGAACTTGTTGGTATTTTGTGTGGTCAAAAAAATTTTGATTTTGTAGTCGTGTTGGTCCAGATGAACAGCGCAGGCCATCCAGGCATTGTCATATTGGAGTGCTAGAACTCCGATTTATAAGACTGGACAACACTCGTGCCACTGAACCTTCGACATGTACACATTTAGACCTTCAGAATGAAACACACAACTATGAAGCCATTTTTTTCCAGAATGCTACAAAATTTCGCAGAAGTGGCCACCTTAATGAATAATTGAGATCACTGCCTTAGAATTGTGATAATTAATGGAACCGTTACTCCATCAAAGCTTAAAGGGTGACTAGATTTTCTCTTCCGCCTCCGATCCCAGTGATGTCAGAGTTAAATGGCGGTGAGAAAGTGGGTCATTGGCGGAAAAAAAAAAAAATTTTCCGTCTGTCTTTCTACGGATCCGAAAGCGTTATTTGGTATACAGTTAATTACCATGGCTTCCTCCAGCTTTCGGATTCAAAAAATCTTCTGATAACTTAAGTGGTACTTAAACATTTAGTCTCAGCGGATGGCACATGATTTGCCTGCTTGCTTGAAAGAAAATAACGGCCAGCTTTGTTTATGAGTGTACTTTTTAATTGCTTATCTGAGGATCAACCACACCCTTTAATTTGAGTTGTTAACCCTCACTTTATTCAACAGGCCTTGTGAGTTTCGATACTGCTGGCTTTATCTGCCTTTACTAATCATGACAAATTCAGACTAGAGCATTCTGAAATTTTCCATCATTTACTTTCCTAGTAATAATAGAGCCTACTAAAGAGGAGTGGTTACAAATTGTGGCACAAAATGGCTGTTCTGGCCACTTGAAAGCACATTACATTTTGCCCAATTTCTTGCTCTTCGGTTGTCAAATGCCAATTACAATGAGCGTGCACAACATCTTTCCTCTGATTGGCCTTCGCTCGCACGCGTTCATATTTTAGTCTGCGCTGCATCACGCCTGCACGCAGCCACTTTAGCGCATCGTTAGCATGTGCGCGATGTTGGAGTTTGGACGTCGTTCGCACTAGTGACGTGGTATGCATCGGTTGCCCCGGCGATGAGCATCAATAATACGAATGCAGAGGATCCCGAAAATGGCCCCGGTAGCGAAGATTCGCCTTCCCAACGAACTGTTAGTAGCAAGGACGGAAGGAAATTAGGATTTGCATTAACAGTCAGTTCGGAACCACCTCAGATCCCGACTATATCCTTACCACATGCGCTTGATCTTAAAGACGCAAAAAAAGTTTTCGCACTGAAAATTGCCGGAGCTTTACCTTCGGGTGGTTCTTCGCCGGCCAAAATTATACATGCATTTATTCATGTTAAGGATTACGAAGGTTTGGACCGATACTTAAGCAAATATGACGTGGATAAGCAGGTGCTGGACTTCGCGCTTCAAAAGGCCTGCATTGCTTCGAACGCTGAGGCTGTGAACGTGCTGGCGAGTCATGGAGCAAACGTAGACTTTGTTGATCAGTTTGGAACCACATTATTGCATTTTGCTATGCGAGGAGGAGGAGATCCAGATGTTCTATTGGCTCTTCTTCGTCATGGAATGCAATATCAGGATTGGAGAAACGAAGGTCAAAATCTTCTCAACTGGGCTTGTCAATGGGGACATCTAGCTGTCGTTAGGTATGCCATAGCTTCGAATTCGAAAATTGAATTCTATTTTATTATTGATGCAGTTATTTTCTAGTACAACACGTTGGTGAATGTACATAGATAATAGCTTTGCTCTCTGCAAATAGATAGTCTGAACTAAATTTCCGAAACGAAACAAAAGGGGAAAGTCCATTTCTTTGGATTTCTAGATTCAGGGATCTTTATTTTTCGGCTGCATAAAACTTTATTTGAACTTATAAAAAGAGAACGTCTACGAAACCTTACTGATTTTTACGACACTACTGCAAATTAGAATTGCAAATGCAGTTTCCCAAATTCAACTAATCAAAATCATGCCTCAACGAAAGTCGGACTTTCTCTCAATGAATGACGCAATCGTTTTATAAAGCTAGTGGCAATTTTTTATGAACAATTTGTGATTTGTGTTAAAAAAAAGAAAGATTATTTTTGTTGAATACCCTTTGAAAATGGCTATGATGATTCATGCAGATCAGAGAGGGGCTACCAATTACATTGCTGTTCCTAGCCAATGAAATGCATGGCATGGTGATCACAATTTTCTGATTGGATAGACTAATTGCAGAAAAATGTACACCAAGGGCAGTCAGGCAGGGTTTCCCTACAAACCGCCCGTTCACAAATATGTGCTATGGACATCGGCCAGAGGAAAACCAAAATGGAGCTTCTTAAGCGTTCAATGAAAGTCAATTAGTATTGTTTTAAATGTTTATCTCCCATTGTGGACTCGAAAGTTAAAGTTCTCATAAATATAAAATGCGCACTTTTAACTATATAAGTAGAATTTAAATAAATATTCGCCTCTCATACTGGCTTTAGATTATCAGTTAAATAAATCAAAATAGTCAAATAGATTAACCTGTGGTTAAATTATGAAAGTATGTGAAATATTTCCATGAGGTATGAAATATTAGCTAAATTATTATTTATTATAAAGTAAAGAATTGATGCATATTGAGATTCAGTGTATAAAGTGGTCTAAACGCCTAAAAAAATTATTTTTTATGTTTGGTCGAAATGCCCCCCTTTAGATAGTCTGAAAAATTGTTGCTAAATTATTATTTTTGATGACAGGATTTATTCCTTGACTTTGACGGATTAGATCTGAATGTACCTCTAATTCCTTAATATTCTCAGCGCCAATTTCATTAATATTTTAGCGAACCGTAGCTTATATATTCAACGATTTAACATGAAAATTTCGGTTGGGTTCGGTCTCCTAAGTAGGTAAAGTTATGAAATGAATTGTCATTTTCTTATCGTCTGAGAAATCTGCCAAAGGTACTGCTAAAGAAGGCAGATTAGCACAATCCCATTAATTTATGGGCCGACAGAAAAGCGTATTTACTGTCTTGACACATTCAAAACTCTTTGCACGGTTTTTGCATTAGTTTTAGGTTTTGCTCCCGGTAAGAATTTGTTTTATACCTTTGTTAAAGCTGTTTCGTAAATTTTATTTGACTTTTGTTTATTTATTGAATAATGGAGGCTGCTCAAGTGAATTTTAAACCGTAATTAGTAATGACTACTAACAGCAATTATTAATAGAAGGCGGATCCAATTGAGCCTGCTAGTTGATATATGCATTTTACGATTGCCATTCATTTCATAGCCTTTGCATCATGGAGATGGAAGCCATCTTCGTCTTTTTCTAGACGATCATTCCTATTTCTCCACCATAAATCAATCCTTTTACATTGCCCAGTGTCGCCCTTGGCAATGTCCTGGACCCAAGTGACCTATTCAATGAATTTCTACTCCTGTAGTCTAAGCAGTATTTTAAAATTGACCTCTATTTAGCTGCGATCTTGTATCTAATGTGTAGATTTAATTTGAATGCTCAAGTATGTGTTGTTGAAGAATGGATTTTAAAAGGATTTGACATCTGTTCGATTCCCAAGGGTCATCGAACGTCCTCATAGAGTCCCTGTATAATTTTGTGTTAATAAGAGAGACTTTTTATCAACTTAGTAGCTAACTTCAGAGGTTCTAATATCTGCGGATATCCTCGGTCTAAAAAACTACAAGATTTAACGTCCAAATCATCCTAATAGGTTGACGTTAGAATTCCATGGCACTTGGCCATCAAAATATTTTTTCCATTAGTTCTTTCTGAAACAGTATTCAAGGACTGAATTTTAAATACCCCCATTTAATTCAGTTATTCATTCGCGTGAGGTTCTTTGCCGTACCAAGGCAATACCTTTCGGTCAACTTGACTTAGGCTCCGCCGTGAGCAGCAGTTATTGAAGGCTATGCCGTGCTAAACTGCAGTAACTCATCCCGTATAAAACTGAAACGATTAAGTTGCATGGACACATGGCACCGGGGTAAAAACTTTCCTGTGAATGAAGTCTATTTTGAGCTCACTTTATGATTAACGAGCCAATAAGGCATGCCGTCGTGTGCTACACTTAAGCATGGATTTTCAAACAAACTTTAAAGAACAGAGCTACGCAACTGTTGAGCTGAAGGCAAGATAGCAAAGAGAATTGTACTAGAGCTAAGATTTAAATTTTCTGATGATATCCTGAAGAGCGCATTACAAAAGTCTTTAAATATTGCTAGGTTCAAAGTTGAATTATCCGATTTAAAATACCATCATATTCACATTCACTTTTCAATCATTAACATTAGATGCTTTTCCTATTTAAAAGGAACGTGCTATCTTACAGCTGTTAAACCCAAATCATGGCTTCATTTACCGTCAGTTGGGTAAGAAACACAAAAAGTATATAGAGCAAAGAACGTCAGTTCAACGGTGAAAACAACTTGGGATTGTTCAAGGCTAGAGAAGGCAATTTATTTCGTCTAGTTTGAACCACATCTGCCTTTAAATCAGTTGAACTTTGTATCCCAACCTCTTATCTTACTGGGGTTATTTTAGGGTCATTTTAAAATGGCAATTAATAAACACTGTTTTGGAGTCAAGCGCAGTATCCATTAATGGCAAGTAGGGAATTTTGACTCCCAATATAATGATAATCTCAATTTGTTCAACGTTGAGTGAGAACTGGCGAAACCTCACTTTATGGTTGACTAATTTCAGGATTGTCGAGAAAGTGTACATAAACGAAAGTATCAAGTTTTCAGCCAAAAAAATTATTCAAATGTTTCGCGAAATTAAAGGTTAATCAAATCAAAAGACTGGAACAAAGTGAAGTCACACAAGGATTTTTGTTTTTTTATTGGGACTTTATTCGACAATGCTCAGTATAGGCTAGGATCCAACATTAATCAACTTTGCTTTGAACGTTCTTGATCGCGAAACAGTGATCGTAGTTTCGAAAAATATGTGAATTGTGGTTCAGCGAAGACCACCAAAATTGGGAGAGCAATTTTCACTCAAGACTGACGAAAGGCTGCCTTAATTTCGACAGCATGACTGATCAACAATCTCACTGCAAGTACGGTTTCAAACGGACCTTAGATGGAGCAAAAAAATTTTCATTAAATAACATGAAAAATAGATGCAAGAGATTTTTGATCTACTAGAATTAAAAACTAGCAATGTCCTGTGGACCATTAAAACAAATCAGAAATTATTATACTACGTAAGTATGCTAAATTAAATCCTTGTAATTGAACTGGGCAACTGATAAAATTCATCGAGTGATAAATCTCCCTAGGCAAATCGCAAAAAAATTTTGCAGGTTTGAGCTGATATTTTCGGCTTATTGGTAATAGCTTTTAAACCTTTAGGTCTTCAAGTGAAAAATTCGGATAAAACTATGTGAAACAGAGCTTGAAACTCAACAACCATTTTAAATGCACCGATTTCACTTATTGGGCATGTCGACCTTGGAAGTCTATCGAGACTTGAAAAATATATTACAAGTTAAACTGTAAATAAGGTTTGTCAAAGGTGTATAAGCCAAAGCACAAGAGCCTTTTAATAGCTCCGTAAAATGTCGCTTACTTTAAAGCTTATCCATATAAAAAGTCTCCGAAGCAAATTCAATTAAATTGCTACGTAATTAAAAATCAATTGTTTGTTGTACTCAATTAACACCATTCTATGTTTATTAATTAAGCTGCTCAAAGGTAAAACAAAACTTCAAAAGCAATCAAAATTTCGCCATTTTTCATGTTCTTTTTTAAATAGATAAATTTGCTGTGTCAGTTGGTGTTGATCACTTTATGATTATTCGGTTTGTTCAAAAGAGTTCTATGCCATTTTTAGAAAATAAACATGACTTACTTCGCAAATATTTACGTTAACTCTTAAAATTAGCGTTTTCAAAAATGCTGCATGAATTTCAGCCTAGTTCATTCATCAACCATTGGGAACGTATTTCCAACCAGAATGTCTGTTCTTCTTGTTAATCTTGTAAAGTTTTAAGTCTGGTGCATCTTCACTTTTCATTCTGCTTGAAAAGAACCAAAATTTTTATAATGTTTAATAGTGAATTACGAATTTTTTGAGAAGGGTGAAAGCTAGTAGCCTTTTTCATATAATAAAAATACTTTTTCGAAAATTCAGATTGCATTAGGAGGACCATGTTTATTGATCTTCGATATTTATTTATTTATTTAATAAATTGGATTAGTGTTTGATTCACTTCTTCATTAAACAAATTCGTCTTAATCCGGATGCACAAAAGAACACTAATTTGGAAGGTCTAATTAAGTTTAGCAGTGGAATAGAAAAAAATTGGTGTTAATTGAATTTGATTAAAGAAACCGTATGTTTCCAAATTTGTAAATGAATAATTAAATGAATTAAACCTTGAAGTCAGAAACACTAAGCAATTGTAATTTACTTTAGAAAGAGCTGATCTACTTGCAATGAATAAAACAATGAAAACTATTTGGTCTTGAATCTAAACCACTCGTCCAAATCTAATCTCATAAGCCAATTGATGCCGCTTCCAGAAATTGAGTAGGAATTTTTACTTAATGAAATATGAAAGCTGTTTGGTATTCCCTAAAAATGCCGCCATTTCAGTTAAACTTAAGTACTAATTAGCGATCAGAAAGTGGAAATGGAAACGAGTTTTTTGGACAAAGGAGCAGGGCAGAACGTTACTGATTCCTAAACGAGTGTCCACATAATTGTCGACCCCAACATTTGAATGTCCAACGCCGGAAACAAAATTAAATGACTTTACTGACACTCCTCGGGATTCTAGGAGTGGATCTGCATTAAAGACATTCTCTTCATTCACAAGCGTATCCGCCACTTCGTCTTTGTCTATTTAACCCGTTGACAATCGCCTCTCTGTTACCAATCACCTCAATTTGCCCAATGCGCCAATATTTTGGTACTGAATCTACACATCTATCGAATGCCTCCGTGTAATTATTCCATTTATAGTCAGGTATAAAACAGGTAGCTAAATTAAAAAGCCCAGTGATTTTGCAGTTAGTTTTGTTTCTCCTATTTTATTTTTAAATCTAAAACTCTTGCCAGAAGTTTAAAGTTTTCACGGTCGGTGTAATAGTTTAAAACGCTAACACACACGACAAAAAAATTTTAAGCTGTAGAATTTTCCAGAAAATTAAACTAATCTTAGCGAAACATTCATCGATGGCAGGTATCCTCTCTTGTCACATCATTGTTTATCTCCACATTGTGTATTAATTTTCCGTGTCTGGAGGTTTTTAAAGCATATTTTTCTCCTAGACCTAAAAAATGTTAATTTCGTTAGACACTACTTTCTGACCATCATTAATTCTGAGTCTATTTATCTCATCACTGACATGAAGGGCTAAGTGCTCTTGTAGTTCCAACATATCAGGATTACTTTCTCCACTGCTTGGTCCATGGAGGAAAGACCTCGCAAGAGTTCCGCTACAAAGGCTCGAACTGATATGCATAAATAGATAAAGCCCTAATATAGTGCATGTATAATAAATGGCTACTTAATCTTAGTTTTAGCTTTTTCCGGCGGCAGCATATCACTTCCGATCAACATAACCACTACATATTGGCAGAAAATTTGTTGGTAATTTCTTTGTTGGCGTTGGCGTCTCTTTAATTTCAGAATTTGAGGGCAATATTAACTCGTGTGAAAAGGAATATGTCCAAAAGTCCAATTGTGTTTATGACAACATTCCATTAATCACTTCTGCATATCTTTAATGAGTGAATTCTCTTGACAAGGTCTGTCAGTCAAAGGTAGAAGAACAAATATAGAATTCGAGTTTATTCAACACAATCAAGATGTAGGCTTGAATAACTCTCATCTGCATATACATCGCCTTGATTGTTATGCGAGTGCTAAAAACGTTCTTTTTTCCATTCTCGATTTCAGTCGGCACGTTTGAATAGGCTGATAGCTCGGGGCAATTTAGTCGGCAGTATGGAAATATCCAAATGAGCCTACTCGCTAATCGCTCACTTAATTACCCAGTCTCTCTAGCTGGCTCTAAGTAACTTTCAAACAATTTCCAATGGCGTTTTTGGTGCTATTTGATCTCGGTAGCGCTTCATTACCTCAGTAAACAAAAGGTTTTCATGGCGTTGGCCGGTTAGTCCAGTACAAGAAGAAACATGATTTGCTCGGAACTGATAAATTGTTATCAAGAGGAGTCTTGGGGAACCTATTTAATAAATTGTAAATTGTAAATGTTAAATAAATGTGTAATAACGTATGACAGTTATGAGTGCGTCTCTAAATGACATCCCCGCCTATTGGCTAATCGGAAAGTAAAACAAACCTAAAGTGTCCATAAAATCTGTCTATACAAATCTCAGCTAGATATATACCACTAATTTGAGGTGGATTGGAATGAATACCAACTGATAATTTCTATTTATTGACTGGGTCTAAATTCCAGCCTTGACTTTCATTTTGGCCACAACAAATTTTAAAGCCATCGCTGGACCGAATATGTCATTTTGATACTTCTGCCATTGATCAGCAAATATTTAATTTTAATTCCTAAATTAGTGTGATTGGTATGAAATTTAAGACATTAAGCCAAAAATTTGCTGGGACTCAGTTAAATTAGAACTTGCAGCCCATGAACTTTTTTTTTCTGTTGAGATTTCCGAATCATGCCTCAAATCAAGATTGTCAGTGATACTCAAAATTATCATGGTGACTTTTTATTGAGTGTGGGGTAGTAACATTAGCTGTCAACCGTACAAGCGGTAATTTACACATTATTTCTGGGAGCCTCATGTACACAATAACGGAATAATCGGTTCCCACGTATCTCCAATCTTCTCACCAGCCTATTCACTTGGCCTAAAAGTGAGGCAAGCTGCTAAGATACCCGAATAATACCACAAATCTTTATCTATATTCTCTCATCTTAACATATGAACTCTTTAGATAACCGCATAAATTGTAGATCTTAATGCAAACATTCTAACATTCGACATGGGAAAATAGTTCTGATTGTGATTTTATTTATTTTTACTTGTTTGTTTTGTCTCCACCTATTAGGGCAGGTACCAAGGACTTATTGGGGGTACAACAGAAGTACAAATAGCTTTTATAGCAAATAAGCACAATAGTTAACACAGGACAGTAAAAACGTTTGTTGAAGTCTTCGTTTGTCTGGTCTCTTCTCTGGCATGGCTTCGTCGTACAGGTATCAGTTCTTCTTCGTCGAGCCACCTCGTCCGAATTCGTCCGTCTTCATATCTCCTCCAGATTCCATTCAAAGCTTCTTACACGTGCATTCCATACTCCAGTTTGAGACCGAAAATCCGTCGTGCTGTAAGAATTTGTACCTCTGCTGACACAATCCGATTTTATACGTCCGGAAGATGATTAGTCCCATCCGACCGGCCCTCTCTTTAGCCCTCAGGGTTGTCCCCGAGGTTACCGGTGGCCACCACGTGGAGGTAGATGGTAGGATTGTGACAATTTCCAAAAGCCCTCTGACTATCTGCTTCATGTTCCATTGGAACGAATAGCTTTGCTCTGTTCGGGCCGGCCCATGTTAGTTTTGCTTCATTTAAGAACTCCTGATCGGCGATTAATTTCTTTTAATATCAACTCAGTGATTAGAGATTTTAAGATGTAATTATCGCTTGACAAGCTTTCGACAACAACCGAGGTCGTTCGCCATAAATCTCAGAGACTAATTTTCTTAGGGTAACTCTTGCTGTTTGCAGTGGTCTCAAGGTGGCATTCTTGGCAGTCCTTCGAAAAATGCGATCTGATTCACACATATCATTCACAATATTTTCATGTATTCAGAATCATTAGCAACATATGTGGAGGGTTCAGACTCTTCTCGTGTTTTATCGTGAACTTCTTAATCGAATGATTCATTGTTAAAAGGTTCTTTGGAGCAAAAAAGTGCACAGAAATCCACGCGTAAAATGAAAAGCAGGTAGGCTTATGTAATCGGACTTACGACTTTTGTAATCTACCTTAAAAACAGTGAAGGTAATATCAGCTCTCAAGTCAAGTTAAAACTCGAATTCATCACGAAGCTCAGTCTGAACCACAGAATCGAATTTATTCTGGTGTTCTCGGATTGTATCTTACATTGACTCGAATCCAAAAAGTCACTCCTACCTTGTTTGTTCCTGAAACAAGCAATTATCAAGGAAATCCTTGGCTCACATTTTCTTATTTAACCAATAATAAAATGAACATTTGGTTTTTCGAATTTTATTTTCTCGGCAAAATAATAGCATGGAAGGCCCTTTTTTCGCAATTGAAAACGAATGGAACAAGCAGTGAACTCTATATTATTTCAAAAGGGATTTTAATGTTTTGATAACGAAAAGTCAATTTTATATATTTTGCATAAAATAGCACTGCTTATTACTAGGGAAGAACTTTCAAAGTTGGTGCATGTTTTGGTCTAAAAAATAAGCTTAAAAGAATTTCGTAGCTGTTTTTTATTTGAATATTTTCAACGTACTTTGAAAAGCGTTCGTTAGCGCACAAATTATTTTATGATCTGCAAATATAGTGTCTCTTACGCTTTTAATTCATTTTAGGATATTACTTGATAAATTTAAAAGGGTTTAAGTCTTACTATTTACCAAGAGGAATGCCTATTTCCTCTGCTGACTATTTATGATGTTTACTGTGTTCAGATATAAGCTTCAGTGAATAGTAAAAATCTAAAATTTTTATTCAAATCAGTTGTAAGAATCGAAAAAATATGTTCGTTCATGCTATTTTCTGCCTTCGTCTCGTGCATCATGTTGAAATATATCATTATTTAGACGCGTATTCAGTCTATTTGTATGCGTAAACGGCAAATCGGCCAGAATGAAAGACAAGTCGAAAGATAGTACAACTATGCAACACAGAATACAATCCACACGTTGATCCCCAAATTGATCTAAATAAGCTTGAGTGGTGTTTCAATATAATAAGGGTCTTCTTCGAAGATGGCGGCAAATAAATATTGTGGTTGTGAAGTTGGAAGTAAAACGAGGTAGTAAAAATGTATATGGTGTTTTGAATACATGATTTCTTCCAGTATTATAACTGAAACTTGGAAGCCAGTGATTCGTTTCCACTAGCAAAGTCTCAACGTATTAAAAGCAGCCATGCATTCTGTTATTTGGTCGTCAACATCACAACATGTTGAATTTATCCTCTAAGAAGTGATATCTTATTCAAAGTTTTCTTAACAGGCAACAAGTCCACAACTTTCATGCCTTTATCTAGCAAAAGCTGTAGCATTTATTTCCATAATATGATCTCTATTAGGAGGCTAGAGACGTCTGAACTATGATCAGAGCAATGACTGTTTCTTTCAGTAAACCTCCATATAATTTCTCCAGGCTAATAATCAGGCTTTAATTTGCTTCAACATTGCCATGCAGGCCTCAGCCATTCAAATGCAAAAGCACATAAGCATTTGTAAGAAAAAGCAGATGGAAAGCTGACCGGCAGGTATATTCAATGTGGACCTTAACTACGCAATATCCATGAATAATTGATTTAAAGCGATTCATATGTTCCATTTCCATACATCTCAATAGTTCGAGATAGTAATTGCGTTTAACTATCGGATCCGATAGGTCACTTGCAGTTTTTACGATTTCCGTTCATGAAACTCCGTTTTTTTTCATAGTAGCTCAACAAATCGTTGCACCCTGCACCCTGCACCCTGCTTGCATCCATCTAAGAGTTCAAATGCCGCCATCCTAGTACAAAAAGGCACTGTTGCAAGTTTAGGACTTGGTTATCACTAAAAGTTAAAAGGATTCAGACCGAATAAGCACAAAGCCATCATTTATGAAATTAATCGCCAAAACTGTCGCTAATTACTGTTTTGCACAGGCGCCTTCAATGTGACCTAATTTCGTAAGCACAGATAAAACTTTAATTGATTTATTTGGTTTTTTAAACAAAAGTATTGTGAGTTTGTTTGCCTAAACATTAAGGAATGTTTAATATACCTTTTCAATGCAAAGCTTTTTATTTCAAGGCTTATTCTGTTTACACTAACGAAAGCTTAAATTATATTGCCCAATAAAAGTGAAAATTTCTGCATGATTTATGATAACTAATTCAAAATTTAAGTACAATGTAGTTGTTGATAGAGGCGAATATGCAGCCGATAACATTTTCAGGTGCAGACAATTTAGGAGGAATTTATGGTTCAATGACCTATACACTTGACCTTTGCACATCAGAATGCTAAGTAATTAGTCCCATTCCTCATTGGCGAAATCTTTATATTTTCAATTTGAAGAAGATTATTTGGGAGTGCTTGCGATGAGACAGGTTTCACAAGTGTGGCACTGGGGCATCTTTAGTCACCAAAGGTTTAACCATTCTCCGTCATTCTGCTATATCGCTCTTAAGGTGGCAGATTTAGTAGCTCTGATTGTTTTCCTTTAGTAAGAATCATGTAAAGTATGTAAGGAGACTACTGCGGTACGTCAGAATTGGGGAAGTATTCAGAGGATGCATTGTCACTATAGTCCTGCTCAGCGCCTTATTTGCTCGATCTATATTCACTAGCCTTCTGCTCGTGGTAAATGACCTTTCTGACGACGGCCTTAAGATGAAACCTCGCTCCTTTAGAATTCCGGCTACGTGAAGATAGTCAGTCAACTCGTGAACCATGCTCTCTAGGAATTATGGTTCTTGATCAGCTTCTCGACTTCACCAATTAAAACAAGAGATTTAAAATACTTTTTCACAACATTCTGAATTCTATTAAGTTCAATATATCCTAAAGGATGGTTGATAAAGTTCCAAGTCCCTGAAACTTTAGCTGTCAGAGTCAAGATCAACAAGAAACTTGTGCAATTCAGTGATAAAAATGATGTCCTGTTACTTGTAAAACTTGTGGCTGTGCAGATAGATAGCAGTCCAATCACCCAAAACAGTTATTCATAATTCTCATTCAAATATTCTGTTAGGTATTCAACTGAAATTTCTCAGAATTCATCTGATTTTAGATAAAGCTCCGTTCACTTTTCTGGAAGTGAAGGAAATGATGCCTTTATTTATAGTGGAATAATTGAATAATCTTCTATCCTAACTAATGTTCTATCCTTCCAAGTATCACTGAATGAGTGCTTTAAATAATGCCTTATTGGCTTTTTTTAACCTTGATTGAGACGAGAGTTTTTACTGAGACGACTAGTGATTTTAATGACCCATCGTTTAGCCCCAAGGCGCTTATTTACTTCAAAAATTGTTGCTGGAAGAATCCAAGAATTTAGGAACAAGACGTCAATAAAAACAATTTACCAAGGCTTATTTTTCTGTGCTATTTCACGTCTTGCGGCTTGAAATCTCCAGTCAGGTCTATAGGAGGCATATTGCGGCTGGTTTGACATTGTGTTCTGTGTCTGCTAAAAATGAAAGAAAACGGGTGTTATTGGGCCCAAATGTATTATCCGTTACTGACTTATTAAACTCATCCTATCCTTAAGGCCTCAGGATAGCAACAATGAACTAAATTCAAGGCAGCAGAAAATGACAAGTTGTTTCAAAGGACTCGGCATTAATGAATGGCTTGCTAATGTGTGTGTGTGTGTGTGGTGTGGGGTGAGTGTGAGGGTATAAAGTAATTTTAGCCACTAAACTATGCCAAAATGCTAATTGAGCCAAGCGTTCCCAAGCAAAATGTATTTCATTAGCGAATTCGCCTGGTGGGTGTCACATAAATCAGAATAAACAACCAATACTGGCAAATTCTCACGTAGTCTTCGTGCGGTTAACTTTGATGAACTGCTTTCCGAGGCCTCAGAATTTGACGATTTTGTTGTAGGCTAAACCTATAATGTTAGAGAACGATCCACATAGTAGCTGCCAGCAGACTTCACTCCATCGCTGCATGACGACCATCGGGTAGGTGATTACAGTGGCTCATAGCGACTAAATTCAAATAAGCTTGTAAGTTCAGTTTAGTACGAACAATTGTTACACTTTTGTGCTAATTGGCACAGTCTGTATCACACTGGCTAAAACACAGGTAAATAGACTCGTCGAGGATTCCAATCGCTCAGATCTTCCTGTGGTCACCAATTCGTTGACACTCATGATCAAGATTCAACAAAGATGCTTTGCTGTTGAAAGGGCCATTAAAAAGGAGAGAACCAGCAATCGTTCGATACGTGGCTTCCTCAACTGCGGGTGAGGGACTTCGCCTAAGCTTTGTTTTCCTATAACCGCATCTTCATCCGAAAACCTTTCATTGAATCCAACGGACTTCTAACTGAGAGCCCTTCCTTTTTATTTCTCTGAAACAAAGACTGGAAAAGAGGGAGTTCGTAAATTGCTGTGCTTCACTAAAGTCTAACATATTAAAATGACATTACTTTAATCTGATAGAGATAAAATCGCTGAAACCCTGCTCCTGACTTTTCTGCGGTAAAAGCGTAAATTTACTTCAGCTGCAGATCCCTGATTAAGCTATTTTTACTTACTACATGGGCTAGTCCCAATACGTTCACATTATGTTAATCCAAAAGTTTTTTTCTTCAGTTTCGTGATTTTTTTTAATGCTTCCTTTAGCATACTTGACTTCACATTACAATATGTGCCCCTAATCCACATAAGTCTCAGTGAGGAGCCAAGCAGCTCAACCAAATGCTTTTCTCTTTTTATGCATATCATTATCAATTTACCACTCCCTCTTTCTTGCTTTGGATGGTCAAAATCATCGAGGCCAACAGCTCCTTCAACCTAGAGCCGCTTGTCGTGAACATGAATTGTATATTATAGTGAGGCAGTAAGATTTGTTGTAAATTTACTTTAATTCCATCGGCTTGAAATTGTAGGAATGGAACTCCCTAGAAAGACCTTGTTTGACTACCTCCTTTGACTGTGGAATACCAATGTCTTAGCTATACAAGTTTTCCCATCGGAATCGACTGTATTGAGGGTTCTTAAGGTACTTCATTCGCTTATAAAATGGTTTTCTAGCGACTAGGTGATAAAGCCCCCTAGCGGTGGGAGAGTGAGATTAAGGATTACTAATTCCTTCGATGAAAAGATCCCAATCATCATCCTCACGTATATGACCTATTTAATTAACTGGAGCTGAAAATGAAGGTACATTTTAGAAGTGACTCATTAACAAAAAAATATTTTATCTAATATTAAAGCAGCATTCGGTTACTTAAACTGCCCACGAAATACAACTTTTTTTAATTTCAGTGATCTGATAGAAAATCGTGGTGCAGACATCCATGAAGATGACAGTCACGGCAGACTTCCAATTCACGTAGCTGCAACATTCGGTCGTCCGGCAGTTCTGTCTTACTTAATTGAAGCTTATTCCTACCGTCTGCGATCATCTTTTATCCCAAAAGTCTTCCTTGACGCAATCGCAGAGCTGAATGAATCTGATGAGGACAGGGATTCCGTTGGTTTAGAACAGCTCAACAGTTCTAGTGCAGGGAACATCGAAGACCCCTCTAAGCTTGCAAAAATCGCTGCTGCAGCTAATTACTTGGACAGTCTCCATAGAACACCCCTACACTGTGCGAGCTCTGAAGAAGCTGTCAACGATTATCCTGAGTGTATCGCCGCACTCCTTGAGTCTGGTGGAGACCCAATGCTTCGAACACTTCAGGGAAAAACCGCTCTAGATCTGGCCTATGAAGCTGGTCGAGCCAAAGTTCTGATTGACATTATGCCGACGGCTATGATGGTAGAGTTGTTGATGCGGATCAATGATGTTGTTCCACTGAGTGTCAGCCATAAACTCAGCGAGGAATCCGCCGCTCCTAAAAGAACAAGGGTATCTCCAGCAGTATCTGCACAACAGCTTACTCGTGGAATTAGTACTATTGCTACCAAGGCATCATTCATTCGTAAACCAACTATGGTTTCACCCTCTGAACCGAAGGAAGAAACTGTCAACCATGTTGCTATTTGGCGAAAAATCCTACTCAATGATGACGTTGAGTTGCTAGAATCTTGGAGAGATTCTTTAATGTGGTGTCAGGAGGATCCAGGCTATTTGAAGAAACGCAAGGAAATCCGTGGAAAAGCATTGAAAAAGAGTCCTTCGTTGAGCAAACCCTCGCCAATGGATTTTGAGACTTCACAAGGCTTGACCGCATTTCACAGATCCGAATTATTTTTCGATTGCTACGAAAACGGAACTGGCGTCTACTCGTACATTCAATCCAACTTTGCCATCAACATTAAGGCCCATGATTTCCTGACAGTTTTAAGATCCCTGACAGGCCTTGTCGTGTTTGAACAACTAATGGTTGATGGAATAGTTGTACTGTCACCACTTCATACTTCGATCCTCTTCCTAGCCTTGCTGTGTGGAAGATTTCGAGTAGCTGAATTACTTCTGCGAATGCGACAGTTTGATCTCATCCCGGCTTGTGTCCTTGTCGTTCTTATTCTTCATCGTCTTTATCAGGAGCCGACCTTTCCTGAACAGGTATATTCTGTTTTTTTACTTTCTAGGCCTTAAATTCTACACAGTTGGCAACTGGAGTCCATTTCATGTTCACCCGTAGGACTCTAACGGTGTTACTGTCACGAGCATGACTGAAGTGATTAAGATCATGGTCATCGTGAATACGAGCCCACTTTTTCGATTACCACTTGACTTGGCAATGCCCTTTCCACAAAATCGGTGGATTTGGCAGTGACAGATAGAATATATTGCTTAAATGTATGTGAATAGCATATTAATTCTTTCGCAAATGGTTATGTTGAGCGGTACTAGGATCTATTCAAAAAATTATGAATTAGATGCACCCCAAATCGGCGGAACAGGCAATATTACTTTCAGCGCCCAAATTGAAGTTGCACGATTTCTGATGATTAGCATTTCTAGAAGGAATGATGTTTCCTTCATGCCGTCTCCCTATAGTTTTAACTCACAAATGAAAACCAGAGTAGATGGTTGTAAAAACTGGTTGCATCATTTTGATTTATTCATTCAAGAGCATACACAATCTTACTAGCTGCCTCCCAAAACTTAAAGTGGATGAATCGGAATGGATAGCGCTAGTTTAGATGGGGATTCATACAAAGC
The DNA here is from genome assembly GCA_019097775.1 of Moniezia expansa. Classification (NCBI taxonomy): domain Eukaryota; kingdom Metazoa; phylum Platyhelminthes; class Cestoda; order Cyclophyllidea; family Anoplocephalidae; genus Moniezia; species Moniezia expansa. The sequence goes on from JADFDV010000052.1 coordinate 1,760,913, forward strand.
TCAACTGATACAAACTGTGCTGCTTTCATCGAAGCGCAAAGCGTTGCAGCTTTTTTGTCCTGTAATTCTCATTCTACTTGCGCCGGCCTTTCGAAAATTCTCTGTAAAGTGAGGTAGATGCTGAATTTCTCGTCAAAACTGTAATTTTTTTCACAATTAAGAATAGTTTAGCCTCAACCACGACCTGTAGGCACCGACTCATTTCCTATTTAATCTTGCCAAATCATGTAAACTCCTCTGAAGACCGAGCGAATGAATGCATCAACATAAGAAATTAAATCCGCCTCTTTTACGACGTTTCATGTCGCTGATTAGATCGGATACATCTATTTATGTAATATGTCAGCATTGTCCAGGCTTTGTTTTTTAAAACTAAAATTTTTTACTAATCATTTTTGAATTCCCACTCAACAATGTTCGGTACCGGTGCTTTTGCACTAACTCTTTCAAGAGAGGCTGCCATTTGCCATTGGTCGCAATTCCTTTCGCTATTTATATAAATTAACCTCAGTTAGTTCTATCTTTTAACTTTATTTCCTCCAAAGCACTTGATTCTGCTAGTGTTTGATGTTATTGCACATGGTTTGGATAACAGTTTCTGTTTATGGTAAATTAAGACAGAAAGTTAGTTCTATCGGTGATTTTGTGCACAAGTCTAGCGGCATTCTTTCTTTCATTCCAAACTGATGGATGGCCGTTTTAATTTTCAATTTTCAAAATCTCGATGGTATGATTTGAGCCAAATTTGTAATCCCAGGTATTTTACTATTGTAAGCAACAGTTCCAAGATTGGTTAATATTAATTCATCAGTAAATAACCAAATATTTATTAATTTAGATAAATTTCCTTTGAAATTTAGTTTATAGATAGGAATTATGGGGTAAATTAATTTTTCCTAAATGTAATTCTTGTACTTCTAGTGAGTGCCCTTACACAGAGTCAAATATTATCGCCCAAGGGAATATGTAAGATTAAACAAGATAAATAAGCAGTCCTGCGGGAAAATTTTGAGGCCACTACTTAAGGACACAGCTATAAAATAAAGAATTGCATTCGGCAAGGCGTAGTATTTCAGTCTATATACTTCTCATAGTCGAGTTCGGTTCGCATTCATGTGAGTCAACACTCTCGTGTAATTACACATCTCGGCGACAGTCCAAAGACCACCCCGTTTTATTATTAAAATAAGGAATACTTTAACGCTTGTCTTGACCATTGGAATGTACACCCGTTTCACGGTTCGATCTGGAAGATCCACTCTTTAAAATGCATTGCTATCTGCGTCTCTGAGGTTAGACTGCTTCTCGTTGTCAGGGCTTATATATCACACTGGGTCACTTTTTGTTGCTCCGATCAGACAACCTCTGATTGATCTGGACGTGTCATGTTGGCCAACTCTCTAATAAAGCTTATTTGTGCAAGCCGCATTAGAAATCCGGCAAATATTTAATGACTCCACATTAAGTGCAGCTTTAAATATGCTCATGTAGCGATATAAGAAGATTTATTCATAAATTGGAGGACATCCAGGAGTGAAGAATCCTGTAAAATCCTGGTGTCGAAAAAATATGTTTTTTCTCCCAAAAATGAAGAGTCAAATCAAGACGGTTCTGAAATGCCAGGACGTGAAATGTGACATGTATATGAGCTGGGAGAACGTATACCTCTAATCTACCACTAGGAGTTGAAGAATTAGGGACCCTTCTCACGTCAATTAGAAAGCTATTCAAAAACATTAGTTCAATTTTCAGTCCAAAGTATGAGAACCATGCCCAACCGAAGTAAATTGACAAACAAATCAAGGTTGTGTGGGGAAGGAATTAATGGAACGGCAAACTAAATTGAACCGAAAAATACTAGAAAAGAGTTGCATTTTAGACGAGTACGGAATGGATATGCGGATTACTAGAAGAGCACGGATGGAATACTCATTTAAGGTACTTAGCGACTGCCATTTGGGACATTTAACCTGTTAATTTTATTCTTTTAAATCCTTTAGGACACATTTTTGCCATTAAGTCACCATTTATTCTCATTTCTAAAATGCGACAGAGTGAGTGACTGAGCCGCCGAATGCCTCCTTGAGTAAATACTTTTTCTTGTTTTGCAATGCATATCGGTTTCGATAATCGCAAAATGCAACTTTGTAACTAAACCGTTGGAATGACTTTGTTGCTTTTTTGTTCAAAATATGCACAATAATTTTGCCATTTTTTTACCTACGGATGGTTTGTTAAACAGGCGGTTGTTATGTACGAATGTCTTTGCACAAAAGATTAGCGCCTTAAATTAAGATAGTAGCTCTTTGAGAAGGTACATTGCTTCATTCAAATTTGTTTCTAGCCGAAATAGAATGAGCAAAGGCTCAGTCCTGCAAATCTGTCTAAGAAACAAGGAAAAATGGTGAAGACTGAGAGAAATAAAGGAATTTGTCGTTATCCTAAGTTTCTTCACCAAAACGACCCATGAACCTGTGTGAAAATAACCCCCGGCTCTACTTTTTGGGTAGAAAATTTTCTCACTCTCTTCTTCTAGAATAGCACCCTTCAAGACCTCCTCCACAATTTGTTTTTTTGAATATTAATGGGACCCGCAATCATTATTAGTCGTAATTAAGAGTACTGCAATTCCTTGATAGGCTTATTTAACGTTTGTTCTAACATTCTAAATAGACCTAGTTTTCGTTTTTAAGTTTAAAAGCAGCAGAATAGCAGATTAATATCACCATCTTTTGGAAATTCCCCTCTCTCCATCCTTGCAGTTGAAGGATGGGACGGCATTCCTTAAGGTGTACTGGTATCCGACAGTAGACTTCACCGGTCTTGATCCAGCCCTTCGACATGAGAATAATATTTTGCCCATTTCTATTTATTTCCACTGGGATTCCAAAATATCTCTGGGTCCTGACACAAATGATTCCTCTGAAGTCAAGGAGTCCTATGATTGACTAACCAAAAGCGTACTTTTTCTTCGTCTAAGAGCATTCGTCTAGCATTTTTCAGATCCCCAAGTTTCCAAAAGTTTAAACCAAAAATATAAATGCTAGGGATCCATATAGATTGAAATACAATATGTTGCATTGTGAGGTTAAACTACGTATATTTAGTAGATGGCGCAGAGATGATGGCAGAATCAGATTAATAATGGATTTATTCATGTTTATTTTCGAAACTTATATTCATGCATACAAATTACCCTGGATGAGTTTGTAACCCTGGTAAGAGCGAGTTACACGCCATCATAAACAAACATCCACCGAGAATTCAGTCGGGAAATTTATAATTCATTGGCAGTTCATGGAAGAAAATAACTCTTGCATAAGGAGCTTGTGGAACTTTAATGTCATTATTGAGACTGTTTTAAAACGTTTTACACCCAGGAACTAATCTCCAACCCATGTTGCATTTCGACTTGTTTTTACTGCAGACTTTAGTGACTTGCTATTAGGAGCATTAACTTTATCCACCTCTATTTCAATCCTTTTTCGTATATCTGTGGTGCATAATGCAACCATCTGCGGAATGAGAACGTACAATGGCCTCGAATGAGCTGAGTCAAACCGGCTGGTTTCACAAGGGAAGACAAGGAGGTTGTTTTACTTTGCGTTATTCTACCATCAAAAAATCTATCTCTAGGTACCTAGCACTGTGTACCGGACATTTATTATTATTATTATTATTATTATTATTATTATTTAATTAGATATTTTGGAATAGTTAGAAAATAAATTGAATCCCTGCTTTAACAATAAGCTGTGTGATGTCCATCGAGGGTGGTACCATTTTTTAAGTTTCATGATCTTTGTGCCTATATTTTAACATTAGGTCCGATGTGAGCTTCAGCAAATCGCAAGTATGGTGGAATCCATCGCAGTTGACGTTTTGACATTAGTTGCATTGAAAGACAACACTCCAGAAAAGGAAATATGTCGAGGCATACTCAATGCACCCCTGCGAATCTGCGGTGACCTTTCATTGATTGATTTGTGTGCTCAGGCCAACTGTGCTAACCTTCTCAGTCTACCAATTTGCCAGCGAGTCCTTGATGAACGTTGGCGAGGAGTACTTGCTCATCTGCCTAATTGGATCGGTTTCCTCTCCAGATTCCTGCCCTTCATCGCAATAGCTTTTCTAGAGAGAAAGGCTCGAAGAGAACGGACTAGAGCCCTGGCCGATTTCATTGCTGATGCAGCCAGCTATACTCTAAGTCAAGCGGCAAATAACCCTAAAGATGCAGTTCTAGAACCAAATTTCTTTTCTTCATTCAACAAAGATGGTGATCCCTGGAAATCAACTCCCACTTCACCCAACAAAAAATGGGGTCGAAACAAAGAACACTCAAATACATTTATTTCATTGAAACCACAGAATAATTCTAAAGGCCCTACATCTCTAACTATATATGATCGTCTTTCTAGACAATATGGCTGGCAGAATTCACCTCGCTGGAATTTTATCAAGGCCATTTATGCCTCCCCGGAAGTTAAATTTTTTTTCCATTCCACTTTCCACGTCATCTTTCTCGTCACCTTCACCGTGGTCCTTGTCAACGCTCTTCACTACAAAATCAGCTTAACGGAATGCTGCGCTATCGCGTACGTACTTGGTTACGGAGTGGAGGAAATTCGTCAGATGATTATTGAATCACTAAGAGGACAGTTTAGTAAATATTTCAGGGATAGTTGGAACGCATTAGAGTTATCCGCGATTGGATTTACACTGGTTGGATTCTGGGCTAGGGTCAGTAAGATAAATCAGTGGGCTCCTCCTCCTCAGGAAGCCTACAATTCAACATTTTACTTCGCTCGAGTTTGCTACCTATTCGGCCTCCATTTGTTCTGTATGCGCACCTTGTTCATCACGTCAATCTCTCCTATCATCGGCCCGCGGCTCAAGATGATGGCTGATATGCTTCGAAAAGATTTAGTGCCTTTAATTATCGTTTTCGCTATTTTCCTCTACTCCTATGGTGTCTCTTTCCAAGGTTTAATGTATCCAAATTCGTTTAAGCAACAAACTCTGCCAAACGGCACCATAATTTACGAAAAAATGAAGTTCACAACGGCAGTTGAGAAGCTTATTTCTCGAGCCTTCTATTCTATGTTTGAAGTCAGCATTGCATTAGAAGAGGCAGAATGCACGAAAGATGAGCTATGTGGAAGTCAAGCTGGCAATAAATTGGTCATTCTCTTTGTCTTAATAGCATACACGGTGATTGTCAACCTTATCTTCATAAACCTACTTATTGCATTATTCAGCAATACTGTTTCTCGAATTGGAATGCAGTCCACAGCTCACTGGCTGGCAGATCGATATCAGATGGTGAAAGAGTACCAAGATAAGTCAATGTTTCCTCCACCTCTGAATCTTCTTTCAATCCTCGCAGAACTCTGCTTTTGTTTTATTCGACTTTGTCGATGCTGTCGACAGAAGAACAATCGGAACAATGGAAGAAAGAAAACTGGCGTTTCCGGAGGACATAAATACATCTCTGAGAGTCGAAGCTCTGAGGATCTTGATGATATTGAAAGCCAGCACAATATGATCAGTACTAATCACCCTAGTGTCAACAAAGAGCAGTTCGAGGTTATTCGAGATATCGCTAAGAGGAAGTGGAATAGGAAGCTTCGCAACTCGCGACGAGTTCAGCAACTCACTCACAATCTTCGAAGTGCTTTGTGGGGTCGAAGAACGGAAATTGAGGCGGTTTTGCAATTTATCCTAGTCCAGAGCTTTGCGCTTAAGGATCGCCGATACACTTTAGGGTCAATCAACACTGGACTCATGCCCACAGGATCTGGAGCAGCAACGTCCACTGGAACGGTTGAGCACCGACTTCAAGCCATAGAAAAACGTCTAGATGATTGGCTTCCACGACTAATGGAAGAACTGAGGAAGCTCAGGGAAGCTCAGCGTTACCCCCTGAGTCCCCTCGATTTTCAATCATCTCAAATTCTAGAACCGGGCGAAGGTTCCGAACGAGTTCAACTGAATATGGACGGAACTCAAGGACGAACGGTTTCTGAAGGATCCCAATGGAATTCCGGAGTTTCACTGAGGATTCACCAACCACGTGATCTACTGTACAGACGACCTGTATCGAAACTTTGAGCACACCCCTTGTATCTGATATTCCTTAATTCTCTAACCTCTATCCCACTACTTCGTCTTCACTCGTTTAACCTGATTAAATGACATTTTTTGCTCGTCCCTTGCCTTCTATTTTTTCTTTCTCTACCCACTTCTCACAAACAAAGCTGTCTCTTTTATTTCGAAAAGCTGTGCTTAAATAGATTCGTAAAATAACTACCTAAGCGTTTTCTATTTCAAATTGGTTTTAAAATATTCTGGATTGATTACATAAACTCGGCTAATGAGCAAAAGAATTGGAAGGCTTCTAAACAAAAGCAACATTTTTTGCATTTGGACTGAAATAGGGTTAGAAACGCAGAAGAAAAAACCTAATGAAATAAACATTGACTCGTAGGACGTGCATCTGAAATATAAAGACCGTTGTGCAAGTTGATCATTTTAGTTTGCACCTCCATGCCATTAATAGAAATTTAATCAATCTGGGGATTTCTACCAGCGATTTTCGATCAAATTTCAATACGAAGAAAAATTAAGAGTCAAGAAAACCGGTGTTGACATCAGTCTCCGATGAAAATACAAATTTATCACACGTCACGGTCAACCTCATCCTCTTACAGCACTTAGAATGGAATAAATAAGGGTCTTAACTATGTGCATTTAGTGCGTTTTAAAGAAACTGTTTCGTTATCGCTGGTATGACTATTTAATTAAACTCAAAACTACCTTTATAAACACTCCTTTAACCCAAAGTCTGAAGTCCTTAACGAAGGTGTTCAATTCCGAATTTCATCGACAATAAATAGATAATCTCATGGCTTTAACCAGATGCACCTAAAATTCTTGCTTTAGAGGAGAATCGCCAAAGGTGGAGACCGGAAATAGGAGCGATATGGCTAAAGATCTTTCATGTACCTAGTGTGTAAGATGATCAAAGGTAATAATGCTAAACTTATTTAAAACAAGTTATTCATTCCTTGAGGGAAAAATTTAGCATAACATGGTGTACCTGCAGGTGAAAGTGATGCCTGTAAATAAACGAGCCTGCATTTCCCAACAAGCACTATGAATGGTTTTGGATCTCTTCAGGGTACCTTCAATTGGAGAGTCAATTGATAACCTCAGATGATTTCAAGTGAATCACCAATCAATCATGAGCCTACTTTGCATACTCGAAAGACACTGCGATTTGACATACACTTAAATTGACGTTAACCAGGGTGATTAATTTGTAGAACTTCTACCCTTTCCAAGGTAGCTCTCAATAATGTAATTGTGTTGCGCAAGACTTTCTTAGAGACAATGTTTAGTGATGAAGACAGACAGGCATTTTTTTCTATGCAATTTAAAATAATCAACCCTTTTTGACAACTTCTAATATTCCCCATTCACATTGGTATAGGATTCTCTTCTCGTGTGAATATAAGAAAACTTCGTTCTCGCAATTAAAGCACACCGTACCTCTGTGAAGAGCTCCGACTCACTAACTTAGTTTTTACCAGTCTACATATCTATTAGGCGACATGAAAGGTGCAAAACTAGTATTGGGACAAACGCGATATACACTACTACAGCACGGACCAACTCCGAACCAGCTTCACGGATTAGCTTATCCCGGGCGCTTTTAGCATCAATCCAATCAATCAGACAATGCCAAAACCACATCAATGAAGGAATTTTACATTTCGTTCAAATTAACATCGACTGCAGCTGGTATGTTGGCGTTCAACATCCAACCTCTACCCCAACTCGAAATATATCTTTTGAAACTGACTAGATTTGCTGTCATTTTCAACACTAGAGCACAGGATATAATGAATCCAGAGAAAATGCGAATTTCAAAAATAATGTGCTGCTTTAGGTAAAAATATCTGCAATTGCAAACCTGTTTCAATAAAGTAGTATAAATATCATTGGTAAAAAGCCAAGGTCTATGTCTATGATCGGAGCTTGTCATTCGAACCAATGGTGAGTGGGATGTTTCGTCTTACCTTCTCCTTTATAGTCGGTAGGTTTCGGGTCATGTTTTGATTATCCGTTCATCTTATGTGAGTCATTAGTGTATTTCCTTTGATCTTTGCTACTTTTATGTCATAATGGATATTTTCATTTCGAGTTTTTGTTGTCTTGGCTGTAACCTGGGGGTATTTTTTCAACTAAGTACTTTTTTGTAATATGATAGGCAATAGAATCCGAGTATGCAGATAATCGCTGGATAGAGCGATTGTTAGAGGACTGTCCTACTCTTCAAGTCACCGAACCTACATTTGAGAATGATCCCTGTCTCCACTCACGCCAAATGTGCCTCGCCGACCGATATTTCACCACGCGATACTTTGTAGATGTCTGCAAAAAAGGCGCCCATGATGACCTTTGTGTGATGCAGCACTCCAATCGAATATGCGTTATTGGTTTAGCTCCTGGTCATGCTGTTTTCCGTACTTGTGTAAACAACAAAACCCACACCATAATTGGTGTTGATTTCCAGCTTAACAACTCTTTCAATCTCCTTCAGTGTAGAGTGAGCGGTCGCAGGAAGCGCGGGAGTCACAAACTGCATCAGAGCAAGGGAGACAATTGCCTTGGTTATGCCATTTGCGATCGTGGGGAACGCCATGCTTTGCTGAGTGGTGGTAAACTACCTGGTCGACTTTACGAATCGAATCCCAGACTTTCCATCGAAACATCTGATAGTGATCGTGTATCTCTTGCCCCTATTGGACATTTTGGCAACAACGCTGCGTATTTAGCGATAGTTATGCCACATCGAGTGAAGACTGGGGTCAACAATGATTCGGATGATTATTCAGCGTCTATGCTGACTACCGACGGTCTCATAACTCGTGGTTTGACTTGGGACGAATATAAGGTATTAAGGGGTTTGTAAATATAGTGCATCGACCTTGGTGCTTGCACTTCTTTTATTTCCGTCTGTCGGGTGAGGGCGCAGAGTAGTTATTAATGTGTTTTGTTCAGTGGCGATAAAGCGATGTCTTTTGCTATTGTGCTCCTGTGGATCCCTGGATTTTATTTGGTGCGTAAATGCACCAGAGGTAACCTGCAGCCATGCTTCACTGGTCAGGGTGTGTACCTGGGATCAGTTCGCTGTGCGGGTGGCCTTGCCACTGCAATGGTTCGGCCGTCGCTTTCCGCTGTCTCTACATTTTCCGCTTACTTGTTACTAAACAAACTGCCTGCAATCATGGTCGGAAATGGTTGGTGCTCTTCATACAATGGAGGGAGGCGGATGGGGGGTGTGCCGCGTTTGGTCCGCCGAATCCGGCGTTTGCTTAGGTGGTTCCCGTGTTTCATTCGCAGATCGACGTCCGAAGTAGTGGTACAGTTCGTGAATCCGCATCGACAGTCGGTAAAGTCGGTGGGCTCACGTGATTTTTATTTGCGTTGAATTGCATTTTTGTACTGATACAACCACTCAATTTAAATAGAGCAAATTATAACTGCAATGTAACTAGATCAAATGTATGGCTAAGCCTCGCATCTGTAGCAAGTGCCTCATGTTGAAGACTGTTAATCCGATTAGTCAGCATAACCTTGAAAGTCTTTTAATGTGAAGATTGGGCTGGTAATCGGTGTGGCTCTTTTAGATATGTTTTGGTGATTGGCGTTTTTTTCCGGTATGGATGAAAATCAGCAAAAAGGACAAAGGCGCGACTTTGCTGTAACGAAGGCCAAGTTAGAACAGTTAAAACATGATCCATCCATATCGGTTGATGAATTCATTTCAAAAATGCTCGTTTTTTCACTGGAACAAAGCAATAGCGCACTGCGTAAACCTACAAATTTTTCTTATATTTTACCCGAGACCACCGTCGATGTATGTGCTGCCCATTATCATTTATTGTTCAAGGTTAAGCCAAGTTTTGATCCACTAAATGTCGATAAACCATCTGATCCCGATGATACCTGGGGCAATTTTCGATCATCATCCGATACAAATACGTGAGTTTAATCTCATGTTCTCATTAATCTCGTTTGGCATTAAACTAGTAGTTCTTAATAGATGCTTAATGCTTGTATATTTTATTTAGATTGAGTAAATTCTTTGATCCGGTTGACGTTGGGAGTACTGCAATTGATGTTGCTTTTAACGAATTTGATTCCTTTGAATCATTTATGTCTCCTAGTTCCAACCCTAAGCTAGAGCTAAACGTTGCTCTTTCACGGTCAATCATTCCAAATGTGTGTTCTTTATACTATTCTACACCATTGCCATATTTTTCGATTCTTTCCTCTGCACTTGCTTGCTTTCAGGTCCAGGATACCCACATCACATCCCAAAGCGGTCCCTTTTTACCGAAATCTACCGCCGCAGCTGTTGAGTTATTCGATGAGGCATTCACTCTGTTTCCTATCGTAGAAGTGTTTCACTTGCTTCTGTTAATAACTATCCTGATTTAACAGTTTTCAGATTTTGTCAGTTCTCAAAAGCCAATTGTCTCTCCCAACAATCGTCTTAACCATTTCACTGTGAGTTTTTGAACCTCATCATAATTGTTAGTGGGCCATAGCATAGCCACTTTCGCTTTTGCCATTTGCAAAGCCATTTTCCGCTGAGGTAAAGTGTGTAATAGTGTATTATTATTGGGTTTTTAGATTGCCAAGCCAGTGGAATCATTGCGATCTTTGTTTCCTACGATTCTAACTGATAAGGCAAGCTTTTTCAGCTCCTGAATTTTTATTTGAAATTTATCAATTTGTTCGTGCACCTGAAAAATGTTTGCTTTTGATACTCCTGCGTGTTACATAGTTGTAATCATGTGCATAGGAATGTAAATGTTGGAAATGAGGAATAAGAGGGATCGGAAGGAATCACTAGAGTCCCACTTCGTGCAGGCTTCTTGCAATCGCTTAATCTGAGTTTTCCTATGGAGATTTTTAGGTCTTTATTTACTGCTGAATCCAGCATTCACAAAAAAATACCTGTCTCTTATTTGACGATATACGTACGCAGTGGGAGAGGTCCGCTTTCCCGAAACTGGTTTTCAGCTGGATTCAAGAATTCGAAGTGAGAGCTCCACTTCACTCCAATTTATTTTCTAGCTTCAAGACGAGCAGTTTAAGCCAGCTTTTTAGCATTAACTCATCTGCTTCCACCCCCGTGCGAAATGCATTTTACTTCCTTATTTGGAAGGGTCTTCCGAATCTTCCTCCAGACATATTTGGGCTACTTTTTTAATTTTCTATCAGTGTAACGTTCTTAGGACCCGTTATCCATCCCTAAATTATTCGGGGAAAGCTTGTTTCTGCAGTGTTCTGCAGTTGATCGACACTATAATGGCAGGATTCTAAATGTCCGTAGACCACGTGGGGTGAACTTTTCTATTTGTATGATTAGATAAAGTGGTGGTGAGTGGCTTATTCTCGTTGGGTAGGTTTTGTGAGAATGCTAACTAAAGTTTTCCGCTTTTGTGCCTAACTTTCAGAAGTTAGCTGCTGAGCCCGCACTTCAAGAAGCACAGGCGGCAGGGAAAGATGGTTTCGACGAGTATGTCGCAATTTAAATTAATTCCCACCACTGGGTTTAGCTTTCAGAGCTGTGTCTTCAAGACTGCTCCACCTCCACTCGAACTACCCGTGAGTTCAACTAAACTATCTTTGCAATATTAGCCAAGCACCTAGGAATATGTTAAGGTGTAACTACTTCTTCTCCTATTTGTGCGGTCTAATTAAGTGTCATTGCTTTCATGTCTTTCGGCTACTGTTGATTGTGTTCTATTTCATAGCTCAGCTGACTTACAAATACTCATGAATAGCTTCTTTTACGTGCGATTGCTTGTTATGCGTCTTTTTCAGCTTGTTTTCGCACTGGTATATATCAGGCATTGAATTCTATTCTATTTCCAAGCATTCGAAATAATGCAGTTCTCCTCTGTTCCTAGGAGTGGTTCGAACTCTCGAAGCAAAAGATTAACAATATTTTAGTGATATGGCATTATTCAGATCCGTAGAGAGAAGTGCCATTTCACTTAGACACCGTGACAGTTGGCAGGTGGCCCGGGACTATCCCTATTCCATTCCCCTCGCATCGCCTCAACAAAGTCTCATGAATGGAGTCTTGGAGACTTATGAGCTATATTGGCTGTGTCTATCTTGTTCATGGCTTGACATCTCACGATTGGTTTACGTCGTAGTGTTCAGTTCAATGGCTATGGCGCCGGTTTTCTTTCGAGCTCAATTTATACAAATTTGTTGCTTATTTACCTATTCCTGGGGCCAATTCGCCTCTACTAGTTCTCGTAGGTTGGTCATTTGTTCACCCACAACTCGAACTTCTTGAGAAAAAAAAATAAACATGCATGAACCTACAGCAGGGCGATTTTTGTAGTTATTTCACGTATTCTGGTTGGATTCATCTTTACTGTCTTAACACTTTGACTGCAAGATTCAACTGTGCTAACGCATTTCATGCTTACTTCAATGTTAATGAGCTTAACGTATATCTTTACCTATTAGCGAAAAAAGCTGCCCACTGAGAGCTGGATGAAATGCTTGTCCGAGTGTCGAAGCATGCTCTTAGAATCCGCCTCGATACTGTCCCCTCTCGTCACTGAATCTGACACTGATGCCTTCCTCTCAACCTCCCGTGGCAATGAATACATCTACGGTCGGTCAAATTTCAAAAGAAACGTATTCTACTTAATTTGAATTTAGTAGAAATAAATATAGAGCTTTGATTTTGTAGAGCTCATTGAAATATACGGCATCTGTCAAAGAATCCGCCTCGCTGCCTCCATCAACAGCAAGTGGTGCTATTATTATATTCCTAAATCACTTCATTCTATCTAGGCATATCAGACTCGCAACTGCAAACTATTTTTAACCAAATCGATCAAACCTGGAGTGATTTAGCGAAATTTATGAAAAATCGGGAACATAAAGTGAGCACCCTTTCTCGCATTCTTTTCGCACTGAATGAAACAATTAAATCCATTGTGCATTCACTAGGTATAAATATGTCCTAGAGTGTTACCTTGGTTGGTAATAAGTAATTGGAGAAGAGAAGGTGCTTTGGGTGATTAGTCCAATCATTAGACGTGCATTGGAGTTTCGGACCCATATAGGATCACTACATCACCTACGCGCACCTTGATCGATGAGTTTCGTATTCTGACACTGGAATGATACATCCAATTCGAAGGGGTACAACGCTGGATAAGTGACAGTACTTCAGCGCGGCCCACGCACTGTACGATTCTTACATTAAAAGGAGCAAGTCTCCGGATTTTCAATTCTGATGGCTCTTCGCTTCGATCGGAGGAATCGTCAGCCACTGGCGAAATAATCTCTTGCAATAAAACCGCACTTAACATTACATAATTATCTGAAACAGAAAGTGATGACACTGGGCTGCATTTCCGATTCCTGACACATCGAGTGTAAAACTCACGTTTAAGTTGTGCGCAGTAGGTCCAACGCTGGTGTTCTGGAAAGCATTTGCGCTGAATAGCATGTTCCTGTGTTTCGAGATTTAATGATGTTTGAGCTTGTTTTGAACCTAACCCATAGAAGCAGTAGCGTTACTGGTACAGAGCCATTTATTCTGTTCTTTTTTCAGCCAACTTTCTTAGATTTGGCCGACCTGTCGAATTGGAATCTTGTAGTTAGCACAATTGCATCCATCATTTTCGTGAAATCGCTGAAACTTGAACAACGGATCGGACTGCAAGAGCATTCGACTCTGTTAATATCTAACAGTTACAAATAACCCTCGTTCTTTGTGGTTCCCACTTCCATTTTCATCTCTCTGATATTTGCTGAGGTTGAATCTCTCATTCGTGCCACCCAAATGAATCGTGACCTTTTTGTTGCAATTCACGAAATTAGTTGCGCTAGATAGACCCGAAACCAACTCTAAAAGATCAGTGTGTTGAGCATCGGATTTCACTTGGTTTCGTTTCACTAATGTGTTAACGAGATTTGCTTTAAGTGAATAGCCTAAAGTATGTTTTTGGACTCGAGGAAAATTGGTTAGATCCTTGTTATCTTCGTCAAGTTCATCAACTAAAATCCCTCCTTTTCCAGCAAACTTTAAGGCTGCGTCTTGCCCAATCTATCAAGGCCACCACTGCCACAGATGCCCTCTCCGTGGAGCCCAACTGTGGAGTTTGTGTTACTCCAGTTTATTCTTCGTTGTCGTCTTCATCCTTGTCTTTCAGATCCGATCCCGGAATCGCTGTAATCTGCCTAGCCGGTCGGGTGTACCACGCCTCCTGCGCCAATCTCTGGGTCAATCGCATTGAACTTTCTTTGCCTGCGCTCCGCGCCTCATAACTTATGTTGATTTTGTTGGGAAAAATAAATGTCTATTCTGCTGGGACAGTACTTTTGTCGGCTTTCTGTTGCCCTTCTCCCTGCCTCCCTCCCTCCCTGCCTCCCTGCCTCCCTCCGCCTTCTGCTGTTTGTTTCCTTCTATTTGCATCATCATCCCTCCCCCCTCCATTGTTGCACCTAGTCGTTTTATATAGCGCTCAATGCAGTTTTAATGAATGGGAAGCCGCTCTGGTTTGCACTTGAACTCGGATAGCGGATATGAGTAGAAAACGAGCGCCAAAATGTGTTGAGCTGGCGCTTTCTTGTACTATTAGTTCATGTGCTTCGCGGAAATGTTTTAGTTCAGTCGCTGATTTCATTCTATCAGCAGTCTAGCCATGCCCTACATTGACTCCATTTTGGCGTTTGTGCCAACACTCGTATTATTCATAGGCATGATTGTAGAGGTCTCAGGTCTCAATGTATTTTCGGCGATTAAAACTCGTTTTTCGTGGCATTGAAGACTACGTTTTGGGGGCAGATTATCCCCTTAAGGCAAACTGTCTTTATCATAAAGCGTCTCATGTTGATTAAAAGACCTCGAAGTTATCAGAAGGCCGGCTTAGATCTGCAGTTATGCCAAGTACAATTGTCGATAGACAGTCTTGAATGTCTGCGATTGAAGTCAAATCGGCAGTAGACCTTTTATTCTCTCGAGGCAGCAGACTTTCAGCACGAGTTTCCTTCCTTCAGCTAAACATGACGGAAACAGAGGAGAAACCAGCTGAAGTTCCTACGCGAGCACTCGATGCCAAGAGCGTGGAGATGCTAGAAGCTTTCGTTAAGCGTCTCACGGCGACAAATGAGACCTTAGCTCTCTCAGTGGCCCAACTCTCCGTCCTAGTTGACTTGCAGTTGCATGAACTGCGACAGATCTACAAGGAGCTTGGAATGCCGACCGTACCTGAGGGTGTTTCGCTAGAAGACTGGCTTCTTGCCATTCAAAATGGAACCTCATTTGCCACTTCTAAGTTTAGGGAGGAATCGCCGTCAGAGGCTGTGATTGAAGTCGACTCGAAGCCGGAGGTCGGGATTGAAGAAACGAAAATTGGCAATGATGAGGTAATTTGTGAAAGCGCCGTTGAGGTAAGCATTTCATTCATTCATTCATTCATGCACTCAACTCACCTTTAGTCAGAAATGGGATCTGCGCACTTATTCCAAGGTCACTTGCGAAGAATTTTGCGGGATTCCTCTTAGGTGTTATGTGATCACTCTATACGTTCGTCAGCCTTGAAGCCATCGTTCGTTGTTCATGTTTTCGTCGAGCGATCCTTTCTGGTTCTCCAATATTTTGTGCAAGCATTTCAATAAGCTTTTATAGCTGTCGAATGGGAGGTCAAGAGCTTTCAGCTGCTAACTGGGAGTCCAGGTTATTTGAGTCCCACATTGGGCTGCTGTACTACGAGTGTCGCAAGCCTACGGAGGAGATGAAAAAGAGTGGATGCAGGACAGCGTGTAGAGATGTGTTTGGCCCACTGATTGAGAAGGCATGGCAAGGTCATAGAGGGAGTTCTAGAGGTGGTCGTTTGCTTGATGATTGGTCACGCCATTATTGTAATGAGTGGTGTCGCCTTCAATTCCTTCTCGAAAATCTGCCTTCCTTGCCTTGTGACTTCTGTGTTCTTAGTTTCGCCAACGTGAGCACAAACCTTCCCTAGATTTGATTGATGCATGGTACTTTTTGAAGTCAAGTAATTTCGATATTTTCCACCCAGAGGCGTGCTTGTAAGATTCAGCACTTGAAAGCAGCAAATTGAGTAGTAAGAATAAGTTACTTGCAGTGACAGAGTTTGGTGCGAACAGCCAAGTAAGCTCTTATATCAACTTCCACTAGGTTGAGTACTAAGGGATTGAGTGAGAAGCTTTTGAGCGTCTAGTTTGGTGACTGAAAGTATCTCTCGTCAAGTAGTCAAAAAATGGGGCCTAAAAGAGTTGTCTTTGTAGCCTAAAGGAAAGGGAAGTATTTCATTGGGAGGCCTTCAATCAGGGAGTTATTGAAATGCCTCCTATCTACGTAAGATGAAATTCGAAGGAGGCTTTTCTTCGTTGCAGACTCAACGGACATCAACACCGAAAGGTGGAAGGCATTGGAGTTCAGCGCGTTGAATCGAACTCGAAGGTTTTTCGTGGCGTAGTAAGCCTTAATGAGGGTGGCTGTTTTTAAGGTCTCCCACCGAATTGATGCATCTCTGACTTTGACCAAATTCACTCAAGATTTGGCTAGTGGAATCATAAATCAACGCCTTTACACTAAATGGGATTTGCGTCGCGTTGTTGAAAATTTAATTTTCACGTTTGCACGCAGCGTTTCATTTCAAATTGTAATGTGAATGAACTTAGGAGGCAGTTTATGAGAAACCAATGTTAACTGTTAATAATTTCGCTCTAGCTTCCTCCTCCTCCAACATTCGAAGTTGACGAACCCCTCAAACCTGAAGTATCATCCGCTCCGGAACCTCCTCCAGTTGACGCCTTTGCTTTCTACTTTGAGAACGTCTCCGCAACCATTCGGCGCAAGCACAGTGGTCACGTCTTCGACGGGTGGATGAGATCCAAGTTGGCCGCCAAGTGGGCCTCCTTGAGTGCCGAAGAGAAGTTGACTTGGCAGAAGGCGGCTGATGCTTCCTCTCGCATTTCCCGATGATCTTTCAGTACATTCTTCTGTCTCGCATTTTTGTAAATATATTTGCCTATTTGAGGTCCTGAACTGGTGTTTTTGTCGTGCTACTTGGCACCTGATTTCGCGAAGTTTGTGTTCGTTTTCGTTCAGTTCGGTTGACTTTGTTAGATGATTGTTGCACCTGTGCACAGTTTGCCGAAATAGGTTGAATTGATACACTGTAAATGCAATTTGTAGCAGAACACCACTGAGCTCTTGTCCGTGTATCCGTATCATGAGAGAAAAGAGGATAGAGTTGGTCGATCTCCCTACTTTCAGTAATCATAGGAACTTTCCTCAGCATTGCCATTTGTTATCTTGATCTGCTGTATCTAATTATGTGCCATTTTGGTCCGAGGCTCTATATGTAGTGGCAAGTCTGTCTGTGAAGGCAGTAGATCTTCGACTTCGATGGCTACCAGCTAAACTCCAGCAGCCCATAGCTGCAGTCCCATCTCAGAGTATAGAAGGATCCTGACCACGAGGAACAGCACAAATAGCCACTTTTGAGAGGCACAGTTTGTCCGGGTAGACTAACGCCCATAAAATAGTAAGAGAACAAGCAGGTACATGCGTCCTAACTCATGCCGACGAAAAAGTGGCTCTCGTACTGAAAGTCACGAGCGGAAATGCCCAAATACCACAGGTCTAATCCTTCAGAATGTGGTAATATTGGCAGCCATGCGTGTACACTGGGCTCCTAACTGAGGAATACGGAACGGTTTGGTTGGTGCTCATCATCTTTGTGCCAGTGGAGGAAAGGTGTCTTCCTCTTCTATCTCTGTTGACAGCGTAGCATGTCTTTTCCTTAATTTAATTTGGAACTTGTTGTCGAGTCAACAGGGTGATTGTTAGAGGAGTTGGCGGTTAAATTGACTCTAGAACAGTGAAAGAAATTGTAGCTCAATGAGTTCGATTGGATGGATGCATAAAAGGCGAATTCGACTGATGGTGAAAGTCCATTTAGCCGTGGATCCAAGTCCCCAATCGGCTTTTTTGTTCCATTCCACATTAGAAAGTTCTGCCACACGTTGATCATTCTAGACTCCTCGAAAATGCTGCCTTTGCAAAGCAGTTCGGCTTTATTTTAAACTCTGCACCAGTGGCATTCATTCACGTTCTTGTCGTGCATGTTTGCATTTAGTCATTGGACGACTGCATTGACTCTGCATATCCGCGGAGAAATCGAGTGAGAGTTTACAATCGGAGATTGAACTTCAACAAGTGATCGCCACATATTTGCTCGGGATTATGCTAAGATCCCATTAACCCGCATTCTATGTAAAGCACGCTCTGAGTAGGTTATGCGTCTCTGTCTACTTCTCAAATAAGTTCGAACCCGTCATTCATCTGACCTCATAATGACAAGCAAGCCAATCACTATTGCATTTCCTAGGCTTGAACTGTTGTTATCACAATCCTAGGTCTAGACAATAAACTATTTGACTGCGCATTTGTGCTCTTCTCTTGGCGATGGTTGAGCATCTCGATCGTTAGTGATGTGTTAAAGTGTAAGCCGAATCGCGACTATGATTCTTCTAGTTTGGATGCAGAATTCGAGTTCCCAACTGTCTAATTTAACATTGGTCGACGATGAATGAATGGACAGTTTCGGAGTATTCAAAGCAGCCAGTTCATTGGCTTTAAAATCCCACCTCTTAAAAGGACTTTTAACCTGCTTACTTAAATGAATTCATCTCCTTTTGATAATGATCACAATGTTAAAGTGCTTCTCCTACTTGATTTGCGAAGTTTGTCTGCAAATAATTAAGTGCCCTCCAGTCATGACAATTTCGTCGCATCATTCCCGAGCTTACAAGACTAAATGAATGGCTAAGCGTCTGTTTTTCATAGCTAAAATGGATGAAAGCCACCTGAAGTCCCTCGGTTTAAATGTCGATCGACTTGAGACAGAGCTCCAGCATTCAGTGCGCCATGAACAACGCCACTGGCACGAAAATGACGCCAAATTGCGAGCGATCGAACAAAAAGTCGCGACATACGACGAATTCCGGTAGGTCTTTCTAGAGCCCTGATCACTCCTTCCACCTAGAGGTATCGTTGATGCCTGCGAACTTCGACCTTTGAATTTTAAGGAGGTGCAAGAAGCAACGAAGCGCTATGCCGGTTGGACTTCTAACCCATCAGTCATTGGCTACTCGATTCCCAAAATTAACCACGATAACCTACCTCCAATGTGCCCCTCTATCGTAAGTTCACTATAACTGAAATGACACATTTCTTTGAGAATAGTTAAATTGTGTACGTTTTAGGCGAAAAAAATGGTACATTAACCATCTCGCACACTTGTATCTTTGTTCCACATGAACGCCTCTTCCAGAATTTTGAAAGCTAATTCTGCAACCGGACTAACCATGTTGGCTTTCCAAGTTTTACAGCAGTCAACTCCATAGCATCTTTTCGAGATATCGGTCCGACTAATCAGAGCAGAGCGAGAGTGCAGGGTTTCTGAATCATCATTGGTCTTGTCTCTGTGTTGCACAGTGTCTGCGGTGTGTGCGAGCCTTGATATCATTAACCCAAAATCCCACAACTGCAAGCGCATGGAAAATCTATTTCTATTAATCTTTCCTGGGTACAATTCAGCTAAGCATGAAAATCAACGATCGCTCGGGTGTTGAGGTCACGTCCTTGGACAGTTGCACCGTTGATCTGGAGGAACACCTTGTAAAGCCTGTTCGATGTGGTTTCCACATCCTAGTAAAAGCAAAAAGGTAAAATTAAAGCAAAGCAAATAGGCAAGTGACTACCAGTCCATGTCGGTTTGCCACAACTTGGACAGGTCGTCTTGTGGCACATCTCACTAACTTAATGCTCTAGGCGAATAGGACATGAACTATTGCATGCAGCCTGTAGCGGTTCACATTTGTGATCATAACGTAACCCGACGCCTATAGGTCGTCCTTACCAAATACCGATCGATCGGGTCCTCTGATAGGCGAATCCAATCACCTCAAAATCACCAATCAACTCCTGGGATCTGCTTAGTTCAAAGTAGTGCTACTTACCTGTCCATTTTGGTCTAGGCACTTTTCACACGCAATCCTGAATTACATTGTTGATTCTGCTGTTTTGGACAACGAAGCACTGCACACAGTGACTGAAAGAAACGTATCCCAAAGTTAAGAATATTTCTTAAGAGTCCACTCGTTTAACAATTGATGAACTCGGCTAACTCAGTTGCTTACTGTCGTGTCTTATCTAACCGCAGAAGCAATGCACCAGGATTGACGAGTTTATCCAATGTTGGAACGCCCTTGAAAATCACCAATCAGACATCGATCTGGTGGATCTGTTGAGGCGACAATCAAATGAACTGCTACAGGAAGTCTTTGCATCAAGTGTGGGTCTCCCAATTCTTCCCAGAGTCTTGAAGTGTCTTCAAGTTGCAGCTTTGGAAGATTCTGCCTCTGTTATTCGCATCTTACAGACTGTTGGTTCGAGCAGAAATTTTGAAATAACCGCCCTGTTAATGTCGCACGAAGAAAAGACTCTGGTAGGAGGAATATTTAAGACTCTCGAACTGACAACTGGTGCACCAATAGACGAACAGTTGCGAAGACAATGGATTTCCAACTAACCAGCCTTCTCTTGATTTCCCCAATGTTTAAGCACAATGTCCACTTAAATGCCAGAAGTAGCAATATGTTTCGCATCTACGTGAGTCGTGTTGCTACATATTTGAGCTCCATCATGAACGCTTTACGCAAAACATTTGGTGGGTTGATAGTGGGTCGACTCCACAGTAAGTCAAAAAAGACGGATTCTAGTACAAGGAGGTGCTTTCGATTTATGCCTTATTTCGATGACATTGCAGAGGTCATTTGTCTCACCACAGAACTGAGTGATCCCACCTATCTCATCTCCACACTCCTCGGGAGTAATCAGCAGCCCTGCCTGACTGATCCAACTCCACTTCCAATTTGCATCAAGCTCGATTCTGTTGCAATTCGAAGATTCTCTTGGCTGCAATTCATACAAAGCGAACCATACCCGGGGAAAGAAAGAAATCGTCTATGCAGTCAGTTGTTATTCTCGGGAAGAGGACCAGGGGGGAGGGTTTTTCTCGAAATTTTTCGAACAGAGGAAAAGGTCCAGAACTCGTATTAACCTAAACACTACTGATGCAAACACAGCGCAGGTCGAACCACAACTGCGATATCCTTCACACCAACCCAATTACAGGATTTCAAACCCGTCCATTTTCAAAAGAGCAGATAAGCATTTATTCTTTACATAAAGTGAGGCTTTCAGACTTGAGCGCTTAAACGCTTAGGAAACGTGGATTGAATAATTAGGTGGGAATCAGAAAGTACTGAAGAAAAGGGTGGCGAGAACGACATACATGCAAGACGTCGGGTTCAATATCCTACTTCGGTTCACACAAGTTCGGCAAAACATTAAATCGAATCATTTTCCAACCGCGCGACATAGGTGTTTTTGCTGTCTATACACGCTGCTGAAGATTTAGTTTGATTCCGTTGAAAGTGGCGCGGTCCCTTAGTTTGCATATCGACCCCAAAATCTTGCCGAAGAAAATAAGATTGATTGCAGGACACGACTCCGATCACTTTCGATTTGTTAGCATGTCACAAACTTTAAATTTAGAATCCACCATAACACCCAAAATGCTAGCAGTCAGAAGCATAAGATGAATTTGCACAGGACTTGAGATGTTAAACAGGATATGGCCACCAAAAGCAGAGTGCTCAAACACATATGCACACCGCACGCTTTCCTTGATTCACAACAACATATCCTGCAAAACGATAGAAGATTTAAAGGCTGGAGGGAACCTCTGAATAAGAGTAAGGTTCAATGACTGGATCGAATCACACAGAGCGAGATGAAAGAATTGACTATGCAGTCAGTTACTATTCTTGGTAAGAGCGCCAAGCAGGGAGGGTTTTTCTCGGAATGTTTCAATCAGAGATTCTAATTCTATCTGTCGGCTACTTTTACAGTTAAGTTGATCGATTGGTAACCACGACTGATCAGGCTGCAGTTGAAAGGCTCCAACGAAAGACGCATAAGGACAACCAGCGCCCCACTCATCAGGAGAAATTATTGATGCAACGAGACCTGAATCATTAAGTCTTTTGTAAAAGTAAAAAACAGCCCCAGGTCGCTTAACCATATTGCAAAAGGCTTTATGTAGCAGAGCGTCGCGTTTGGCTTCTTCCAAAATCTCAACTGCGCGATCTTTCAACGTAATCATTTGAGACACAACCTCACGTAGCTTTGTGCACGTGTTGGAACTGACAAAGCTTAGAGCATTCTGAGCTGCGGTAGCGAGTTCTACCAAATCCGTATTCGTCGCAACTCTACGCCTTCTCACTAGCATTTTGGCAGCTAATTCAGCATCAGTAAGCAATTCCCCTAAAGACAGATAATAACTCTGATGTCCAATAGGTAATAAAACGACAAATTTAAAACCATATCCTACCGTTTTCCGACTCCATACTTAACCGCGATTGGGCCATCGATTGGACCAAGGACAAAAAGACAAAAGACGCAAACGGTAGTCATCGCATTCATCAGACCATTTCACTCAGACTGAGGCAGGATTCCAAATATATCGCATGTCTACTTGCCAGCACATTTAGTTTGGTGTAATTTATTCGCTTGAATTTACAATTGAGAGCAATCAGCTTCAGATAATCTGGTACCAGAGGCCAGAACACCACAATGAGAATGATATTATTGTTTCTAATCTATGAATCTCTGATTGAAAAGTAACTTGTAGAACTGGCACAACACTCATAGGCTGAAATTGTTCAGAATGATTATAAAGATTAACGACAGGATAGAAATTAGCGAACACATAGTGTCCAGGATATGTGCTAGGTCGGAATAATATTGGAGGTGAGAGAGAAACTAGTTGGAAATGCCATATAGGGAATAAGTTTCGATATTTGCTGTTTCAGAAATTCGATGACATGTAGATCAGATCATGTTAGACCATATCTGTGGAAAGCTTCCACCGATGTTTCATGAAACGCTTTTTAGAAAACGGGAGCTTGCAGAACTCGAGTTCCGCAATACGACTGAAGTGAAGGTGTGTGGCTGTTATTTCTCATCATCGGATTCAAGCATGTCATTGTGCAGAGTTTGTCCAAAGGGATTTCGTATAAAATGGCGCCTAATATTCACGCAAAATGAAGTGAATACTTAAGTAGGCCAGAGATTCGTTTGTTTATTGTGCCCAAGATGTCTATTTAGCCGGATTAGTATTGGAGATGCCCTAAAGGAGAGGAAATTATTTAACAGCCGTTCTTGCGAATCATCGACATGTAGATTGGATCATGTTGGTTGAAAAACGTACTACCAACTTCCTTCAGCGAATCGTGCAAATCCTACCTGAAGGTTAAGAGATGCAAAACGCAGTTATTGGTAGCTGCCTTTGCAATCTTCTGCTTGGCTAAAGTAGTGCTAAACCTAAATGGGTAACACCAACGGATGGGGAGAGGCAAGTGATCGGATTGAAGTCTGTGGCGTATCCTGTGCGATATGTTCACCCACACAAGCTTCCGTGCTCGTTTCGCTTCTTCGCCAACACCCGGTATTGATGAAATGCATCGATCAAGCAACAGCATCATGAAAATGCATATTTCAGAGGTGGCATTCTGATTGTCAGACTGATTGAAAAGAGAAAAAGGAAACTGTTGTGCAGTGCAAAAGGAAGCCAGGAGGAGCAGATACTCTGGCTTTGGCCAGCACGCTAGAGTGGTTGGAATGCTAGATCAAACGGAGTCAATACACAAATATTCGCCGGTTGTGCGAAAATACCAGCAGGCGCAATTCATTCCCCATTTAATATCGCTCAATATAATACAAAAATCACTACCCTTAACTTGCTTTCTTTGATCGACAGCACGACTCTAGTTTGACTATTAGAATTGGAAGCATTAGTAGGTAAACAAAAGTGAAAGCGTGAATTTGACCGTCGATAGAAATGATTCCACATGTCATTGAGCGGAGTTTGAATCAACCAACTTCAGAACAAATAATTAGCTAATATTTTAAATAGAAGTTAGTATTCGCTTTGAAGCACTGTGGCTTGTAGTCGTTTGTTTGTAGTTTTTTTACAAAAAGCAGATTTACGAACAGCATCCTCTCGTTGCGCCTTTTCAGAGTCCCAGTTTGCTAATGTCGGACACCTCAATTTTGCAATCTCTTCATCCCTTTGTGGATCTCGTGGAGCTTTTACAGTCATTTCTGCAAATATCTATTGAGGATGGTTGCATTAGTCAGCTTGATGATGAACTTAACCAATATTTCAAGCTCTTTTCAGTTGTCATTTCAGAATCGCGTACCTCGATGTCGCCACGAGCTCTGGGTGATTTGAGTTGCTAAGAAAATAATTTTTATAGCTTCGGACGAAATTTTTCTGCTGACGCTGAAGTGCCTCATAAACTTGTGTGCTCGGCGGGATCTTGCTAAAAAGCTTTTTGATTGCATCAACGAAAGGCGGAGAAGTGACCTACTACATAGCCTGAGTTCATTTGCCTTTTCGGACGCCAATGAAGATTCCCGAATGTTCGCCACATCGCTTCTGGTCAATTTAACAGTTGTCGTTGAATGGGTACAGTTACTGTGCGACACACCTTATGGAGACAATATTTACAGAAAGATAACTTCCAAATGTAGACCAAATTGTACGGAACTCAAGGTGCGTCCGGAAATCAATTTTGATATTATCGCCTCTAGCTTCTGCTTAATATGACATCATCGTCGAAAATACGGCGTCGCATATGTGAGGAGCGAAGTTGCTTATCTTCACTTCTAGCCCATTTAGGCGAGCTTTTCGATGATGAGTCCCGGTTGACCGTTGCTGGGATCTTCAGGAATTGCTGCTTTGAAGAAGGTAATATGCACTGTTCTTCATAATGGTCAATATTGCTAGAATATCATAGTCATATATGCTTCATGTCCGACGATATTCTGGCCGCGATTCTCACGCGTTTATGCGACCAAAGTGACGAAATCTCTGACGAGGACCGTAGCGCACTTCCTGATCGAGTTCGCGAAACCTATGATTCAAAAACTGCCAAACGGGAGAAGCATACTGGTGTCAAGATCGCTCTTTGTGAATCTTTACTTCAAGTAAGTGTTTCAGTTAGTCAAAACTTCGTTTCTTGTAGTTATGTGCAAGCGAAACCGGGCGATCTCGACTTCGAAGCCTTGGAGTTTATTTCGTTCTTCGTGAAATGCATCGTCAAGAACGCTATCACGAAGAAAATATTCATTTTTCCGATCAGAAAGATGAACTTCGTTTGCAGAAATATCTTGTTCTCGTCATTGAACAGGTGGTGGAGCAGTTGATTTGTGGGGAAGATGAAGGACTTATCAACTAAACTGAGACGTTCCCATGGGTGCTGTACCCCAGCAGAAATTAGTGCCGAGGCTAATTTTAATTTACTGCGCTGCTTTACTTACACCATTTCAATAGCACGACGTGCCCAAATGGAAAGTAATGTCCACTTGTGAACTGGTTTGATTTTCTTTATATCTTGGGAGGATGTGCGTCCTTTTCATGCGTTTCATTATTTTGGGTTATCCGATTTCCCCGATTAGGACAACGCCTTCGCGTTTCCTTTCAGATGTGACTTCTTTCCCTTAAAACACAATCAATTTATTCAATTACGCAACGTCGAAACGGAAATTGGGTGGCACTGATCCCGTTGCGTATGCTTATTTTGAACGATGAGACGCGCTTAGTTAGATGGTGTATTTCGTGTGGTATAAGACATTCTTCTACCCTAACATATGAGCAGCTATCTCTCGAACCACCCATCAAAATTAGTAACCTCTTATCAGCAATTTTCGCAAACTACGACCCTTGATTTGATTGACAAAAAAACGATATTTCCCATCCGTCGACAACTTTCTCCCATTACTGCGTCTCAATTTTCACTATTCCTTGGCTGCTTAATGTGGCGACTAGCAGTCGAATCAGTACCGAACCTAATCTAGCAGTTATACAAGCCCTTATTGCTAATATCAGAATATTTTTGGATGGTCCTCTAAGGAATGCTGGATTCTGATGCTATGCTTCGAAACATAAACTCCCCAGGTCAGTCACTGACTGTCCAAGACTTCATTAACAATTACGGAGAGAGAAAATTTAGCAATAAAAGTCCAACGACGGAGAAAAGGATATGGAATACACTCTTCCAGCGCTAATCAAGGTGCGCAGTGATCAGCACGTGAGGAACGGTGTTCGCACAAAACCATGTATATAAACATAAGGATTTTGTAAGTAAAGTGGTCCTTTCTCCATACAATATGTCTTTTTTCCCCGGGTAATGTTCATTTAATGATTCAGGTCTCGTTGCATCAATAATTTCTCCTGATGAGTGGGGCGCTGGTTGTCCTTATGCGTCTTTCGTTGGAGCCTTTCAACTGCAGCCTGATCAGTCGTGGTTACCAATCGATCAACTTAACTGTAAAAGTAGCCGACAGATAGAATTAGAATCTCTGATTGAAACATTCCGAGAAAAACCCTCCCTGCTTGGCGCTCTTACCAAGAATAGTAACTGACTGCATAGTCAATTCTTTCATCTCGCTCTGTGTGATTCGATCCAGTCATTGAACCTTACTCTTATTCAGAGGTTCCCTCCAGCCTTTAAATCTTCTATCGTTTTGCAGGATATGTTGTTGTGAATCAAGGAAAGCGTGCGGTGTGCATATGTGTTTGAGCACTCTGCTTTTGGTGGCCATATCCTGTTTAACATCTCAAGTCCTGTGCAAATTCATCTTATGCTTCTGACTGCTAGCATTTTGGGTGTTATGGTGGATTCTAAATTTAAAGTTTGTGACATGCTAACAAATCGAAAGTGATCGGAGTCGTGTCCTGCAATCAATCTTATTTTCTTCGGCAAGATTTTGGGGTCGATATGCAAACTAAGGGACCGCGCCACTTTCAACGGAATCAAACTAAATCTTCAGCAGCGTGTATAGACAGCAAAAACACCTATGTCGCGCGGTTGGAAAATGATTCGATTTAATGTTTTGCCGAACTTGTGTGAACCGAAGTAGGATATTGAACCCGACGTCTTGCATGTATGTCGTTCTCGCCACCCTTTTCTTCAGTACTTTCTGATTCCCACCTAATTATTCAATCCACGTTTCCTAAGCGTTTAAGCGCTCAAGTCTGAAAGCCTCACTTTATGTAAAGAATAAATGCTTATCTGCTCTTTTGAAAATGGACGGGTTTGAAATCCTGTAATTGGGTTGGTGTGAAGGATATCGCAGTTGTGGTTCGACCTGCGCTGTGTTTGCATCAGTAGTGTTTAGGTTAATACGAGTTCTGGACCTTTTCCTCTGTTCGAAAAATTTCGAGAAAAACCCTCCCCCCTGGTCCTCTTCCCGAGAATAACAACTGACTGCATAGACGATTTCTTTCTTTCCCCGGGTATGGTTCGCTTTGTATGAATTGCAGCCAAGAGAATCTTCGAATTGCAACAGAATCGAGCTTGATGCAAATTGGAAGTGGAGTTGGATCAGTCAGGCAGGGCTGCTGATTACTCCCGAGGAGTGTGGAGATGAGATAGGTGGGATCACTCAGTTCTGTGGTGAGACAAATGACCTCTGCAATGTCATCGAAATAAGGCATAAATCGAAAGCACCTCCTTGTACTAGAATCCGTCTTTTTTGACTTACTGTGGAGTCGACCCACTATCAACCCACCAAATGTTTTGCGTAAAGCGTTCATGATGGAGCTCAAATATGTAGCAACACGACTCACGTAGATGCGAAACATATTGCTACTTCTGGCATTTAAGTGGACATTGTGCTTAAACATTGGGGAAATCAAGAGAAGGCTGGTTAGTTGGAAATCCATTGTCTTCGCAACTGTTCGTCTATTGGTGCACCAGTTGTCAGTTCGAGAGTCTTAAATATTCCTCCTACCAGAGTCTTTTCTTCGTGCGACATTAACAGGGCGGTTATTTCAAAATTTCTGCTCGAACCAACAGTCTGTAAGATGCGAATAACAGAGGCAGAATCTTCCAAAGCTGCAACTTGAAGACACTTCAAGACTCTGGGAAGAATTGGGAGACCCACACTTGATGCAAAGACTTCCTGTAGCAGTTCATTTGATTGTCGCCTCAACAGATCCACCAGATCGATGTCTGATTGGTGATTTTCAAGGGCGTTCCAACATTGGATAAACTCGTCAATCCTGGTGCATTGCTTCTGCGGTTAGATAAGACACGACAGTAAGCAACTGAGTTAGCCGAGTTCATCAATTGTTAAACGAGTGGACTCTTAAGAAATATTCTTAACTTTGGGATACGTTTCTTTCAGTCACTGTGTGCAGTGCTTCGTTGTCCAAAACAGCAGAATCAACAATGTAATTCAGGATTGCGTGTGAAAAGTGCCTAGACCAAAATGGACAGGTAAGTAGCACTACTTTGAACTAAGCAGATCCCAGGAGTTGATTGGTGATTTTGAGGTGATTGGATTCGCCTATCAGAGGACCCGATCGATCGGTATTTGGTAAGGACGACCTATAGGCGTCGGGTTACGTTATGATCACAAATGTGAACCGCTACAGGCTGCATGCAATAGTTCATGTCCTATTCGCCTAGAGCATTAAGTTAGTGAGATGTGCCACAAGACGACCTGTCCAAGTTGTGGCAAACCGACATGGACTGGTAGTCACTTGCCTATTTGCTTTGCTTTAATTTTACCTTTTTGCTTTTACTAGGATGTGGAAACCACATCGAACAGGCTTTACAAGGTGTTCCTCCAGATCAACGGTGCAACTGTCCAAGGACGTGACCTCAACACCCGAGCGATCGTTGATTTTCATGCTTAGCTGAATTGTACCCAGGAAAGATTAATAGAAATAGATTTTCCATGCGCTTGCAGTTGTGGGATTTTGGGTTAATGATATCAAGGCTCGCACACACCGCAGACACTGTGCAACACAGAGACAAGACCAATGATGATTCAGAAACCCTGCACTCTCGCTCTGCTCTGATTAGTCGGACCGATATCTCGAAAAGATGCTATGGAGTTGACTGCTGTAAAACTTGGAAAGCCAACATGGTTAGTCCGGTTGCAGAATTAGCTTTCAAAATTCTGGAAGAGGCGTTCATGTGGAACAAAGATACAAGTGTGCGAGATGGTTAATGTACCATTTTTTTCGCCTAAAACGTACACAATTTAACTATTCTCAAAGAAATGTGTCATTTCAGTTATAGTGAACTTACGATAGAGGGGCACATTGGAGGTAGGTTATCGTGGTTAATTTTGGGAATCGAGTAGCCAATGACTGATGGGTTAGAAGTCCAACCGGCATAGCGCTTCGTTGCTTCTTGCACCTCCTTAAAATTCAAAGGTCGAAGTTCGCAGGCATCAACGATACCTCTAGGTGGAAGGAGTGATCAGGGCTCTAGAAAGACCTACCGGAATTCGTCGTATGTCGCGACTTTTTGTTCGATCGCTCGCAATTTGGCGTCATTTTCGTGCCAGTGGCGTTGTTCATGGCGCACTGAATGCTGGAGCTCTGTCTCAAGTCGATCGACATTTAAACCGAGGGACTTCAGGTGGCTTTCATCCATTTTAGCTATGAAAAACAGACGCTTAGCCATTCATTTAGTCTTGTAAGCTCGGGAATGATGCGACGAAATTGTCATGACTGGAGGGCACTTAATTATTTGCAGACAAACTTCGCAAATCAAGTAGGAGAAGCACTTTAACATTGTGATCATTATCAAAAGGAGATGAATTCATTTAAGTAAGCAGGTTAAAAGTCCTTTTAAGAGGTGGGATTTTAAAGCCAATGAACTGGCTGCTTTGAATACTCCGAAACTGTCCATTCATTCATCGTCGACCAATGTTAAATTAGACAGTTGGGAACTCGAATTCTGCATCCAAACTAGAAGAATCATAGTCGCGATTCGGCTTACACTTTAACACATCACTAACGATCGAGATGCTCAACCATCGCCAAGAGAAGAGCACAAATGCGCAGTCAAATAGTTTATTGTCTAGACCTAGGATTGTGATAACAACAGTTCAAGCCTAGGAAATGCAATAGTGATTGGCTTGCTTGTCATTATGAGGTCAGATGAATGACGGGTTCGAACTTATTTGAGAAGTAGACAGAGACGCATAACCTACTCAGAGCGTGCTTTACATAGAATGCGGGTCAATGGGATCTTAGCATAATCCCGAGCAAATATGTGGCGATCACTTGTTGAAGTTCAATCTCCGATTGTAAACTCTCACTCGATTTCTCCGCGGATATGCAGAGTCAATGCAGTCGTCCAATGACTAAATGCAAACATGCACGACAAGAACGTGAATGAATGCCACTGGTGCAGAGTTTAAAATAAAGCCGAACTGCTTTGCAAAGGCAGCATTTTCGAGGAGTCTAGAATGATCAACGTGTGGCAGAACTTTCTAATGTGGAATGGAACAAAAAAGCCGATTGGGGACTTGGATCCACGGCTAAATGGACTTTCACCATCAGTCGAATTCGCCTTTTATGCATCCATCCAATCGAACTCATTGAGCTACAATTTCTTTCACTGTTCTAGAGTCAATTTAACCGCCAACTCCTCTAACAATCACCCTGTTGACTCGACAACAAGTTCCAAATTAAATTAAGGAAAAGACATGCTACGCTGTCAACAGAGATAGAAGAGGAAGACACCTTTCCTCCACTGGCACAAAGATGATGAGCACCAACCAAACCGTTCCGTATTCCTCAGTTAGGAGCCCAGTGTACACGCATGGCTGCCAATATTACCACATTCTGAAGGATTAGACCTGTGGTATTTGGGCATTTCCGCTCGTGACTTTCAGTACGAGAGCCACTTTTTCGTCGGCATGAGTTAGGACGCATGTACCTGCTTGTTCTCTTACTATTTTATGGGCGTTAGTCTACCCGGACAAACTGTGCCTCTCAAAAGTGGCTATTTGTGCTGTTCCTCGTGGTCAGGATCCTTCTATACTCTGAGATGGGACTGCAGCTATGGGCTGCTGGAGTTTAGCTGGTAGCCATCGAAGTCGAAGATCTACTGCCTTCACAGACAGACTTGCCACTACATATAGAGCCTCGGACCAAAATGGCACATAATTAGATACAGCAGATCAAGATAACAAATGGCAATGCTGAGGAAAGTTCCTATGATTACTGAAAGTAGGGAGATCGACCAACTCTATCCTCTTTTCTCTCATGATACGGATACACGGACAAGAGCTCAGTGGTGTTCTGCTACAAATTGCATTTACAGTGTATCAATTCAACCTATTTCGGCAAACTGTGCACAGGTGCAACAATCATCTAACAAAGTCAACCGAACTGAACGAAAACGAACACAAACTTCGCGAAATCAGGTGCCAAGTAGCACGACAAAAACACCAGTTCAGGACCTCAAATAGGCAAATATATTTACAAAAATGCGAGACAGAAGAATGTACTGAAAGATCATCGGGAAATGCGAGAGGAAGCATCAGCCGCCTTCTGCCAAGTCAACTTCTCTTCGGCACTCAAGGAGGCCCACTTGGCGGCCAACTTGGATCTCATCCACCCGTCGAAGACGTGACCACTGTGCTTGCGCCGAATGGTTGCGGAGACGTTCTCAAAGTAGAAAGCAAAGGCGTCAACTGGAGGAGGTTCCGGAGCGGATGATACTTCAGGTTTGAGGGGTTCGTCAACTTCGAATGTTGGAGGAGGAGGAGGAAGCTAGAGCGAAATTATTAACAGTTAACATTGGTTTCTCATAAACTGCCTCCTAAGTTCATTCACATTACAATTTGAAATGAAACGCTGCGTGCAAACGTGAAAATTAAATTTTCAACAACGCGACGCAAATCCCATTTAGTGTAAAGGCGTTGATTTATGATTCCACTAGCCAAATCTTGAGTGAATTTGGTCAAAGTCAGAGATGCATCAATTCGGTGGGAGACCTTAAAAACAGCCACCCTCATTAAGGCTTACTACGCCACGAAAAACCTTCGAGTTCGATTCAACGCGCTGAACTCCAATGCCTTCCACCTTTCGGTGTTGATGTCCGTTGAGTCTGCAACGAAGAAAAGCCTCCTTCGAATTTCATCTTACGTAGATAGGAGGCATTTCAATAACTCCCTGATTGAAGGCCTCCCAATGAAATACTTCCCTTTCCTTTAGGCTACAAAGACAACTCTTTTAGGCCCCATTTTTTGACTACTTGACGAGAGATACTTTCAGTCACCAAACTAGACGCTCAAAAGCTTCTCACTCAATCCCTTAGTACTCAACCTAGTGGAAGTTGATATAAGCGCTTACTTGGCTGTTCACACCAAACTCTGTCACTGCAAGTAACTTATTCTTACTGCTCAATTTGCTGCTTTCAAGTGCTGAATCTTACAAGCACGCCTCTGGGTGGAAAATATCGAAATCACTTGACTTCAAAAAGTATCATGCATCAATCAAATCTAGGGAAGGTTTGTGCTCACGTTGGCGAAACTAAGAACACAGAAGTCACAAGGCAAGGAAGGCAGATTTTCGAGAAGGAATTGAAGGCGACACCACTCATTACAATAATGGCGTGACCAATCATCAAGCAAACGACCACCTCTAGAACTCCCTCTATGACCCTGCCATGCCTTCTCAATCAGTGGGCCAAACACATATCTACACGCTGTCCTGCATCCACTCATTTTCATCTCCTCCGTAGGCTTGCGACACTCGTAGTACAGCAGCCCAATGTGGGACTCAAATAACCTGGACTCCCAGTTAGCAGCTGAAAGCTCTTGACCTCCCATTCGACAGCTATAAAAGCTTATTGAAATGCTTGCACAAAATATTGGAGAACCAGAAAGGATCGCTCGACGAAAACATGAACAACGAACGATGGCTTCAAGGCTGACGAACGTATAGAGTGATCACATAACACCTAAGAGGAATCCCGCAAAATTCTTCGCAAGTGACCTTGGAATAAGTGCGCAGATCCCATTTCTGACTAAAGGTGAGTTGAGTGCATGAATGAATGAATGAATGAAATGCTTAC
Organism: Moniezia expansa; assembly: GCA_019097775.1. Classification (NCBI taxonomy): domain Eukaryota; kingdom Metazoa; phylum Platyhelminthes; class Cestoda; order Cyclophyllidea; family Anoplocephalidae; genus Moniezia; species Moniezia expansa. The sequence goes on from JADFDV010000052.1 coordinate 1,794,027, forward strand.
CTCAACGGCGCTTTCACAAATTACCTCATCATTGCCAATTTTCGTTTCTTCAATCCCGACCTCCGGCTTCGAGTCGACTTCAATCACAGCCTCTGACGGCGATTCCTCCCTAAACTTAGAAGTGGCAAATGAGGTTCCATTTTGAATGGCAAGAAGCCAGTCTTCTAGCGAAACACCCTCAGGTACGGTCGGCATTCCAAGCTCCTTGTAGATCTGTCGCAGTTCATGCAACTGCAAGTCAACTAGGACGGAGAGTTGGGCCACTGAGAGAGCTAAGGTCTCATTTGTCGCCGTGAGACGCTTAACGAAAGCTTCTAGCATCTCCACGCTCTTGGCATCGAGTGCTCGCGTAGGAACTTCAGCTGGTTTCTCCTCTGTTTCCGTCATGTTTAGCTGAAGGAAGGAAACTCGTGCTGAAAGTCTGCTGCCTCGAGAGAATAAAAGGTCTACTGCCGATTTGACTTCAATCGCAGACATTCAAGACTGTCTATCGACAATTGTACTTGGCATAACTGCAGATCTAAGCCGGCCTTCTGATAACTTCGAGGTCTTTTAATCAACATGAGACGCTTTATGATAAAGACAGTTTGCCTTAAGGGGATAATCTGCCCCCAAAACGTAGTCTTCAATGCCACGAAAAACGAGTTTTAATCGCCGAAAATACATTGAGACCTGAGGCCTCTACAATCATGCCTATGAATAATACGAGTGTTGGCACAAACGCCAAAATGGAGTCAATGTAGGGCATGGCTAGACTGCTGATAGAATGAAATCAGCGACTGAACTAAAACATTTCCGCGAAGCACATGAACTAATAGTACAAGAAAGCGCCAGCTCAACACATTTTGGCGCTCGTTTTCTACTCATATCCGCTATCCGAGTTCAAGTGCAAACCAGAGCGGCTTCCCATTCATTAAAACTGCATTGAGCGCTATATAAAACGACTAGGTGCAACAATGGAGGGGGGAGGGATGATGATGCAAATAGAAGGAAACAAACAGCAGAAGGCGGAGGGAGGCAGGGAGGCAGGGAGGGAGGGAGGCAGGGAGAAGGGCAACAGAAAGCCGACAAAAGTACTGTCCCAGCAGAATAGACATTTATTTTTCCCAACAAAATCAACATAAGTTATGAGGCGCGGAGCGCAGGCAAAGAAAGTTCAATGCGATTGACCCAGAGATTGGCGCAGGAGGCGTGGTACACCCGACCGGCTAGGCAGATTACAGCGATTCCGGGATCGGATCTGAAAGACAAGGATGAAGACGACAACGAAGAATAAACTGGAGTAACACAAACTCCACAGTTGGGCTCCACGGAGAGGGCATCTGTGGCAGTGGTGGCCTTGATAGATTGGGCAAGACGCAGCCTTAAAGTTTGCTGGAAAAGGAGGGATTTTAGTTGATGAACTTGACGAAGATAACAAGGATCTAACCAATTTTCCTCGAGTCCAAAAACATACTTTAGGCTATTCACTTAAAGCAAATCTCGTTAACACATTAGTGAAACGAAACCAAGTGAAATCCGATGCTCAACACACTGATCTTTTAGAGTTGGTTTCGGGTCTATCTAGCGCAACTAATTTCGTGAATTGCAACAAAAAGGTCACGATTCATTTGGGTGGCACGAATGAGAGATTCAACCTCAGCAAATATCAGAGAGATGAAAATGGAAGTGGGAACCACAAAGAACGAGGGTTATTTGTAACTGTTAGATATTAACAGAGTCGAATGCTCTTGCAGTCCGATCCGTTGTTCAAGTTTCAGCGATTTCACGAAAATGATGGATGCAATTGTGCTAACTACAAGATTCCAATTCGACAGGTCGGCCAAATCTAAGAAAGTTGGCTGAAAAAAGAACAGAATAAATGGCTCTGTACCAGTAACGCTACTGCTTCTATGGGTTAGGTTCAAAACAAGCTCAAACATCATTAAATCTCGAAACACAGGAACATGCTATTCAGCGCAAATGCTTTCCAGAACACCAGCGTTGGACCTACTGCGCACAACTTAAACGTGAGTTTTACACTCGATGTGTCAGGAATCGGAAATGCAGCCCAGTGTCATCACTTTCTGTTTCAGATAATTATGTAATGTTAAGTGCGGTTTTATTGCAAGAGATTATTTCGCCAGTGGCTGACGATTCCTCCGATCGAAGCGAAGAGCCATCAGAATTGAAAATCCGGAGACTTGCTCCTTTTAATGTAAGAATCGTACAGTGCGTGGGCCGCGCTGAAGTACTGTCACTTATCCAGCGTTGTACCCCTTCGAATTGGATGTATCATTCCAGTGTCAGAATACGAAACTCATCGATCAAGGTGCGCGTAGGTGATGTAGTGATCCTATATGGGTCCGAAACTCCAATGCACGTCTAATGATTGGACTAATCACCCAAAGCACCTTCTCTTCTCCAATTACTTATTACCAACCAAGGTAACACTCTAGGACATATTTATACCTAGTGAATGCACAATGGATTTAATTGTTTCATTCAGTGCGAAAAGAATGCGAGAAAGGGTGCTCACTTTATGTTCCCGATTTTTCATAAATTTCGCTAAATCACTCCAGGTTTGATCGATTTGGTTAAAAATAGTTTGCAGTTGCGAGTCTGATATGCCTAGATAGAATGAAGTGATTTAGGAATATAATAATAGCACCACTTGCTGTTGATGGAGGCAGCGAGGCGGATTCTTTGACAGATGCCGTATATTTCAATGAGCTCTACAAAATCAAAGCTCTATATTTATTTCTACTAAATTCAAATTAAGTAGAATACGTTTCTTTTGAAATTTGACCGACCGTAGATGTATTCATTGCCACGGGAGGTTGAGAGGAAGGCATCAGTGTCAGATTCAGTGACGAGAGGGGACAGTATCGAGGCGGATTCTAAGAGCATGCTTCGACACTCGGACAAGCATTTCATCCAGCTCTCAGTGGGCAGCTTTTTTCGCTAATAGGTAAAGATATACGTTAAGCTCATTAACATTGAAGTAAGCATGAAATGCGTTAGCACAGTTGAATCTTGCAGTCAAAGTGTTAAGACAGTAAAGATGAATCCAACCAGAATACGTGAAATAACTACAAAAATCGCCCTGCTGTAGGTTCATGCATGTTTATTTTTTTTTTCTCAAGAAGTTCGAGTTGTGGGTGAACAAATGACCAACCTACGAGAACTAGTAGAGGCGAATTGGCCCCAGGAATAGGTAAATAAGCAACAAATTTGTATAAATTGAGCTCGAAAGAAAACCGGCGCCATAGCCATTGAACTGAACACTACGACGTAAACCAATCGTGAGATGTCAAGCCATGAACAAGATAGACACAGCCAATATAGCTCATAAGTCTCCAAGACTCCATTCATGAGACTTTGTTGAGGCGATGCGAGGGGAATGGAATAGGGATAGTCCCGGGCCACCTGCCAACTGTCACGGTGTCTAAGTGAAATGGCACTTCTCTCTACGGATCTGAATAATGCCATATCACTAAAATATTGTTAATCTTTTGCTTCGAGAGTTCGAACCACTCCTAGGAACAGAGGAGAACTGCATTATTTCGAATGCTTGGAAATAGAATAGAATTCAATGCCTGATATATACCAGTGCGAAAACAAGCTGAAAAAGACGCATAACAAGCAATCGCACGTAAAAGAAGCTATTCATGAGTATTTGTAAGTCAGCTGAGCTATGAAATAGAACACAATCAACAGTAGCCGAAAGACATGAAAGCAATGACACTTAATTAGACCGCACAAATAGGAGAAGAAGTAGTTACACCTTAACATATTCCTAGGTGCTTGGCTAATATTGCAAAGATAGTTTAGTTGAACTCACGGGTAGTTCGAGTGGAGGTGGAGCAGTCTTGAAGACACAGCTCTGAAAGCTAAACCCAGTGGTGGGAATTAATTTAAATTGCGACATACTCGTCGAAACCATCTTTCCCTGCCGCCTGTGCTTCTTGAAGTGCGGGCTCAGCAGCTAACTTCTGAAAGTTAGGCACAAAAGCGGAAAACTTTAGTTAGCATTCTCACAAAACCTACCCAACGAGAATAAGCCACTCACCACCACTTTATCTAATCATACAAATAGAAAAGTTCACCCCACGTGGTCTACGGACATTTAGAATCCTGCCATTATAGTGTCGATCAACTGCAGAACACTGCAGAAACAAGCTTTCCCCGAATAATTTAGGGATGGATAACGGGTCCTAAGAACGTTACACTGATAGAAAATTAAAAAAGTAGCCCAAATATGTCTGGAGGAAGATTCGGAAGACCCTTCCAAATAAGGAAGTAAAATGCATTTCGCACGGGGGTGGAAGCAGATGAGTTAATGCTAAAAAGCTGGCTTAAACTGCTCGTCTTGAAGCTAGAAAATAAATTGGAGTGAAGTGGAGCTCTCACTTCGAATTCTTGAATCCAGCTGAAAACCAGTTTCGGGAAAGCGGACCTCTCCCACTGCGTACGTATATCGTCAAATAAGAGACAGGTATTTTTTTGTGAATGCTGGATTCAGCAGTAAATAAAGACCTAAAAATCTCCATAGGAAAACTCAGATTAAGCGATTGCAAGAAGCCTGCACGAAGTGGGACTCTAGTGATTCCTTCCGATCCCTCTTATTCCTCATTTCCAACATTTACATTCCTATGCACATGATTACAACTATGTAACACGCAGGAGTATCAAAAGCAAACATTTTTCAGGTGCACGAACAAATTGATAAATTTCAAATAAAAATTCAGGAGCTGAAAAAGCTTGCCTTATCAGTTAGAATCGTAGGAAACAAAGATCGCAATGATTCCACTGGCTTGGCAATCTAAAAACCCAATAATAATACACTATTACACACTTTACCTCAGCGGAAAATGGCTTTGCAAATGGCAAAAGCGAAAGTGGCTATGCTATGGCCCACTAACAATTATGATGAGGTTCAAAAACTCACAGTGAAATGGTTAAGACGATTGTTGGGAGAGACAATTGGCTTTTGAGAACTGACAAAATCTGAAAACTGTTAAATCAGGATAGTTATTAACAGAAGCAAGTGAAACACTTCTACGATAGGAAACAGAGTGAATGCCTCATCGAATAACTCAACAGCTGCGGCGGTAGATTTCGGTAAAAAGGGACCGCTTTGGGATGTGATGTGGGTATCCTGGACCTGAAAGCAAGCAAGTGCAGAGGAAAGAATCGAAAAATATGGCAATGGTGTAGAATAGTATAAAGAACACACATTTGGAATGATTGACCGTGAAAGAGCAACGTTTAGCTCTAGCTTAGGGTTGGAACTAGGAGACATAAATGATTCAAAGGAATCAAATTCGTTAAAAGCAACATCAATTGCAGTACTCCCAACGTCAACCGGATCAAAGAATTTACTCAATCTAAATAAAATATACAAGCATTAAGCATCTATTAAGAACTACTAGTTTAATGCCAAACGAGATTAATGAGAACATGAGATTAAACTCACGTATTTGTATCGGATGATGATCGAAAATTGCCCCAGGTATCATCGGGATCAGATGGTTTATCGACATTTAGTGGATCAAAACTTGGCTTAACCTTGAACAATAAATGATAATGGGCAGCACATACATCGACGGTGGTCTCGGGTAAAATATAAGAAAAATTTGTAGGTTTACGCAGTGCGCTATTGCTTTGTTCCAGTGAAAAAACGAGCATTTTTGAAATGAATTCATCAACCGATATGGATGGATCATGTTTTAACTGTTCTAACTTGGCCTTCGTTACAGCAAAGTCGCGCCTTTGTCCTTTTTGCTGATTTTCATCCATACCGGAAAAAAACGCCAATCACCAAAACATATCTAAAAGAGCCACACCGATTACCAGCCCAATCTTCACATTAAAAGACTTTCAAGGTTATGCTGACTAATCGGATTAACAGTCTTCAACATGAGGCACTTGCTACAGATGCGAGGCTTAGCCATACATTTGATCTAGTTACATTGCAGTTATAATTTGCTCTATTTAAATTGAGTGGTTGTATCAGTACAAAAATGCAATTCAACGCAAATAAAAATCACGTGAGCCCACCGACTTTACCGACTGTCGATGCGGATTCACGAACTGTACCACTACTTCGGACGTCGATCTGCGAATGAAACACGGGAACCACCTAAGCAAACGCCGGATTCGGCGGACCAAACGCGGCACACCCCCCATCCGCCTCCCTCCATTGTATGAAGAGCACCAACCATTTCCGACCATGATTGCAGGCAGTTTGTTTAGTAACAAGTAAGCGGAAAATGTAGAGACAGCGGAAAGCGACGGCCGAACCATTGCAGTGGCAAGGCCACCCGCACAGCGAACTGATCCCAGGTACACACCCTGACCAGTGAAGCATGGCTGCAGGTTACCTCTGGTGCATTTACGCACCAAATAAAATCCAGGGATCCACAGGAGCACAATAGCAAAAGACATCGCTTTATCGCCACTGAACAAAACACATTAATAACTACTCTGCGCCCTCACCCGACAGACGGAAATAAAAGAAGTGCAAGCACCAAGGTCGATGCACTATATTTACAAACCCCTTAATACCTTATATTCGTCCCAAGTCAAACCACGAGTTATGAGACCGTCGGTAGTCAGCATAGACGCTGAATAATCATCCGAATCATTGTTGACCCCAGTCTTCACTCGATGTGGCATAACTATCGCTAAATACGCAGCGTTGTTGCCAAAATGTCCAATAGGGGCAAGAGATACACGATCACTATCAGATGTTTCGATGGAAAGTCTGGGATTCGATTCGTAAAGTCGACCAGGTAGTTTACCACCACTCAGCAAAGCATGGCGTTCCCCACGATCGCAAATGGCATAACCAAGGCAATTGTCTCCCTTGCTCTGATGCAGTTTGTGACTCCCGCGCTTCCTGCGACCGCTCACTCTACACTGAAGGAGATTGAAAGAGTTGTTAAGCTGGAAATCAACACCAATTATGGTGTGGGTTTTGTTGTTTACACAAGTACGGAAAACAGCATGACCAGGAGCTAAACCAATAACGCATATTCGATTGGAGTGCTGCATCACACAAAGGTCATCATGGGCGCCTTTTTTGCAGACATCTACAAAGTATCGCGTGGTGAAATATCGGTCGGCGAGGCACATTTGGCGTGAGTGGAGACAGGGATCATTCTCAAATGTAGGTTCGGTGACTTGAAGAGTAGGACAGTCCTCTAACAATCGCTCTATCCAGCGATTATCTGCATACTCGGATTCTATTGCCTATCATATTACAAAAAAGTACTTAGTTGAAAAAATACCCCCAGGTTACAGCCAAGACAACAAAAACTCGAAATGAAAATATCCATTATGACATAAAAGTAGCAAAGATCAAAGGAAATACACTAATGACTCACATAAGATGAACGGATAATCAAAACATGACCCGAAACCTACCGACTATAAAGGAGAAGGTAAGACGAAACATCCCACTCACCATTGGTTCGAATGACAAGCTCCGATCATAGACATAGACCTTGGCTTTTTACCAATGATATTTATACTACTTTATTGAAACAGGTTTGCAATTGCAGATATTTTTACCTAAAGCAGCACATTATTTTTGAAATTCGCATTTTCTCTGGATTCATTATATCCTGTGCTCTAGTGTTGAAAATGACAGCAAATCTAGTCAGTTTCAAAAGATATATTTCGAGTTGGGGTAGAGGTTGGATGTTGAACGCCAACATACCAGCTGCAGTCGATGTTAATTTGAACGAAATGTAAAATTCCTTCATTGATGTGGTTTTGGCATTGTCTGATTGATTGGATTGATGCTAAAAGCGCCCGGGATAAGCTAATCCGTGAAGCTGGTTCGGAGTTGGTCCGTGCTGTAGTAGTGTATATCGCGTTTGTCCCAATACTAGTTTTGCACCTTTCATGTCGCCTAATAGATATGTAGACTGGTAAAAACTAAGTTAGTGAGTCGGAGCTCTTCACAGAGGTACGGTGTGCTTTAATTGCGAGAACGAAGTTTTCTTATATTCACACGAGAAGAGAATCCTATACCAATGTGAATGGGGAATATTAGAAGTTGTCAAAAAGGGTTGATTATTTTAAATTGCATAGAAAAAAATGCCTGTCTGTCTTCATCACTAAACATTGTCTCTAAGAAAGTCTTGCGCAACACAATTACATTATTGAGAGCTACCTTGGAAAGGGTAGAAGTTCTACAAATTAATCACCCTGGTTAACGTCAATTTAAGTGTATGTCAAATCGCAGTGTCTTTCGAGTATGCAAAGTAGGCTCATGATTGATTGGTGATTCACTTGAAATCATCTGAGGTTATCAATTGACTCTCCAATTGAAGGTACCCTGAAGAGATCCAAAACCATTCATAGTGCTTGTTGGGAAATGCAGGCTCGTTTATTTACAGGCATCACTTTCACCTGCAGGTACACCATGTTATGCTAAATTTTTCCCTCAAGGAATGAATAACTTGTTTTAAATAAGTTTAGCATTATTACCTTTGATCATCTTACACACTAGGTACATGAAAGATCTTTAGCCATATCGCTCCTATTTCCGGTCTCCACCTTTGGCGATTCTCCTCTAAAGCAAGAATTTTAGGTGCATCTGGTTAAAGCCATGAGATTATCTATTTATTGTCGATGAAATTCGGAATTGAACACCTTCGTTAAGGACTTCAGACTTTGGGTTAAAGGAGTGTTTATAAAGGTAGTTTTGAGTTTAATTAAATAGTCATACCAGCGATAGCGGAACGGTTTTTTTAAGAGAACTTCCCTCTTGAGATCTGTTCTTCTATTCACTTCTTTTTGTCTTGACAAAGTGCCTTCCACATTTGAGCTCCAATAGTTCACCGACATTACTGCCCTCTGCAACCTTTGCTTGATAGACATTTAAATACATATCATCTCACTGGTTTCCACCAAAGATTTTTTGGTCCTACTTCATCATCTTTTGGTTAAGTGACTCAGTTAAATACATTGAGCGTGTTTCACAGTCTAGCTCTTTCGAACATTAGTACTATTCGACACCGATGGTGAAACTAAGACCTCATGTTATGGCCTCATTATCCATTTCCGACTCCCATTCTACTCACCATTGCGCCGGAGCTTGCAGTGGAAAACAACCTACTTTGGTGGCTACTTGTTTTTTACAGGCTAATGTGCAAGCTATTTTGTCCAATTTGGCTAAACTGCCGATGAGTGAGTTATTCTATTCCCACCCTTTAGTTGGGATCCGGCTTTTTGCCTTTCAGTATACTCCTCTTCAAAACAAACAGCTCTTCTTGTTCAAAAGCAATTTGCCCAATGCCATTATTGAAAAATTGTAACTGTTTATTTGATGCAATGGCTTAAGTAGCTCTGTTCAATAGTTTGTCTTTTTTGTATTCTTGAAGATAGGTCGTTTCATTGGACGAGGTGTACGTCCGAGACGTCTCATTTACTAATAGCATTCACCATGATAGGCCTGTTTCATTCGTTTTTGAGATTCCAAAGCGAAATCTTGTAAAGTACTACCAGCTTTACTGCCATGTGCAACATAGAAAACTGAATGATCACCGATAGGCCAGGCCTAGTGGACAATGACTCTATAATTCTGGCAGAAAAATCCTCTCCGAGAAATCCGATTTTCTTGGCTCAAATGGGAAAACTAAGTTTCAAGGATCTCTCCCTCGATTCGAAGATTCATTTTCTAAATTCGGATCGAAGTCTGATTGCTGGCTACCGCATATACGCCACCTAGAAACTGCATCAATCGGACCGACCCAAGTTCGTTCTCCCTTGAAGGAAGCTCTTGTATGGCTGTGTTTTCCAAGAATCACATCAAGGTATATGATTGGACGTAAGTAAACCTATGAAAGGTTTTGCACTTTACCCTGAAATTATCTGCTGCTCGGGTGGTTAAATAGTGACCCATTTATGAAGTCATTTTGATTAGCTCTGATAGCATAAGCTGATACTCCTTGAATGGGGATTGGCGACTATCAAATTTTCGAAATGTGGGACTGGGTATCTGCAAAAAATGGAGGCTTTTGATTCTGGCTATCACCAGGCATATTATCTTGTCTTTAGCTAGAATCTTGATTTAAGGCCTTCAGCTAAGATGAACAAGGAATACTTTGGTAGAAGTAGTTGGTGACGAATTCTATAGACCTCCGTGTCTTGCTAGATTCTAAATGAGGGCAATAGAGGAACTAAGTTAAGAGCCTTCGGGGTGAGAAACAAGATGCACCAGGCCTTGATACAATTTGCTTTTCTTGGCATATTCATCTGAGGTTCAGGTTTGTGGATACTGAAATCAATGAATGTTTTTGCCGAATTGTTGCAATCAACTTGGGATTGGACCGGAAGAGAGTCATTTCATGACAATGGAATGACCTAGTACGTGTCCTAGTCCTAGTTCTTCTCGGAATTTGCAGTCCTGAAAGATCAAACAATACTAAAATACTGAAGAAGAGCTATCAAAAGGGGAAGTTCCATCGATGCCGACAAAACATTAAACTGACTATTCCAATTATTTGCAGAAGGGGAGCCGATGCGTAATAGGACAGTAGAGAGGAGTATGAAGCTGGAAACCGTCTTCAATCTCCACCCGAAGGCCACCAAGACGAATACTTTCCCAGTACATGGCTTGCCGATAGATTGCACATTCATTCCTTTTCTCATCAAGGCCGATTTGAGACGGAAAAATAAACAAGTCACGCTGTCTTGAAGTTTGTCACGCAGTAGGAAGCTTTTCACTTGTGGTTTTCGACCCAGTTTACACACATTTCAATCTGCCTTGCTCACCGAAGGCATTAGGTGATACGAAGCTTTGGAACTTTGATTGTATTAAAATTGCTACGCTCAGCAGTTAGTTTTGAGTGGGTGACAATTGTGGACTTCTCAAAGCAACACTCCTCTTTGTGAATGCTCCACCAAGCCTCGCCTTTCCAACCACCATTGAATTGGTAATAATTATTAGGACAATAGTCTCAATACGTCAGGCAGATTATGGAGTCATGTTTGGCACCCCACCTCACTTAGTCAAATTCACACCTCACAAAATATTCACACCAAGTAAGCAGAAGTTGCGAAAAGTAGCTTGCATATTTTGTGGACCTTTCAAACGCTGCGAGTGAAAAATGTCAGCATTGCTCATTGCGCAAATATACTCATGAACCACTTGAAACTATTCCATTTTTGAGTGTAACCACACCTCACGTTTCGAAAGAGCAGAAGATTTAGCAGCATGGCTTGACTTCTCAAAACAATATTCACTATTTTTGGTTACAAATTATAAACATAAACAAAAAAGGCTTTGGAAGGTAGTGGGAAGAAGCTTACTAATGAGAGGGCTCAAAAAAAGTGAGGGCCGAGGTTCAGGTGAAATGGTGGGTCAAAATTATCATGTTTTAATTCTCCAACTCGACTTATTCTTATCTTTCGCTTCCTTTCTACACTTCTTCTTTGTCTCCTTTTTGTTCTGAAATTTGGCGCTTTGTTGAGATGAAAAGAGCGGCAGTTCCAGCGGCTAAGTAATCCTTTAAATGACAACAAACGAGGTAAATAACAGTCTCTTCAACTTTTTGAAAATCTCAAGATACATTACAGCTTACCCCATCGCAGGCATATAATTCCATGGATTTGCAATCAAATTTGCGGCCAAGATCTTTCGCAGTTTCTGGCGGCGCCGAAGTAGAACTACTTCCTGATCGATTCTCCAAGCCAAGACCAGCAATCGCGATCGATTTTTTCAAATCCTTTAACTTCGGTATGACTTTTTGTTCAAGAAACGTCACGGTAGAACGGTCAGCCACAGAATATACGCAGAGGAAGATATCACAGGTTGTGTCTATAATGTTGCCTTCATCATCCGTCCCTTGATCTGCAGTGATGTGGACTTGATATTGATCCAAGGTACTACTGTTGGCCACCTGCACAACAGCGGATTGGGCAGAGGTATATTGGAGGACTTACCTTATCCCTGTACAACGCAACGCAAGATGGATGACCACAAACAGAGACGTTGATTGGTAGGGATTGTTTCGACTGATCCCCATCATTGCTGCTATTCTTCTTACCCTTATCTTTCTTTTGCTTCTCATTCTTTTCCTTCTTCTCTTTTTTCGCCATCGCAACTGAGCACCTTCTATAGACTCAGCTTTGGCAAAGAACCTTGTTATATAGACAACTCAACTCACGCCCCGATTGGCACACTTATCGCCCTTTTCATTGGCTATCATGCGGGTGGTTTTCCAGCGCAGACCTATGCGCGCATTGGCACCTCCGAATCTGTGGTGCATCAACAGGTCACTTGAGTTTAGTGGGGTTTCAGCCCCACCTCCAACCCTTGTCCCCTCCAGCGATTGACCACCACTGGCTATCCGTGCACAAGAAATGCAGCGATCCAACCACAGTTGATGATCAAATTCACTCGATTTCGATTCGATTCACTTCTACACTATCATTTCCATTACTAGACAGGCACATCTACAGATTCCGTGCAACTAAGCACGTCTCATCGTTCAAAATAAACATGCGCAACGGGACCAGTGCCACCCAATTCCCGTATCGACGTTGCGTGATCGAATAAATTGATTGTGGTTTAAGGGGAAGAAATCACATCTGAAATGAAAGGCGAAGGCGTTGTCCTTATCGGAGAAATGGGATAACCTAAAGGATGAAACTTTTGCATGAATTGGACGTACAATCCGCCAAGATATATAGAACATCAAATCATTGCTTTCCATTTGGCACAGTCGTGTTACTGAAATGGTGTAGGTAAAGTAGGTAAAGTAAAATTAGTCTTGGCTCTAAATAATTTCCGCCTGGTTACGACATTCATAGGAACGTCTCGGCAGAGCCGATAAATCTTTCATTTTCTCCACACATCAACTACTCCACTACCTATTCAATGACGAATATCGATGCCTTCGGCAAGTAAAACTCATCATTCTGCCTAGAACTATGAATATTCCCTTCATCATAGCACCCTTGACGATGCATTTCATGCCGGACAAATTAAACTCCAAGGCCCCAAAGTCGCGAACGCCTCACTCTGCTTGCACATAACCACAGGAATTAATGTTTTATGGACAGCAACACTTATCACCAGTACTGTTCTCAGGTTGGCGGGTTTGGGTCCATAGGCCTCACGAACTCGACCAAGAAGTTTGCCTCGGACTTCATCACAGACCTCGTTACTTTGTTCCCATAAACGCGTGAGAGCTACAGCCAATGTGTCTTCAGACACAAAGCATACACAACTAGGTTATTCTATCAGTATTTATCGTTGTTTAGAAAAAAAATGCAACGATTCTTGAAGATCCCAGTAACGACCACCAAAGACTCGATGTCGCAGATCTCACTTGAATGGGCTACAAGTGCAGATGAGCAGCCTCGGTCTCCACGCATGCGACGCCGCATTTTCGATGACGATGTCAGATTAAGGAGAAGCTAAAAGCAGCACAATTTCGGTTCAACATAAGTTCGCTCGCATCTGAAAGTTATATGTTCGCAAATAATGCATCTGCTGGCAGCCGTTAAGTTGACTAGAAGAGAGAAGACCGACATTCTGATTTCCCCTTTTCGTTGCTGCAATCAAAAAGCATTTTTATACAACGCTTTAATGCATCCAAATTTACAAGTTATCCCAAAATTAGCAGAAAACTTCCGTCCGAAGCCAAAAAATTATAGCCTTAGCGAATCGAACCACCCAAAGCTCGTGACGACACCAATTCATTCGATTCTACAACAATGTTGGTTGAGCCCATTATCAAGCTGACTAGTGCAATCGTCTCCGCAAGATACTTGTAGGATCATCCCTAAGGACCTTGTCTGGTTTATGAAAATTTGACGAAGCGGATAAGGAGGCCAATCAACAGACAGCAAGGAGAAACTTCAAGCAGACGCTACCAATCGACGTTGCACTTTATTCTGATTCTTCAATACTAATGATTTGAATAAACTAATGCAACCCTAAATTTTTCGGAGTAAATACCGATTCCACCACCACGCACAGATAAACATAGAATTATTTCGCACTTCATTACTTTAATATACCATAAGTATTTTAGATAGTTATCAAAAAATTCTGATGCCAATGAAAACTTGTCTAGCTCGTGGGAGTGAAGAAGTAAATTGAGCCCCATTGTTTCCATGGTTCTTCAAACCACTTCACTCCAACTAAACTCTTCACTGTTATGTTATTGCAAAATAGTAATGTGTGGAGTGAGCAGAAATTTGTTTATTTTTTTTTTTCACCTATTAGGACAAGTCCCAAGGACTTATTGGGGGTACAACAGCTTTTATAGCAATTAAGCACAACAGTTAACACAGAACGGTAAAAACGGCTGTTGACGTCTTTCTTTAAGTGATCTCTTCTCTGGCATGGCTTCGTCGTACAGATAGCAGTTCAGCTTCGTCGAGCCACCTCGTCCGAAATCGTCCGTCTTCAAATCTTTTCCAGAAATCAACATTCTGGCGGCAATTTCATTCATAGCTACCTACACGTGCATTCCATACTCCAGTTTGAGACCACGAATCCGGTTATTTACGTCGTGCCTCCTTTAGCAAGCTGTAAGAAGTTGTACCTCTGCTGGCATAATCTAGTTTTATACGTCCGGAGGGTGATTAGTCCCATCCAGCTGCCCCTCTCTTTAGCCCCCAGAGTTGCCCCTAGGGTTACCGGTGGTCATCACGAGGAGGTTGAGAGTAGGTTTGACCAACTACTGCAATGTTGGCGGCACGGTTTTGGAGTCATGGCTTTTCCCTGGCTCCGTTCCTTCTTACTGTCCGAGCAGATGAAATTTCAGATAATGTTAGTGGGCAATGGGCACGTCTATTCACTGAGTCTGTCGAGTGGCTAGACAGTGAATCAATGGGAGAATTTGTGACATCTAAATGTTTACAACGGTAAAGCACAATATAAAGGCCCTCCAATCTAGAGGGCCACAAACCTGACACAGAATGTGCCTTGTTTGATGATTGTGATATCAAACCGTTTTTCTTACATCCACATAGATTTTTATCATTCATCATTAACTTCACTAGTCTCAGTGTTCTTTGCTTAGTCGACTGCCAGTGTATTCATTAAATTGTTGCTGGAGTTTTCAATCATTAACCGTTTTGAGTTCTACGAATCCGTTTTCGCTGATTGATTGATTGATTGTCAAGTGGGGTGGTTATTAGCGCAAAGTGATTCAAGCTCCGCATCGCGGTCAAAAAATCAATAAAACGATATGACACGAACTATTTCCTAATTGGTCGATTGGTGATACGTCGGTTACGTTGATTCTATTACTGTTATAATCATTTTTAAGACTGCGGCCAATTTAAACTTAACTTTAATGCTCTTTGTCTAAAAAGGTAAGCAGTGCTTCTTTCTTGTTCTGTTCTGCGAGATTGGGGTTTTGGCATTAGCTGCAAGTTTTGACAGGCAAATGCACACATTTGTATTTGATTCAGCAACTTAATGATCATGCATCTATGAGAGATGTGTTTCCCCGGTCAAGGAACTCCTTTTGGGCGTGCTTTCGCAACTTCTCATTAATCCATGTGGAATATCACTCCGACCACAGCAGAAGTGCCACTGGGTTTCATAGACCTATGATCTATTGTGCCAAATATGTATGCGACCGCTATAGCACTGCTTCATCAATGCTACAGCTAAAAGACACTGTTTATGAAGCATCGGTTGGTCTGCTCAATTTAAATAGAACTCCGGTTTGCTGAATGGACTATTTAGTGAAGATTCTTACCAACGACATGTGTAACTTCGAAGTTATTGATAACTTCGTCCTGATATCCATCCCATCAATGGACTATTTAACTTCACGACACTTTGGCCGAGCTTCCCACGCAATCAAAAGCTCATATATGAAAGAGAGCATTTATGAAAGTGATTAATACTTGGCTACTATCAGGCGATTTAACTGTCGACCTGCGCGGTCGAGCTAACTTAGTGACCTCAAAGTCCTTTCACTAGTTGGCTGGTGTTGGAAATTCCTATTGTTTCCCCTTATAACGTCTGAATTCGATAAATGGGTAGATGTGAAAATTAAAAATTCATGCTAGATTTTGAATGAATCCAACCAGTGAGCCGGCTTGTTCAAGTTCCCAGTAAAAGTCTGACACGTTATCCTCGATCGCGAAAATTCAATCATTTATTGAATAATTATTCATTTTATTAATTCAATACAGAGCCGAAAAGCTTTTACACTTAATGGACTACAATTAGATAAACGCGATTCTAACTAGTCACCTTCGATAGGACTTCTCGATTGAATTTGTGCTCTAGCATTATCATGTCACTGAAAAGTTAGCCTTTCAACACACGAAACACAGAAGAGGTGCGCCACGTTAGCCAATTGGAAAGGATTAATTGATTGCTGAAACAGAATTATTCTATGTCACCTACGCACGATGATCACAAATTCAGTCGCCGTTTGAAGCTGACGAGCGCTGTCGAAGTATGCAGCTCCAAATTACTCACCGGGGGAACGAACTACTCACCATGTCTGCCGAACTATCTACCAGGGTCTACGATATTAAATCCTTCATCGCCAATTCGTTGGCTATATCGCCAACCGATATCCTTCTCACCGTGAACGGAGTTTTTCTAGAAGATGACAGAACTCTTAGGGAATATTCCATTAATGAGCTCGACTCCCTTCAGTTACATCTTCCAATTAATTTTCAGAAGATAATATACGTGAGGGTGGTCATATCACCTGAAGAAGTTTACTCAATCCCCATCCGCTCAAACTCCACGGTGGCATCGTTGAGATCGGAGATCTGCAAACGCACATCCAACCAATATCGTGATTCACAGAATATCTTTCTTATTTATTCCCATTACATTCTTGAGGATTCGCGAACTTTGGACGAATATGGAATAACGGACGATGCGGGTATAACTATAGCCCACACTTTGGACAGTGACAAGTTGACCTCAACGGAACCCTATGATTACTGCGATGATTTCAAAAGCGGTACCATCTCCGCCTCTTGTCCGAGAATGATCAGCGTTCACTTTCTGCTTGAGAATGGCGATCCATTTACGGTCGCACTCGACCCATCCAAGCCCCTCAAAAGTGCTTCTAGCAGCGTAGAACTAAAGACGGGGATTCCCACTCAATACCAAGGCTTCATTTTATCTGGGAAGAAAGTCGACTCTGAAAAAACACTGGAGGAGCTGGCAATCGTAGAGGGTGAGAGTCTCTACCTAAATGATGAACGTGTACGAGAGATCTACCCGACCAAGGGCCAGAACTGCAGTAGTAAAATGATGGTTACTTTTGATCTGGGTCGCCACCGAATACGGATGACTGTTCCCAGTGACTGCACTGTAAATGAGGTTCAACAAGTACTTCAGACACATAAGCTGATCAGTGGACAAAAGATCGACCTCTTCCTTCATGACAGCTGGCTGGATCCTAGGAAATACCTCCATGAATGTGGGATTACAAATGAGAGTGTAGTCCGTGTTGTTACTCGGTTTCTCTGAATGGTGTTTCTACACAAACCCTCTTGAGAAAACTCCTCCTATATTGCAGGCAAAAAATGCAATGAGTAAATTCATTCAAGTTTGGTAGCTTAAACTGGTTGCGTATAATATCTGTTGGTAAAATGCAATAACATTTGTCTCCTCACTCTTCACTCCCAAAAAACCAGATATGGCATAAAAACACGTGTGTGAGTGCATCCTGATCAACGTAATGCCAAAAGAGTTTTTAAGTTAAAAGTCAAAACAGATGATATTCATTGCTGATCCACATTTAATCCTATTAAATCAAATTAAATAGAGTTTCTGCATTTCTTTTTTTAGTATTTGTAAATCTTTAAGAGCCATCTTTTGTCCAATACGAAAAGCAATGGTGCCTATCCTGTCGGAGCCAGTATCACAAAGTTGATTGTGGAAATCGCGATGGTAAATCGAAACTTGCAATGAGCAGGGCTCTTTCGTTGCACTGTTCTGCAATCTACTAGACTCCTTCGATTCTGAATACTTAACAACCACCTTACAATTCGCAACACGGATCAATGAGGGTAGAAAGAGAATGCAAAATACGTATAGTTGAGAAACTGAAAATTTAGGGCTGCATCAAAGGGTGGCGGTACATCAACCTCATGAAGGACTTGGACAGATTGCGGCCGAGTGAATGCCGGAAATCTTGAAGGTGGCAGTGCGGTGCCTCTGAGTGGGGAGATAATGTCGCTTACTTGACCGAGTATGAGCATAGATTAAGCGGTACAGTAGAGCCTGATTATTCTCTTTTAGCACCGTCGTTTCCGGTTCTTTCCAGACGATATCATTGGCCCGGTTTGGGCACATTGATGCTCGTCTAATTAAGAGCATTCCTAATGGTCCATGATTTGCCGTCTATACAGCATCAGGCCAACCCGAACAGTCACTCTGAACGACCGCGCAACTAGCCCACCATAGTAAGCGATAAACTTCCACCGATATTATCAGTCAATAGGGATCCCAACCTCAATTAAGGAATGTTTCTAACTGATAAAATTTGCTTAGCCGGTCGGGTGTACCACGCCTCCTGCGCCAATCTCTGGGTCAATCGCATTGAACTTTCTTTGCCTGCGCTCCGCGCCTCATAACTTATGTTGATTTTGTTGGGAAAAATAAATGTCTATTCTGCTGGGACAGTACTTTTGTCGGCTTTCTTTTGCCCTTCTCCCTGCCTCCCTCCCTCCCTGCCTCCCTGCCTCCCTCCGCCTTCTGCTGTTTGTTTCCTTCTATTTGCATCATCATCCCTCCCCCCTCCATTGTTGCACCTAGTCGTTTTATATAGCGCTCAATGCAGTTTTAATGAATGGGAAGCCGCTCTGGTTTGCACTTGAACTCGGATAGCGGATATGAGTAGAAAACGAGCGCCAAAATGTGTTGAGCTGGCGCTTTCTTGTACTATTAGTTCATGTGCTTCGCGGAAATGTTTTAGCTCAGTCGCTGATTTCATTCTATCAGCAGTCTAGCCATGCCCTACATTGACTCCATTTTGGCGTTTGTGCCAACACTCGTATTATTCATAGGCATGATTGTAGAGGCCTCAGGTCTCAATGTATTTTCGGCGATTAAAACTCGTTTTTCGTGGCATTGAAGACTACGTTTTGGGGGCAGATTATCCCCTTAAGGCAAACTGTCTTTATCATAAAGCGTCTCATGTTGATTAAAAGACCTCGAAGTTATCAGAAGGCCGGCTTAGATCTGCAGTTATGCCAAGTGCAATTGTCGATAGACAGTCTTGAATGTCTGCGATTGAAGTCAAATCGGCAGTAGACCTTTTATTCTCTCGAGGCAGCAGACTTTCAGCACGAGTTTCCTTCCTTCAGCTAAACATGACGGAAACAGAGGAGAAACCAGCTGAAGTTCCTACACGAGCACTCGATGCCAAGAGCGTGGAGATGCTAGAAGCTTTCGTTAAGCGCCTCACGGCGACAAATGAGACCTTAGCTCTCTCAGTGGCCCAACTCTCCGTCCTAGTTGACTTGCAGTTGCATGAACTGCGACAGATCTACAAGGAGCTTGGAATGCCGACCGTACCTGAGGGTGTTTCGCTAGAAGACTGGCTTCTTGCCATTCAAAATGGAACCTCATTTGCCACTTCTAAGTTTAGGGAGGAATCGCCGTCAGAGGCTGTGATTGAAGTCGACTCGAAGCCGGAGGTCGGGATTGAAGAAACGAAAATTGGCAATGATGAGGTAATTTGTGAAAGCGCCGTTGAGGTAAGCATTTCATTCATTCATTCATTCATGCACTCAACTCACCTTTAGTCAGAAATGGGATCTGCGCACTTATTCCAAGGTCACTTGCGAAGAATTTTGCGGGATTCCTCTTAGGTGTTATGTGATCACTCTATACGTTCGTCAGCCTTGAAGCCATCGTTCGTTGTTCATGTTTTCGTCGAGCGATCCTTTCTGGTTCTCCAATATTTTGTGCAAGCATTTCAATAAGCTTTTATAGCTGTCGAATGGGAGGTCAAGAGCTTTCAGCTGCTAACTGGGAGTCCAGGTTATTTGAGTCCCACATTGGGCTGCTGTACTACGAGTGTCGCAAGCCTACGGAGGAGATGAAAATGAGTGGATGCAGGACAGCGTGTAGATATGTGTTTGGCCCACTGATTGAGAAGGCATGGCAGGGTCATAGAGGGAGTTCTAGAGGTGGTCGTTTGCTTGATGATTGGTCACGCCATTATTGTAATGAGTGGTGTCGCCTTCAATTCCTTCTCGAAAATCTGCCTTCCTTGCCTTGTGACTTCTGTGTTCTTCGTTTCGCCAACGTGAGCACAAACCTTCCCTAGATTTGATTGATGCATGATACTTTTTGAAGTCAAGTGATTTCGATATTTTCCACCCAGAGGCGTGCTTGTAAGATTCAGCACTTGAAAGCAGCAAATTGAGCAGTAAGAATAAGTTACTTGCAGTGACAGAGTTTGGTGTGAACAGCCAAGTAAGCGCTTATATCAACTTCCACTAGGTTGAGTACTAAGGGATTGAGTGAGAAGCTTTTGAGCGTCTAGTTTGGTGACTGAAAGTATCTCTCGTCAAGTAGTCAAAAAATGGGGCCTAAAAGAGTTGTCTTTGTAGCCTAAAGGAAAGGGAAGTATTTCATTGGGAGGCCTTCAATCAGGGAGTTATTGAAATGCCTCCTATCTACGTAAGATGAAATTCGAAGGAGGCTTTTCTTCGTTGCAGACTCAACGGACATCAACACCGAAAGGTGGAAGGCATTGGAGTTCAGCGCGTTGAATCGAACTCGAAGGTTTTTCGTGGCGTAGTAAGCCTTAATGAGGGTGGCTGTTTTTAAGGTCTCCCACCGAATTGATGCATCTCTGACTTTGACCAAATTCACTCAAGATTTGGCTAGTGGAATCATAAATCAACGCCTTTACACTAAATGGGATTTGCGTCGCGTTGTTGAAAATTTAATTTTCACGTTTGCACGCAGCGTTTCATTTCAAATTGTAATGTGAATGAACTTAGGAGGCAGTTTATGAGAAACCAATGTTAACTGTTAATAATTTCGCTCTAGCTTCCTCCTCCTCCTCCAACATTCGAAGTTGACGAACCCCTCAAACCTGAAGTATCATCCGCTCCGGAACCTCCTCCAGTTGACGCCTTTGCTTTCTACTTTGAGAACGTCTCCGCAACCATTCGGCGCAAGCACAGTGGTCACGTCTTCGACGGGTGGATGAGATCCAAGTTGGCCGCCAAGTGGGCCTCCTTGAGTGCCGAAGAGAAGTTGACTTGGCAGAAGGCTGCTGATGCTTCCTCTCGCATTTCCCGATGATCTTTCAGTACATTCTTCTGTCTCGCATTTTTGTAAATATATTTGCCTATTTGAGGTCCTGAACTGGTGTTTTTGTCGTGCTACTTGGCACCTGATTTCGCGAAGTTTGTGTTCGTTTTCGTTCAGTTCGGTTGACTTTGTTAGATGATTGTTGCACCTGTGCACAGTTTGCCGAAATAGGTTGAATTGATACACTGTAAATGCAATTTGTAGCAGAACACCACTGAGCTCTTGTCCGTGTATCCGTATCATGAGAGAAAAGAGGATAGAGTTGGTCGATCTCCCTACTTTCAGTAATCATAGGAACTTTCCTCAGCATTGCCATTTGTTATCTTGATCTGCTGTATCTAATTATGTGCCATTTTGGTCCGAGGCTCTATATGTAGTGGCAAGTCTGTCTGTGAAGGCAGTAGATCTTCGACTTCGATGGCTACCAGCTAAACTCCAGCAGCCCATAGCTGCAGTCCCATCTCAGAGTATAGAAGGATCCTGACCACGAGGAACAGCACAAATAGCCACTTTTGAGAGGCACAGTTTGTCCGGGTAGACTAACGCCCATAAAATAGTAAGAGAACAAGCAGGTACATGCGTCCTAACTCATGCCGACGAAAAAGTGGCTCTCGTACTGAAAGTCACGAGCGGAAATGCCCAAATACCACAGGTCTAATCCTTCAGAATGTGGTAATATTGGCAGCCATGCGTGTACACTGGGCTCCTAACTGAGGAATACGGAACGGTTTGGTTGGTGCTCATCATCTTTGTGCCAGTGGAGGAAAGGTGTCTTCCTCTTCTATCTCTGTTGACAGCGTAGCATGTCTTTTCCTTAATTTAATTTGGAACTTGTTGTCGAGTCAACAGGGTGATTGTTAGAGGAGTTGGCGGTTAAATTGACTCTAGAACAGTGAAAGAAATTGTAGCTCAATGAGTTCGATTGGATGGATGCATAAAAGGCGAATTCGACTGATGGTGAAAGTCCATTTAGCCGTGGATCCAAGTCCCCAATCGGCTTTTTTGTTCCATTCCACATTAGAAAGTTCTGCCACACGTTGATCATTCTAGACTCCTCGAAAATGCTGCCTTTGCAAAGCAGTTCGGCTTTATTTTAAACTCTGCACCAGTGGCATTCATTCACGTTCTTGTCGTGCATGTTTGCATTTAGTCATTGGACGACTGCATTGACTCTGCATATCCGCGGAGAAATCGAGTGAGAGTTTACAATCGGAGATTGAACTTCAACAAGTGATCGCCACATATTTGCTCGGGATTATGCTAAGATCCCATTGACCCGCATTCTATGTAAAGCACGCTCTGAGTAGGTTATGCGTCTCTGTCTACTTCTCAAATAAGTTCGAACCCGTCATTCATCTGACCTCATAATGACAAGCAAGCCAATCACTATTGCATTTCCTAGGCTTGAACTGTTGTTATCACAATCCTAGGTCTAGACAATAAACTATTTGACTGCGCATTTGTGCTCTTCTCTTGGCGATGGTTGAGCATCTCGATCGTTAGTGATGTGTTAAAGTGTAAGCCGAATCGCGACTATGATTCTTCTAGTTTGGATGCAGAATTCGAGTTCCCAACTGTCTAATTTAACATTGGTCGACGATGAATGAATGGACAGTTTCGGAGTATTCAAAGCAGCCAGTTCATTGGCTTTAAAATCCCACCTCTTAAAAGGACTTTTAACCTGCTTACTTAAGTGAATTCATCTCCTTTTGATAATGATCACAATGTTAAAGTGCTTCTCCTACTTGATTTGCGAAGTTTGTCTGCAAATAATTAAGTGCCCTCCAGTCATGACAATTTCGTCGCATCATTCCCGAGCTTACAAGACTAAATGAATGGCTAAGCGTCTTTTTTTCATAGCTAAAATGGATGAAAGCCACCTGAAGTCCCTCGGTTTAAATGTCGATCGACTTGAGACAGAGCTCCAGCATTCAGTGCGCCATGAACAACGCCACTGGCACGAAAATGACGCCAAATTGCGAGCGATCGAACAAAAAGTCGCGACATACGACGAATTCCGGTAGGTCTTTCTAGAGCCCTGATCACTCCTTCCACCTAGAGGTATCGTTGATGCCTGCGAACTTCGACCTTTGAATTTTAAGGAGGTGCAAGAAGCAACGAAGCGCTATGCCGGTTGGACTTCTAACCCATCAGTCATTGGCTACTCGATTCCCAAAATTAACCACGATAACCTACCTCCAATGTGCCCCTCTATCGTAAGTTCACTATAACTGAAATGACACATTTCTTTGAGAATAGTTAAATTGTGTACGTTTTAGGCGAAAAAAATGGTACATTAACCATCTCGCACACTTGTATCTTTGTTCCACATGAACGCCTCTTCCAGAATTTTGAAAGCTAATTCTGCAACCGGACTAACCATGTTGGCTTTCCAAGTTTTACAGCAGTCAACTCCATAGCATCTTTTCGAGATATCGGTCCGACTAATCAGAGCAGAGCGAGAGTGCAGGGTTTCTGAATCATCATTGGTCTTGTCTCTGTGTTGCACAGTGTCTGCGGTGTGTGCGAGCCTTGATATCATTAACCCAAAATCCCACAACTGCAAGCGCATGGAAAATCTATTTCTATTAATCTTTCCTGGGTACAATTCAGCTAAGCATGAAAATCAACGATCGCTCGGGTGTTGAGGTCACGTCCTTGGACAGTTGCACCGTTGATCTGGAGGAACACCTTGTAAAGCCTGTTCGATGTGGTTTCCACATCCTAGTAAAAGCAAAAAGGTAAAATTAAAGCAAAGCAAATAGGCAAGTGACTACCAGTCCATGTCGGTTTGCCACAACTTGGACAGGTCGTCTTGTGGCACATCTCACTAACTTAATGCTCTAGGCGAATAGGACATGAACTATTGCATGCAGCCTGTAGCGGTTCACATTTGTGATCATAACGTAACCCGACGCCTATAGGTCGTCCTTACCAAATACCGATCGATCGGGTCCTCTGATAGGCGAATCCAATCACCTCAAAATCACCAATCAACTCCTGGGATCTGCTTAGTTCAAGGTAGTGCTACTTACCTGTCCATTTTGGTCTAGGCACTTTTCACACGCAATCCTGAATTACATTGTTGATTCTGCTGTTTTGGACAACGAAGCACTGCACACAGTGACTGAAAGAAACGTATCCCAAAGTTAAGAATATTTCTTAAGAGCCCACTCGTTTAACAATTGATGAACTCGGCTAACTCAATTGCTTACTGTCGTGTCTTATCTAATCGCAGAAGCAATGCACCAGGATTGACGAGTTTATCCAATGTTGGAACGCCCTTGAAAATCACCAATCAGACATCGATCTGGTGGATCTGTTGAGGCGACAATCAAATGAACTGCTACAGGAAGTCTTTGCATCAAGTGTGGGTCTCCCAATTCTTCCCAGAGTCTTGAAGTGTCTTCAAGTTGCAGCTTTGGAAGATTCTGCCTCTGTTATTCGCATCTTACAGACTGTTGGTTCGAGCAGAAATTTTGAAATAACCGCCCTGTTGATGTCGCACGAAGAAAAGACTCTGGTAGGAGGAATATTTAAGACTCTCGAACTGACAACTGGTGCACCAATAGACGAACAGTTGCGAAGACAATGGATTTCCAACTAACCAGCCTTCTCTTGATTTCCCCAATGTTTAAGCACAATGTCCACTTAAATGCCAGAAGTAGCAATATGTTTCGCATCTACGTGAGTCGTGTTGCTACATATTTGAGCTCCATCATGAACGCTTTACGCAAAACATTTGGTGGGCTGATAGTGGGTCGACTCCACAGTAAGTCAAAAAAGACGGATTCTAGTACAAGGAGGTGCTTTCGATTTATGCCTTATTTCGATGACATTGCAGAGGTCATTTGTCTCACCACAGAACTGAGTGATCCCACCTATCTCATCTCCACACTCCTCGGGAGTAATCAGCAGCCCTGCCTGACTGATCCAACTCCACTTCCAATTTGCATTAAGCTCGATTCTGTTGCAATTCGAAGATTCTCTTGGCTGCAGTTCATACAAAGCGAACCATACCCGGGGAAAGAAAGAAATCGTCTATGCAGTCAGTTGTTATTCTCGGGAAGAGGGCCAAGGGGGAGGGTTTTTCTCGAAATTTTTCGAACAGAGGAAAAGGTCCAGAACTCGTATTAACCTAAACACTACTGATGCAAACACAGCGCAGGTCGAACCACAACTGCGATATCCTTCACACCAACCCAATTACAGGATTTCAAACCCGTCCATTTTCAAAAGAGCAGATAAGCATTTATTCTTTACATAAAGTGAGGCTTTCAGACTTGAGCGCTTAAACGCTTAGGAAACGTGGATTGAATAATTAGGTGGGAATCAGAAAGTACTGAAGAAAAGGGTGGCGAGAACGACATACATGCAAGACGTCGGGTTCAATATCCTACTTCGGTTCACACAAGTTCGGCAAAACATTAAATCGAATCATTTTCCAACCGCGCGACATAGGTGTTTTTGCTGTCTATACACGCTGCTGAAGATTTAGTTTGATTCCGTTGAAAGTGGCGCGGTCCCTTAGTTTGCATATCGACCCCAAAATCTTGCCGAAGAAAATGAGATTGATTGCAGGACACGACTCCGATCACTTTCGATTTGTCAGCATGCCACAAACTTCAAATTTAGAATCCACCATAACACCCAAAATGCTAGCAGTCAGAAGCATAAGATGAATTTGCACAGGACTTGAGATGTTAAACAGGATATGGCCACCAAAAGCAGAGTGCTCAAACACATATGCACACCGCACGCTTTCCTTGATTCACAACAACATATCCTGCAAAACGATAGAAGATTTAAAGGCTGGAGGGAACCTCTGAATAAGAGTAAGGTTCAATGACTGGATCGAATCACACAGAGCGAGATGAAAGAATTGACTATGCAGTCAGTTACTATTCTTGGTAAGAGCGCCAAGCAGGGAGGGTTTTTCTCGGAATGTTTCAATCAGAGATTCTAATTCTATCTGTCGGCTACTTTTACAGTTAAGTTGATCGATTGGTAACCACGACTGATCAGGCTGCAGTTGAAAGGCTCCAACGAAAGACGCATAAGGACAACCAGCGCCCCACTCATCAGGAGAAATTATTGATGCAACGAGACCTGAATCATTAAGTCTTTTGTAAAAGTAAAAAACAGCCCCAGGTCGCTTAACCATATTGCAAAAGGCTTTATGTAGCAGAGCGTCGCGTTTGGCTTCTTCCAAAATCTCAACTGCGCGATCTTTCAACGTAATCATTTGAGACACAACCTCACGTAGCTTTGTGCACGTGTTGGAACTGACAAAGCTTAGAGCATTCTGAGCTGCGGTAGCGAGTTCTACCAAATCCGTATTCGTCGCAACTCTACGCCTTCTCACTAGCATTTTGGCAGCTAATTCAGCATCAGTAAGCAATTCCCCTAAAGACAGATAATAACTCTGATGTCCAATAGGTAATAAAACGACAAATTTAAAACCATATCCTACCGTTTTCCGACTCCATACTTAACCGCGATTGGGCCATCGATTGGACCAAGGACAAAAAGACAAAAGACGCAAACGGTAGTCATCGCATTCATCAGACCATTTCACTCAGACTGAGGCAGGATTCCAAATATATCGCATGTCTACTTGCCAGCACATTTAGTTTGGTGTAATTTATTCGCTTGAATTTACAATTGAGAGCAATCAGCTTCAGATAATCTGGTACCAGAGGCCAGAACACCACAATGAGAATGATATTATTGTTTCTAATCTATGAATCTCTGATTGAAAAGTAACTTGTAGAACTGGCACAACACTCATAGGCTGAAATTGTTCAGAATGATTATAAAGATTAACGACAGGATAGAAATTAGCGAACACATAGTGTCCAGGATATGTGCTAGGTCGGAATAACATTGGAGGTGAGAGAGAAACTAGTTGGAAATGCCATATAGGGAATAAGTTTCGATATTTGCTGTTTCAGAAATTCGATGACATGTAGGTCAGATCATGTTAGACCATATCTGTGGAAAGCTTCCACCGATGTTTCATGAAACGCTTTTTAGAAAACGGGAGCTTGCAGAACTCGAGTTCCGCAATGCGACTGAAGTGAAGGTGTGTGGCTGTTATTTCTCATCATCAGATTCAAGCATGTCATTGTGCAGAGTTTGTCCAAAGGGATTTCGTATAAAATGGCGCCTAATATTCACGCAAAATGAAGTGAATACTTAAGTAGGCCAGAGATTCGTTTGTTTATTGTGCCCAAGATGTCTATTTAGCCGGATTAGTATTGGAGATGCCCTAAAGGAGAGGAAATTATTTAACAGCCGTTCTTGCGAATCATCGACATGTAGATTGGATCATGTTGGTTGAAAAACGTACTACCAACTTCCTTCAGCGAATCGTGCAAATCCTACCTGAAGGTTAAGAGATGCAAAACGCAGTTATTGGTAGCTGCCTTTGCAATCTTCCGCTTGGCTAAAGTAGTGCTAAACCTAAATGGGTAACACCAACGGATGGGGAGAGGCAAGTGATCGGATTGAAGTCTGTGGCGTATCCTGTGCGATATGTTCACCCACACAAGCTTCCGTGCTCGTTTCGCTTCTTCGCCAACACCCGATATTGATGAAATGCATCGATCAAGCAACAGCATCATGAAAATGCATATTTCAGAGGTGGCATTCTGATTGTCAGACTGATTGAAAAGAGAAAAAGGAAACTGTTGTGTAGTGCAAAAGGAAGCCAGGAGGAGTAGATACTCTGGCTTTGGCCAGCACGCTAGAGTGGTTGGAATGCTAGATCAAACGGAGTTAATACACAAATATTCGCCGGTTGTGCGAAAATACCAGCAGACGCAATTCACTTCCCATTTGATTTTGCTCAATTGGATATAAAAAGTACTGCTTTTAGCTCACTTCCTTTGATAACTAGAATCGGAAGCATTAGCACGTTTTCCAGAATGAAAGAGTAAATTTGACCGCCGATAGAAGTGAATTCACACATCATGGAGCAGATGTCAAATTAACTTTTTTAGCGATAGTACTATAACAAAGAATTTGTATTTACTTTGAAACATATGGGCCTGGCATAGTTTATTCGAATCATTATTATAGAAGAATCAGAATTAAGAGCAAGGTCGATTGATAGCGCCTGCTTGAAGTTTCTCTTTGCTATCTGTTGATTGACTTATCCGCTTCTTCAAATTTTCATAAACCAGACTAGGTCCTTAGGGATGATCCTGCAAGTGTCCTGTGGGGATTATGCTTTAGTAAGCTTGATAATGAACTTAACCAACATTTTTGTAGATTCGAATGAGTTGGTGCTAGTTACGAGCTCTGGGTAGTTCGGTTCGCTTAGGCTATAAATTTTTTGCTAACATTTGGGATACCGCGTAGATTTGGATGTATTTAAGCGCTGTATTGAAAGGCTTTTTTTTGCAGCAACGGAAAGCGGAGAATTGACTTGCCTTTTCAGACGACAATGAGGAAATCTGAATGTTGGTCTTCTCTCTTCTAGTCAACTCATTGGCTGCCAATAGATGCATTATTTGCGAACATGTAACATCTAGATGCGGACGAGCCAAAGTTGTGAGCGAAAAGCAATAAAAGTATTATCGCATTTAGCTTTACCTGAATCTGACATCTTCATCGAAAATGCGGCGTCGCATGCGAGGAGTCCGAGGCTGCTCATCTGCACTTCTAGTCCATTTAAGTGAGATTTGCGACACCGAGCCCTTGGTGGTCGTTGCCGGGATCTTCAGGAATTGTTGCTTTTTTCTACATAACGATAAATATTGCTAGAATACTCTATTTGTGTATGCTTTGTGTCTGAAGACACATTATCTGCGTTTATGGGAACAAATTGACGAGATTTGTGGTGAAGTCCCAGGCAAACCTCTTGGTCGAGTTCGTTAGGCCTATGGACTCAAACCCGCCAACCTGAGAACAGTACTGGTGATAAGTGTTGCTGTCCATAAAACATTGATTCCTGTGGTTATGTGCAAGCAGGGTGAGGCGTTCTCGACTTCGGAGCCTTGGAGTTTAATTTTCCCGGCGTGAAATGTTTCGTCAAAGGTGCTATAATGAAGGAAACATTCATAGTTCTAGGCAGAAAGATGAGTTTTTCTTACCGAAGGAATTGATTTTCGTTCCTATGAAAGTCGTAACCAGACGGAAATTATTTAGAGCCAAGAATAATTTTACTTTACTACGCTGCTTTACTTGTTTTACTAATGCCTTCGATTCTAGTAGCCAGACTACAATCTTCTGATTCTCGTCATTCAAAAGTTTGTGGAGCATTTGATTGTTGAGGAAAATGAAGGGCTTATCAACTTAACTGCGTCGTTCCTATGGGAGTTGTAACCCTACAGAAATTAGGCTTATTTTATTTTACTTCACTGCCTTACTTAGAAGATCTTAGTAGCACGACGTGCCAAGTGGAAAGCGATGTCCTCTTGTTCACTGCTTTGGTTTACTTTATATCTTGGGAACACAAGATTGTACGTCCAATTCATGCAAAAGTTTCATCCTTTAGGTTATCCCATTTCTCCGATAAGGACAACGCCTTCGCCTTTCATTTCAGATGTGATTTCTTCCCCTTAAACCACAATCAATTTATTCGATTACGCAACGTCGATACGGGAATTGGGTGGCACTGGTCCCGTTGCGCATGTTTATTTTGAACGATGAGACGTGCTTAGTTGCACGGAAATTGTAGATGTGCCTGTCTAGTAATGGAAATGATAGTGTAGAAGTGAATCGAATCGAAATCGAGTGAATTTGATCATCAACTGTGGTTGGATCGCTGCATTTCTTGTGCACGGATAGCCAGTGGTGGTCAATCGCTGGAGGGGACAAGGGTTGGAGGTGGGGCTGAAACCCCACTAAACTCAAGTGACCTGTTGATGCACCACAGATTCGGAGGTGCCAATGCGCGCATAGGTCTGCGCTGGAAAACCACCCGCATGATAGCCAATGAAAAGGGCGATAAGTGTGCCAATCGGGGCGTGAGTTGAGTTGTCTATATAACAAGGTTCTTTGCCAAAGCTGAGTCTATAGAAGGTGCTCAGTTGCGATGGCGAAAAAAGAGAAGAAGGAAAAGAATGAGAAGCAAAAGAAAGATAAGGGTAAGAAGAATAGCAGCAATGATGGGGATCAGTCGAAACAATCCCTACCAATCAACGTCTCTGTTTGTGGTCATCCATCTTGCGTTGCGTTGTACAGGGATAAGGTAAGTCCTCCAATATACCTCTGCCCAATCCGCTGTTGTGCAGGTGGCCAACAGTAGTACCTTGGATCAATATCAAGTCCACATCACTGCAGATCAAGGGACGGATGATGAAGGCAACATTATAGACACAACCTGTGATATCTTCCTCTGCGTATATTCTGTGGCTGACCGTTCTACCGTGACGTTTCTTGAACAAAAAGTCATACCGAAGTTAAAGGATTTGAAAAAATCGATCGCGATTGCTGGTCTTGGCTTGGAGAATCGATCAGGAAGTAGTTCTACTTCGGCGCCGCCAGAAACTGCGAAAGATCTTGGCCGCAAATTTGATTGCAAATCCATGGAATTATATGCCTGCGATGGGGTAAGCTGTAATGTATCTTGAGATTTTCAAAAAGTTGAAGAGACTGTTATTTACCTCGTTTGTTGTCATTTAAAGGATTACTTAGCCGCTGGAACTGCCGCTCTGTTCATTTCAACCGGGAGTTCTTCAACCGAGCTAGACGACTCGGGAGATGGAAAGAAGAAGAAGAAAAAGAAGAAGGATAAGAAAGAAAAGAAGGAGAAGAAGAAGAAGAAGAAGAATAAGAAGGATAAGAGCAAAGAGTGAAGTAATAACAAGGAAAGACAGTTGCCCCATGATTTCACCTGACGTTGTTCCTCCGTTTTTTGAGCCCCCCTCTCATTAGTGAGCTTCTTCCCACTTCCTTTCAGAGCCTTTTTGTCTATGTTTATAATTTGTAACCAAAAATAGTGAATATTGTTTTGAAAATTCAAGCCATGCTGCTAAATTGTCTGCTCTTTCGAATCGTGAGGTGCTGTTGTATTCATAAAATGGAAGTGTTTCGAGTTGACCATGAGTAGATCTACGAAATGAACCATGTTGACATTTTTCACTCGCAGCGTTTGAAAGGTCCACAAAATATGCAAGCTACTTTTCGCAACTTCTGCTTACTTGGTGTGAATATTTTGTGAGGTGTGAATTTGACTAAGTGAGGTGGGGTGCCAAACATGACTCCATAATCTGCCTGACGTATTGAGACTATTGTCCTAATAATTATTACCAATTCAATGGTGGTTGGAAAGGCGAGGCTTGGTGGAGCATTCACAAAGAGGAGTGTTGCTTTGAGAAGTCCACAATTGTCACCCACTCAAAACTAACTGCTGAGCGTAGCAATTTTAATACAATCAAAGTTCCAAAGCTTCGTATCACCTAATGCCTTCGGTGAGCAAGGCAGATTGAAATGTGTGTAAACTGGGTCGAAAACCACAAGTGAAAAGCTTCCTACTGCGTGACAAACTTCAAGACAGCGTGACTTGTTTATTTTTCCGTCTCAAATCGGCCTTGATGAGAAAAGGAATGAATGTGCAATCTATCGGCAAGCCATGTACTGGGAAAGTATTGGTCTTGGTGGCCTTCGGGTGGAGATTGAAGACGGTTTCCAGCTTCATACTCCTCTCTACTGTCCTATTACGCATCGGCTCCCCTTCTGCAAATAATTGGAATAGTCAGTTTAATGTTTTGTCGGCATCGATGGAACTTCCCCTTTTGATAGCTCTTCTTCAGTATTTTAGTATTGTTTGATCTTTCAGGACTGCAAATTCCGAGAAGAACTAGGACTAGGACACGTACTAGGTCATTCCATTGTCATGAAATGACTCTCTTCCGGTCCAATCCCAAGTTGATTGCAACAATTCGGCAAAAACATTCATTGATTTCAGTATCCACAAACTTGAACCTCAGATGAATATGCCAAGAAAAGCAAATTGTATCAAGGCCTGGTGCATCTTGTTTCTCACCCCGAAGGCTCTTAACTGAGTTCCTCTATTGCCCTCATTTAGAATCTAGCAAGACACGGAGGTCTATAGAATTCGTCACCAACTACTTCTACCAAAGTATTCCTTGTTCATCTTAGCTGAAGGCCTTAAATCAAGATTCTAGCTAAAGACAAGATAATATGCCTGGTGATAGCCAGAATCAAAAGCCTCCATTTTTTGCAGATACCCAGTTCTACATTTCGAAAATTTGATAGTCGCCAATCCCCATTCAAGGAGTATCAGCTTATGCTATCAGAGCTAATCAAAATGACTTCATAAATGGGTCACTATTTAACCACCCGAGCAGCAGAAAATTTCAGGGTAAAGTGCAAAACCTTTCATAGGTTTACTTACGTCCAATCATATACCTTGATGTGATTCTTGGAAAACACAGCCATACAAGAGCTTCCTTCAAGGGAGAACGAACTTGGATCGGTCCGATTGATGCAGCTTCTAGGTGGCGTATATG
The DNA here is from genome assembly GCA_019097775.1 of Moniezia expansa. Lineage (NCBI taxonomy): Eukaryota > Metazoa > Platyhelminthes > Cestoda > Cyclophyllidea > Anoplocephalidae > Moniezia > Moniezia expansa. Next base: position 1,826,787 of record JADFDV010000052.1, read on the forward strand.
CGGTAGTCAGCAATCAGACTTCGATCCGAATTTAGCAAATGAATCTTCGAATCGAGGGAGAGATCCTTGAAACTTAGTTTTCCCATTTGAGCCAAGAAAATCGGATTTCTCGGAGAGGATTTTTCTGCCAGAATTATAGAGTCAATGTCCACTAGGCCTGGCCTATCGGTAATCATTCAGTTTTCTATGTTGCACATGGCAGTAAAGCTGGTAGTACTTTACAAGATTTCGCTTTGGAATCTCAAAAACGAATGAAACAGGCCTATCATGGTGAATACTATTAGTAAATGAGACGCCTCGGACGTACACCTCGTCCAATGAAACGACCTACCTTCAAGAATACAAAAAAGACAAACTATTGAACAGAGCTACTTAAGCCATTGCATCAAATAAACAGTTACAATTTTTCAATAATGGCATTGGGCAAATTGCTTTTGAACAAGAAGAGCTGTTTGTTTTGAAGAGGAGTATATTGAAAGGCAAAAAGCCTGATTCCAACTAAAGGGTGGGAATAGAATAACTCACTCATCGGCAGTTTAGCCAAATTGGACAAAATAGCTTGCACATTAGCCTGTAAAAACAAGTAGCCACCAAAGTAGGTTGTTTTCCACTGCAAGCTCCGGCGCAATGGTGAGTAGAATGGGAGTCGGAAATGGATAATGAGGCCATAACATGAGGTCTTAGTTTCACCATCGGTGTCGAATAGTACTAATGTTCGAAAGAGCTAGACTGTGAAACACGCTCAATGTATTTAACTGAGTCACTTAACCAAAAGATGATGAAGTAGGACCAAAAAATCTTTGGTGGAAACCAGTGAGATGATATGTATTTAAATGCCTATCAAGCAAAGGTTGCAGAGGGCAGTAATGTCGGTGAACTATTGGAGCTCAAATGTGGAAGGCACTTTGTCAAGACAAAAAGAAGTGAATAGAAGGACAGATCTCAAGAGGGAAGTTTGCTCTGCAAAACATATGATTACTCTCTGTGGACCTTCAAAGACTAGAAGCAGACTCGAATCCATTAAGACCAAACTGATAATTCAAAGAAGAAAAAAACAGTCTACAGTTGAGATTAATATTTTCTGTGAGGAAATGCATTAGGAATCTCCCTCCTCCTCATCAACCACTTAATTTCCTTTGATGAATCTTTATGAATTCTCTCAGTCACATTTCAAGTTCGCAAGTTTATCCTTGCATTAGTGGCCGGGTTTGATCATGAACTAATGGCTTTCATTATTACGACCTGATACTATTTATCTATTTAAAGTTGAGTTACCACAATAAGCAGTGGCCAAATCATCAAACCAAATCTGTTTTATCTAGAATGCAAAAAAATTTTTATTCCAGCTTGAAGCCTAGTTGCTAATGGCGAAATAATGCAGTCGCTTTCATTAATTTAATTAAGTGAGTCGACATGGAGACCGCATAGAGCAAACCTTAGTGGTTTTTGCGTTTGGTGTCACTGGTGACTGGATCACCTTGATTAAGACAGCAAAGGTATTTCAGTAAAAAGCATTCATGAAATTGATTGACTCTTCACTTCGAATGGGTGCTCAGCACGTAGACTTATGTGACAGCTGATTGCATCACCTTCAGAACCTGCGTGAGCACAATCAAGCACCGTTTTCCCAAGGAGTCTTTTATGATTGGTGAAAGTAATTTTGTGCTAAATTCAAAAAGAAACTATCCAATTAAAGGGAATTCATTTATTTCGAAGCCATTTTTATCTACGTCTCACTGATCGAACTGCAAATTTAGTAAAGCAAGCAAATGATCCGTTGATCTACTTGGCGATTCCGAGGCCTAATCCTGAAACTACTTATTTCTCACGATCCGTCAAGAGGTGCCCATTACACTTATGTGCACAAAAAAGAACTAGTTTCCTCCGAATGTGGCTGTGATTGATATCACAGCCACATTCGGAGTATTTGAATTGATGTTCAAGCTGTTTAAGACTCCCAAATCTCACATTCCCCCTTGTAATACAGTGCAGAAGATGCAGACAACTGGTGACTATGGAATGATTTCAAAAGCTTCAGATGAGTGAATCGAAAATAGACGTTCACCAAGGTCAAGCATATTGAAAAGATCAAAAGGAGTGTGGTTCAAGTTTAGCAAATGTACAAACAGTTTTGCCTTCTTTTGTTCTCTTTACGCTTCCTTTTACTTGAATATTTTCAGATACATAAACTATGCGATTGAAAAGAAAAAGATTGTCTCGGTAGCTATTTGCTGGATTAGAGTATCGATTTTAAAATATTTGAACTTCAAATTTCACGAAGTAAATTTGTTTCATTTGCCTTCATAGGCCTTAACCAATTGAGCAGACATTTTTAAATCGACCTCACCCTGCCCCAGCATAGCCTCATCCGTAATCCCAGCCCCATAACTTTAAATTTTTGTTCAAATATGTAAATGTATATGACCAGGGATTGTTAAACCAAACTCACTTGATTTCACAAGCAACCAATGTTTCAGCAATTGCCAACATAGTTGTCATTAAGGTAGAGATGGCAGTTTCTTGCCACTGTTTGCCCTTAGAGTCAGTCTTCATTTCAGAACATAGAACATCGATCTATTGGAGTGCTTAGATCAGAGTCCTGAAAAATGGAATTAGATCTAAATTACCCTGTCTACCTGTCTCCATAGCCAATGACAGGTATCCTATACAGTTTCCTGAGACTAACACTTTCGTTTTAAATGTTCTCTTTGAAGGTCTCCTTCTTTCCATGAGTCTTCTTGCCTACATGCTTCGCGTTAGTGAGTTTTTATGTCAACATCTTCAGTTTGTAAGAAATCCAAGTTTTATGGGACTTTTCTCAACCCTAATTGTCAGTGCAATGGATGTGACAGCGTGGCCAAATACAAGGTAGTGATGGTTGACCTAGGCAGCTATTTGAATCACATTTTCAGTTCACGAAATTCCTAGCATTGTGGAGGAAGTGGAGACAGGCGCATCGGTGAATTAGTTTCTACTTTTTCGAAAAGGCAACTGACTTCATCAACGTGACTTTCACCTCCACAGCCTTAGTTACGTCCACCTTTGCATTGCCTAATGCAAATGCTCAGTCATCAAATTGATACGTCGCTTTGCTTTTTCATTATATCAAATGTTATTTAGAATCTACCGAATTACCGAGGGCTAATCCACTCCTTCCATTCTCAATTTCCGCCTTTGGAATCTTGATCTCCTATAATTTTGTATTCTAGCGACCAGCTTCCTAGATCACGTCAGCTTCCATCCTAAAAGAGGGAAAGTAATGAACCACAACAAAGCAGAGAGCTTGTTCAAATACCCACTTAGAGAATCATAAGAGAGACGAGTCTGGTAGGAGACTTGAAATGAGGGCCTCCCTGATACTTGATGGTCTATATCGTTCATAACTAAAAGAGCTGAAAATTTCACAATTCAGACAATGAAAACCGAATTATCAAGAAAAGAAAATTGAAGAAAAAAGTGCTTTCTTTTTTTAAAAGACTTGAGCTTTAAGAAAACAAAGATCAATTTCAAATTAAAATAGGTGGGGACAACCTCGAAGCAATACAAAGAAATCATCTCTAGAAGCCACCAAAGAAGCCCTTTAAATGCTATTTGACAAGTTTGCAACTATACGGTTCTGGTTCATCAAAGAACGTCAACAATTGGCACTCCAAGATTTCAAGAATTTAGTATTTCAGCAACTGAAGTAAGTTGACGTTCAACTGGATTAAAGGCAATTTTTTCTTCTACCTGTTCAATGTCAACTTATTTAACTGATTCAGAAATCTAGGTTTATAGTCCACTCTTCTATTGAATATTGAACTGATTCTCCCGGTTGGCTGTATTTAGTAGTTGAAGAGGTATTAGAATTAGAATATTTTACAAATGCGTTTAGCAAGTAAGTAGCAGGTCTGAGAATGCTCAGTCTGACGAAAGAGTGAACCAGACAGGAGAAAAGAGGAAGCTCAAACCGCTTTTTAAACCAGTTTGGAGATGGCCGCAAGGGAGACCCTCTCCTGGATTTCATCACCAAGAACCTAAAGGCTCTTTGGATCGACTTGTTACTCAGGTTGTAGTTGCCTCCTCACTTGTATCACCAGCGATAACTCGTGGCTGAGTGGCAGTGGGTAAAATGAAACGCAAAGATCTTCCACTTGAATTCTGTTACGCCCAGCTGCTGTTGCGTCCGGGCCTGGCGTCGGCAGTCAGCTCCTGAATATTGGAGAGAGATTCTTTGTTTCCAAAGACACTGGATCCATGAGCTAGGCAATAAATACATTCAAGCGGCTAGTTGAAGAAGTTGGTTGAAAAATTTAAAAAGAACGGCGTGGCCATCTGAGCGTAGAGTTTTGTAGAAATTCTCGAGCCGTCCTCGAACAAGTAACTGCAAAATGAAGTAATCGTCCAGGATTCGTTGATGAAAAACGTCGACGGAACCTGGGTTTTTAATTATTCATTCAGTCACTCGTTCATCCCAACCTTTATTACCTTCGGGATTCAGACAGATGGGGACTTAAGCAGCATAGAAAAGTAAAAGATCCTTATGAAGGTAGATTTACTTCATGTTACAGTAAGGGTTAATGAATGCTTCAAGCCACTGACCAATTGACTTGCGCAGTCACGCGGCTTCCATACTTCACAAGCGTTATGCGCAATACAAAGTCATAGTTTGGAAAGGGTTCTTAAATTTCTTTGTAGGTTCGTCGTTGAAATTTGCAACCACTCAATAAGAGAGTGATAGTTAATTTCTATTCCCTGAAGAAGGTGGACAAGACTACAAATAATAATGATTTTCGAATGCAATGTTGTTTTTTTGTTTATACCTACTACAAGGTAATTAAAATACTCGAAAAATCCAAAAAATATATAACAAAGGAAGGGGCAATATTTGAACTCGAATAAATGAACTCTTGAAAAGGTTTGATTGCAACTGAGTAGATTTGGCGTTAATATTGAATTTCCCCTTTTTGTGCGGGATCGACGGAATGAAGCATCAATCTAAATCTAAAATGCTTTCGGTTTCATATGCACTTGTCAATAGTTCTGAAATGCGGCAATATCCCGACTATGTGTATGAAGTCGAAAGCATTAACACCAACATCACGGAAGAATGTTTAGCAGCCACCTTAAAATTTTCGATTCGATCACTCATTCAGAAAGGCAGTTGATGCAGAAGCCGCCTCCAAAGTGGTTGGAATGGCTACGCCTAACGATGTTGATTCCGAGTCGAAAAGGAAATTAAGCATTCTCAGGCAGAGGGACTCCAGGGTACATTCCTGCTTCAGAAACAAACATTGGATGCCATTTCCTTCAGTATGGGCTTGGGCTATTTTTAATACAACATGACTGAAGAATAGTGACCGAATATATCAAACTGTGTTATTAAATATATCTATCATTCATTTAGTTGAGTTTCAAAGACGTCATTTCAATCTGCTCAATTTTTTCAAGCAGATGGTGGTGACTCGCTCAGATTCACACTAAGAAAATTAATTGGGAAGTGTGCAATACCTTGACTCGCCAAAGAATACTTGTTTAATGTGTAATGCCACATTAACTACCTATTGAATCACATGGTGGGATCATATGACATGATAGTGGAACTTGTCGATCTCCCTTGGCTATTTTGCCTATTTTAATGGATCTTCGTCGTGTGCATGCATATATGCCTATATTTAACAATGACTTGACTGCTATGCCTCTGTTCCATGATTCTAAAAAGAGAATCTGGATGAGTACATTTGGTTCAAAAACTGTGAGACTGCACAATTACAACATTTGGTGGGAGTTTTTATTTTATCAGTCACACATATGATGTTGCGAGGATGTCAACATGATTCAAACACTTCCATTATGATTTGCCGAACCAAAGTAACAAGAATCCAGTAGGTAAGGTCAACAGGCCTGGACGATACACGATCGCTTTCGGATAGCAAAATGTTGTCGCAGGCTAATGAAGTTGTATACGTGCTCGCCGAATGGACAGGGGGGACATTGTTTGGTTAGGGGTTGGTGGATAAATATCTTGTTAGTTTGATAATATAAAGCAGCAATACTGGCTTCATGGGTAACTCGACTTTTCTCTCCTCATGCATGATCAACTATTTATCCCATTCTCTTGAGGCTGAGACATAATTAACTGGGATGTCTTCTTTTTATAATTTATTACAACTGTCTTCGATAAATCTACCCTCATTTTACTAAATATGGATGGTTGGGTACAATTTGAGCCTTGCTTCTCACTCATACAATCCTACTTACTTACTGCAAAAATAAAAGTGAAAAGCAGTATCGTGTTTAATGAATGTTATCAACCATGGTCCAGTAATCCAGTAAAGATGAGTATTACGATGGAAAACATGGAAAGACCAATCAAAGAGGTCACAACTTATTGTACTTTGTCATTCGTGGTGTTCTAATTAGCCGATATTATTTTCGTGCAGAAGCGTGGATGCAAAATTCTTGATAAATAGCTCGATAACCGAGTCTCTCACTATATGAGATGCCGAAATTCGAAAAGCTGGAACAATGGAGAAATCGTCAAAAGCGGACACTATAAGACTGAATACGACGGTTGTCTCCCCACGATTCGGACCTTCTCAATTTCAAATAAGCCAGTTTTAGTCAGAGGAAGGCTGAATACTGAAAGTATCTGAGTTTCAAGAGTCCAAATGCGTAAGCGCTGCAATTTGACGTTTAGAACTTAAATATTGATGCAATTTTATGGCCTTCACATCCATGTGAAAAAGTGAATTTTGAAAAAGTTAGCGTTATATTGGTATGAATTCTTCTACGATTTTTTTAATCTCGAGTTTTTGGTTGTGTTTCTATCTGAGTAATCCATAAATTTTTACGTATTTAGTCGTTCTAATCTTCACAAAGTCTTAAATAGAGAAAGCCATCGTCATTTGAGATCCATCTACAGAACCGTGCACTGTAGCGTTTGGTTGATCTACCAAGACTTACCATGTCTATCGCTCACCCATCCAGCTTCGAATGTGCGAACCTGCCATTAAATGGCATTCAATACCACGAATAGAAGACTTGCAATAGCTTCAGTCTGTGCGTTTGCACTCAATTCAGCAACCCATCCTACTCTGCTTGTCTTGGTGTAAGCAGAAATATTTGTCTCAAAACCTTACCATCAAAATCATCTAGGAAACGGAAGAAATGAAAAACCACAAAGCAACGAAAGCCGAAGATTGCAATACTGATTGCTATACTTTATTACGTCAACAAACTGAAATTATCCACCTGCATCTTCTGTTTGGAATTAAATTTATTTTTACCAACACACCTTTTACTTTAATTTTAAATAAATATTTGGTTTTCTCTAGTTTGTTCCTCACTGTTTGGACAAATACTGCAATAAATTATTTAATTCAAGTTCCAAGGAGTAATAATTATTTGTTAAGTTATATTGTTTTGATGTTTTATTTATCACATGTCTATGACCGCACTGACGAAATGACTGCCTGTTAATGATTGAACCAGTAACAAATAGTGATCAGGTTCTTCGAAAATATTAGTTGGAAGGTGATAATGGTTAGATCCATCGGTTTGGTCCACGCAGCATATTATGTGGCTTATCAAATGACGAATTAAAATTGAACTGTGTAACATTTTAACAAAAACGTACACTCCTATTAATCCATTCGCGAAAGTATTATGTGAAGTAAGATAAACGATGCTTGCGTTGAATGATTTCCATTCACTGCCTGTCTGGAATTCGACCACGTGGAGCGCTTCTGAAGGAGCAAGAGATCGGCACCTTTAACTAATAAATGAAAATTAAATGCGTTTAGAAAAGGATTTTTTATATGTGGGTTCGGTCAATGGGTGATAACTGGCCTAGTCCATATTTTGGAGACCGATTTTTAATTTGAGAGAGCGTAGGGTTCATGCTCTGAGCGACGAATTTGAAGTATTTCTCTTCTTAGTGAGGAATGAGATGCCTCTTCGAAAAAAAATTTTTGATTTTATTCGCTTAATTATCATAAAGACGAACGCCTGACATCCTCTGAAGCTAAGAAAAAACTGCAAGAAGTTAAAATGAAGGTGATTTGTAGATTGATAAAAATGAATTAAAATGGATTTGGGTTCATTGCTGGTCATTAACTGATTAACCTGATACCTGACGTCCGGAATATCACACCTGATATTCGTATGGTTCAGATATAAGACTGCAATATTTGGCCATTATGAGAATTCATTATGTGTTATTTTAAATTATATGTATTCTTGAATTTAGTTATTTGCAAAAGTTGACTTTTGACCTGCCCAAACTCCAAAATATTGGCCTATTTCGATTCGACAAAACGTTTGGTGTAAGGTTACGATACAAACATCTAAAATTATTCAATAAACAACAACTAATTATATAACAATTAACCAATCACATTAATTCTGACTTGTTACTAAAAAAATAAATTAGTTTCTGTAAACACTGTTGGTGCAGTTAAATCATCACGTTTGATCAATTGTGTATTTTGATGAAGCATGTAACTGGCATTTAAAATTGTTATAAATTCCTGTAATAACCCTTTTCACCTGCTTTTTCAGATGCTTCTGGATTTAATCCGCCATGTAGCTGATCGCCATGGACACCTGATTGATAGAGACCTTTCCTTGTGCTCATTCTTTCCATAAACGATTCTATCTGCCATGCTCCCTGTGTATTTATTAGACATCAACTAAGTAAAATCGCTGGTTCGCAGAACCACTGGGCTAATACTTATGGACAAATTGGTCTACTTTACTGGGAGAATAAGGACTACAAGTTAGTCATTCGCTACTTGGATATGATTTCCTCAAGGGTTCAGGCTCTAATTGTACCTTGTGACAGTGGCGTGGATTAATCTTTTATCCATATTTTATATGAAATGAAAGCTAAAATAAAGGCTTATTCTGCTCATAATTCAATTGTTTATTTTGGTAGTAAAGCAGTTAAAGGGCTTCTCAAATGCTGGCCTCACTTGACCATTGGTCAGGAGAAATCACAATCACCGACTTTGGTACCTCTGGCTTAGCCGTGGGTGAGGTGGTTACTCTAAATCATAGAAACAGGGACTGAAATAAAGCCTCATTAAGCCATTTAGCTATCACTACCCTCAAGCTAAGACGTTGCTTTGTGGGTCTTCGTCGTTATCTATTGGAAATGCATGGTAGTGAAAGTCAACTGCATATCACTGTCTTCAATGAAATGGACTTGAAATTTGCCTTCAAGTGCCATTCAGCTTCTCTTTTAACCTTTGGAATCTTTCAGCTTGGTTTTCAAAGCTAGTTTTATCATTAGTTTAGAAAAGTAAATTGTTTTCTGATAAAAGCTGAGGAGAATGAACAATAATAAGAAAGTGGATAGCCCATCGGTCTTTTGAACACAATCTTCATGTTAGACGATATTCTATTCGTTTCTCACTTATTATGAATGAATTACATGGCAGCGAACTGCATCACCTCTAAGCTGAAACTACGAAAAGGTGCTTATCGTTTGTGCTCAGTGCATATAAAGTACAGGTTAGGACGCCTATAAATAAGGCTTCTTATAGTGGCCGCCTTAATTATACGCGCAAGTCAATCATGAGCCAGCCTAACCAGCGTGAACCAAAAGCCTCAGCAACATGGCGGTGATGCGGGACTGACGAGCAACATTCAACCACGGAGTACTTCGCCTGGAGTCAATCGCGATATGAACAAACCTCCGATAGGTCAGATCAGTATGATAGTGTTCAATAAAAGGTTTGTGTGTGTGTGTGTGTGTGCACATATCCTTTTTTTTCAAAATAGAAGGGCGCTATCTTAAGTCAGTTTTAACCCAGAAGCAATGTGTCTTTGTTCTCTTCAGATTTGGTTCACAGCATATCAACATATGGGGGCTGAAAAAATCGGTGTGCTCACTGTGTCTAATGGTCGGAATCAGGGGCTCATTTTTCAAACGCTGCTCAGTAACTTCAATTAGGTATAAGTGAAAGGCAAGTTGCTGCGGAATTACTGAAACGGCCACCAAAATGTGCCGAGTCAAAACAACTGTTTTGCACCTAGCTGAGCCATCTCTACAGTACTCAATGAAATGTGCAGTAATGAAAATTAATTAATTCCATTTTATATTTGAATGATTGGAAAGTTAGGAATTCAAATTGACCGAAGAAATAGGAGCCAAAGTCTAAAAAGAAACATCGGAGAGTCAGTCACTAAACACTAAATCTAATCATTAAGCTTCCCAAATGGGCGCGTTTCAGCTAGGGTACCTCTCAGTGAAGCCTTGTTACTCCATTCCTCTACTTAGAGGATCAAAAGGTGATATGCTTTTATGATTTGCTGCAACCCGACCTATTTGCACAACATGGTATATAGGAGAAGTTGGTAAAAAGCACTTTGAGAAAAGAAAAGTGCAGAAAAAAAGGTTAGTTTTTAATTTAATATTGAACCCTAATTATGTCATGAGAATTAACTTCTGTTGCATTTGTTATAGGACCTTATCGTAGCTTAAGTTAAGAACTAGTTTCTCTCAAGCGTTGGCATCAAAACATATGCAGCTTATTTGGATTTTTGAAAGCTGAATTAATTTTCACAGTTTAATCTAACTGCCCTAAGCTTCATGGAACATAAAATGGGGAATGAAAATGTTCCCAAATCAATGAACTGCAGAGAATCTCTGAGTAAAAGATCAGAAGCTGAGAAGATCGGGGAAGTGAACCAAAGCGCTTATGATGGGATAAATCACTTGGATGGATTATGGAATACCAAATTATAGAAAGAAAATAATCTGTTCCCTCAAGATAAGGAAAGTTATACACTTGGAAAATTTTTAATCGGCTCCGAGTGAATATCCAGCGTATACGCCATAGGCATTTTTGGGAAAGAGATCCAAATTGTAGCATCAATTTTTGATTAGTCTATTTTCAGTTAAACAGTTGATATTTGCCGGACACCGGCCGCCACGGCGAAGTTCGTCCGGATTGATTTTGTTTATATGAATTGTACAATCAAGGACGATGGATGATGTCCCGGCGATTTGATTCTCCTGTTCAATTTTACCAGAACTGGTGCCTCGCCGACATTTTAACTATGCATTTTTCTGTTTGTGTCACTTCCTGTACACTATCGTTTCATTAAATTTAGAGCGCACTGGGATGCGAACATGATACCTACACGCGTTAAATTTCAGTAGTTAACTCTAACTTTTCATGTGAATTTCAATACTTCATCTATTCATCTTTTCAGCTCTCGGGTAGTAATGAACCTGAAGGAATCAGATTTGTGATCTTTGAACTGCTGTGCCACCTGGAATAATTTGGTCTCTCAACCTTTCCTACTTAAGAAATTGGACAAAAAGCCTCAAAAAGTAGTGGGCCATAGGGTTATAAAGGAATCTGTTGAAATCCAAATGCATTTTATGGACCTGAACGCATCGTCTCAAACAGCGAACCTGCTAAAAAGTAGAGTGAACAACTAATTTATGCCTTTCCATCACCCTTTTGATCAAGTCGTCTATGGAAGAAGGATCACTCTGTTTGATGATATCAGCGTTCTGCTTGTCTTTGCTACAAAGATTCATTCATTTATTTTTATACTATTTATATACTCCCCACTTATTAGGACAAGTCTCAAAGACTTATCGGGGGGTACAACAGAAGGACAAATAGCTTTTACAACAAGTAGCACACAACAGTTAACATAGAGGACAGTGAAAGCGTTCATCGATGTCTTCGGTTTCCTGGTCAATCCTCTGCCGTGGTTGCGTCCTACAGGTATTAGTTAAACTTCGTAGTGGCACCTCATCCGCTCTTGTAAAGGGCAGATAGTCCTCATAGTTCCTCCAGAAGTCTTTTCAACCTTTTAACGGAGATTCCACTCATTGCTATATGCACCGTTCTGAACAGTCCAGTTTGAGGCCATGAATCCAGGCCTTTACGTTGTACCTCGTTGACAAGGCTGTACGAGATTATACTTATGCTAGCATAATCTAATTTTATACGTCCCGAGGGTGATTAGTCCCATCTGGCCGCCCCTCTCATTAGCCCTCAGAGTTGCTGCTGGGGTTGAGAGTAGGTTTCACCACCAGAAAGAGTCGTACCATTTTGGTTTCCATACCCATTGAGATTGGTACCATCCAGTGCTACCGAGGAAACGCAACGGTTTCAATTCCTGAATATGCCTTCTTTTTCAAAATGAATTTGATCTTAGTGAGTTAGGTTCTGATACATTAGAATTCCTCCATAATCGGATAGCACTCAGTATTCCTGAAACTGATGAGCCAAGTTCAACAACTTTTACATTGGAAAAAGACGTATCTTTAACAAACACCTGGCATTTACTATAGCATCAGCTTCTGAATTTTACTGACAATCAAAAGTATAAACATAGGAATCAAAATTTTGAGTGACATGTGGAGGTGTAAAAACTATGCTTAACCGTATTAATTCTATAGATGAGCATCCATTTAAAAATTTGAATCAAAAGCCATTTATCATTATACATCGTTAATTTATAACCTCACTTTGTACTTTTCTCAGTTTGCATTAAGCTTATTTGATTTGCCTTGTACCTTCTGCCGACTACAACTTTTGTAACAGAAGAAAAATACGGCTCATTGTGGTAGATCAGTAAGGCAAAAATTTTGGAAAAAGTTATTTATTTTGGTTTGTTTTTGAATAAAAGGTATTATTGCATTAATATTGATAGAAAATATCTCTGGTTAAATTACTGATTTTCCTTCTTGTTACTGATAATAATTTTACACTTATCTTCTGGATTCTCACGAAGGAACGGCAGAGGGCAACACTCGGATGATAGATAACCGTGTCGGTTGGTTCAACCAACTTCCCTTCTTTTAAGAGGCTCTTATAACTAAGGGACAAATTCAATATACGCACATTAGCTAGGTTTTATTAACTTTCAGGCGTTAAATTTACTTTAGTTCAAACTAATGGAATGACTGGTCTCGGCGATCTATGCGGATTAAAATAAAGATAGCACAGAAGGCCAAATAGAAGTTTCCATGATGCTGAAGTTGAGAAGTGCACAGTCATAAGGTTTCAACAGTTCATAGCAGGAATGCAAAATTCAAACACTTAATTCGGGCAGACTCATTGAATTTTCCTAAGAGATTTCATTGAAGCGCCTGAGTTTGTGTTATTAAGCGACTTAATATTTGAGGAATTAATTAAAATCCAAGCCCAATAAATGCCATGATCACATTTTACCAATATACTACTTGTGCGAATTAAAACCCTACTTTGTTAAATTGTATTGCTGCTTGCTATACTGTTAAGCATGGCCATAAATTGTATTTACTTCGCCCTTAGTGGATATTTACCCGTTTCTTATGTTGAAATGCCAAAGCGATTTGGCAAATTCAATTAGCTAACTTAATTTTATTAATCTAATAATCTATAGATGAAGTGAACTTGCCTAAAACGTCAACTCTGGGGTGCAATTACAATGCAATCAATGAGTAATTACTGAATCACGGCATTTAATTTAGAGTGTGTGATTTTTTTTTAATAAATTTTATGAAGAGAGTATGGCGATTGTCTAAGCTTTTTCCGTAATTCAAGTAATATCTCTGATTTGAGGTTATTTTGAATGTTAAAACAACTTTTTGGAAATAGCATGTAAGGGTCAATTTGTTATTACTCGAGTGAAGTGATTTCATTCAGATCTAGTGACCCATCATTGTGCAAGTCATGTAATTGCGTTAGTCAGGAATCTCTCATGAACTGAAATTCAAACGTTGTCGGCTGCCATTTTAAGGGCTGCCTGCATGCCGGCGAGTTTCAAGTTCCGTGTTCATGGGGGCCCTCAAAGCTGGAGGTCGAAAAATAGTGAATTCCTGTCGAAACATCGACTGCCACTTTTGTGCCGATTTAGCGCCTTTGGGAAGAGCTACCTTGGCGCCCGTTTCCAGACTCCAGGAATAACAGCCTTTAAAGTTAACCACTGACCTTGATATGGCCTTTTTTGCTTAATTTAAACTTCAGCTAACCTGTTGTTGTTGTTGTTGTTGTTAATATTTTCTTAACCTGAGCTATTTAGGTTTCAAATAAACTCAGGTAACACGCGTTTGTGGCTTTGCAACTTTTGCCAATGGTCTTCTTAAATACAAAATACTGAATTTCGGCATATCAGAACATTTTTATCGAAAGTAAGCTAAAAAATAGCAGTTCTTGTAATTAGTTCACATGATTCATTCATGCTTTGTGTTATGTGTTCCGGCAAAATCAACTTAATGTGCGATTTTGCCAATCCTTTAAGAGATGCAACTTTTCGGAGCCAATGATTTTGACGACGCAGATTGTCATTACTCACATTATGCATCCATAGAACTCATGGGCCTGAGCTCCGTTTCAAAATATGCAATTCTCTGAATGCGGAAAGGCAAAAGTAGTTTACCGGACGATATAAACTACTGGGATTCAAATTCAGCCCCCTAAGTAATGTCAAAGCGGCTCCTTACTAAGTAGGCCCGTCAATTCTCAAAAGAGATTTATAAAAATGTTACTCATGTAGGAAGTCCTGAGTATGAGCTAGGCACTGATTTGCAAGTAGACAGCAACCAGAGCAAGTCGAAAGATGTCGAGACAGTTGACAGAGCAGAGCACGTTGTCCTTGGAAAAACCATGGACCCCAAGATTGATGCTGTTCTGTTAATTGACAGCCATATCACCTCGATCGCTGTTTTCACAGATATCCGGATGTCACGTTAATTATTAAGTATTGTAGTCTCAATGATTGTAGGCAAAGAGCTGAAGTGGCGAAAGCTCATAAAGAAATAGGCCGGAGCTTGTAAGCAGGCAAAAGTTGCCGAATTTCATGTTACTTGATGACAGTCCCAATGGTGTGTAGAAGCTACTTTTTCAGCTTCCGACGTCGAGTTCTTCGTCGTTCGTTCTTCGAGTTCGTTAAAGCAAAAGTCCCTCACTTTAGTTTCAAATATTCTTAAATTAAATATATAAATACCTACTTCATACTTACGTCGTTATCGTTCACTGTAATAAGCGAAATTCATACTCAAAATAAATAAATAAATAAATTAATTAATTGAAAAACAATGAAAATCAAACCATCTGTCCAATGGCGTTTCTACTTACCGCTCTCAGTGTTGTACTCAATGCATAAAAACTTGAGTAACAGATAGCCAATCGATTAAAATATTCATTTGTCATTCAAATCACAGCTGAATTGACCTAGAAAAATGAGACATGGAACCTTCTCAGTGTGACTAAAAGGCGATCATTTTGATCGTGGATCAAAAAGAAGTAAATCCAAGGTAAATGATCAGAACACATCCCAATTCTAGCATGCAACCATGGCCGTCTTCCAAAGCAATTTTTCTACCTGATTACACCTTTAAAACCACTTTCAAGTCACCGTTGAATACAGGAAAATACCTACTCCACAATCACAGTTAGCTGGACCTTTTAATCAACCTTTCTTGATTCACATGATTCTAGATCTCTCTTGTGACTAAAGGAAGATATCGAATCATGCTATGGCGGTTCAGTTAAACAATGGTTTTCAAATCACCCCGATGTTAGATTAGTTGGAGGATAAAGTGACAGCTACAGGAATGGGGTTGATGAATCAAGCCTTCATGGAACCCGGAGAGGTTCTCTGTGGTCCTCTTAGAATACTGGTAAGAAAGCTCAACTGAAGTGCAAATTAACCATCAATGGATTGAACACAGGTTTATTTAAAATTAATTGGGTCATCGGATACACCGAATACGACTAAAATTTTAAGAATTTTGCTGATGTAATGGAATAATGGTTTATGAAAAGATACACTTGGAAACCTGCATAAAAGTAATCCAATTCCTTAGATAAAAATAACATAAACTTTGCTAATACAACCGTCTTTTCAACTACTTAAGTGAATCTAACTTACTTAGATGTTAATAATCAAAAGCATTAAAACATTCTTAAAATTTGGGACCTATTATGTTGAGAATCAAGGGCAGCATTTCAGCAAATTCCTCAACCATCTGACTTTACTGACTCAGAATAATGCCGACGATGAGAGAACAACTACCGAAAAAAATTTCAAACAAATTTGAAAGCATTTCGATATTCACTAATAGTCAGCTATGTTTGCAAAATTCAAGTAACCTGTGCTTATTTATTTATTAACTTACTTTATAACATTACCATATTGATACATATTTAAGGCCCCGGTTAATCCAAATTCCACATTTGTTTGAAAGATCCACTTGCTAAATTAATGAAAGTGATTTTAGTGAGAATAGCAGTGAGCAAATGGGTGATATCCTTCACGCTTCTCAATAAATTGCATCCTTATCTAAGCTCTCAACGAATACAGCATGTTCATCAATTAGAGATTCTATTATCCGATCACTCAGGGACCGGGTATGATATCCCACAAAAGTTCACTTTCTCAACAATTGAATGAATATGAAAAAAAAAACATCAAGAATAAAGAAACATTGTTGTTTTCTAAATAAGAATAGCCCCCGGTATTACCAAGAAAAGGAAATACTCTGCGTAGGTGATTTTGTCTGGCTAAAACGCTACTTTAGCCACAATTTCTGTAGACTACAAAGAGACACTGCTCTCAACTTCCGATTTTCATGGGACCTACTTGTAAATAGCAGTTCGTACTGTTTGGCTGTGTCCATAGGTGATTTTAGAACGTTCTAGTACAATGTATGGTACTTAAAGTAGAGAATTTGAGATGTTTCTTTTAATATTCTGTTGCGGCGATCGCTTAAGCACTAATCTAACCATCATTTTTGCCATTCATACTACTGATATTTGCCGATCTGCAAAACGAAGGTCAAATAAAAAGTTCTCGATCGAGCAAGATACGAAGTAGAAGAGGCATCAATTCAATAACGACCAGGTTGTCATTATGATTGGTTAAAGAATCTCAAATGAAACTCAAATGAGAACCTTATAAAAAGTTGTAACTCCTTTGAACTAGGCTCTGGGAGTTCATACAAACTCAGAGTCACAATCCCAATACATCCTGAAATGCAATTTATCATTTTACAAATGTCTCTTGAACCACTACTTTCTTAGTTGAAGTGGCGATTATCTAAGTGTTTGATAACCACCCATTATCATCAGTTAGACAGGGTCAATTGAATACCTTAATTTGAATAAACTTTTAAAGAGACATACAGGATGAAGCCTCGCCGACATTTGCATATTATAGTAAAGAGCAAGAAAATAGGGAAGCTATTCTTCTAAAGCTGTAGATCTGGCTGGTTTTGTAACACGAAGATTTCAAGACCTACTGACGAGGAAGAACAGAAATGGTCCAAAACTGATTCGTCAAATTGCTGCTCAAGGAACGGTATCTAGTGATTCAAAATCAATCTTTTTCCTATTTTAAAGCCAAATTTTGACTTTAAACAGTGTTGCTTCAGGAAGGCGAGTTCTAGTTAGAATTTCGAGAGAGGACATTAATTTGTTTCCAAGTTGTCACAAGTACTGGGGAACCCGTAAGTTCTGAATGCTTTGAGGTGAAATGAAATGAAAGGCAACTTGCACTGTGAACTAGAGTCGAGTCGAGATGTTGATCATATCAAAATGTTTTTTTTTTGAGTCTCCAGGTTCTGGAAACAGAGATAGAATAATTAACTAGTATTGAATGAATAAATAGGGACATAGAAATATATTCCTGCCTTCAGGCCATAATTTTCATCAATCACTTTGGCTGAACATGCAAATACGCCAGTTATTTTCTCACTTTTATTTAACTGAAAATATTTAACTCTTAAACCTCAGAAAAGATATTCGATATGAAGTTCTGCGGGAAACAAATCAAGGGGAGGCATCAGTCTAAAAAATCCAGTCCTTGGTCGCTTCACACCTCTCGAGAATTCACAGAAATCACAACCTCCTTGCATTTCTCTATCTCTTCTAATGTCCTTCTCACTTATTATGAATTGACCCCGGATCTTTGATCTAGTGTCCCTTTGTCTGTGGATCGCACACCAAGCTCACCCTCTACATGCGTAAAATTTTGTGATTCCTTAGTACAGTTTGATAAATTTAATCCACCACCAACGGGCTCAGCAGCTACTGGTTTGTTTGTAATCCTGGCAAGAATCCTCAGCAACTGCTAGCCATCAGTTATGAACAAACATCTCCCATATGGAGCTTCAATTTTACTGTGGTCCTCGCTCTCCGTTTATTGTAATAGTATACGTGAATACTTTGCTTGAAGTCATATATCTTGTCTAGGAATACTTCATCAATTCACTGTTTCTGACTCTTCACTATTTACGAATCATATGTCTCCCACTCAGATTT
This sequence comes from Moniezia expansa, assembly GCA_019097775.1. Taxonomy (NCBI): domain Eukaryota; kingdom Metazoa; phylum Platyhelminthes; class Cestoda; order Cyclophyllidea; family Anoplocephalidae; genus Moniezia; species Moniezia expansa. The sequence goes on from JADFDV010000052.1 coordinate 1,845,044, forward strand.
GAAGAACGTGATCTTCTGATAGAGGCATTAGTCAACATCTTCTTTGCGTTGATTCACTTTGATTCAAAGCTATGAGTATGATTCTAGCTTTTAAATGCTCTTGGGTACAACTTTATTAATTGATAATGTTTCATGTCAACCGCTTCGTTGGGTGTGTGCCTGTATATGTGAAGCTGATTGTGCAACGCGATGACGAATGGAGGTCGAAAGCTGAAGATAGGTATTAAGTATTCCAAACAATAAGGGAGTAAATAACTTTAATTTTAAGCTGTCATCCCATATCCCAACCAACCGATAGTGGATGCTGGAATTTGGCTTTGGTTCTGCTTTGTAGCCACTCCACTATCTCTTGCTGCCTGGATATTGGCGTTCAAGCGTTACGTCAGCTAGTTCTGTAATACACTAAGACGAAAATTCACAAGCACACAAAGTAACGTGGTTCATGGAATCGAAACTGGAGAAATTCCTAATCACAATCACGCAGTGGTTGAATTACTTTATTAATTTAATTCGGAAGCCTTCCAATGACATGAAAGTACAAACGTGGAGAAGTGGCAAAGATCATTGCGAACAGTAAAAATAAACCTAACGTTTGTATATTTTTGAAATGGACAGCTTTATCCTCATTTAAAGTAGCACTTGATTGAAAGTGATGGGCGAGGATGAATCAGTCCAAGAGTGTCCTCTGTTTAACCAATCTACCATGGCCCACGTTCATAAACGCAATTTTTTTGAGACGATCATCTAAGCAGTCAACAGGAAGTCGAAAATCGCGCTCTAGAAAGTGATATCATAATCTGATTAACAGTTACCAAGCGGTACCGAATCCCTGCAAGTGACATGGAACCAAAGTATTTAAAAACTGCAAAATGGGCGGAGACGTTAATTAATGGAAAGAGATTGTACGCCTTTGCAAAGTCTAAATGCCGAAACTGGAGTCATTTTTCATCAGCTTTGAAGTCTGCACTCATTTTGAGAACCTAGATCAGTTTACGAATAATGTAATGTTCGTGACTTACAAATTCAAACCTACTTGTCAAGAGATAATCTTCACACCATTATGAATAGACGAGGTGCGACCATTGTTTCTTGCAGAGAAAACGTCTGGTAATAGAAACGCCGACACAGCCCTCGTCGTGTATGCTGTTTCAGATTGTATGAGCCTCGAATATCTCGGTTCGCCAGCACACTTAGTTACTTTAGCTTCGCTGTCAGTTATTAATAAATAGAATAAATCCATGGCAAAACTGGGAGAGCGGAGTGGAATTAGAAACCGTCATTTACTCATATAGTCGTTTGACCTATCAATACAGTTGTCAATGAATTAAGGTCGTGTTCTGCGACGCAGCAATATAAAAGCCTCCTAGTCAACTAATATTTCTAGTCCCAAATATGGATTATATGCGTGGGATCATCTGTAGGGGTTCAAAGTCCCAGAAAACAGAACGTGGGACCTTAATGATGTTTTTGAATAGGATTAAGGAGAAACTATAAACGTTAGAAGTACTAAAAGGAAAATCATGAAAAAGAAAACCTATCAGAAAAAGGAACCTAACTTTTCTTATCATATTAGAAAGTGCCCTCAGTGTTTTTCCATGTTTGTTCCCGGAAAGCGGTCTATAGTGATTAAGTAAAAGTCAAAAGTAAGACATTTGATCTATTTAAATTCTTTTGACTCAGCAACAGAGCCATGTAAAGCAAATTCAACTTGAACACTCCTAGACTTCATTGTCGTCTTCAAGAACGTTGATTATGGCCTACTATGAAATATCATGCAGGAGTATGTGCTGTGAGAGTAGTCCTATTTAACTCCTTTCCATTAGGGGATTAAAAAGATTACTTTTAATGATTAATTTTGAAGTCTTACGCCCCTAGAAAACTTAATACGGACGACTCATCTTAGTCTGTGGCAACAATAAAAGAGTAATGAGCCGTTGTAATGGGACAAATTGATTAGGATGATCTGAGTTCAAACCCTTCTTGTTAGCAAACTCTTGGATCACAATCGTGTCGTCCCTTGAAATTCTGAGGCTAATTACCACTCCCAGTTCAGAGTGTTTTATTATGTATCATCCTGTTTTTAAGCATTTTCGGATATTTTGCCATAAAAATTAGTTTTTCCCGAACTTATCTACCAGAATTTCCAGTGGCTCCTTTGGAATCCAAATAATCACTGGCGCACATGGTGTCCTGTTCGATTTCACTGTCCCGCTTTGAAACAGGTTTCACCTTCATCACCATACTCCGTCGACATCTACATAGGCACCATGAGTCTACTTCGTCAGTGTGAAATCTTCCCAAAAAAACGTCAATTTCAGAGACTTTTTTCATAACAGAGCCTTGCGTGTACCAGCCTTATTAGCCAGAATCATAGCCCTTTTTGGTAGCCATTCAAATCATTGGATTGTCTTTCACAGTGATTTTAACGCATTTGAACTTTGCCTTCTATCAGGACTTTTCCATTTAGGCTCAAATAACATCAGTCTTTTTTCAGTATCCACTCCAAAAAAGAAAGCAGTAGAGATTATGGTGACATTTAAGGGCAAACAAGTGTCCCACATTATACCGGACTTCTCAACCATGTTTCTATGCTTCAATTTATTGCTTTCTGTAGGAATTGCCCACAGAAGCTCATCGGGATCCTTTGATTAATTCAACCAGCAGATAGAACTGTGGCAATTTTGCCAATTCAGGCAAACAAAGTAAGCAACTCAATGGCCTAACTCAACTCGCAACTTAATTCAATCTAATGAACCTGATAAATGATAAATCCTACTTTTGTTTGGATGCTCTGCTGCCCTACAAAAAGCATCGCTCAACAATTGCTAGTCTTTCGGCTGGAATCAGAGTTGAAAGGTCAAAATTCAATCTGCCTATAGTGAGCTGCTGATATCTAATTGGAAATCAAGTTTCTTCAAAATATGAACTTGGAAGCTTAGTTAAGCTGTGCAAAATTGCCATCTTGAGCTTTTGGCATTTGGAGTCACCTTAATATGCTCCGTCCTGGAGATAGGCGATGATGTAGGGGTAGAGAGAGTGGAAGTTCTTTTGGGTAAATATTAGAGATCCTCTTACCAGAGTTTCTCTCTTTAGTCGAAATCGAGATCTAAAAACAAATTTTACGTGTCTTGTCAGCAGTCCGTTGCACGAGAAGAGCTTTCATTCATGGCAACTGCTGTTCTGATGATCATTCCACTATTGTGATGCTTATCACCATTTATTGCCGTCATTATTGTGCGCGGTGGAATACATTAAATTTAGTGATTAGATGTACCTTAAAAACTAATCCCACAGTTGGACTGGTAAAGAGAGGAGTGAATCATTCAAGAACATGACAATAATCTCAACTGCCTATATTATTGTCTGGCCCTGGTGACTATCACTTAGTTTCTACTATTCTCATTCGAGGGAAAGTTGACACTTTTTAAGAGTATTATCAGTTTTCCCACGATTTTGTGTATTTTGAAACAAAATTCTAATGGAGTAGCGAAGAGTCTCCTATTTCAAATGCCCAAATGTTGACAGTTGTCAGCTCATTTTCCACCTAGTAAAAGAGGTTTGTGCGGAGTATTACTTAATAGCTCTCATTTCTTCTGCACCAATTTTATTAAAGTACAATGCAATCTTTAACTTCTCTTTTACAAGACTACTTTGGTTATTGTTTTTAAGCTTTGGAAGCACAACTGAATTGTATCTGGGATCCTACAGTTGATGTGAGAACTATTTTGCCTTCAGAGAGCTTTAAAACTTTTTAACAACCAGACAAACGCCACTTTTTGATAAAAATCTTCAAAGGGCATTCGTAAGGCTAAATGTCCAACGGCAATTTCCATCTTTACAATCTACTTAAATTCAATACTAGTAAGTTGATTTTTCAGTCAGAGAAGTCGACGTTATCAGCCACCTTCAAGGATTAGACTGAGGTTTATTCTAAATTCCTATATTTGGGTACTGAAGAAACAACAATTGTCAGTTTTACCGTCAAAATTACAGAAAAACAAGGGGAAATAGAATCGGTTGCTCCCTTATGCCATTTTCGCCCTACCTGCCTCAAGTTGCTATGAGTTATGCTATTACTGAACTGTTGGTGGTTAAGGTGTATGGAAAACCATCCGACACATTCCGAATCTCAACCCCAGTTTCTACTGAGAATTTAACATTTCACTAACTCTTTGCTTACTAAGTAAGATGTAACAAACACTTCACTGGTAATTGAAGATTCCATTGGAAAACAGAATTGTCACCAATCAGTTCCTCGTAGTACGTTGCTCGAAACACTCTTTGGTTCTCGTGATGCATTTCCTCTAGAGTATTGAGGACAAATACACCTCAACTGTTAAATGGAAGTTCAAGACATCAAATCCAAATTCTTGAAATTTTTAGTGAACTAGACTGCACAACAAAAATTGGAATTAAGGAACGTGTCATCTGTAGATAAGATTGTAAAAGAAACCTCATTATAATTAATAGAAAAATAAGATTTAAATTTTCAAACAGAATGATAAAATAAATAGGTAATTGGAGGTAGGTCCGATTCTGCTTCACTTGGGTACGTAAATGCAGATGATTGCACCACAAAATCGACAGCTCTAATAAGTAATTAAAGTAATGAAATTTTCTGAGTCCCCCATAAAACTGCAATTAATTAGTGTGTACCCGCCAATTCCGAATCGAATTAAATCATGCTCCATTAGAGTCTCAATTAGATGCGATCCTCCATTAGGTCTCGGAGGTGAGTGCTAGCGTGTGAATTTCTATTGATCAAACTGGTTCACCTCTTGCTCAGCGTCAGCTTCATTTCGCACTCATTCATTGCGAACTTTGAAGGCTCTTTGAGACTATTCAGCCACCAATAAGGCAATAGTGTACTTTTCTTTAATCAATTTTGCAAACTCTAGTTTGAAAGAGACTGCATCGTGCTTATTTGCACCAATTTTTTATAATACTAGCCCCGATTTTATAGTAAAGTATTAATTAGACGTCATCGTGTGGTACAGGTTCACTAACAGTGGCGCACACAATACTGAATGCAACCCTAGGAAATTGATGAATTACCGTAATGTTAGTTGCCACTAGTAGTGCTCCAGAGGTTACCACGAACGAAACGACGTTATAATTCACAATTTTCGTTTTATTATAGAATGTATGTATAACATTATAGATCGAGAACTTTAGGTTCTCACTCACCACCACTTAATAGGTTGAATATTAGCGATTCCTAAAGAATAAGTCCATAGAGGCATGCTATTCGTTTTTGGATTGCATCCAATCTGCCAATCATCATGGAAATATTAATCATTTTGAAATGGTTCAAAACTTAGCTATGACTTGCGATAGGGTTTTTCTCACTCACTCATATAAACTAAAAATGCAAATGTTATTATTGAAACTCCTACTATTCGGTTAAATTTCTATTGCTTTCATGATAATGTAACATGTTTATATCTAGAGAGCTCTTGATAATATATCGATATTGAAATCCATTCTACTCCATGAGAATTAAAAGGAAAACTGATGAGGACGTCACTTATGAAACTGTATTTAGATGGTCGTTTAGTACTCATTACTTTGCCATCAACATCGAATATATATTTGTCTGCTTCAAGATTAAGCATTTTATATTTCAAAATAAAATAGATCTCGATTGGTTTCCTATGTTGACCACTTTGTTTCACATTCCAGATCAAAATTCTCGTGAAGACTCCGCTATTATGAGATAAAAAATTAATGCATGAACTTTTTCTTAGAAAAGGCAATTTGGGATACTTCACACTGCTAAAATAAACATTTTTGTGCAAATAGGCGCTTTGTACAAACAGGAAATTCCACAATTCAGTCATGTGGTAGCCAATGTAAGTGCAATGATCGTGTCACCAATGGGATCTAAGTGTTGACTAACTCAACTTATAAGTTGATAGGCATTGGATTTAAAGCGTCATGATGCCATAGAATTTCAACGTCATTTGTAGATGTGCCAAGCCCTCTCACTCGTTCGATGCAAGGAGAATTAAACTAATCTAATCTAAAACTGTAAGCCAAATTAATTTGCAAATCATTCTTGATGGAATTGACAACTGAAAATGTTCACCTGGCCCTGATTAAAACAAACTGCCATCGGAAGGGATAAGGAATTGGAAGAGGTTCATTTCCACCTTGACAGTTTTCGTAATGCCGTCCAGTTACTCGAAATTTATCCTTCTGTTCATCTATTCGGTGCAAACAGTAGGGCAAAGTATATAAATTCTGGTCGAGGAGTTTATGAACTAAGTCTGTTAAAAATAGTGATAGATAATTACAATACGCATATTTCTATAATTAAGGGTTAGTTGCCTCAGTTTTTTGTCAATGTAAAGTATGCGAGATTGGTGCCAGTGGTTAACCCCTGCCTTGCATTCATGTTAAAACGGTGGTTTGTTGAGTTAGGTTCGGGCAAAATATAACCAAAACATCGTTAGTTTCCTTATTTTTTTTCCAAGGATAACATTTGTTTACGCAAATCTTATGAGTCGCACCACCTCAAACCACTAGAGCAGCATATGCAATTGTCATCTCGTGGCTCAGTCAAGATCATAACTGGGTAAGTGGGTCAGAAAGCGCAAATTTCTTAAATCGTCCTGTACTGCACATTCTATTGCATTCACTCGAATTGAATTGATCTTAACAAATTATGACTCTTGGAAGTTTTTAAGTCACCGGAGGCTTATCCAGTTATTTACGGAATAAAGCTAATGCCAAACAATTAAACTAACCCGAAAAAAATTAAGCAAAGTGAAATACTATGAGGAGTTGGTCTCTTGACCATAATTCAGGGGTTCAAGTATTCTCAATACCAGTAAAACCATGATTTAAATTTTTTAATGATTAGAATTGGCCTTGCCACCATAAAAGCTGGGATTTCACCATGTTAATTGAACCATCCGATTACTTGCTGTATGATTCTAAGTGCACAAAGGATTGTTCAGCCTATATTAACGTCATTTAAGAAAGTAATCAACTAACAGTTTTTCGTACCAAATGGTAGATAGTTCTAAGCCTTACTTCCATCATGCGGTATAATGGAAAGCCAAACGACAATGAGACCTGGCCCAAACATAATGACAGAATGCATCACTTTCATTTGACAGCGGCTGTTATGAAAGGGGAGGAATTTTGTATTAGCTTAGCAGTTTCTCACGCTTACAACATGGATATGAAACCCGTCAGCGCTCATCTACAATAGCGGCAAATGGAAAATCAAGATTACAAATAAAAGGCACTTTCATTCAACAGCGGTATGGATCCATGCTGTATTATTTATGTCAGTCGTATAGATATCGACAATATACACGAGGACCAGAAAAGGGCGTCACCTTGTTCCCCTGCTTATCAAAGTCAAACGCAGTTCCACAAAAACTGCGCAAGTATAAAATAAATTAAATTCAAGGGTTTTTGTTGCTAATACACACATGTCAACCACAGGATTTATTAATAAATTTCAGTCGAAGAGATTTCCTACGAAATACCACGGACTGGTGCTCAGGAAAAACATGATTACCGAAAGTGCCTATGGAGCGCTTGACCTTGGAAGAAACCCTGGTTAGTGGAAATGCTTTATAATGGGTCCTAATGAGGCTATACTCGTTTGCCAAGCCTTTGACATTGATGCAATTTTCTCAATAAAGTACACGTTTATTAAAATATCGTTTTTTGCCATACTCACAATGGTAGAATCTAACTTAAGTTGAGCTTCTAGCACTTGGCAAGTACAGAATCGGATCAGTTCAACTAACTTTCATGATTCTATTTTATATTGCGCGTAAAATAATGACAAGCCTCATCAAACCAATAGGTTTCATCCCGTTTGAAAAAGAGTAGTCATGGTACTCAATGTCATAAAACTAATATATTCCAATTGCGTTAAGTTTTAAGAAATAATAATAATAGATTTGCCAAATATCGAACTAATTGAAAATTTATTGAATTGAAGTTTTAGAATCAGTCCCTTTTTCAAATAAGTTAGACTGAATTCAATCGGCGCGCCATCGTAGTTCAATGCATAAGATGAGCTTATTCTGTAAATCAAATTCATTTCGAAGTAAATATTATTTGTTTAAAATGCACGTAAACACATTATTTGTAAATAGGGACTAGTACGGCCGTAATGGGAATGGCATCAAGACATGAAATACGAAAATAACATTGCTTCTTAAGTTTAGCTAAATTTTCATAGCTATTGTAGAAGCAAAAGGAGGGGTTGGTAATCTCAAGAATCCTTTTTCATGTGCTCCAATGAAGAGCTCTGCTTCGATTGCCAAAAAAAGACTCCCTTTGTGTACCGGCTTGAAAGCCACCTCGAGACTGCAAAATTCCATCCATTAATTTAGCCAGAGGATGAAATGGAACTGCGGTTCGGATCAAGCAGAAATATTACTTGAAGAAAGGAATGAAAAGAACAGAGACAGTTAGAGTGAGCATCACGTTCTCTTTTTTTCAGATAATTTTTACTACTTGAAGCCATTGAAACGTAATAGATGGGATGACTGCTTATACTTTGTCCAAAATTCGCATAAATAAGAGTGTTCGGAAGGCATCCGATCCACATTTACTCTTTGGAAGCAGAAAAAAAAGAATTCCTAGATCGAATTGGTTTGATGATAAATGCCTTGCTTAATTGATTAAATAATACCATAGTCACGCAATCAGAACACTGCATCTTTGAACGCTGAATGCCAAAAAATAAATTTTCCTTCTTTACTCCTGATTTAGCAAAGACTCAGTAGACTAATAATTTAACTGGCATCATTTGCAATGGTTAGTTCAATTTAGCTTGAATTGATGTCATTTGCTTTTTGATTCTTGAATCCGGTGAATTCGCATTTAAATGTAAAGTCGAAAGGCCTATTCTGCCCATACTGGTTTCTGTTCATAAATGCTTTTTTCAACATAACGGTTGATTTAAGAGAGTCAGGTTAGGCCGTCTAAACTGTGTACAAAATCGCTGCATCAAAATTACACTTTGATGGCATTAATCGAAATAGTAAAGTAGAAATAAGTCATCATTTTAAATAACAGTCTTAAGACGCCAATGCTTACACACTAGATTGTCAGTAGCCTATGATTCTCACTACTCATATGATTCTGACTTCTTCCTCTTAGTAGTAGTTGCGTTTTCTAAGCATTATTCTTTCATTTAAGCTGGTACTTGAAAAATCTGCTGAGTTCTTCGTCTTACACATAAGTAAACATATATATGTTGATGTTGAAAAGGTAAACAAAGCTCGGATCTATCACTTGTAACAGTTTCCATTTCGTTTCTCACCAAAGTGAAACAACAGTAAGCGTGCAGGTGGATCAATTCGCAGTAGTGACCTGCAATCTAGTAGACAACCCTATAGTTCAGTCAAAAGCTTCAATGTTGTACGACAACAGCAACAAACTGTTGCCTTCAATAAATCGTATTATAGTCGTGATTAAATATTTTTATGAGCATAGGAAACGGAATTTTTATGTCTTACCTCAACACTCAGTCACTTCCAAGAATATTAGCTAAATCCATCACACTTCATAGCACTATGCTTAATAAATCTGAGTAATAGCTCCTTATTAAACATATCCACTTCAAACAATTGATTATCTGAAATTTTATCAGTTTTGTTTATTGGGCAACAAAAGGGAAATTAACTATTTAATCTCTGTCGAAAATCAATAGCAGGCAAACCATTTCCAGAGCAGCTGAAGAGCTATTATTGTCTAGAGGATTACAGAGAAACTGGTTACTAGGATAATTGTGATTTTAACCGGATGTGACCGGGTTACTAACTGTGGAGAAGATAAAAATCACAAATTGTATGCCTTGAAAGAAAAATGATTGACCAGAAAAAAGGAACAAGGCGGCAAATTAAACCATCGAATTGGCAAGTATGTGACCCAGTCCCAACTTCTGCCATTTAAGGTAACTTTCAAATATTTAGAGCACTTGATGGTGTCAAAAATAGAAAAAATATTAAGGCCGAATGCAAATGCTGCTGTTACATTTCCAATCCCTCTGTTTACAAATAATAAATTGAAACTTTATGGCAAAAATATTGGGCAAATTTTACTTAAGACAAAATATAAAATTTCGCTCTATTTACGAAAATCTTTTGCCTTCTTTACGATATATTTTTCGTAGCAATTTTCGCTACTCCTTCCACAGCCACCCATTGGCTACATAGTCGCTTTTGATTTTTAGGTCATCTAGGGCGTGGTTGTGTGTGTACTCCCGGCGTTTTCGCAAATTTGACAATGATTGAAAGCAAAATTATCAAGGCTGCGATACTTATCGGTGGCCCAGCAAAGGGAACAAGGTTTCGTCCCCTCTCATTAGAGTTGCCAAAACCGTTGTTTCCTATCGCTGGATATCCTATGGTTTACCATCACATCGAAGCGTTCTCCAAAGTCCCTAATATGAAAGAAATTATACTTATTGGGTTTTATCAACCTAACGAAACTCTTACGCGTCTAATTAACGATGCTGAGAAAGAATTCAACATAAATATTCGGTGTGTATCGACGTTTATATGCCTTAACTCTGGTATCTTTCTAGTGGTTAAGACTAATTTTTTTTGCTCAGTTATTTGCAAGAGTTCACCTCTCTTGGCACTGCCGGTGGAATTTTTCAATTCCGAGATCAAATTAGTGCTGGTGGATTGGATTTGCTCTTCGTGATGAATGCTGATGTTTGTTGTGACGCCCCATTTCAAGAAATGGTAGATTTCCATTCAACTCTCGGATCTGGTGATAAGTTTGTTATCCTTTCTACGGAGGTGTGTGGCTCTCAACTGATTCCATGCTCGTCTTTATTTGTTTATTATTCAATCGAGATTTTAGGCGACTCGTGAGCAGTCCATGGAATTTGGATGTCTTGTGGAGAATCCTAACACAAACGAGGTGCGTTTTCGCTTCTGGAGTCAATTTTATTCGATAAGGAACCGTTTCACATGAATTGTTTGTTTTAAGATTACGCACTACGTTGAAAAACCCGACACATTCATCAGCGTTCGCATAAATTGTGGGATTTATTTGTTTACTCCGAGCATCTTCAAATTCATCCGTGTTGCTTTTCTGGAACATCAAAATCAGCAGCTGTAAGCTATCCAGTCCTTTCCTGTAGGTATTTATGAATATCATCAAAACAAAAAAGTTTATCTTCACCAGAACAAAGATTCGAGGAACCTGCAAGGAAACCATTCAACTGGAGACGGAAATCTTCCAACCTCTCGCCGGTAGTGGAACGCTCTATTCCTATCACACTGAAAGGTTCTGGAGTCAACTCAAGCACCCAGGGTAAGTACACATTGCTCCTGTCGTTGAGCAGCTATATGTTTTGTCGTAGTTAGCTTTCGAATGCATTTGTTTTATTGTTTTGACTGTAAATACTATGCGCCTCCAGCTTGGAATTCAAAAATAACTTTTTGAATCAGTTTCTTTCGTTTCCCTCGAGAAAAAGCTCATTGACGCATTTTGAATGGTTATGGTCAGTCACTCATCACCTGACACAAACATACATTCGCCCTAGCTTCTACTGAAAGGAACTTTTTCCGGACTCATCGTAGATAGAGATGGAGGTGGAACCTCCCTATTGAAGATTTCCCATTTGACTGGCATAGACTGGTTTTGATATTAAGTCTTATTTCTGGTTGCTCTGCAACGGGTTTCGGAACCGTGTTGAATAATTAGTCAAGTGCTACACCATCGACTCAAAGTAACCTTTGTAATTTACATTTGACGTGCTAAGCCTAAAAAAATTTATCGCTCAATAAACAAACGCTTGAACGGCCTATTTGGAACGATGTGAGGGAAGTGGTATGCAATTTGGGGGATTATGCTTTCCAATTGCCTTCCGTATGCACATAAGGATTTCAGATTCGTAAATATACTTCCACTGGGTCCACTGCGGACCTTACTTTTCCGCAATCGACTTTCATGTTTATTTGTACAACGATTGATAGCCTAGCAGGAATTTTATTAAAGAGTACTTCTTCAACTTCAAATTCTTTCCGCCATTTTGATTAAAAACACTTTCTAAATAGTTTTATTGCCATACTCTTTCAATCGTTAATTCATGTGTTTGTTTTTTTTTTAGTTGGCTAAGTGCGATTCAGTAGTGATTTAGGTCCTTTTATTATACCTCATATCACGTTTTCCAATTTAGTATAAAAACTTTTTCCTTCCAAAATGTTAAATCAATGATCATGGTTGAGGAATGGGCTTCTAATTTGGTAAAAATTAGTTCATAAGATTACTGTAATTCTTTGAAAGTAAGAGGGCCACGGAACAAAGTACTCGCCTCGTCTATCAGGTTTGACTTACAAGATGAAACGGTTCTGAAGTTCATCAGCATAAACATTGAATGAAATCTCTAACTGTATTTTTCGGATATCGGTCTTCGAAGGGGATAATTCAATGAAGTCCTCAGTCAAGAAGTATAATAATCATGCGTATGTATTGTTTACAGGAACCCCTAGAAAAAAGGCGAAAATCTTTCCCTTGGTCGAACTGTATTAGGAACACCGGTCCTTAGATTGATAAAACAAGCAGGTATTGCTGGTAGACGTCTCCCAACGCTCGATTTGAGGTGGTAATGCCTGTCTGAATGAGGTTCTTCCATCCTTTTACAGATTAGCATTAACCAGTGTGCGTCAATTATTGCAATTAATGGAATCGCTATATTGAACTGACTTATATTGCCTGTAAAACTCGACAAATATCACCAGAATGCTTTCTGAACGTGTGGCATTATTCGCGATTTTCACTTTCAAGCCCTATCGAGCAGACCCCAAGAATCTAAATCCCTAGTTTCACAAACGTTTCTCTTCCAAGTACTGACATCGAAAGCTATACAACTGTCTAATTAGAACGTATATGTGTACCAGCTTAAGTAATCCGAATGGACTGCTAAACTAAGCTACTTGATGCGGACAGACTCAGTTCGGATTCGCATAGTCTGATGAATCGAATGGATACGCGATCGTTACATCGCTGGTAGAGTAATATTTTTAACTACCAATAGTCGTTACACAGATAAATGACGAATATTTCACCGAACTCTGCAACCAGCAAATCGATTTAGATCTCACCTACTCATTATCAGGGCACTTCCCCATTGTACAATCTTTTCGAATCACCTTTTAAAAAAGTAGTACCCGAGGATCGCAAAAAGTACTTTGAAAGGGTCGACTATAAATCGTTCAAATTTTTCAGAAGTTCACTATGGCCCGCCACGTCAGCCGCCCATTCGTGTACATATGTTTTGTAAAGGGAAGTTTATAGACCCTTTTTCATCAACAAAAGCAGTGAACTATCTCAACTTGTGTCTTATTTTTTCCGCAGTGCCGTGATCTACGCGAACCGACATGTGTTAGCTCTGTACCACCAAACCCACCCTCACCGTTTGGCAATTCATGCTGAAGCGAATGTTGCCGTTCCCACCACTGATGGAATATCAGAACTAGGATCTGGTGATATGCAGTCTCGAACCAAAACAGCCGCACGTATCATTGGTGATGTTTATATTCATCCCACAGCCCAGATCGACCGCACGGCTGTTTTGGGTCCCAATGTGAGCGTCGGGTCTGGTGTAATTATCGGCGCAGGAGTTCGTCTCCGTGACACCATCGTTCTAAGAAATGCAGAGATTTGTGACCATGCTGTTTGCCTCAATGCTGTTGTCGGGTGGGGTGCCGTTGTTGGACAGTGGGCCCGTGTTGAGGGCACCGCGCCTTTCGGTCCGAATCCTAACACCCCTTTCACCAAACTTGAAGTTGTTCCAGTTTTTAATGCCAAGGGACAACTCAGTCCATCCGTTACCGTCATTGGTGAGTTGGTTATCTTTATATCAGTGGGCATTAATTCATCTATCATTCACTAATTATAATTTAAAAAATATGGACGTACCTAAACTAAAGTGGATCAAGATTTTAGGCCTGAACTTGGTATCAGATCCCTAAATTTGTAGACTTGGAAGCAAGCTTCTTGACACACATAGTTTCTATTTTTCATTTGTGTGTCCGTTGTTCTTTCTTTATATGTCTATTCGTTTTCTCAACTATGGTAAAGTCGTGTTAATTTGTTTCTCACATGTTTGGCCATTGCTAGTCCTTTCGTGGATGCGAAATAATTCATTGCCTAAGAGTTCTTTTACATCGACTGAACCATCGAGTCCAAAAATTTGGTTGAGTAACAAGCTCACTGAATCTTGAAGATTGCCTAGATTAAGTTCTGCCACTGGAAGCCCAGAACGCTTGCCTTTTTGGTTACAAGGACCTAAGATAATCTCTTATGTTATGAACTCCCATAATTATGTGTAGCTTTAGCGTTTTGTGCTGTATTTATATAACCCTATTCATTAATTTTGGTTCGACTACAGTTATGTTTCTATGGCCTTCAATTATGCTATATTTCAGAGAGGGCTTCTTTAATACTGCTATGCAGTATTATCGACGTAATTTATTTAAATTCAACTTTTAGTTTAGCCACATTAAGAGATGATCATTATTGACATCACTGTGGGTTAAAAAAGAAACAGTCCGTTCTACGTTTTTTGTGGGTTAAGCTGCGAAATGCTTCGTTTGAACTTTTTTTACGAAATATCGATGTAAGTGTTTATCGAGTTGACCTTGTTGGTTGGTACGATGATCACGCTTCACTGACGTTTAAGAAAATTGAAGAGCTTACCGAAGGCCAGGCTAGGGAATTAAATCGTTTCAGGAGCTGCTTCGGTAAAAGGGTTAACTTTCGGCTTCTTATATCCTCCTTATACGCGCACTAGCTTTCCCATCATTCTAATTGGTTCTCCATAAGGTTCCATATGTGACGAATCATTCATAATCGATAATGTTAATGCAAACCTTCTTCCATTGCAGGATCAAATGTCCAGGTTCCCTCTGAAGTGATTGTGCTCAATTCAATTGTACTGCCACACAAGGAGCTGACTCGAAGTGTCAAAAATCAAATTATTCTCTGAATTGATATTGCGTCGACTGTACCACTTTTTTTCTTTTTCAGTCCCTCATGCTATTCTTTGTCCATTTCTTTCATCATCCATGTCCTTTTTCCTTGCTTTTTGCGTTGTAAGCATCCGAAGCTCTATTTGATTTCTAGTTATGGTTTCATAATCTGCATATGTAAGTTTGAGTGTGGACTATTTGATATTCATGAGTGTGAATGAATGCCTAAAATAGGCATTCTTCTATTAACCTTTGGACGATTTGGTGCATGAGTTAAATCTGGGAGCCTTGAACCAATTTTTTTCTCTGAGGATATGGTCCTTAATCGGCACTCGTAAACCGTTAACATTTTGGAGCTCCTAAATGAGCTTGATTGACGACTGCGGAAGCTACGGTAGTTGAGTAGTGCATGCCTTCAGTAACTCAAGCCAGCGAGAATGTATTCAGAGCTTTGTGTCAGCGTTCGATTCTCGCTGAATGCTAAAAGGGATCTGAATTCATTGAATTGAAATGCCTGCAGTAAGTTGAACTAGGTTTAATCAATAGGCGAGAGGGTCGCATGTTCGACCGGCGCCAACTTACTGTATTACGGTGGTGTAATTGAGGTGTCTGTTTTACCTGGCGTGCTGTGGTAGACGCTTTTTGATTTCGGCACGAATCAATATTTTTAAGTGAGCTGATGAGACTGATGAATTCGGAGATGCCACGAAATTGGTTAGGTATGTCATTTGTCGCCTGATTATTCAGTAGGGTGGTAACATTGCACATCTCCTTGGCAATGTTGAGGGAATGCTAAGAACTCTTTGAGTCGGTCGGGACTCTAACGAAAAGGCATCAGATCTTCAACATTGAATACGGAATCTGGGCATCAACCATTCAGAGAAATGCCGATAGCAGGCAGTGATTTATGTGGCCCATCACAACCGATTGTGTGACTGAATGTCGCCGTCTTCTAGGGACCGAAGCAGATTTCTGATGATATTGGAATTTCGGTGGAGACGGAGGAGAGCATGTACCGCCGTTCTAATGAATGAAAATTGGGACAATCATAGATATTTGATTAATAATTTGTTACTAAGACTAAGACGCCGCTACTGCATCAACTTGATTCAGTCTTGTCACTCACTTTGGCAAAGTAAGGTGTGTGTGAGAAAGTTGGTGATGTCAGTTAGTCCGTGCAAATGGTGGCTCCCTTCCCCAAAGCAGTTCTCTGTCTGCAGTGGTGAGTGACATGGGCTGTGACCAGGATCTCTTTATCTAATCACAGACGTCTATTCAAGGTTGTGTGAGAGCATTGTAAGATCGTTATACGGTGGATGCTTAGGTGATGAGTTGACATTTTGGGATTCTATCTAGCTTGTACGGAACCCAGGTGCTGGGTGTGATCTGCACCAAAAGCAGGAAGTGATCTTGTACTGCTATGATTAATCTACAAGGGGTAAAAATTGGATTAGATCCTTGCTCTGATGGCCAATCCTTTCGACCAGGTTTTTTCCTTCGACTTAGCCGCCAGTCTATATAATTGTTCAATCTGTGAAGTCGGAGTTCAAGTCGAAGCTGAAGCAGTTTAATTGTAAATGATAAATAAGTAAAATTTACTTCTAAATAAGGTTATATGATCAGGCAATGAATACGACAGCTTAAGCATTGAGCGAAACTAACGGCAGGACTGTTGCAATGATATTTTCCCTCTGACCCTATTAAAGTGTAGAATAAAAATGTTTTCCAACTCCTATCTTGATCACTGGGTAGGGCACACCGCTCGACGATGACTACAGACGCCTAGCTTCCTAGTGCGAAAAGCTCATGCCTCTCAAAGATTTGTTTTAATCTTTTCAAATCTGGAATTCAAAGCATTGTTTTTGTTAGTTATAGTTGTTCACTTCATTAAGGCAAGCAAGAAGACATAAGAATAATATAATTGATACTGGTGATCAAACCTACTCTCAACCTCCTCGTGGTGACCACCGGTAACCCCAGGGGTAACTTTGGGGGCTAATGAGAGGGGCGTATAAAATTAGATTATGCCAGCAGAAGTACAATTTCTTACAGCACGATTTAAATAACCGGATTCATGGTCTTAAACTGGACTGTGGGACGGACATACATGTAGCAATGAACGAAGTCTCCATCAGAATTTCGAAAGATTTCTGGTAGGAGACATGAAGACGGACGAAGATGGACAAGGTGCCATGATGCCACGCCAGAGAAGAGACCAGACAGCCGAAGACGTCAACAAACGTTTTTACTGTGTTCTGTGTAAACTATTGTGCTTACTTGTTATAAAAGCTATTTGTACTTCTGTTGTACCCCCAATAAGTCCTTGGGACTTGCCTTAAAGGGTGGGGAGGAACAATTAGAAAAATAATTGATACCAATGGGGTGGATTAAAAGGCGAAAGAAACTCATTCAGCTTTTCTCTAGCAGAACGTGACCATTTTAGCGGTCATCAGGAAATTCCGTTGAAGTTTCATTTCCAGATAACCATTTCACTAGCCACTTAATAATGTATGTTTGAGACGGCGGGGGTCCTACATTGAACCAACTAGTGGGGAATGCTAAGTCATTGGTGATCCTGCTAATGGCGCCAGCTGGCCAATAGACAGCTCCGTTTTCTTAGAAATTACCGCCGGGGGTTCATGTAGAGGTAAGAGTCGGATTGCTTGACGCTGAGATTAGTTCAGTAACAAGTGTACATATCACAGATGCCATGGGAAGAGGAATGACCGATCCCGTGGAACAGGATTATTTAAACAAGCTCCGAGCATGAAATTAATTTAAAGTTGTTCGTTAGGAGACTGTTAAGTCATTTAAGGCTATCGCAAGACTATGGCCGATGATGTATCTGGATTTAAAATTTGCTAGAAATTCAATTTCGTAGACAAACTATCAGGAAAATTTAATTGCCCTTTTTGAATGCTAATAAAAGTTGAAATTTGAGATGAAATCCCTTCGATTCGAAGTGAAGTCGCCAAACATGTTTTATTTCAAGCTTGATTTAGGGCTCTAGTGTTCTTTAAAACTAGCAGTTCATGCGATTTTCTAGCTCCTTTTAAATGGACATACCATGTTAACTATCCTTGTAACAAATTTCTACGGATACGGTGTAGACCTTTCAGTTAATGAGCTCATAGAAGAATTGTCGATTATGATCAAAAACAGCAGTAACTATCAGCCTCATCTGCGGATAGAGACACAACAGAAAGTAGGTTTTCTGCAATTAGATTCCATTTCCTTAAACTGCATTTTTGGATGAGCATTTCGATTGGAACTGTTAATAAACCTAACTGGGTAATTTTTTCGGGACGAGCAATTATGGGGCTGTGGTTATTTTGTTTAGGTTGCCGATTTAGAGATCCCAAAAACCCATTTATCCTTGAGTCAAGCGAGATGGTGGCTGCATTTATGAGTTGGAAAGTGTTGCGCTTTTTACAGTACTGACTTGTAGAGGGAAACAGGGAAATTATACCATTCTACAAGTTAGTTGCTTATTTTTAGTCACCTTCGGGACTTTTCTCGCAGGTTCTGAGTTCATCCCGTGGTCTGTAGTGACCAAAGCCACCCTATGGAAATTAAACCAAAGCCGCTTCATCCTCGTAGAGTGCTCCTTTTGACTCTCATCTGCGCATAGATCGCAGTTAAGCTTGTGATCCGGTGTCTGCTTAAGCAAAATCTTCTCACCTTTCTTCTCTCCCCTGGATACAAACAAGCCGCTCAGTATGGACACAAGTTTAGTCGAACCCGCCGAACTACCACATCGGCCGGCCATCGGGGAACAAATAGTCGCTTCTGATCCTGCCTAGAGCCCTTCATCGGTAGTTATTATGAAATGAGATATTTGATCTCATTTTTGCAGACAATTAATATGATGAAATCCGAATTAAGTGTAAAAAATTTAAGTCGCTAGTTGGTCCAGACGAATCGGAATTATTCGCAAGGTCACCTAGACTTTACTTATGCGCAAGTCTTTATTAGAAAATACTGCAACTTCTTTTCAATCGACGATGTCCGCATCGTGGCTGTCCGGTGTTATATACACCACGACCGCACTTGCATCTCTCACCTTGGGTTAGGCCCCTTTTGCTCAGGTTGACAACCAATAATTGGCGACTGAGCATCATATAGGCCGGCTTTATGACTGGTTTAGGAGATGGACGTTAATAAGAGAAGACACCAAAGATAGGATCGAACTTCTCGTCGCATTCTAAGCAAAATAGCCAGCTCTAACACTAAATGGCAAAGTGAGGACGAAATTTTTCTTCGAAAAATAAGAGTGTGGATTTAGAATTCAAATTAATCATTAGAAAAGTTGCCGAATAAATTATCGTTCCTAGTCATGCAGTTGAGGCAAGTACACCACAGAGATCACGAGAATCAAAACCTCCTCGCCCCATTTTCATCAGAACAATTTCGTTCAACCTGAGGGCATCGACTCAACCTCTTTTGTCTTATTTACTGCTTTCTAGATAGTAAAATATGGTTATGCTGGTGATAATAACTCTTCCGTCTAGAAATATCTTTTGTTTGCTGGGAATCTTTGGCATTTTTCACACGCAGATGATAAATTTACTCTAGAACCAAGATAGGCGCGCATTCAATCATAATTACCCTTACAGATTCCTTACTTTGTAAGAAATGGAGCAAACATTTTGATCCTAATAAATAATGGCCATCAAATTATAGACAAATTTATTGCTTGCACTGGAGCACCAACATGGACTCGTTTTCAGAACTACATTCTTTGTCTTTTAGTTGAAAGCGCTTAAGTCTTCCATATAAATGACATCAGACAATAAGCAAAGCAAGTTATTTCGAATTTACAACGTTTTTGTTATGTTTAGACATTTGAAAAATAGGAACTAGAGGCCCGTTAGCAGCGTAATTTATCTGCGCCATCTTTATAAATAAAGAAGCATATCCATTGGAATGAAAAGATCATGTAAGCATCATCCATTGAGACTGTAAGTTCTCTTCGAAATCTTCTCAAACAACTCCTAAGTTGCACCGTTTCATAATGCACTTGTTTTCTCTCAGTGCAGAAAGATCTGTAGAAGAAGGATGAATGGCCCTAAAACGGGATCAACAATACTGTCAAAGCACTCGAACGCATTGGGCCAAAATAAATGGTCCAAGAACTACCGAGGAATGGTCTGAACTGGATGAGCGTTTGCGGTTGATCGACCCTAAAATCTTCAGTAGAGGTTCGAGTAATTATCGGTTTGCTTATCGAAATCTGCAAACAAATAACATGCAAAACTTAAAAATTCAAATGACTTGCGAGCGCTTTATGAAACATTTCGGGAAATTGGCAAATACTTGGTATACTTATTTCCTTTTTTCCATACTCAGGATTTTGCCTTCAACTTTTATCCTTACCACTACTTCATGTAACAATGGCGACTGGAGATCAATTAGGCCGTAGTTGGGGCTCGAGCTGGTCGAATCCCCTAGTTACCAATAGGAGATACTTGATAAATAAAAACCAGAAAGGATTTTCTGACCAATAGTAAAGTTTCATCGGAATTGAACAGTCTTTATAACTTTCTGATATAATTACATTTCAATCGCATCATTACTCATTCTAAGTCTGTATGATTTTGCTCAATCTTCCTGTAAGAAATTGTCATTTCCGTCACATATGATCCCCATCAATGTTGCTAGATATGCCAATTTTATCTGGATTTTTGAGATCCAGGCCTCCGTCCAGTAGTTGGAAAATGTCATTTCTAATTAAAATGAGTGCTAAAATGCACCTGTACGACTCACAATGACTGTTCCTGAATAAGTCCCCACTTAGTTACATGTTGATTAAATTACTGACGTAAACAAAGCAAATCATAGCGAATGAGACTGCATATATTTGCTGCACTCTGCAGTGTTGTAGTTCGCAAATTTGCTTTTAACTAGGAACTGCTATGGAAGACTTAAGTCAGTTTCTGCGCTGCCCAGATATTAACAGTCATTTGATCTCTGAATATTTTAGGCGCGATCAAAATAGACCCTCATTCTATCCTCCTTCTCTTCCACTTATCCGACTTTCCCACTGACGCATCGACAAGTTGCAATCTCAACAGCACAAGATGCTGAAGGCCATCTGGATGCAATGTTCCAAAGTTCCTGGTGTACCAAACCAGACCAAAATCTTTTATGGCTCGACTAGTCCTAAGATCGAATAATTTTACTACCAAGTCTTAAATCGCACTTTGCCACTTTTGTACAATTGACAGTCCTCATTGTAATTAGCTCTGGAAAAAGCGCTCCTTGATTTTGCGTGGCTACCCACACCTATATCACCGAAGTCGTGCGGTCCAAAATTGGAGGATACTCGGCCGGGTGCTCATTGATCGCGATCCATACTTCTACAAGTTGTGATCGATGTGTCTTCCTCATTGGCCGAGTAGCGGCTTCAACCTCTTGTAGTTTCAAATGAAATAATCAAAATCTACTGCCCCAGAATAACGGAATCCGCTTACTGGATTTTCTTCAAGTTAAATTCATCCACATACAAATACTCAAACTAAGTTAAAACTTAAACATAATATATCCCAGTTTTCACGATGGAAAAATTCTGGTGGGGATAACATGCGAGTGAAGTAAGGTCTGCCTTGCTGGGTATCAACACCATTAAATTTTTCCCACCAAACACTGGTACAGTAATAAGAGGGAAAGAATTAGACAAAGGAAATAAAGAAAGAATAAATATACAAAAAATGTTTTATTTACATACAAGGGAATACGATCAGAGTTGAGGTGGGTCCTAGATACCATCAACATCATCATTGGGATCCTGATTTATCGGCAAGTTAATATCATCAATCAAAAAGTTCTGGAAGATTGGGTCATCCTCTTTCACTGACATTAAATCCTCGTCAATCTGTAATTCATTTTCATCTAATTCCAGCTCTGCAGTTATCGGGAAATCAGTAGTAAGTGCTTGTGAGATGTTGCGAGCTCCGGAGGTCGAAAAATCCACAATTTTCTGAATCGGTTGTACAGGTACCCGATTCTCCACCTCCTCATTTTTTTTGTTCCGGTCGTCTTCGTCTACTTCTTCCTTTTTGCAAGCAACGGCGACCTCAGCCTCCTCTTCTTGACTTGGAGCGTATTCGCTGCCCGAAGAAATTCTTTTTCCTCGTCCGGAAAAGGACTTCTTTTTGAGCTCCTCATCCTCCTCTTCCTCTGAAGTATCTATCTCCCTGTAGTTGACCCGAATTCTAGCACTCCGTCTACAATACGTCAGAAAATGGATCCAAGCATGAATCGCCCTACTTCTAGCGGAATCCTGAGTCACTGGAGCCGTAAATAATGTCTAACAAGATAAAAATTTTTGCGAGTAGAGTGAGAAAGGAGGACATCGTGAACTATTTCACCTCGGAAAAATGTCATACATCGAATAAACATGAAAGATCAAAGCTCTGCTACAGAGTGAAAAATAAACAGACACAAAAAACTGTCACCTTTGGAATGACTTCTAAGGAATGAATCCTTCCCAATATTAAGCGGAGGAGTGCTTCAGGACCTAAAACGTCCAGCATCGCCCAAGAACGAGCCTGAAAATTGTCGTCTATTTCAACCGGAACGAAAACTGTCTACGAACGGGAAATGCGGAGCAGACTGTGTAGATTGTGAACATACCAACTTTTCCCACAACCGATTTCAAGGGACAACATTCTTATCTTGATCGCTCAATCATTGGTTATATCATCGCCTAGAACGAGGCCCTAGGAATATCATCTAGGCCTACACGGGCAGAAAGATAAAGAATCAGACTTCGACGTGTTGCTGTTGAAGTCAGTAGCCAATAAGAAGCAGAGTGATCCGTTATTTCAATGTCTACACCCGCCGATTCAACGAAAACGATGTAAGCTATGGTGAAAGACAGCCTGAAAGTTGAGCGTTTTATAACCTATCAATCTCATGCCAAAGCCAAATCCGGTAAAAAAACTTTTGGATGATGAGAAAGGGAGCCTCTGGACGAAAAAATATTGGAACTATAGCACTCCCATCAGCCAACTCTGAAATATCACCGTAAAAAATGATATTTACTAAAACTCACATTGTGCAGGACTAACTGGTAGGAGGAAATAAACAGATATACAGAAGCAAATATTAAGCGAACAATTCCTCTGGTACGACTTAGTTGGTTCAGGACCAACAAGGCCCAGAAATGGCTGAAACGACGCCCTTTGGACGGGTACCCATTTCTTAGATAGAAAGAACGGATTTTCGTGCTGCCTAAAAGTCCTTAGAAAAATGAAAAGCCACAACCATACTCTTCTGTACCTGTTCTCTCCAATTGTATGCCAATAGGTTAGGCACGTGTATTTTTTTCTAACGAAAACTGAGGTTATTGAAGTGATTGAAAAAGTGAGACCTTATGGCGACAAAGCTTAGCCTAAGATACATTGGCATTCGCGGTGGAGCAGCCAGACTGTTAGTGACCTCACGAATTCGATGCAGTAGTAGTGGGAAGCAACCGCTGGATTACATAACTACAGACCACCGCAAAATAATCCGCGCAAGGCCGAAGCAAGAGATGTAAAACGTCAATAATTAAATTATGCAAGACTTGCCCGTTGTAAAGAGAACGAACTGGTGAAACGATTACAACCAAAAAACTAGGAATTTCGTCCCAGGCCATTCACCTGATTATGTTATTCTACAAAGGGGAGGTCAAATAAACTTAGACAAGTCCAGGGCACTTCCAACATCCAATATAGGCTTGGGTTCACATTATTGCTTTCCCACACATGCAAAGGGAGTCTTCATCACGTACTAAGGACGGAAATTGTCGATGACCGAGGTTCAAGGGAAAACCCCAAAATATCAGATATAAAGATTAAAGTCATGACATATCTTGCGATTCGATAAAGTTAAAAAAAACTCTTTTAGATTAAATAAGCGACTTGGTACACAAATAACCTAGTTACGGCCCAAGGTATTGTCTTACCTGACAGGAATTCCATCATCGTCTTCATCAGTGGATGGGCCTTCAAATCGCGGAATCTGTCGATCCCTCCGTCTTCTACTACCAGTTCTACCACTTCGACGGTGTTTAGACCGGCGTTTACTTCCTCTTCCTCTGCGTTTACCCTGACGACGACGGTTCCTACCAACTTTCCAACTTTGATCAGAAGAGGCCGAACTTTCCGAAGCATTTTCATCGGATTCCTCTTCTACTTCTCCCAACTCGGAATCATCTTCGTCAGAGATGCTCTCATCTGAGGGGCGGAATTCCTCGCTTCCTGAAGAGAGACGTTTTCGCCTTTTTTTTCGACCGAGTTCTTCAGAACCAGACGCGTCCAGTGATGAAGATGAGAGACGTTTTTTCCTTGCCGTTTTTGAAATCACTGAACTTGGAGGCATAGGAAGTCTTCCAGGGAGATCAGTTTCCTCCTTAGTCTCCACGCCCTCCTCTATGTGGACACTCTTTGCTTTGCTGCGCTCCATTTTCTCCTGAGCGTACTTTTCATCCTCCACCAAAACTTCATCAAGTTGTTGAAAAGCTGCATTTATATCATAATGGATTTTTCGATGACGTGTTGAACGAACTGATAGTTTTTCTTCTTCCTCCTGTATATCATCCTCGTCACTTGTTTCTGAGTCTTCCTTGGAGCCCGACATTGAGCCATCAGATGACGACACCTCGCTCCCATGGTAACGCGGACGCTTCTGTCCAGGTCTTCGGGAAAGCTCTTCACTTTCACTTGATGATGAGGAATAGGATGTGGAGTTCTCGCTATCTGCAGCAGCTGAAAACCTAGTGCGTTCATCTCGGAGGATATTTGACACACTGATATTAACAAAGTTCAATCGCTCTTGCATTCTCGCAGCACTGTCCAACTTCTTACTCTTGATTTGGAGATTTGTCAACTGGTCAGAAAGCGCGCTCACAAGACGAGAATGTAGACAACGGGGGCAGAACCAGTCTCCTGGGGGAATATAATGTAGTGCCGGTCGCAGACATTGAGCATGGTATCCTAAATCACACGAATCACACAACAGTAGCCATTCAGGATGATTGGATATTGTGCAGATCTGACATGGAGCTTCATCCAAAACTTGTGCCTTCTGGCGTTGAAGATTCCGACCTGCCACTACGTCACTATTATCATCTCCTCCCTCATCGAAATCACTCTCGATGTCTTCCAGCCAATCATGGGGCAGCTGTTTCTCATTTTCTGGAAGGGACGAGTCCGCGTTATCGCCGAAATTCGAACCATCCTCAGCCCAGAGATCCTCATCTTCATCTTTATCAGATTCTGAATCCTCAGGAGAATGAGTCCACAGACATCCGCCATTGCCGTTATGGCCGTTCCGATACTTTTTGCTCTTCTTCGATTTGGAACACTTCTTAGTGGATTTTTCCTTGTGGGACTTCTCTTTTTTAAGCTTCTTCTCAATCTTCGGAATAGGGTTAAGTAGCATTGGCTTTTTACTCCGAGTTTTGGGAGCGTAGAAGGATTCCATAGATAAGAATTCAACTTGCTTGCGTTTCCGGCTACTTCGACGCAGACCCAATGTCTCTATCTGAGAATCAATCCTGAATAGCGAAATTAGGTTAAAATTTGATTGCCAAAGTGAAATCACATATCGATTTATCGATAGGACTACCTAGTATTATCTCTCGTTAATTCATGCCTTCCTGTGATTTCCTGGGGCTCAGCCTCTTCTCTAAAAGAAATGAAACATAAAAAGCACTTCCTGACGTCTAAACACCAAGCATATTGAATAAATGTACGTGGCGACCCTTTCAGAAGCCGTTTTTTCGGGTGGTTGTTCTCCTCCAGGGACATCCCTATTAAATGTGGAAAGCACTGTTTATTTGATTGAAACTTAAGTAGAGATGTAAGAGAATATGAAACTGTGCGCACCGCCTTTCAGATTCAATATCTGTATTCTCTGAAATTATTACTTTCCCATCTACATCAATCGACTTCTCTTCCATTTGCTCCATAACGTCTTCCTTCGTGGGAGAAGCAATTGCTTCAATTACTTTGCATTCTTCGGGAAAAGGAGGAAGAGGAAGGAAGGTGTGTTGGGGTGAGGAAATGTTGAAGGCTTCGGGAGATTCCGTTTTAGCAAGTGAACCTTGAAAGACCGCATAGAGCTCAGAGATGGGCGTTTTCTCGTATTTATCGTCCTTCAGATCGGCAATTATGGTTTCCAGTGCTGTAAAAGTGTCACCCAGTAGCTAAAGTTAAAGCAAGAAACGTGACCCTAAACCTCTGAAACTCAACGATTTTTCCTAAATTATACTTTAGGTTACTCAAAAGAGCATTAAATTCAGAGCCTAGTTGACATAACTTGACCTGTCTATACCACTTTTCATTAACATTCTACTTTGTCAATAGTCCAGGGAGTTAGATTTATCACTTAAGAACACCAATTCAACAAACCTCTAGCGTCATTTCAACAGGTTCTGATCGGTAAAGAAGAAAATGACACTCGTTGTCAACAAGAAGCCAGTAGGAATTGCCGAATATATCGGTCCCCAATGGCGGAGTTCGAAGCATCTGTGTGTCCATGGATTTAACCTTCTCCTTAAACGGAACGTTCAGTTGGAACTGCGTTTCCAGGCAGAATAGGAGAACTCGAAGACGTTTCTCAGGCGGAAGTGAAAAGAAAAGTGTAGGAGGACCACCATTATTGAGAGCATCTCCAATTGATCGTAGCTCATCGCAGTTATATGCATGACGCTGGAGGAAACGTCCTAAAGCCGGCTGCCAGCGGTTCAACTGAGTGCGAAGACGCATCTTATTCAATAGCTTTACCAACAGAGTTGTCAGAACCTGCAAATCGGCTAAGAGAAACAACAATCGTAATTAAAAAGCAAATGAAAGGGAAAGAAACGAAAAATTATCTAGCGTACCATCCGTTTCACAAGATAATAGGTGTGCGATTCGAGGGAAGGTTAGGATAACGCCAAGTTTCTCACCGAAATGGTTCATAAAACAGCAAACATCCGCGAATTCGGGGAGCTCTGAGATCTTAGAGAACCTATTGTTCGAGGAAAAACACTCAAGCGTAAACTGAAACCGCCTAACAAGCGACATTTCATCCACGATATGTCAAGATATGAATGTGTGAAGTAATAAAATGAGTAATACAACACAAAGTAATACTAAGCCTACGGAAAATCGGAAAGATTAATTAACGTATGTTTTAGATTTTCAGTCTAGAGCTAGTAAATAAAACTACGTCTGCGTTCAGACAGAGCAATAAATATACTGCAGCTTTGAGACAGCGTATGAACAGTGATACATACATTTGTTTCTTTTCTTCATTTTTGAATTCCAACGACTCTATTTTTGGGCTGTTCATATTCCATTAATTTTAATGGTAATCAACAAAGAATACTAGCCAAAATTAGGATTAATTAGCACACACAAGATTTGCAACCAATCAGAAGCCGACATAACCGGAAAAGTGAGTTTCAACACTATTATCCACGATGACAGCATTTCAATGGCATGTTTTTTTCAACCTTCCTGGTTATGAATATGTAAATAGTCTGCCCATAAGTATATTTTTTTTGTACATATACTTAATGTTATTATTGATCAAATGGTCCTAATTTTTGATAAGAGTGTAAAAATTATGCTCTGTGATGAATTCTGGAGGCAGAATACGTTTACGAGATCTTGCTAAATTGAAATTTTTGGAGATATATCATGGAAGAGAGTAGTATGGACAATAAAAGTAAGCCACTGTAGCAGACAAGTTAAAAACACAGCTTCTAAAAGTTGCGTAGAACAGAAACGGTCAGCAATGAAGGCATAAGATTGAAGAACATGAAGATCTGTGATTTTTTTGGATGCCTTAATGATAACTTGCCCCGAAGGTCTCAAAGCGCTCTGCCTCGATCCTAAAGGGTCCGCAATGAGCTGCCCGAAGGGGTATACCTACTGATAACCGCTACGAATTTAATTTGACTGATGTGTAGACTAGACTTAGCATTTTGCCAACTTATGTCAAAAAATTCTCCCATGAAATTTATAAGTCATACTGCTTTTATTACTAAACCATCAATGGCACAATATCCATTCGTTACGCTCGATGGATATTGCTTCACTTATTGCGGACTTATAACAGTATATTTGGGCCACTTTAATCAAATTTTAGTATTTTAACCTAGCTTAAGCGATCAAATCATCGATAAATGAAAATTGAAGCACAGAAGACTGTGGATTTCATTTACTAGAAAACATTTGAATTGTCGAAACATGCGTTCAAAGATTTTCTTTACCATCTACTTTTGCATTGGGGAAAAGAAACTCTACGTCTGTCAGATGGAGGATTGGTTCAAGATGTACAATTTTCATCACCAACAAAATTGACACCTTTATAGCTATCATTCGTTCCTTTACCCAAAACAACATCTGTTGTCATCACTTGTCCGAAGGAATTAGACATTTTAAACTGAAGACAATAAATGAAGCAGATGTCTTATTCTTAACTGTCTGAAACGCTGCTGTCCTCAACATGATTTTTCTCTTAAGCAGCAGATGGTGGAAAAATGGCTGACATTTAGGGCTAAATTAACCAACGTGCATCTTGAGCCAAAATGCGGATCTTGACTACGATAAAATTGATGCCGCAAGTTGAAGGAGCCCCTGTCTTTAGAACAGAACCGCTTTGGATAGTGTCTTCTAAGCGCGACCAAGTCTTGTCGAGATGTGCAGCATGGCAATAATCGTGACTTTAATGCTCTCTTGAGAAAGTAAATCCACACCTTATGCCTACAGTTACCAAATCAAAAGTTAGGAAAATTGCTATCTCTGTGAGCACTCGCCATAGATTTCGTCCCTTATACGAATACTCTGGAATACTCTTACTGAAAAGAGCTAAGCCGATTGAGTGCTCGACAGAAAGCATAGATTTATCTTCCAACTCAGTAAGCCGTCTAAAGGGGAATTCGTTAAATAATGCCACTGTAGCAATTCTGCCCTATATTAAATCATTGTGGCCTTTTCCGATGCAGGATCGAGTAGAGATTTTCCTTGCGAGGTTTATAGTGGCAGGCAGTAAGTGAAAGTGTGTGGAGATGACTACCCACCTCGTAAACTGAGTGCCTCTTGTCTATTTCACAGTTAGAAGCCAGCAACAATGAAGTAGTGGTAATGTCAACGAGGTTCGGTGAATGGTAGAGTACAGTCATTTTGAATGCTATATTGTCTCCCTTAGTAGTAATAGATCGAGCATCCTTATCGAAATTATAGCTTGGTGATCTGAAGAGAAGCAGCAAGGTAGAAGCAGGTGGCTAGTGGCACACTGAAAGAAATTACAAGTAGCATGCAATAATTCTATTCAGTTTTCAACATTTGTAAAGCCTTTAGAGTTCTCTTCAACTGCAAGTTGCTGAAATGAAATATTTGAAGACTTGGCTATTCATAGTCAAGACAAGAGCAATGGATTACAAGCACAGCTGAATAGGTTGAAAAGTGACTGAGAATAAAGTTAATATGCATACTTTTAACCATTACGACAAAAGGACAGTCGAGGTTATAGTTATGTGGAAATAGAACTTGCTGAACAAAAAGTACTCAGAGTGCTAAAAAATCGTACCTAACGCATATCCAGGCTACTTATTTTCAGCCTAACATAGCATCAGTGTGCCTAGCATTTTGTTAAGCCCAAAGTGTCTGATGACGTCAACGCTTGACCGTTTCGAGTCTACACGCGATGCACGTGACCTGAAGAGTTTATTGGCTAAGGCATCATCCAAGGCTGCGCTCTATACGTATATGGAAATGGCTAAGGCCCAAAGACACTGTGTTGCTGTTAGTTAGGGCTTAGACAACTGTGAATGCAACCATAAGCAAATTACAAACATCTGGTGCAGTGCATTATCTGAATGGGGAAAAGTGCTTTCTGTCCATCAGATGTATTAAAACACGGCGGGTGCATGAGGAGTTAAAATTTGATCTGGAACAATTCACAGATCTGGCTCTTAAGCAAATACCTGAGTAAGAGTTCCACTAAGAATTCAATCATCTCTGGTAACATCTGCTCCCTACATGCTAAGTAGAGTGAGCTGTGGAGATTCCCAACATATTTTAAAAAGTGCTGTTAATCTTTTTCTGTGGAAGTCTTTCGAGTGGTGCACAATTTGCAATCAAAAACCCTCTTTTTCTAGTTTGTCCAAAGGTTCAGACACTTGGTGGTTTAATGGCAGTAGAATAATAAACAAACCGGTGCAACCAACTCACATGACTAATAAAAATTTGGTGTAATATAAACAGGATTTAAGAGCGCGTAATACAAATCATAACTCGAATTTCACCACCAAACGTTGTCTATGGGTCACAGCGGTCTCTGCTTAGGAGACCGGTGACTAACGCAATCCCTGGGGTTTGGGCTGGCTACATGGACTAAAACCTTCATAAGTGTAGTGGCTTAATATCTTGACTTGGCTGAAGTATGACAGACTGTTTTGTACGTCGGAGCCAGAGGAAGCCTCTGGTGATTGCGCAAGAAGCCTTTGAATTTTCTCTGGCCACAAGTGGGAACTCAACACCTGACGACCACCCAGGTAAACTAACTCAGGATCGCGGTTGAAAAACAAACTGATGAGCAGATAAAACGAGTATCCATATCCCATTAGCAAAATATCGTGTTCTAACCACAGACTTCGGCTCAGAATTGATTTTTCTCGCGGAACGTTTTAATTGAGGACTCCGAGTTACGGTAAAGAGCATACGCAGGAGCGTTGTGGGACCAAGACACGGAACAGCTCCAACAAACACGCTTAGCCAACCCCCACCTCGAGGTCACGCAACTACTAACTTCCATTCTACGGTTTGTGCACGAGAACCAGCCAGATGTAACACCATGAACACCATGTCAAATCTCTAGATTATAGTTGATCTTAACGGTCGCACAAACACAAGATCCATGGGGCAAACACCGTTACAAGGACAGAAATGGGATGAAAAAAGGCTTTTGTGGGCATACAAGAGAAACATGTTTGGAGCCACAACGGCACACACAGACACACAAATACAGTTGTACAGAAGACAAGCCAATTCGATCAACAAAGACATTTGAGGACTCGCAAATAATAGTGGTCCAGTTTTAAAAAAATTTCTAAATTAACAAGAAAAACAGCCGAAACACAGCGTTCCGATCATAGAGCTGTACAATTTGGAGGGGTAGAAAGGGGAGAAGGGAGGAAAAGAATTGGAAAAGGAGCTATAAATTCACTTGAATTAAAGTAGAGGGAGTGGTAAAACAATGTTTTACTGTTGTTGCTGTTGCTGCGTGGCCTTACCTCGACGTCTACATTGTTTTTTGGGAGCTGCTGCTTTGGGACCTTTGGGATGGTTAGAAGGTTCGACTTCCTTAGACATATTTTCGGGGATATCCGGGCTCGTCTCGGGTTCAGGTCTTTTGGGAGCCCATCCTTGCGATGGCCACGTCACCTTAGCAGTTCCATCTTCAACCGGTTTCTCCTGTTCAGTACTTACCTCAGTTGGTTCTTCTTTTTCAATGGGAACAGACTTAATCGCTTTGCTTGCATCCACTTTTACGACCTTCTTCTTCGCAATCCCTCTATTTTTTTTCTTCCACTGTTTCTGGCTTTGGGACGGTTCTGTTTCAATCTCTTTTGTACCATTCAAGTCGGAGGCTGTTCGGAGATCCGTTGTGGTACCGTTTTTACTGCGACTACGCTTCATGGCAGCCTTTGCCTCCTCAAAACCGTAAAAAAAGCCCTGAGGTGCTTCAAACTAGACAAGGAGAAGTAGGTTATCAAGTGACGATTGCGCACCAAACAGTACACGATTTGAACCGCTACTACGTACATTGACACGAAAGTCCTCAATAGTTCTGTACTTTTTCAGCAGCTCAACGAGGCGAGGATGAATATCGGTCGGAGATGATTTGGAATAGTGCAAACATGCCCAAAATTTTTCCAGACCATACAAATGATGATCATCGTAATCCTTAAGTGTTTCCTCCTATAAAAGTCACAACCAAAGGAATGCTAAAAACAGTGAGAGATAATCTTGGATAAGTTATTTGAAGTCTAACTTCAGACCTGGAAGTCTTTAAAAAGACTGGGGTCGAAGCGTTTTTCTAGGCCATAAGAGTAGAATCGAAAGAGACATTCTAGGCCATAGCGATAACCTGCCGCCGCGTCCTCTTTTGCATAGAACCGGAAGATATCGTACATGTCTCGGAAGAAATTGGCTCGCAAGAAAAACGACCAAAACCGATAAAGAAGATTCATGAGGAATGATTTGCCCGGTCCCATTTCATCCCTTTCGGCTATCGATGCGTTAAATTTGAATTTGTATGGGACTAGCTTGAAGCCCGCCATTTGCAGAGCCGCTTGCGTCTTGCAGTAAGCGTTGAATCGCGAGGTAGAGGAACTGCGAGAGTGGCTTCGACTATAGGAAGCACAGAAGGAATTGGCGTGTCTTCTACGACCTTGGAGTTTGAATGGATTTCTCTCCTCACTCTGAGAAGCTCTTGAAGTGATAATAATTGTACTTCCTGTAGGAGCGTCAATTCTAAAAAGGGCACAATGGGTCGATCAAAAAACGTATTAGATCCTCCTTAAGCATGCATGTAGAGGAGCGATTTCAGTTTACCTGCTCATGATGACGTTGGCTCCACTGTCATTTTTATCCGTGGAATTCTCTTCCTCGCAGAAAGAAAGACTTGACTGATGCCGTTGTCGCTTCTTTGCCAGATCAAAGATGTAGCCAACACCATATTCATCGACTGGTCTCCTACTGCGTTTTTTCCCAAAGCTAAATCCAGCCACACGCCGTGCAACCGTGCGGTTCGAGAAGCGCAGCTGCTTCTTAGGTGACTGAGCGTTGGCCGATTTAATCTCATCGAGAATGGCTGAAACAGCTTTATCAGTGGAGCTACACGAGGGCATCAGAGAGATATCAGGCTGTTGTTGGATGAATACTTGAGGGATGGTAAAGAACTGAGGAGGAAGGAGCAAAGGAGGCGGGGCCACTATTCGTGTGGGGAAGAAGAATGGAAAGCGGTGATAATCTGCTTCTTCGGATTTGTCATTCTGTTGAGTGTTAGAGGCTTGGGGAATCACATCCTCTACTTCTTGCAGACCAACTTTTAGATCAGTGAAATCATTGTCGTTGATTCCATTCGCAGCAAATTTTAGCTCCGAGAACGCCTTATCATCTAGGAGTTGAAGTTTATTGCAGGGTGTGTAGTAATCCAGAGAATTCAGATCGGATACCGAGCTGGTCCGAGAACTAGAGAAGTCCTCTGAATCTGAGTCTAACCGAAAACCTAATCTAGAGGCAGATGAGCTAGCGTGATTTCTCAACTCATGCCGATACTCAGCCAAGCCTTCACATATCTGCTCCCGTAAATCAGAATGCGCTTTCGCTCTGGATTGGTAATCGGGATTAGGGTGCCTGTCACCGCCTGGATGCTTGAGTCTCAATCTCTGAGATATATTCGACGATTTTGAACGGCCCGACTTCTGAGGCGTGACGCCACCGACTTTATCATGCAAGTACGAAGGACGATCGCTGAATTCGGAAAAATGGGAAGCATGTTCTTCGGAAACATTGGAAGCTGCAAATACATCTTTTTTTATCTCCTCTATGGAAAGTAGCTCAACTGGATCCTCTCTCTCATCCGCTCGTTCGGGTATGATTACGTAAAGGCGATCAATAAGGTCAGCATCATCAGCCACTTCCACAGGAATTGAAGATGAATTATCGCGGGATCGGGAAGACAGCTAAATAAAGTAAGGAAATGAATGTGAGGACTTACAGAACGACATTGTTTACCACCGATTTCACACATTGATTTTGAGTGCGTGCGTTTTGAACGACGACTGACAGTTTGCCAAGCAGCCTCTTCCGTTCTGGAATCCGGTGTCGTTCCGACTTTTGGTAAATCGCACTCTTCTTTCGATGGCATAACTGATTTCGACTTTTTTTTCTTTGCGGCAGTAGTTGAGGAAATTTGTGCTGGCAGAAGCCGGCGAGGAGTACCGCCTGAGTGACTAAGAGCAGGGTGGGCGGGCACAACTAGGTTGTTGCTGTCTAATAATTAGAAGTAAAGGTATCTTCTAATCCTCACTTGTAAATAAAGTGGATGGCTCCGGCTGACAAAGAGGCTTCCGCCTACGGATTTTACTGCCGGTATTGTTAAACTCAACGACGGTACTATCTGAACAAGCCTATCAGCATGATGCAAAGCATTAGCTGTTGTAAAACGTACCCTAAGGATGTCCTCACGTGTTGTCTTGAGTTCAGTCATGCGAGGAAACTCAAGGATCCTGGCAACAGACACATATCGATCTTCATCCATGAGATTTTGCAAGAAGGTGTCCTTAACAAAATTTTTATCCCCGAAATAGTAATCGACTTGGTTCTTTATTATATTGTAACGCTGAGTGGCACAACTGAAGCAATCATTGCTACGACAATTACAAGGGACATAAAGGTGATTGAATCCGTTGTAATGAGAAATAACATTAGGACCTAAAGTTAAACAAACAAGACAGTCATCCTACCGAACACCATAGCAGGATTCGATAAGTCAATCTCGATACCACCATAGGAGTCTGGAAATCCGCGACACCCTTCATGATACCTGAATGGTGGTTTAGGGCGGGAAGAAACGGTGCCATTAAGACTATCTTTGTGGGACTTTTTTATTTCCACAGGACCGTCGAGTGTGGTCTTTGTATTTATCTGGTTATTTACAGGTCTTGACAAACCGACATCGTCCTCCAAGGGTTTCCAATTACGTTGACCTTTTTTCTTGGATGGAACTGACACTTTTGTATTCTTCTTATTCTCCTGACCCAGAGGCGGCCATTCTTCATCAAAATATTGAACGTTGTCCTTCGCCATAACTCGCAGGAGCAGCACACGTGACTGGGTATCAATTCCGCACATGCCTATTTGGCTTATTAAAATCAATCCACCTGAATTAATTTTTTGTGACCATGTTCTTTCTGCTTAAGCCTACTTATGTTTGCAATTAACAGCTTATTGTGTAGGTGTAATTCTAAGTTACGGTCAATTTTGCCTAAAGTTTTATGTAAATATTATATGGGACCGTATGCACTAATTATTTGCATTTTCACACATTTTCGCGGGCCAACCTCTTTTACTAAAGAGTAGGCCTTGTTGTAAAGACCGGCAGCTTATACGCATTAGTGTGTACAGACATTTTTATTAACACAAGCCTTAATAGTCGCTCAAACAGCTGTGCCTAGCCAAGTTGTATAACCGGTTTGAGAATTTCCCACTATCTAATTTTCAAATGTGCAACGTATTTAGAATCTACTTTGCCTCGTGGTCATGTGCGGCTGCATTTAGCTGACTACTCTATTGACTACTCTAGTGCGTTATGCAAACATGCAAGTCAATATTAAGGTTTTTTCACTGTTTCGAAGTTGGCTTTCAAAGTTTCGGTTTATTGGGTTTTGATTTAAATCTTCTGGTTGGATTTCATACACTAACCAAAAGCATGACAAGTTGCATATTTATTTTCTTGGCAACTGATTTGAACAACTGTTTCTCCCTGATTATTCATGAACATCATTAATTTGGCCTCCGACCAGTAGAAATGGCCAGCTCAATACAATTGAAGCAGGTCTGCATAACTAAATCGGATGCGAATTTGAAGATCTACCTTGAGGATTTACTGTTTAAAATGATACAAGTATATCAAAATCTAATTAATTTAGTAGAACTATATATACCTAAGTTAAGGAGGACATCGCCGCTTCTTACAACGGTGAGATATTTTGCAGAGCACAAAATATGGCAGTTAGATTATGCATAACTAGATTTAAAAATTTTGAAGAATTAGGACCAACTGCACGGATGGCACACAAATGGCGTTCAAAGGATACAGCATTTTAAAGCAAACATGAATAAAAGCCTGGCTTGAGGGAATGTTTTTCTAGCTCTTGTCTTCGGTGGATGGAAGACACCATGCAGCTTCCGGATTGTAAACCCACCCTTCGGCCATCCTTCTTAAGATTATTATCTAAACGATGTCCACGATTACTCTCACCATAGTATGCACTTTGATGGGTCTTGAACCCATGTCAACTGATGGTGCAATTGTGTTCGCAGCCTCTTGAACACCGGCGCAAACAAATTTTGCAACCCATCTAACACATTAGACCATCTCAGCCACCCACGTATGTAGCAAACAGAACAAGGTAAGCAAAGGGATTTGCGGCGACTCACCGCCCAGTTTATTATTTGACTCGTAATTTAGTATTTATTCTCCTTCTTCTTAACATCTTTGCATTTCGCATCCATATTGATTTGTTTATCTTTCTACCCGATTTCGTAGTTTTTATCCTTAGTTGTCACTCCTGCCGTCCGCCCACGTCATCACCACTGAGATTTCTCTCAGAAAAAGGTGATGCCACGAGCGACCAGTGACAAAATGATCGACACAAAACAGGGACCTACTGACAGAAAAGAGAAAATTTTGAATTTCGTTCTTAATGCTGATTAAAACAAAGTGCTGGAGAATCCGAGAACGAACCGATGACCCTGAAATTCATGGATCGCGCTGGCCATCCCTCGGAGATTAGGAGTAAGCAGTGCATTTAGAAGTTGGATACTACAGGAACCGTCAGTTAAAGCTCGGATGAAAAATTGGATAATAGAGAGATCAATTTATTTGGAAAAGTTACATCTTAAAATCACTTTTTAAAATCTCTTAGAGCGACTTGAAAATCAACCTCAAGAAGGAAACTGCGTTTCTCCAACTGTGCATTGAGTTTCGCAGCCTCTAGAAGACTTTCTAAATCAGCTCCACTACAAAAGAGATATGATCACATCGATAGGGGCAAATCAACTTTTGTTAACCTTTATCAACTTGCCTCATATTTGTGGTTCGTGAATCGGCTGCCACTCGATGAATAACGTCAATTCCACCTTCAATACGAGGAGCAAGAGCCCCTCGGGTGCAAGCAGAAAGGATGTCTACACGATCCTGTTGTGTCTCTGGGGGAGCCACGAATAAATGCAGCCCCAAACGACCCGGTCTTAGGATAGCTTCATCAATCATATCCTTCCTATTTGTTGCACCTACCACAAACACTCTCGCTTGTCGATGTTTGTCAATTCCATCCAACTCCACTAGCATTTGATTGACCACACTAACTCGACTCCCTAAAACGCAATAAGTTTTTATTTAAGAAATCTAACCGGATGGTTTCGAGTGCAATAAACGGACCGGTAGCTTCGTCTCCGTCTCGTCGAGGGCATATGGCGTCAATTTCATCGAAGAAGACGAGGCAGGGCTGACAAGCGCGAGCGCGTTCAAAAATCTCGCGGATTCGACGTTCGCTTTCACCCTGAAACTTATTCAGTATTTCAGGACCTTTCACGGAGAGAAAATTCAATCCTGCAGTGTTTGAGAGCGCCTTGGCGATAAGGGTCTTGCCACAACCTGGTGGTCCTTCTAGTAAAACCCCTCCAGAACGTCGTCGCAATGCCTGGGCTCGCTCCCAATCGTCTATGAGAAGCTAAAGGCAATTTTCTTGTGGTAAAGGTCATACATTATTTATTATTGTCATTATGAATTTGATCGAAACTAATTTAAGCAAAAAGGTTTCTAGAAAATCCTATAGATGGATTTAAAACAAGCGGGCCTAGAAAATGACTTTTTCATAGTGCGCCTCCGGCAGTGCCAGCCGATCAAAACCATCCTAGTTTCAACCTCCGTGAAGATGAGCATCAAAAGAATATTTGCAATGCCAATGAAATGCAATAATGCTGACTGTATGTGAAATGCGCTATCTCAGGGATGTGGGAAAGTACTGAGACAAGAAAAAGCATCAATCAGTACATACATATTCCATCCGTTCCATTCTCACAGGAATGAACTCAACTAGCTTATTTGATTTCTTCATCTAACAGTTACAAAGCCCGACATTCCTTAGAAAAAAAGTCAACCAATGTCTAAATAATGGCTTCACCTCGGCGTTATAATAGGCGAAGTGTTGAACAAATAAAGTTTTTTTTGGCGTAGAAAAAAATGGAAGAATCAAAGACGCATTTGCGAAAAAAAGATGATTTGAATATGCCAAAACTTATGTAGAACATCAGTAGAAATAAATGGAGGGATGAAAGTAGACAAATTGGTACCTTAGAAATATGAGACTAACAAAACGCTAAAAAAGAGAAAAAAAGGAATTTCCTCCTAGGTTCGGACGAAAATTCTTCCAAGACCTATAAAATTACACTGCGTCATTCGTTATACTAATCAGAATAAAAGCACCGAATAGACGCCGTGGAATTGAAGAGAATATGATGATATACAGCCTCAGAT
The DNA here is from genome assembly GCA_019097775.1 of Moniezia expansa. Classification (NCBI taxonomy): domain Eukaryota; kingdom Metazoa; phylum Platyhelminthes; class Cestoda; order Cyclophyllidea; family Anoplocephalidae; genus Moniezia; species Moniezia expansa. The sequence goes on from JADFDV010000052.1 coordinate 1,883,320, forward strand.
TACCGCTATGAAGACTAACCATAAATTGATTGTACAAGCATGCCTTCGTTTTCTCAAGACCACCAACATCATTCCACGTAACATCAGGAATCGTGACGAATTCTGCGGTATTTTTGACGGCAGGAATGACGCTATTTAACGCTGCCTCCAATACATCTCGAGTGACCCGACCCGGCGCAGAATTGCACTGAAATCAAAAAAAAACTATAGAGATTAGTGTTCTCCATATTTTGCACTAGGCCGAACGATTTGAGTTCTTTGCGTTCAGTTAATCGGACAAACATGCTTGACCGTTTCGCCTCGGATTCATCTGATTTCAGTACACTCGTTGGCGCTTTCAGAGCCTACGTCTCTCCCATTATCGCGATTCTCGGAATCATTGGAAACAGTTTCATTATTAGTATTTTCTGGCGCGAGAATCCTCGCACTCGATTCTCTATCTTCAGCACCAGCTTAGCCATAGTTCACAACGCCTCCTTAATTCTCAACACAATATTGGATGACTTCTTTGGTAGGGGCCTAGACTACGCTACCAATGGAACCTTCCGCATTAAAGTAGACGCAATTTCAAAGACGAATTGCAAGGTGTTCGAGTACCTCCCAAGTACCATGTACTTCGCTTCTTCCTATTTGGTGGTTGTGTTCTCCGTAGACCGGGTTCTTACTACCTATTATCCGATTAAATTCTACGCTTGTTTGTATTGCAGGCAGGCTATTTGGGCCTGTCTGGTGGTTTTCCTGCTCGGAGCCGCGGGAAATATCCCTATTCTAGTGGTGAGGACAATTCAAGGTGGTGTATGTAGAATGGACCGGGAAAGTCAACCGCAACTAGCTGATTTCGTTATTGTATTTACCACAATAGTGACATTCTTCTTGCCCGTGATGTTTGTGCTCGTTTTTAACCTGGTAATAATTATACGAATGTGGAAAGCTCAAAAGTGGCGAAAGGTGGTGGCAGCAGGACGATGGGGAGGAATTCAGGAGCTTGGACGGATTGCAGGTCACTTAGGAATGAGTAGCTGCTTCCTTCTTCTTTACCTCCCACTTGTAATAGTCGTGCTGATGAGGCTGCATGTCTCCGTAACATTGGGAGAAAAGGACACTCCCAGGGCTATTCAAATTGTCAATTTGAGCAAATTCTTTTCCTCGCTTAAGGACGTTGCATACGCAGCGAATTGCTTAATCTACGCTGTATTTCTACCCAAATTTCGATCCAAGCTAATGCTCCGATTGCGTATTTTTCAGTGAATAAATATAGAAACTTGCTTCGTTAGAAGAATCTTCTGATTTTGAGATAAGTTCCATGTGCAGAGCTTGAACAAGACGGAGTAGATCACCAGCTTCATAACCGGGCGTACGATGAGCTATTTCACGAATGGATAAACCGTCAGTCAAAGAAAGCGCCACTTTGACGGTAGAGTCGATGTCTGCCTGCCCCTCAATTAAGAACTGAGAGAGGAGGCTAAAAGGAGAAACATGGTTAGAAGTAGAAATAATACCTCAAGCGGCATGACTCTTCCATCATTCCAAAAGTGAAACGATGAGTGAACAAGTCCGTAACGTCCTGTGGAAGACTCGCAAACAAGCGTCGAGTCTCGCCGACGACTGTTACTCCTGTTCCAATACATTCTGGATGGACGCATAAGGAGACACCTTGTGATCGAAAGCTTACTTGGTAGAAGCTCTTCCTTCAACAAAGATACAACTCGAAAACTCCCAACGGAAGCATTATGCTTCTCTATGAACTCGATAGCATTAATGTGAAGAATACAGGGTGCATTTTCCTAATCGATTCGGAGGTCAATAAAGATCTTTCCTACCTTCGCTTGGATGAAAATCTCGCGCCAGGAACGGACGGTGGAGTTGATGACGCCTACGGTTACCGAGAGATAGTTAACTTTGAGCGTCTAACAAAGAGCATAAGCCAAGTTAGAACATCAATTTACCCCCGCAATAGATTTTATAAGTTTGGTTTTTCCACAAGAGGGTGGACCGTTAATTAGTACAGTCGGGAGGATACCTAAAGAATCTCCGGCAGTTAAGTAATATTTAAGCGCCAGATTAACTTGTTTCTAACAAAACAGAAAATTAGCGACAATAAAGCAAACCAGGAAGCTTTCGGGTATGGTGTTTATAATATCCTCGACTTTATTTATAGGGACAGAACAGGGAATATCACCCTCTAAATATCAATTTTAGGCGAGAAATTCAACAAACTCGACGTTGATGATACTCTCCGTTTTTTTGGAATGTCTACATCAGAAGCTTCTATCTCTTCACGGGGCCGTTTCGAATTTTTTAACGTATCTGGACTACTTTCTACTTCAGCTAATTTTTTCTGCGCATATTTTAAAGCTAAATGTAATTTCCCGTAGCGTACTTAACAAACCATTGAAAGCATCTTTTCGCCAGTTTTTGACGTTATCTTTGGTGCATGGCGTTGAATTAGTGTCAATAATAAAGTTTTTAAATTCTGGCAAAGAGGAGGGATCCTCAGCATTTTCTAAAAACTAGACAAAAGATAATATATAGTAATAGGTCTCACGGATTCTGCTAGAGGAATCAGATATTTCCGCTGAATCACTAAATAATCGACGTCAGACGAGACGTCCATGCGGGTGAAAAGCAGAAAGACAACTCGCACACTTATAAGGTTAAGCTAATTAAAAACCCAATTGACAAGTCCTTCCAAATAGTAAAGGCAGCCAACTGAAAGAAGGCTTAAAAAAATATGTTTGAATATTTTTTCCCGTTGGTGATGCATTTCTATCGAATTTGTGGCATCATCGGCTGGACTTTAGTTTATAATAAAATCATGATGTAAATATTTTCTTGTGAAATGATGATTCTCCTCTGATGAAATATTTATGGACTCCGCGGAGGCACAAGCCTAATCATATTTCGTCTTTGTGCCGAGAGGCCAGCATCGGTTATTGATCGGATGAAATTCAAACAAATGGCTGTTGGATTTGAACATGGCTTTAATTCGCAGTAATGTTACTGGCCATTGTGATTCGTAGACTTTTAAGAGCACTTGTAATCTGATCCTCGATATTGGATAGAAATGATAACTCTATTACGTGCTACTGAGCTTAAAATCTAAGGGCATATATTGGGGGACTTGGAAAAATTCTTCACTTGTAGAGGACGGTAAATCCATTAGACAGAGAAAAAAGTAAGCAATCTTTGAATACACTTTAGTGGGAAAATTGGATCTGCTAATTAGTTAAGAGGAATTATGATGTTGGCATCAGAGCACTGAGCATTGTAACATAAGTTCACTTCGGTCTATAATTTACTCGGCTCACATAAAATGTACAACGTAAATAAGCGAAATCTAAAATTGAGTGTTGACACTTGCAAAAGCATTGGTAGCCAGATATCGGGATTTTTACTTATTTGTTCAAGCATCAATGCAGTCTTTGATACATGAAAATCAAGGCCAGGTTAAATTTTCTAAGCGATTTTTACTGCTACACTATTTACAGATAATACCTCCTAAGGATGAGCGAGTGGGAAAAAGTAGACGAAGAGAGGATCAATTTATCAGTTTAGGCAGTTATTTTGTTAGAAAAATCTAAAAAAACGAAGTCGAAACGATGCAAAGGAAAACTTTAGTGATGCGCGCGTCTCTCGTTTCTAACTTAGATTATGCTACGAAGTGAGGTAGCATTTGCAAAAAATAAATTTCTTACCCAATCATGCATTGATCCTGCTCAAACTCTCAAGATCATTCTTGAAACAAGTACTTTCATGCAAGGCTTACTTAAATTTATCTTCCCTTAAACTAGTTATATTGATATAGACTTAACAGGCACATCAGATTCAATTGATAAAAACTCTTAAAGAAATATTCTTCTACCTAAGTTTGCACCAATGATCAAAGAGATTTGGTACAGGCTCCGATAAAGGCTCTCCATGGCCAGCTTCCGAAAGCCGATTCCATTCTCCTGTAATCGATTCGCCTGATCCTCTTGCGTAGGAATAGGAGTCTACTCAGTGTGAGTATGGGGGTTCTTAAAGAGACAACGCTACTGACGAATGCAATGACACATCGCATGATATCTGTGCTCATGAAAGAATGGTAGGGGGAAAAAAAATTTGTGTGGAATCAAACAATTTAAAATTATTTGAAATGCGTCAGATTAACGAATGAATGAAGGTAAATTTAATGCTCGGAAAGTCATTGCGAATATACTAAGTAGTTAAAGTGAGAGAAAAGTTATAGGGAACTTGCGAAAAACTGTGTTTTTTGGTTGTTATGGATTTCATAGAAGCAGCTCGTGATTCGGATAGATAATGCAGACGTGGTTCCATGGCTATATAGAAGTAAATGATCCTTCACTTATTTCCTTATGGATCAGGGATGTATTTCGGGGCCACTATAAAAATATTCCTGTTTGTCTTTGCGGTGTCAGAACAAATTTAACCAGAGGATTTTCTTTATCATTTACTCCCCACCTATTAGGGCAAGTCTCAGTTAATACAGAAGACAGTAAAAGCGTTTATCACCGTCTTTGGTTCTCTGGGCCCTTCTCCGGCTTGGATTCATCGCATGGGTAGCATTGCAACTTCGTTGTGACACCTCGTGCGTCTTCGACATTGTAAAGGCAGACAATCTTCATACCTCTTCCAGGAGTCTTTTCAACTTCTTCATTGCTACATGCAGGCACATTCCACAGTCCAGCTTGAGACCATGAACCCAAATTTTTACCTCGTACCTTTTTTACCAACCCTTACGAGGTTTACTTCTGCTGCCATAATCTAATTTTATACATCTGGAGGGTGATTTGTCCCATCCGGTCGCAATTCTCATTGGCCCCCAGAGAGTTGCCCCTGGGTTTGCCGGTGGTCACCACGAGGAGGTTGATAGTGTGTTTGACCACCAGTCAGAGGAGATAAAATTTGTCTTACACATTGACACTTAGTATAAACAACAAAAAGTAAAGCATTTTAAGCTGGGAAACTATCTGAGTGGATTAAAAATGGCAAGTAAACACTGAAATAGAGACTTTTCTGAGGTAGTTCTTCTACAGTTAATCTCAAATAAAGTTCCTTCCGCAGAACTGGCCGAGAATCTGTCCCAAAAAAAACACCTGATCACTGTGTCTTAGGAGAAATTCGGATCTATAGATGCCAACGCATTGCTTGTTTAAAAAGTAAATTCAAATTGAATGAGCCTAGTATTTGCGAATCCTGGACTTGAGCCACCCTTGGAAAAACGGATGGATTTTCGTAACTTTGGGCATCTACCCGATTACCTTGTTTCTTATTTTTTTGGATTCCAAATTTTATATACTTTTCGTGGCTGCTGCATATTGACTAGTGTGGCCCTTATTGGAATCTTGCTTACGATATTATTCTAATGCACAGCATTTTGATGGTACAGTAAGTCTCGATTAGGCTTCCAGCCAAAACATCCTTTCAATTCTGAACAAACCCTTGTGCTAAGCCTCCTGCCATATCTGCGAAAAAATTAATTGTCATTCAAATTTTTTTTCGAAGAACCTCATCGATCGCAGCCTGTGATCTTTTCACTACCAATCTCTTGGTTAAAAGACACAGCAAACTAGGAAAAATCTTTCTTTTCCAGTTAAATCCAAACGCATTAATTATAAACAGAAAAAATTTATTCGACACAGTGTACGTTTCCGTAAAATTTGCAGTTGTTCATAGTTGTAAATATGTCATAATAAAGGGAGGCATTATGTTAGCATTACGATTTGCCGAGTTCAAATCGGAACGGGTGACACTCGTGAGGTATGATTTGTGACAGTTGCGTTAACAGAATCGTATGGTTGAGAAACTGCAGTAAAAAAATGTTGAGAGAGCCTTGGTAAGTTGAAGATCTGCAGATGAACAGAAAAACTTTACGTTTAAGCCACGTTATTGGTATGCAAATAATAAACCGGATCGAAATTTAAAAAAATCAATCAAAGGTCTGTAAATACGAAGTCTTTCCTACAAGCATTCCCAACAAAGTAATTTTCAACCTTGAGAGCGGCATTTTGTTTGTTTTTGTTGAACTTTGTTAAAACGACCGAATAGGAACTGAGCATTTGTTCAATGAGGTGGGTATTGGTCTGTATTGGGAATCTGTTTCACATTGTGTTTTTTTTTTAGTTCTTCTAATCCAAAATGTTGTTTTGCTACTGAATCACTGTTGAATCGCTACAGAGCGTTAATAAAATATAAAGGATGTGTGCGGAAACTGCCTTTTCTGTAGATATTGAATTTAATTATCTGTATCCCATATCGCTTATTATTCTTATTAATTATTTTAAAGTTTTTGAGTTCGCCCATCCTTCATTTAGGTGTATGTTTAATATTTTTTTGACAAATTTTCTTTCTAAACGCTTATACGGTAATTGTGATTAACGTTGACTGGTTTTAATTGCATGTTTTCAACAGGCTTTGCTTCTTGAATGATTTCCTTAGTTCGCTAAGTGTTATCTAATGCTGTCTGAAGCGCGCATTAGCAAAACCGATTCTTCAAAGGTGGAAATCGCACCAATTTCGAAGTTCAACTGCCCTTCTCCAAATCGGCATAAAAGTGTCCGTTTCCCTGAAAATGAGGAACAATTAGCCACTGAATTCAAGACTTCTGGATGCGAGGCTTGGTGTATTGGTTAGTCCTGTTGATTAATAAAACTTTTTTTCTGATGTTTGATGGTTAAGACTTCACTAATATTTTCGATTTTTTAGATCCAGACACCCCAAACCATATAATTGTTGATAAATACGCAGAAACCTGTTTAAAACTTGGTCGTCCCCCTCTTTCAACTATCATCGAACAGCTATCAGTTAGTAATCACTTTCTTAACTTTATAAAATTTTGATTCTGTATTCAAACTTGCAGAAGATCACTACCCCTCTTACGAAGACTCGAATCCCTGGCATAATGCTCAAAGGCACTCAGCTCATCAAGGAAGACATCGAGGCCCTTGAAGAAGTCTTTAAATATTGCCAAACCTACCATTTGAGCTTTGAGAACACTAATCTTACTGAAAAGGTGAGTTTTTCTTTTTGTTGGCTCAGTTTACTTCTCCGTTTGCTCTTTACGATTGTACGGACTTGTTGTTTAGATTCCTATAAGAAGAATCGTAGTTGTTGCGTATTTGATAATTTTAGCCCTTGAGGTTGCTTCTTGAAGCGTTGGACTACTACGCACCCTGCAGCGAACTCTGTCTTGCTCGGAACAAGAGTATTGGCAATGATGGTATCAGGATTGTTTCCGCCTTTGTCTCAAAAGTACGTCTTAACTTGCTCTTGCATGAAAATAATGTGCTCGACCATTCACTGTTGACGCATTTGTTTCGTTTCCTTCACTGTGGTCGCTTAAATTCTTTTCGAAATCCATTGTCTGCCATCTTGTTTATTCTTATGATAATCTGATTGAGGCCATTTCATTTGGCCTTTATTTGCTCCGATAAGACATGAAACCTCTGTTGATAATAGACTAGCTCTTTACATTATCATTTAGAGTTGCTTTAAGGCCTTTGAACACACATGTACGAATCCTCTAGTTAAGCACCTTACACGGTTTTCGCACTCAGGTCTACGTATCCGGAATTTGCAGATGGTTGTTTGTACGGTTCAATTATTTTCAGTTCTGATGCTCCTTATGGATTCCTGTTTTTCTTCAACCGAATTCTGTTGACAACGTCTTTCCCTATCTCGGGATAGGTGCATGCAAAAAGTCCGTTATAATCTAACTGGGGGCATCTTGAGTGGAAGATCGCATTAAATTTCTATCTTGAAATTCCTAAAGAACCGACAAATAAGATCGAATGTTAAGGAGTAGTCTACTTAATAATGACTTTGTTGGATTCTAATGTATCATGCTTTGTGGCAGGCGAAATAGTCATGACCCATCAGCAAAATACTAGTTTTCCTACAAAACAAGCTGATTTCCTGACAGTTAAGTACTCTCGAGTGTTAAAGTTGTAGGAGTTTCCGCCTAAACGTCTCCTTCCTATTTACGTTCTCATCTCTTCACACGCTTTGAAACATGATATATGCGCTGCCTAATTTGATTTGTATTTAAGGTAGTGATTTATTACACACTGCGTTTTATTAAAGCATGCAACTTACCCGGGGCAAGTAGTCTTGCACTTCATATTTAGGCATATTTTAAAGCCACTACACTTTCATTCCTCTTTGTCCTAGCATTATAGATCTTTCTAACCGTGTCGGACCTTCTGTTTCAGTATCCTCAGTTGACCTGGCTCGATCTTCATGGAATACCACTGTTGTTAGAGGATGCAAAGAGTCTCCGTTGGGCAATTACTGCCCAACGCCAAGAGGCTCAAAAGATTGTCACCAACTTTCTTGCCGTCTGCACCGGTCAGGAGCCTGTCAACCCTGATTCTGCGCGTGACGCTAAGGAAGAGTTTGAATCATTTCAATTGACCTTTGACGCTTACATTTCAAGGTGCTCAGCTACTCCTGCAGAATTGAATACGTTATCAGGCGCGCTTCAACGTCTTCCACCCATGTGCCTTCGTGGACTGCATCTGGGCGAGACTGGTCTCTGTGGCGTTGCACTCGCGGACATCGCTGCTGCTATTAGATTGGCGGCGCATTTGCGAGATTTGAGGCTAAATGGAAACAACATGAACGCTAATGATATTGGAATCCTTGCTCCTCTGCTGAGGTATCATCCTAATCTCCAGGTTCTCGATCTGAGTCATAATAACCTCGGGGTTAGTCAAAAAAATGTGGTTGAACTTTTGCACGGCCCCGCTATTTTTCTTTGCAATGTATGCGAACAGTTCCAGAATTTATATTTTTTAGGCTGACAGAATACACCGTCGAGGAAATCAGCAGGCACTTATAATGCTGTTTCTTGGCTCGAATGAGGACATCGATGAGTATCGAACCATAACCAAATGGCATATGATATAATATGGATTAGATCCAGGGAGAGAAAGGCCAAGTCAGCCGTCTAGATATCAAATTAATCCAATATTTTATAAGATGGACAGGCCTCTAATCAGCCACCATCACCCATCCAATCCACTTCGGTTTTGATTATGGTAGAATTGCTACTCGCACCTCCGCATCTCCATTTGGATGACATCGTGTTATTGAGACTTGCGAGTCACGAGTTTGACAATTCTTGATTGGTCAGTAGGACAAGCCCTAAGAAACTAACCTGAACATCTCAAGGAGCATCTGGAACTCAAAATGTTACCGTCCATTCTGAAGGTTGCTTTCGTAACGCTTTTTCTTATTAACGAAGTAAACAATAAATATAGAGGCAAGTAAGCAGTCATTGACTGGATGCGGCTGTATCAGTGGTCTGAATTGAGTGACATTGTTATTATTTTTTACTGCAGAACCATATGCCCAACTGTTATGAGCAGAATCCACACACCTGTATTTGATTCCCGATCGATGCGTTAGTGGTGAGTATGGTGGCTGCTCAGTTGACGTTTTAAAGTTCATATATTCAAGAGAGCGTACCCATCTTTCGCCTTTTTGCCAAAAAGTTCTCCAATGTTATGAAGTGACTCCAATATCATAAATTTTCTGTGTTGAGAATGAAAACCTGTCTCAGCCTCGAAATTGTCACACAATTACAAGCGTATCCTGCCAGAAATCGGCTTCGTCAACACTAATTTTGTAGTGCGGTGTTTTTAAGCCGTTCAAGTATGATACTCACAGCCTCTATATATTACCACCTAACGCTTCCTAACTCGAACACTGAAGTCCCTTTGACATTTAAAAAAGGGCTGCGACAGGTCCTATCATCCATCTGATTATCACCGGGAATAGTTGCAATGGAGCCCTAAAGATCACTAGAACGGAAACTAATTGGCAGTCAGTATGAACCTGCGAGAAGATAATTTGACTTGGCACACTACCATTCCGTGATTTATTCTCCTTCTACACGATAAGCCTCCAAAACTCGTTTGGTTATTAGTCTTAAGTATATATAATCGCCTTTCGATAAATAAGCAATTCTATTGCAAAACAGTTGCGTCCACAGAGAGCTTCAGCAGTCTTTTTATTTACTTTTAATCTTTTGGAACTTTAGGATGAAGGCTTTCGACTGCTGTCAAACTCTATCGCTCACACTTCCTATCCCTCCAGCGTCATGGAGCCGTCCTTAAAAGGGATTCAAGAGAATGTCTGCAATCTACGTCGGATATACCTTTCCGCCGCAGGTCTTTGTCCCACCGGCGCAAAGCACTTCGCCTCCTGCTTTCCAGCCCTTGTCAACCTCACTCATCTCGAATTGAGCGGTAACCCTCAATTAGGTTGTCAAGGCGTAATTGCCCTGCGGTCCGCTCTTCAAGCCTATACTCGCAAACGCCTCGTTTATCTCGGTCTGGCCAACTGCGGTCTCGCATGCCAAGGAGCTATCGCACTGGCTGAAGTCCTAGGGGACTCTCCTCGTGTCCTTCGACGAATTGATCTCACTGGTAACCACATTGCTGAAGCGGGCTTAATGGCGCTGTCCAAATCCATCCCTTATTGTGGTGGATTAGTACTTTTACAGGTGATTAAAACCAAGATCGATCTATAAACGGATGCATATTTACTGGACGCAATATTTATCTCTTTTCAGGGTCTTGAGGATAACAGGCCGATTGAAAGACCGCGTGTCGTGGAATCGAAGGATGGTCCAGTCGATGGGGACCATTCACAACTGAATGGGAGATCAGTACCGCCTACAGCCCCTGAAATAAGTAAAAAATTTACGGTGAGAGACAATAATAGCTCTATTGATTGGAAGCTTTGGCTTTATTGGAGGCTATGGAGGTGTTGGACGATTGGTCCCTTTGTCTCATATCCTTTTCAGAATGCGGACCATGCCATTGCTCAATCAGAGATTCTCTCTAGATCTGACTAGATCGATCTGATTAAATCGACTTGGTCGATCACTTCCTTCTAATTCAAGGACAATCGTTCAACCTCTCGTTTGTCAAGTGTGTGTTTATGGTCAGTTACCCTGGCGCAACGAGGTCTGATAAATAATGGCAAAACCAGAATAGAAAACTCCTCTGGTAGCTGAAATTGTAACAGCCTTCTGCTAGTGTTCCTTTTGCAGTGAAAGCTCCCATCCAGAGATCCCACTGATGTCGCGTTGACCATTTCGTTCTAATTTAACGTTCTTTTTAAGCGTTGCGATGTTGATAGTCACGAAGTTAGACCTACTGCGAAGGATTGTCGGTCATTTCCAGTCCTGTCCGGAGTACTTAGTGTAGTAGGCACGCAGTAATACAGTGCACAGCTGCTGAGGAACTCACCCTGAATAACCCTAAAGATACCTCAACGTGGCTCTTGTCTGGTGCTGTTTGGCATCGTACATATCTTAACATTGCTGGCCCTCATTCTCTTTACTTGGCATGTGTTGATGGTACGTCACTTAGGTGGTGCCTCTTGTTGTCGTGAAAGTACCAAACGTTATTCGCCAAAACTATTCTTGATTGATGCATGGCTTCGTGATCTCCCCGATTCCGAAATGGACAAATTTATATTAGTGGACATTTATTTTTTAGCTTATTCGTTAAAACCATCCGGACATCATGAATATATTTCATCAAGTCTAAATCGAACAATCCCATTAAGGTTTACTTAAACGGAATGAATTCTAGATAAGCTGCAGCTACTTGAGAGGTCTTTATACGATCGGGACACATAGAGAAGGGATGGAATGTCGGACATGCAAACGCAAGCACTTTTAGACAGACTGTTTTTGAGGATACCGAAGCTGTTGACTGCATTCAAACTGGAATCAAGCGCTACCGCTCTCGTCCAGATCAATAGGCGGTGTGTCCGCGTCATGGCTTGTCCCGGAAGATGTGCTCTGAATGCGCCCATCTACATCTCGGAGGCCTATCAGTCATATTGGCTGGGTCTTTTTCACATTGGATTTTGATAAATCGTGGTTGCTGCGCATGCCTCGCGAAAAGTGGCTGCTTGCAGAAGAATGTATAGAATTGGAGCATAGTTTATTTCTAAAATGTGTATCCACTAATTGTGAGGGTATGCTTGACCACTATTGGCCACCCCACTTTAAATAATTTAGCTCATTGTTTCTTAACCGGCGCCACATAATTCACTGAAGTCAATGTTTTGGTTGCATTTTTTATGTTTAAAAGGCGCGTTTGTACATTGATACTCCCATTTCCGTGAAGGAATCAATCTTCAGAATGCAAAACCTTGATTTAGTGTGTTATTCTTCCATGTTCTTGGTAGCACAAAGTTGATCAGACCTGAGTAGACACTTGATGAGACGGCTTGGAGGTGGTTCCAAGTCTTCTCTCGACTTTACAAGGAGCATCCATCTAACCTTTAGCGTCCATAATTCGGTTTTTACGTTGCTGTCCTCAGCACCCTACTTTCATCTCCAAAATTGAACACTGTCGTGTTTAAGCTTTTCGGTGAGTTTTACTAACTCATAATTAGAGTGCGGGCTTCATTTCGAATGGTTCAATAGCACTACATGAATTTATCGACGAGATACCCCGAGGTTTCCAGAAATTTTGCCTAAAATATCAAAAAATTGCTTAAGTGTCTACTTGAGGCTCGATAAAAATTAGCAGCACTTCATTGTTGTCAATTTAAGTGGCAAATGAAAACTCCAAAGCTTTAAAATAAACAAGTATTTATACATGCATACACTTTTTGTTTTCAGTTGCGCATCGCCCGGTTTGTGCATCCCTGCCATGACCTCTTATTACCACGACAGTGAGAATTGAATGGGGATCGTTGCTTCTATAATCGTGAATGTGAAACGTGGCTATCATTCAGACGTTTTTTTCAATGAAATAACATAAGAGAGAGAAGTTCGTACGCTGAAATCCACTACAATGAAATCTAATGGGAATCAGGTTTGGTCGAAAAACTAGATACGTTGGTTTGTGGAGGGTATTCAGTGGCTGAAAAAAGTTTTAGGGATAGGGCCTGCAAAGAGTGCAATTTCTGTACAATCGTTTACTTCTTTCGAGATGTTGACTTAATTGAACTTAAACAATCTGAAGATCTTTGGAAGCTGGAATATAATGGCTCAGATCCCTCTTGATTAAGTAGCTCTTTTTTAACTTGTTTGTAGACATCTTTGATGGATCGTCACAACACCTCAAGACCGAAACTCTGATTTCTCATCTGCCTCTATTAATGTCTCCGTATCTGTTGACAGCCAACTCCTTAGAGCACGCAGTTGCGTCGATAAAGCCAATTGTTATAGAAGTTCTGAGACTAGCTGTCTATTTCCCAAGCCTTTTAAATTATTTAATTCAAAATAGATTTACAATGTTTGTAGATTTCTTTTAAGTTGAATCACCATTTCGCCCTTCCCATGGATTCATTATTATTTGAAATACTGAAGTGTTGTTTCCGAGAGTTGGTCTGTGCATTAAGTAGTCCCATTAATTTTTTTCCGAATGGTTGATTATACCTAGAACTATGTCAAGAGACCAGTCAAATAGCACTGTATCAATTTTCTTTCAGTTATTCCGGCTTCCCCGAGCGCCAGCCATGCCGAAACTCCTAACTGCCAATTCAAACAACTTGTCGATTCGGCACCGGCGTCGGTCGAATAGTCGAACCCCGACCGTCTTAGAGCCCTCACAACTCAGTTTAGACCTGCTTCAGATTGTTCATCTCCAATTAGCGGCAAACCTGGACAATTACCTTGCTTCACATGGGCGAAACGATGGTAAAAAGGAGTAAGCTTAATTCATTCATCCATTCCTGCTTTTATTTAAAGCAAAAGATTGTACATGTCTGAACTGATGGCAGGACTCATTTACACGAGCTGTCTGGGAACCTCAAACAGTAAAAAGGTTACTAACACAAAAAACATGATATCAGCTCAAATCTTTTATTTTTATTTTGGTTTGACACGGAGGTAGTAAATTCCATTTTTTTCGAAGCTTGTTTTCATCGAAGAGATGGATCACAACCTTTTAGATGACGTTTTAGCTAAATTTGAACTTTGCAAGTTCCGAAACCATCTCCTACTTAATCTACTAGGGTTTTTTATTTCCTCCCATGGTCGTTTTTCATACATCTTTTTGTAATCCATACGTTAGCAAGATCTTGATGGATCACTGTCAGCCCTTCGGACTTTTTGCATCAGCTTAGATTTGTCAGATCTAGTATTTTGCATGAGGGTAATTGGATATGAAGTGCTCCAGCCTGATTTTTCTGTAAACAAGTTCTAAAGCTTGTAAAAAGATGCCAAAAACCTAAAACTCCGAGAGAGAGACTATTTCTTGCAAGGGCTTTTGCAGTATGACTTTTGGAGCTTTCGACTTCCCAAGTTTCTTACTAATGCCTCAAGGCACTGTAAAGTGCTATCTAGTTAAAGTGGCTTTTGTTTGGTTGGTATCTTCGCTCACATTATGTGGCATATTCAAGTCCACATCGGATCTGAACTAAGATTAAAACCAAAACGTTGGCTTCTATCTTTCGTTCTAACTCTTCTTTCATTCGTTTTGCTAGAGAAAAGAGATTTACCGACTTAATCCGATGGTTGGGCAAGGTCGAAAAACATTCAAGAGATTCCTGCAGACAGCTGAACATAGATTTCGGTATACATTCATATTTTCTAGAAGTACATCATCGAAACTTCTTTGGAGCAGTGGTTCGTTACTTTAGTTCTGAAGGGTTTTGTTAAAAGAATGGACAAAATCATACAAGACATCTTTAAATGATCTCTCGATCCGTAAAGATTGGCACACGAAAGAACAACTTTCCTGCTAATCATTTCACCATGTCTACCAATTTCTTCCAGAGCTCTGACGAATCACATTCCCTGTGTTGTGCGGGTCAGTTCTTGAGACGGTCTTCTGCTCACAAATACAATCCTCTTTGAATTGGTTATTAACTTTCGACTGTCGTACTTCGCAAAAGTCCTATTTCAGAAATATGTAATAACAGTTCAATAATTCTGGTCATTGTTAAGTTATTTAGATGATTTCCGATGTGATCTCAGATCACAAAATTGATGTAAGTTCATAAACAACTTCCATTCCTCAAAGGCGGATTGTGAAAAACTTAATCAGCTAATGGCTTCAATGATCTGTTTTCGTAATTACCTCTTAACTAAAATTGCCGTGCCGTTTTGGCAGTTTAAATGCTAATGTTTCAGAAAAATAGGTGTACTATCTGTAAGGTACTAATTTTCATACTAAATTCTCTCAATGGACATAATCTCGTGCTAGCCTTAGTACTACATTGATCAGTTCATCTTTCAACGTCATGAGTTGCGAGTTTATGGCTAGCACGTAAATTTCAGCACTTTTTGCACTGATTATATAGATAAATATGTATTTACGTTTTTATGGTTGAATATATAATCGGAAATTTCTTAAGCGTTGCACTATTCTAGCCGAGTTTGATGAAAGTTGAGCTAAAGGAGATGAGCTGACCTTTCACAAGAGCAAAAACTCCTAGACAAGAGAGGAAGTTGTCTATGAGTAAAATCTTGCTGGTCTTGCCTGTAAATTGAGATACGGGTTACACAAAGCTCTCAAGAAATGAATCCTCCCGAGACATTCAAGTGCTTAGTCGTTTCAAATTTTGTTTGGGGTGTACCATCTATTCTCCCAATCAGAAGAATGGGATTTCGCCGCTATTAAGTAAAATGCACAAACCCAAGAACTTATTTAAATAAGACATTCGTAGCTGACATTCTAGCTTCTTTTAGTCTTCATTCTTATTTCAAGCCCTTTCCGTGCGTATGCAGCTCTTGACTCAAGGGTTCGTTATTTATGTGATTTTTAAGGTGCCATTTAGTAATTGACAATTCCTGCACGTTTTTTTCTTTCCTTTATCTAGAATTCACTTCACCTCTTTTGTGTGCTTGTCGATGCCTCACGCAGACCGGTGCTTGTATGCACTGGATCAACCTATTCAGTATCTCTTCATTTTTGATCTAGACCTGTAAAGACTTAGCATAACGCCCCAGATTGAGCCACAATCGTCCCAGACTCTCGCTAGCAGCTGAAAGCTGCTGTCCAGGCTAAGCGCCAATCGAAATATTAACATTTTGCCGGAGGATACACTTTTTCCAGTATGGCATCATCTCTAGCAGCAAGTCAGATAATTTCTCATGGGTTTCTCGTAGTCCCTGAGTTGGGTAAATGGTATTAAATATTTAAACATTAAAGTTCCTCAATAGTGAAGCAGTCGCTTAAGCTGCTGACACATCAGATGGTGCACATCCAGCGACTGTAATGCTCAACCATAGGTTAGTGTTGGTCAACAAAGGGTCAAGGTATCCCCCGACCTTCTCGATGTGAATTTGAAAAGCCATTTATGTGCACTGTGGGTTTGAGTGAACAAAGTCCTTATTCTGTCTGCAAAATCGGCAAAAATGCTTAAAATGAAAGTTTAGGTTGGTGAATAGAATAGAATAGAAATTCAGCGGTCGTAGATACTGACTAACCTTGTAAAGTTTCGTGTTTGTTCCTTTCTAAAAATTATTACATCCTTCACTGGATCAGATTAGAGAATGAGGGACCAGCCAGGAAGAGATTAATGTCCCCTCATACAGCTTCGAAACTCGTTGGCGTACAGTCGTTGAACGGATAACCCAAGCTAGAGGGATATTCTAGCCAGAGTTCCTCAGCTAGAGTATATCTTAAACTATCTCTATCCAATTCGTTGTTGATTATTTTCAATGGTTTGCCTGTAACTGCTCAGAAGATGTATTAAATATTACATGACAGGAAGGCACAAGAGGGGCCTAACGTTTCCAGAATTCAGGTGGCTGAGTTCATCTTGGTTATCGAAGAATTGACTTTGCCTGGCACTAATGAAATAAGTTATCATTCACGTTTTGATTTGTTGTTTTGATGCGTTTTTTTTTTCCATCTAAGTAGATCATCAGAACGCCAGGGTCTAAGTTTCTTCCGGGGCTACGTGCGCTTTCCGCCCTCGACGAAACCAGGGCAGCGAGAAATCGATCCCCGACACCTCTGTGGTGATACAAGTGAGAGCGAATTAAGCGAATCTGACTCCGAAGAGAGTCTAGTGATTGGAACAAAAAGATCCTCCGAGCAGAGTCTTGTTAATCAACAACCTCTTGCAGACAATGAGGACTTTTTGAGATCAGCTTGTTTGTGACTTGCTTCTTTCCCTCCTCTCTCCCTCCTCCCCTCTCCCTCGGCTGTGATGTATTATAAGAGGGGTACCTCGCTACCAAAGTTTTTGCATGAAAAAAAAAGCAAATAATGATGTCTTTAGACTCTGCATGAAAACTCTAACAGGGAGTAGGTTCTCTCACTCTTTTGTAAAAAGAGTTGGGGAAACCATTTACCGAAGTGTGGACGATTTCGACTGACATTCAAGTTAAGTTTGATGAACAATCGGGGAGGGGTGGGGAGTAGTAGTGGTTAATTAGTAAGCCATAATATTGAATGCGAGTGGTCATCAAGTATCAGTAATATCTTCTGTACTAAATTTATTAAAGCAAGCTCTGGTATGCGGTTTGGAGGAGGCAGTTCTCTAGCAGAATGAAACAATTGGTTTTGATAGATACTATCGTTTATCATGGTTCCGTTAATTTTTTGACCGATACAGCGATCCGCATTTGCTCTCTTGGTTCGCCATTTGCCTAATAAGAGTTGGCAATGGAAGTTTTGGCCTGTGAATACTCGTCGCAGGAGCTAAGGAAGCCTAATCTTCTGCCTTGCCGACACTTGTTGCACTACTAGTTTTAGAATGATGTGGAATGCCTAGCTAAACTCATTAAGCTCGGTTGATTGGGCTCAGTTGACAGATCGCCAAGATTCTCATGAGTGGGATCGGAGCTATCACCAGTGGTTTCAGAAATAGACCTATCGAGACCAAACCTAATCATAGAGTGGAGTTGAGTGCTGCCAGATTTTACGTCTGCTTGAAGAAAGTGCTGACAAAAGATGGTATGCTATTTTACATACTGAGTGAATGTGTGAGGGTTGTGTGTTTTAGATATTGGAGTAATGATGTACCGGGTATCAGTACAGCCCATCAGCTGACACCTATTTGAAAGCCAGTGTTTAAAAAAACCGCCTTAACTGGTAAAAAACCTCCTCTTTAAAGCACAATTTTGACAATTATTTTTTTTGACATAGCCAAAACGGTAAATGCGCTAGTCATCCGAACAAACCAATACTGGTCTATATTACATTGAAATAAGCCCAAACCCTTGGTGAAACGCTTATAATTAATGAAATAGACTATAAATGCACAGGCTTTTAAGTAAAGCTTGGCTAACATTAAGTGTACCCACGACCCAAGTGAAGCGGTAGTGTGATTTATTCAGGCAGCAAGTCTTCGCATCCAATTGTCATAAGCGGGAGTCGCGTACACCTGAATTACATCTATGGTCGATGTTAAAGAGGACGATATGGAGGTCTTCATGAGAAGACAGCCGCGGTTCGGTTTTGGAACACTGCGCTCTCCAGTCTCTTGACACGAAGGGAGGTATTTTCCAGCGTTCAAATTGGCAAGAAGAGAGATTCTCAAGGGGAAGGGTGTTTCTTATAGTTTGTTTGAACCACCTCAAACCTGTGGCGTACTTTTTTAAAGTATGATGCGGTTACTAGCGCTATGTGAAGCTTAAAAATACCATAAATCAATGCCATTTTACAGCAGGATGAAATACAACGCAAGCGATACCATCACTTTAAAGTCTAATTTCGTGGAAAAAAAACTGAGCACATTGGCACACGATTATGTTAGGCATTGGTCAGAGCCACCTCACCAGAACTAGATAAAAAGCGCTAATCTATGCAACCATGTATCCTCAAAGCGGCACCAATTAAAGAAGCTCTCTTTCGTCCCTCATTAGCTAATGCAACTATTTAGATGAACTAATGGTAGACAGAGATTCTAATGGGCTGATTAAAAGAAAAAATTCCAAGGAGCGTGGATGTCATTAGAATAAAGTCCCTCCATTGGGTTTTTTCTCGGTCAGTGTTTCCTTTGCACGTAGTGGCTTCCCAGAAATCATTGAGAGGTTAAGCAAAAAACTCATCACTAATTAACTATCAAGTCAGCCATCATGCCTTCGACCAGGGTGCCTTTCAATTTTTGCTCAAGGGCAGATTGCCACCGAGCCCCAAGATTCAGTGTCCTCTGTCTCCCCTTGCAGACAAATCAGGAGTTGCCGATTAATTCGTTCTGTGATTGGTCAGGATTTGCCAAAATACCACATCGCCGGGTGGTAAAGAATGATTTGATATTTCCAGTCTTGACCAGAGCCCTCGTTACTCACCAGATCCCATACGTTTCCACGTTACTACCATAATATCGCGAAGGCTTATTTTTAGCAAACTGGTCTAGGGTATTGTATTACAGTTATGGTGACTGCTTAGTTGTATTACATAAGCCTCTAGGGTTAACAACTAATTGCATGATTCAACAATGAAATAAATGTTGAGCAGTGCAGGCAGTGAAACCGAAGTGGCGATTTTATATCATCGCAGGCCCATTAAAAGATGTTGGCACTTATCTGGTGATTTGGAAAGCGACTTGATAAGAGAATCAAAGGGGTTGCGGGTAAGCAAAACGTGCTGCGATTAATTGAGGTGAAGAAATGGCAATAAATTGTAATCAAAGCCGACAGTTTTTTTTTTAATAATAAATAGAAATGGAATGATTCAGCTTGCATTATAAATATTTGTTTTTTCTGCAGAAGACTGAAGAGAAACGTTGTGTATTAATCCGATGTCGTGCAGTTTTCTAAATCATCATGTTCCCTACTTCTGTCTCACTATCACTAACATGCATACAAAAGCAATATTTTAAGGGGAGCTTATCTGTTTATAAAGCGCATTGAGCTGTAAATACATGCAAGCATGGGCTCTCCCTTTTAGTCTGCTGGAGTGAATTGAAACAGTTGTTACAGAGAAAGAAAAACTCAAGTCTCACTGCTAATGATATGGCCGAGATTTGCGAAAAATCATTAATTAATACATTACGGCATATAAGAACATGATTGTGGCAGAAGCATTGGCAAAGGCACAGAGCAAAAGAAACACAAATATCATAAATTGTGTAAGTAAGCTGTGTCGGCGATATTTCAATGCATATGCCTTTTGTAGATCGAAGTTAGGTTGAGATTCCCCACCTTGAAGTACGTCATGGGGAGCTAAAGCTTCAGCACCTAAACCAAGCATGACTAGTTCATCTGGGCATGGTTGACTCTCGGGACACACTTCAATTTGTCGTCGCTTTCCTCCACGGCAGGAATTTCCAAAGAGACATCCTCGAACACGTTCTCTATAACGAATTTTTCCATTTCCACAGGCTGGCGAACACGCCGACCATGGACTCCAGTGTCCCCAATTTCCGCGTAGGTTTTCACAGCGAGGCCCGTAAGCCTCTTCAGGACATATGCAAAGAGTTGTCTGTGGTACATTTCTACTTATGGAATTTAAGTAACGTTATCTTACGGAACCATCAGGCGATGAAATGCAGTCTCCTCGAACACAAACTTCAGAAATGCATTTATCCTTAAGAGCTAAACAATTTTCGTAATCGAGAGAATAATCTTTTGTCCATGTTAAAGGACATCTGTAAAACAGCTTAGCTTTTATTCGTAGCTATCCTTACCTACATTCATAGAAATCACTTCCATGAGTTGGAACACACAGCCCACCTTGACCTATATTACAGGCCATGTTACCGGGCATTTTCTCCTTTTCTGAGAGCTCAATACAAGGGTCACGGGGTAGACTACACGTTGGTCCCATATGTGTCAACTGAAATCCCATTTGGAGGGTAAAACTCAACCTACTTTGCATAGACAAACGGCTATTCCAGTTCCCATAATCAGGTCACATCGTCGTGTTCCAGTGGAATCACAGTAGGTGCCACAAACATCAATCGCTACACAAGAACCAACTTCGTCGGATGAAGGGGTTCTCTGATAGTTATCGCTTTCTGTTCCACTGATATCAGTATTGGAAACCCATTTAAATCCGGGCAAACAGTCACATCGAAAATCGTTCATGAATAAGCCACGACCAGTTAAATGACAACCGTGCCCAGTTGTATGAGAGATTGTCCTGCAGGGTGCTGTCGCGCAAGGGTTGGGACAGAAACCCATGGGCAAATCAGTCGAGAGAAGAGAGTTGTCACCCCGTAATTCCGAGCATAAGTGGAAAATAAACGCGCCACTTAGTTCATCTAGCTTCTGTGGTGTGGTCGCCATGGTTTGGTGCTCAATATATTCACTATCATCCAATGTCTTATAAAAGTTCTTGCTTTCAGACACGGCTGTCCAAAAGAGGAGCCTCCAACCATCCATGGCGAGAAGGAATATGGGAATGTTTTCCGGAGCGAAAGCAAATGAACCGGTTTCCTTGATTATTCGTGAGTTTAATGCTCCCAGTCTTGCCTGGTTATCACTTGAGTAAATTGGGTGTTCTTCGTAATCGATCACGCGCAAGGCGTTTTTCCAAATCAAATTCTGAAAATTGTTTGGGCGAAAGGAATTGAGCCATGTAAGCTTAGAAGATTCCACTACCTCTCCGTTACTTGTCCCCCGGCCTGCTGCTTTCTTTGCTAGCTCGGCGATCTGTCTCACGTATTCGTGGACATCGAATTCAACCTTGCTAATCGATTCGTCCATCATCTCCTTAGGAATTTCAAAAACAACCTTGTCAATTATTACTTTTTTGCGACGCAGATAGGAAGGAAAACCGAATTCGCTGGCCCGTAAGACAAGATCCATCATATCCGAAAAGGGCGTGAAGTGGGGAAACAGGAAATTGGTCATCTCATCCCTATTTGGCGTCAACAAATCAATAGCTCTGCTTCCATTTAGACCTCGGCATAGAGCAACATATAGCCAGGAGTAGAGAAATACCTCACGCATGACGTGCCCAATTAATATTCGCAAATTGTGTTAACTAGTTAGATTTATGTATATCGATTTGGATTAAATATAATTAGTCCAAACTCTGGAGTGATTGGATAAAAATTGGGATATTATTCTCCATTTAACACTCTTTTGTTTTGTTTGTATCAATGACACGAAAATTGCTATCCCTAGCACAAGAGTACACCTGTTTGTCATTTAATAACAATTTAATAATAGCAGAATATGTTGTGACTATTTTAAAGGGAGTTTATTCATTAAAAAGGGAAAATTTGTCTTCCAATGCTTCCAAATAAGAGTTTTTACTATTTTTTAAGCAACACTTAAAAGCAACGTTCTAGCAATTGACCTAGAACTTCAGATAGAACAGTAGCTTTGCATTTGTTTCATAATTATAACTCCTTTACTTGTTTATCTGCGGGAAAACCTCGCTCGTTGATAGGCTGAACAAAGCACAATGTAGAGAAACTAATGCACGGTGTAATCGAGTGACAGCTTAAAATGCTGGTTTGGATCACGCCTGATAGCTTGCGTCTGTTGGGCAAATGCCAAGCATGATCAAGATTTCTAAATCTTGTTCTTGGGTACTAAAGGCGCTAACGCAGCCTCGAAAAATGGTTTGTTTTTCTCACCAACTATGAATGACAGAAATGTGCCTGAGTGTAAATGAAGTTCGCTGTGGAGCAAAAAAAAGGCTGTTGCTCTGGAAGAGGATAAACCTAGGAATATAATACTAAAGAAGTAGACTTGGAGGAGTTCCAGAAGATAAATGCGAAGAGTATGGTTATTTTAGGGTACTTCAAGTTATAAATCGTAATGTCTGGCATGACCCATGTAGGTCGAAAATGAGTTGTCTACCTAGATGGATAAGAATGACTACGACCTGATTCCCAATGCCGAAAATGCAGGTTCAATGGTGCGGGTGGCAACGGGAGGCCACGTTGCCGACAGTTCCGATTAAACAGAAGCATGAATATAAACGCCTAGTTATTTCGATAATGAAGCTTGGAGTGACCTTAGGTCCACTTCTGAATCATCTGAAAACACTATTGATGTGAAGTTGCAAACCTGAATCTAACATTTATTACATGCATTGTTAAAATTGTTTGAAGTCCATCAGTTTTGATTCAAGTACATATTAACTAATGGATCGGGTTATTTTTGGCCTTCTGGGTTGTCCAAGCTTGCATTTCTTGATAACCCTGTATAGATAAGCGAGTTTCAGTTGCCTGCGAAAATGATCTCGAATGGAAAAAAAAGTGATGTATTCGCTCAGAAAACATAACCGATAAAGTCATTTGTGGAGGACTCATTTATTCTCTTACCGATACAAAAAATTGAAACAACGAAATGTCCACTTGTTCAGCTTCATCTCTAGCAGCTCAAGTCAAGCTGTATCCTTCACTCTTGGAGTGAGGCACTATGAGTCACTTGTGTTCGTAAATGGTTTGAATTTCGGGTGGCAACTCATGTAGTCATTGAGATATGGTAAACCAAAATATAAATATCCTATAATCGTAACTAGGCACCACAAAGATTAGCTTAAATAGGCACAACTGCATGGACATTTTTTACGCTCTTCCAGAACTTCTATTTTTAAAGACCGCTCTACAAACCGTCTTCAGTTACGAGCCTTTAGAATAAGCAATGTGTAAAAAGCATCTTTGGCTTGAAATCATTTATGGACTGCATAATATCCTCTGAACTTCCGTAATTTCCAATTTAAAATCTACATAGTCTCCTTTTTTGATCCTTGGTTTGCTGTTTTAAAAACGGGATAAAACCGAGAATGGACACTTAGTCCAATAAAACAATCGGTGATAATTTCTTCAGTTTCAAAATGAACAAGAACATCTGAAAAAAGAATTACTTCAGGATATTGAAGCAAAACTCATTAAAACCATGACATTATTTACGTTACTATTTAGAGGTCCAATCAAAAATAGGCTAAGGCACAGAATACTCGAACTGGGATTGTCGGCTTAAGATATGTTGTACTCTCGCAGTATCTAACAGCATCGATTTGAATTGACCACATCATTTATCTTGTCCACTTGAACGGGATACAGACAGCTTTCCGTAGCAACAGGACTGCTCTTGCTCCAACACTCTTCTACCGACTCGGCTCGTGACTCTACAAGTGCCCAAAGCGACGTCGAACAGAACTCGCCCACAGATTCTTATGGTAAGTCATTGATTTTCCCTGTTTCATGTGTGAATGCCCATTAAAGACCGTTCAAATTCAAGTACAAGCAAAGCAGCAAATTCACGAAAATGGAAAAACATCAAGAGAGTCGGTAAAAAGGCGAAGAATACTAGCAGTAAAACGTTTGGAGGGTGAAAACCACCGCAGATGACTGTACACGGAGTAAATGCCAGAGCTAGATGCATGACATAGTGGATTGCGCAACAGTTATGATATTGGAAATATGAGGGAGGGGATAGCTATGAGTCACGGTGGAAGTTTACAAAATATGGGCTAAGATAGAAAAAAAGAGGTCCCTTTTTATAAAGCCGAACTATTCAATTCAGGCCCTGTAGTTGGTGCGTCTGCAGCGTCTGCCTCTTTGTCTTCATCAGTGTGTTTCTTTTCACCTTCCTGAAAGTTCAAAAAACGAGCAATTAAAAACAAGAAAACGGCGACAGAATTCAAAAGTACCTCGTCAACTTCCATTGCGTTGCCTTCGACCTTCCCAGATTCATCAAGACGCAGACGTTTAGACGCAGAACGGAAGGACTGGACGTCTTTGGAAGTCTTTGTGCCCTTGGGAGGTGCTTGCAAACCTACACCATCTTCTTCACCGGAGTCGTAGAACTCGTTGTCTTTATGCGTCGACTTATCCGACGCCATAATTGAGATACGTTTATCTGGATCCTCGTTTTCGATCGCCTCTTTCTCTTGCTCATCTACATCGATGGCATCAGCTGGAATATCTGTAAGAATAAAGTAAACATATGGTCTCTGAAAATGAACTCATTAACGGAACATGGGGAGTTTACTTACCAACCATCTGAACACTGGGAGCATGAGGAAGCATCCTAAGATTTTCGAAGAGCTTATTCTTAATACGATCGATATAATCCGGTGAGTTAAGATTGGGAGTATTGCTCGGACTAATGTGGAGCTTGAACTCAGGCCCAAAGTATTCGTAGTAGTCGTTGTAGGGCAAATCGTTAGATATCTCAGTGTTGAGGGCGATTGAGGTCTCATAAGTCCAACACCGCGAAACGTTACGAATGGTGTAACCGCCACCACCGAGCATAAGAAGTGGAACTGAGAAAGAACGCAAGAACTCGACGCACCTTCCGTGACCCTTAAGACTCAGATTAAAACAACCGAGACGATCACCACTGAGAGAATCAGCACCACATTGAAGAACAACCGCACCGGGACGGAATGTTTCCATGACTTTGGAAATAACGGGGCGGAAAATTCCTTGATAGCAGTCATCATCCATACCGTCACGGAGAGGGCAGTTGACAGCATAGTGTTTACCGCGTCCAGCCCCAATATCCTTTAGGTCGCCGGTTCCAGGAAAGTACTCACCGTATTTGTGAAAACTAACAGTCATTACACGATCAGTCGTGTAAAAAGCCTCCTCAACGCCGTCCCCATGATGAATATCAATATCAACATAAAGAACACGTTGGTGGTACTTTAGCAGCTCCAAAATGCCCATAACGATATCATTAACATAGCAAAAACCTGATGCCTCAGATTTCTTGGCATGATGAAGACCACCACCCCAGTTAATCGCAATATCGGTATGCTGTTTATTGAGCTTCACAGCTCCAGCAACGGAACCACCTGCTGACAGCTGGCAAAATTCAAAAAGGCCATCGAATACAGGACAATCTTCTCCAACATTAAAGCGCTGCATTTGTTTCGAGTAATCAACCATGTTGTCTGGACGAATTGAGCGAAGGAAATTGATGTATTCGTCGCTATGAAACTTGGTCATATCCTCTTGATTTGCCTTTGCCGGTCGATAAACCTCCATTTTACGGTATAATCCATAGTTGAGGAGAAGATTGTGCGTCATGCGTATGCGATGAGGTTTCATCGGGTGACCTTGTCCGTAATAATAATTGCCAATGTCGCCTTTCAAAAGAAAAAAACGCAAATTTAAAATAAGAAAAGTGATAGACCAAAGAGGGTACACAACCACTTAAATGCGCCATATGAAATAAGGCAATTAGCAGAAAAAGCGAAATATGATGCCGCGATAAAATAAGGACATTAAGATAAACATACAGGTAGATGACATTGAAGCTTAACAAAAGAAAAAGGACATACCATCGTAGTAGTAGCAAACCCGCTTGCTAACAGCAGAATCCATCCCCAAGCGCACTGTTTAATACGACCGGCAACAAATAGATGAAAAACGAATTTCCTATATTAAAACAAATAAATCAGTGAATGATTTTATTTATTTTTATGATTGATTAATTTTTTTTAATTCGTAAAATAGTGCATACATTAAGAAAAATTGCTTTTTGTTCATGCAAAACAAGTTGCGGTAAATGCAAACTTTTTTCATGAACCGTCGATGCACCATCCTGAGTTAGCCTATCTCCGACAGATTGTAAAACAATCTGATCCAAAGGCCGAATATAGAGTTCTCGCTAACATTGGAAGTGGCACATATGGCGATGTGTATAAGGTAAATATTCAATTTAACCTAATATTAATGAATCCTCATTTTAATCTATTCGCATAATCTGCTATTGCGTCTCATTTGCTATTGCACTCATTATCAAAATTCATTGATTAAGTAAAAGTAAATGTGTATTCCTGCAGTATTTCTTTTTAAATTCTAATCTCTCGTTATTGAAGGAATTTTCAAATTTCTGTTCCAGGCTCAAAGGCGAGAGGATCGTCTTTTGGTAGCGATTAAGATAATGAAAATAGATCCTAAGGATGATATTCGCGCTATTTGTCAAGAAATTCACACTCTTATGGAGTGCTCTCATCCAAATATTGTGCAATATTTTGGGAGTTACCTTCGGCTAAACAAACTTTGGATTTGCATGGAATTCTGCGGAGGGCAATCAATGCAGGATATCTATCTTTGTTCGTTGTTATGAATTCATGACTCCATCTTTTACAGATACTCGTATTCCTTTACAAGAGGATTGCATAGCCTTCGTTACTAGAGAAACTCTTAAGGGACTTAGACATATGCATGCTAGAAATCGGATTCATCGGGACATTAAGGTACTCTCCCTCTTTTATTTGTCATTTTGCCATTTGAAAGGGTGCGAACATCCTTTTAACCGATCGAGGTGATGTCAAAATCGCTGATTTCGGTGTTGCCGCCAAGTTGAGTACCTCTATGGTCAAAAGAAGTACCGTCATAGGCACGCCCTATTGGTGAGTAAATTTCTTGCCATTTTTAAATGTTTTTCTCATTTTTTTCATTTACGATTGAACAAACTATCCCCTGCAGCTTGTTTGCGATAGCCTTTTTTTTATTGCAGCTGCAATTATTGCCTCGATAAAATATTTGATAGGATTCTCTGCTTTTGTGATTACGGGCCATGAAGCCTCACTTATATAGTAATTGACTTATTTGATATTAGGGCTTTCTAGGGTCTATTAACAGTTAATTGAAATCTACATACATACCGAACCTTTAGAGATTAAAATCCCTTAATTCATTGATGTTTTCGACCATGTGTTACACAAAAGTTGTGTTGTAGTCATTTGAAAAACAAACATTGGCCGGTAAGGTCGTGGTTATTTATCGTTAATTCCTGCTCTACTTTAGGCCGTAAATCTTTTAGGCTGCAACAAATTCGTTTGTTAAATTTCCGTTAACCAAACCAACAATAATAAGTTATTATTGCGACTTTTTTGACGTTGAGGTGCTCGAGGCTTACCCAGACCCTTAATCAAACCGATATTTTTCATGCTTCTTCAATATGAGATCCGAAATCGCGTTAATACAAAGTTTTTCAATGCCTCGAGTTAGTTCAGGCGCCTATTTCCCCCCCTCCCCGGATTTTTTGAATTGGGATGGGATTATCCACATGCCAATTAAAAACTAATTCGTTGGTTACCATTTTTGAAGGATGGCACCAGAAGTAGCTTCCGTAGAGCACAGAGGAATCGGATACGATGGAAAGTGCGATATCTGGGCTGTGGGAATTACGGCGATTGAGTACGCTGAGCTACAGCCGCCTCTCTTCGATTTGGATCCTTTGATGTATGTTATTCTTCATTTTGAAGTATCCTGATCTCTCGTTTAGTTGAACTTTATTACCTGTCAGTTTTATACCTGGTAACAGCACAAAATTTTAGCCAATAACGTTAAGGTTTGGAATAAAAGACTGGTGATTTTAACCCAATGTCCTCCACTATGATTCTTCATTCAGTCTTGTTTGTTATTTCATGAAAATTTTTTGTGAGAAACGGATCGTCTAGAGTGGCGCTTCGCTCTGCCCTCTACTGTAGTCTGCTAATATTTTCCCGTTAGGAGGGATCACTTTTCTCTAGTGGTCGCTTTTCCTCTTATTTCGGCTGTTAATAACTTATTTGGAAGCGTTTTTGAGGCCTAATGTTGTAATAATAGTAACAAAATTCCATATATGTGTCTCCAATCTCTTATTTCTGATTGAGAAACTTCCATACCGCCATCCCTCTAATAATGTGCGTGGTCACTTTAACCCTGACTGTGCTTAAAAAATCTATGCCACCGCACACTAAGCTGTACCTCAATTTCTTCGTTAACATTATAGTTCAAGCACATCAACTCTTGTAGTATTAAGTTTCCCGGGGAATGGAACCGATTTTTCTGTCACCGGCGCCTCAAAAATCCTTATACAAATCGATTATCCATTCACTCATTTTGATAATATATTCACAGAGGTGGATTTAAACCGCTCAAATGAACGCTAATGTTCTGAGAGCCTATCGAGGTCTTTGTTAATATACCCTCAAAGAGTCCTGTTATGAATTGTGCGGTTGATCCGGACAATCCGTACACGACCAGCGATTTTGGGCTCTTGCGGTCATCAGTGTCTTCATGGCTTATTAATCATCGAATATTATACAGATATGGGTCGGGTTTTACTATTAGCATTTACCCGATTTGCTTACTATTTCATGTACTTCTGTTTTTGATTTGTGATAAATTTTCCTTTAAGGATGAGAGTATGAATCTAGTAAAAATGAATCTAATTCCGAGTCAAACAATTCATTAAAAATATTGATAGGCTGCGTACGAATATTCCATGGACTCTTTGAACCCCGCCTTTAGCAATATCCGAGTTTACATTTAGCACTGTTGGAGGAGAGGGAGATGGACAATGAAGTCTGTCTTCTATATAAATGTGTTCTTCCGGAAGCAGCTTCTCGAATCCCATTCCATTTCTTTATGGTATTCAGTGTCATTTTAGGCAAGGAGCAACTTTTAGTTCATGCGTAAGATAAGTTATTCGCCGTTTTTGCAGGGCACTACAATGCTTGGGAGCACGGAACTATAAACCACCGACTCTGAAGGACCGGTCAAAGTGGTCAACACACTTTCGGAATTTTGTCAAACTCTGCCTCACTAAAAACGAGCGAAATAGACCGGATGCTGCCACCCTCCTCACTGTAAGTTTCATCCTCAGGCCTCTTATCGGTAGCATGTCTTGAAATCTTTGGCATTATATCAACCAAAGAGCATATGTCAATTAGGATCCAATTACATTAAACGAATATATTTGTAGCACGGAATAAACAAGAGGTCAGTCATTAGCACGCCGTGTCTCTGTCGGCGTACTCCTTTAATCCATTTCAGCCAGCTTTCCTTTTACAATGCATGGCCTTCTCAGTTACCATGAAAGGATCGCTGAAACTCCATCTTTCAGTTACATCGTTTTTGGCTCTCGTCATCTTGAAAATGTCCTTATAACTCCCTAAGGGACAAACCGAGGGTTTGCGAATTGTTACGCCCAAGGTTGGCCACGTTTATTGAACCGACATGGAGTATGGTTGGTTATTTCCAACCTCATCCGGTGACTGATGTTACAGCTACAGGATCGCCATCTAAGCTACCTATAAAAGGCATGCGGCTAAATTAATACTGGGTTTGGTGTTTGTCGCCTGATAGGAACAGAATTAATTTGAACATTAATGCCAAGCGCAGTGGCCTTATTTAAAACTAATCCACAGTCCTTTAAATGCTACAGCATGACTTTGTGGCCAACCCCTCCCTATCAATCGTCTCGACACGAGAACTTCTTGATATGAAGCGCGCTCTTGAGGAACGAGAGAAAGCAGCCTTTGCAGCCGCTGTTGCACCTTCCGGAGCAAAGGTTAAAGCTTCCGCGGAACCACGGCCACCGCCCATACCCCAAAAAATGCAGCAGCAACATCAGTATCCACCCGCGGCCGAGCAGCCCATCTGGCCGGTGTCGGTGAACAGAGATCGACCACATTCTCTGATGTTGCTTCAGGACTATCAACAAAATCGAAATGGAAGGTCAGACGCCGTAGAAAATGTGAGTCCTTGTTTAAAAATTTCTGCTTATAACTAGGTCTCATTATATCAGCTCAGTTGGATGACTTTTGATGTTAATTCGCACTGCTTCTATACGCGTGCATATCTATTAATCACACCCTCTATTGGAAAAACTGAACATTTTTTTTATCATGGCCATTATGGGGTACATTTTTGTATGCAAAGCTTTTTTTTCACTAGAATGAGCGGCTTTCCTACGAATGGAAAAGCTGGAATAACTTTCTCTATAGGACCGGATGTTTTATTGAACGTTTCCTAAAATTGTTCTTTTTTGGTCTGTTTAAGTAGTAGTTTATAAGCGCATCGACTTTCCACACTGATTAAATATAGGTCTACAAAAGATTTTACAAATGAGAATTCTTCAACCAATTCTAACGTATTCGTTGCATGACATTTTCTTCATACATAAATATTATTATTATTATTATTATCAGGTTGGTTAATTCAGCACTTTAAAATATTCAATTTAAACTAGTGGAATATCTCTAACATTCGTGATGGCAACTAAAGCTGCTGGGGCCTGAGAGAAACGTCAGTCTTAAGAATACCAAGATTTCGTTAAAAACACTGCTTCTCCTTTCAACCAGCACTTGCTGTGTCCGTTGACATGCCTTGGATAGAGTTTTTTTTTTTCACAAAGAAATTCGTTGATCTTTGTCCCCAAATCACCAGTTAGCAGGCATACCAACCTCATTTGTGAAATTAACTTGACCTACAATGTCGCGAGAAGTTGAGAGTTGAATTTACTATACAAAAAGGGCCCCATTAGTAATATCCAAGACAATTACTTTTGGGAGTCATACAGGAGGGGTGAGGGGGCGGGTACCTTGGAGTGTTGACAAATAGGGATAGTCATTTCGACCATAGGATATGCGGTGATCTTCATCCGCGAGTCACTTTCGCACTCGACCTTTACGCCAATGGCGCTTCGCTAAACCGTCTATGAGCCTAAACTCTTGTCAAATCAGATAATATTATGCTTGAGTTTTCATACTGATCGCGGGACCCATATAGTTTTCGTCAAAATACTTTGTTAAAGTTTGAGCAGCATTTGATTCGTTCGTAGGTACATGTGACAGTTAAAAAATTCATTCGTCAAGTTAGGCGCCCAGTTTTTTTCTTCAGAAAAACCGTCCATGTTAAGTGCTCGTCAACGAATTATGCAATTTAAGTTTTTTTGGTCTGTCATGGAGATTACTTCTCACTGTTATTGGTGCTTGGTCTATACCAGCTAATCCCTTTTGGATAGGAAAATTATTTGATTCGAGATCACCATGCTTGCCGAAAATTTGGTTTACACCAGCCTAACAACTCTTGACTAACACAATTTTTATGGCATAAGCAGATAAAAACACGTTATATTTAAACGTGAAGTCGACATTCTAATCATAAGTGAATTTATCTCCGGTATTAATTTCCCAAAAGCATATCTTGCCTTTATATCTGTGTTCACGGTATTTGGCTAATTTGAAAGTATCCCAGCCACAATTCGTCCCATAAAACACCCCCGTTCCCTGATCCTCGATCACATGTGTGCTGAACCTTACACCATTTCTATTGACTGACCACTTTGAGGTTACTTGTGTGCGCGCAAATCTGGGACTGCTGCTACTATGTGAAAATTGAACCAGAATTTCCCTCTACATGGCGGTGGTGTTGGGGGTTTCGAGACAATCATTACATCATTGTTTGCAGAACGTTTCCCACCTGCGTTAAAGCTGACAAAAGACTAACCTATTTGTAAAACACAGCTTTGGTATGTTGGAAGACACGGATTCTATTAATGATTTTAATATGAAGTAGTAGTAGCAAAAGAGTTTTGCCTTCAGGCCATCATAACTTGCAACTCTTCGGCTTCTCAAGCATGAAATTATTGTCAAAACCATATTATAATGTGCCACTCAAAAAAGTTCATGGTCAGCAGAAGTAAACGCTGAATTCATTCTAAGTCAGCCACTTTTTATCGGATGGCTTGCAGAAATATGCCATTTGGTTCCATCCGAGTCTCGGTGGTATCACTTTAAAACGACCAAATCGCTGGCAGTAAAACTTCAGCTCTTAACTGAGAACTTGTTCTTGCCCGAGTTCTTTTTAACCTCCAAGGGGATATTTCATTATTAGGGTTACTAACACATTTAACGGCGAATGCAACATTTCCTCTACCGTTAGTTGGAATGGTGGTCAACATTCTCACCATTCCTACCATTATTTCGTTTCTTTTTATGAAGAAGCCCTTAATCAGAAAACACTACATGTTAATCTTTTTATGTACAGTGTTTATTAGTCTATGTGGGTTGAATTTTACAGATGTAGGCACATTCGTCATTTGATGTATGTATGTAAATAGCTTAACTAATGAAGGCATCGTAGCTAAATGACAGCGCGTTTGCAAACAGGCGCGCGAGGTAGGAGGTTTTGTAAAGAGCCCGGTTTTCAAATGACAGCACCAGTAATAAATGTTGCCGCCGTAACGTCCAGCCTGATTGAAATCTAAACGATGATTGTACGAACTGCTCCTAACCTTAAGGCATAAAAATACGTTGAGCATCTCTTCGACTTGAAAGGTAATATCCATAAAGGGTATTGCTCTATCTGACGACGTAGAATTTAAAGCGGTCTAAACAAGTCAGGAAGAAATCTACGCAATGTCAATTTCCTGAAATGTATGAGGAAATATTGATCAAATTAAACGAAACCTTTGCTGAAGTTATGTTGGTCTACTGATCAACGAACAAAGGCCGTGGGACAGTCCACAGATTTCTAAGTAGGATGGACCTAAATATAGAGTTAATCCTAGATAGGATGCTATTCAGACTCACTAGAAGATATTAGTCTGATTTTCACCTGGCCCCTAAAAGTACCAAGCTTAGCGGAGTCCGATAACAATCCCATCGCGGACATCCAAGGAATTTACTCAACTTCTGCACATTTTTGGATTGTTAGTGGAAACTAGTCATGCATTAGAATTATTTGGATTATTATTCCTGAGGTAATTACTGCAAGTTCATCTGTCTGACAGTTCTCCAAATGTTGGAAAATTTCCTCACTTCTGGGTTAGAATCATAATATTCGATAAACTCAACTTTCTGCCTTGACTTAGGGGTCAATTAGAATAAATTGTTTTCTAACTGTTCTGAATTCAGAAATGTGTCTATCAAATCCCCAATTTGCCCTCAGACCTATATGCGACTGTCTACAATGGGACCGATCAACTCCCAACATCTCTTGTCTGCGTAATGATTATTGAAGCAGTCTTAAATGTTAGCATGTATGGAGGCTAAATTTAATATTTTCTCTGACTTTTTGACCAGGCCAATCGAGGTGTGGCCAAAATCCATCGAGAGAGTCCGCCACCACAACCACCGAAGCCTCCTAAGACTACCGCTGCTGCTATGATTCCTGTGGTAACTAATACCGAGGGTAGTGAGGAGAGTGATAGTACCAGTGCCCCGCGAGTCCGTATCACTTCTATGCGACGCCCAACTGAACCTGGTGCTGCTCCTAGTAGCAAAGACCAACCAATCACTGCTATTGGTTGGCCTCCTGGTGATCACCGACTCCTACCTGAAAATTGTCTCAACGAGAGCAATGAGGTTGGTTTTGGTGCTTTACTCTGCGAACTGTTATTGTTGTGCATATTTTCACTCCGGAAGAATGTTATTCAAAACAACTTTGCTGCATGCTACTCATTTCCACCTTTTAGTAGTTCGCAAAGTGAATTCATAACTACGTTTACTATTGTTTTGCTCTCTCTCACTAGGATTTGGTCGCTGAAGTATTAGATGAATACGAAAAGCGACAGAGCAAGCTCTTCTATCCAGCTACAGATGGAATTGTGTGAGTGACCAAATGCCTTTTAATTCATTCGCTATTTATCTATTCCAGCTCTTAGTAGAAGTTGAATGTAAGCACTTAATGTAATAGCAAGACAAGCCTCGATTTTCTGTTTGAGGTTTTTTTGCAGTTAAAATGAAAGCAAACTTGGAGTTGAATTTGACACCACATCCTTGACTGGTAGTTTCGACCCTTCCGGTTGATGAAACAAATGGCAATCTTTGTGTCCTTTTGACCATAATTGCCTACCTTGAATTGGGCATGCGAAAGGATTCATTCTAACGATGCTTTTGGTGTGACCTAATAAGGCCTGCCAATACAAATTGCACAATTGGATTATTTTAATTGAAAAGTTTGGATTTATCATATGTTGTTTTGGCAGTCATGGCAATGTCAAGGACACGAACTGCACATTGATTCTCATCAATTTTTCTTGCAAACGAGTTCTCTAAGGAGTTTGAGTCTGCCTTAATGAGCTGTCCGGCTAGGTTATCTGGCGAATTTTATCTCTTATACCTCGAGGTTCATGTCTCCTTTAGTTTCTCAAGCCTAGGACCATCCTTCTAGCTGTATTCTGAATGGTTGTTAGGTTTTTTGGATTTATTGTTGAGGAATCTATGTAGCTAGTCTTTCACATACGCACACGGTAACACATGTCTATGTTACACGCACAATCGCGTTTGCGTATGGCTGTTCGCTCTGTGCATCCGTCATTCCAAACTGCACTTATTTTTTCTGCCGTTTATAGGGACTCGGAATTGGAATTGATGGAGGGGACTAGCAGACTTAGCTTCTACGAGTCGGAGAACTCAGTAGATGCGGACGAGTTCGGTGGGGTGAGTTGAGGAACTTAGTTGAGTGGTAGTAGTCTCGTTTCTTAATAAAGTATGATATTTCTGCAGCTGCTGCCAGTCTTTGCTACTTAATTGGAAAAATCAGAAGCATCGTAGGCTTAGTTTCATTAGAAACGTTCTAATCTTTGTTCAGTATCTATATCGAGAGGACTTCTACTGGCAGCAACTGCTCTTGTTTTGAAACCACTCACAGCCGATTAGTTGTCAGTAGAAGGACACTCTTACCTATGTTCACTTAGAGTGTATCATTATGCGCTCAAGAGGAGGCATCAATGCTTATGAATGTTGTTGTCTGATCTGAGAATTTTCGGAACCTTAATCGATTTGATCCGCTATTAGACCAAGTTACTGGTGCAGTACCTTGCAAAATTTGTGTTATTTGTCCTTTTGAAATTCCTCTTAAAATCCTTTGCTGATATTTATGGGTTCACGTCACTTAATAGTGCCGCGATCTGAAATTTCATGGATATTTAGACGCGTTATTTCAGAGATGTGCGACTAGTGAACATTAGTGTTAGCTATTGGAGGCAAGTTATCATTGGATAAGGGAATCAAACTTCTGGATCATGGGACAACCGATAATAAGCTTCTTCGAATTTTCCAACCTGAAATTACAAATTTGGTTTATGGACAAGTTTTAGTCAATATGCATTTTTGAAATCTGTTAATCAAAACCACTGAGCACGCATAAAGGTCTATAAGTTTGAGCAATTCAAGAAACTGTTAAGTTGCTCGGGCACTTCAGAATTTTCTGGGTATAAAGTGTCTATTGGAAATGAGAAAGTATTTGATCAGTAGATCAACGATCTCTCCTTCACAATTAGTGGTCTTCTGACGTGGATGCCTTAGAATTCTGCGACGTAATGTTTCTGATCTTCTACATTAACTCCAAATTATGTTTAAAACAGTGGCTATCCTTGTAAATCCCCATTCACGTCTCATACAAACGTATTTTCTGGTTCTTATAGTACCTGCATCAACATTGTATATATTTACCGCACTATGACTTACAATATCTAACCAATTAATCATCGATTTCGTGAAATTATTTATATCCAGCAAGCAATTTTTATGAATAGATTGATTTCAAGTCAAAGTTCAACCTCAGACAATCTCGGAGACTAGCCCTACTACCAGTTTGTTGCCTCGTATACGCAAAGCAGACTATTCTTACGGTTCTCAATGGCAGCTTTATTTTGTATGAAGCTATACATAGATTTTCCATACTTACTGAAGGATAGTCCTTTCATTAGTTTTAAGCAGCCTCAGTGGGTAAATATCCTCTCTGGCTGTGGAAAAACAGCGACATACCAGCGAACAATATACGGATTTCATGCAAATCAAGTGAATATCTGTTTCGATTGCCCTCTCTCTTCCCTTTAGCTAATCCAGATTGACAGCCAATTCTCCGGTTGGGGGAGCGCACAATATTGCTTTAGGTATCTTTTTGACCAATTTAGTTTTGCGGATCCTGAAACAGCCCTTTACATGGCATTTGAATGGGTTCAGATCTTTAGAGGTCATCGATCTTCTAATGGTTTTTGCTTACATTTTCACTGCAGCTTAGATTCTTATAAAGTCGGGGCCTTGGCTGATCGCACATCCTTGCTTGGCATTTCATATTTGGTCAAAGTGAAGTATTTCCTTAAATTTTCGCTCAGGGATGTCCTTTTTGCATTAGATCGGATTTACCTCACCTAGAGCTAAAGCGATCTCCGAAATCATAGGTCCGACTTCACAGTTCTTGAATTTTTTTTCTTATCCGTGTTCTGAATAACAATAAGACGATTTGGGCCCATCAGTCATAGGTTTAGCTTCTAGTCACCTTTCAAAGAAAAATCGACGCAGGTTTTCGATAAAGCACCGAACTTTATTATGAACAGGGATGAAGGCCTCTCTTCAATAAGCCAATAAGTATCTCCTTAAACTCTGTCAGTGATCGGTGCCCAAGCTTATACTAATAGTAACCCAAAATTTCTTCCGCGATATTCGTTTTAAAAAAAAGACTTGTTACCTTGGGAAAGTAAAGACAAAATTCTGCTGCTATGTTACTGCTATTCTTTTTTTCAGGTTGCGTATAGTTTGAATCGCTTTTTCATTAATGACTCAGCATACATTGCTGAGTTTCATTCCTACGCTTGATTGTATGGAGTTTTATATATCCTCGGATGTTCCAAGCATTATCTCACGCCTTTCATTCGCTTTTTTTCATATTTTTGTGCCAAGCTCAAAGGACCTAAAGTAACAGTCGACTTTTGGCACGCTTCTGGCCTTGATTTTGGATTCCTAGGGGTGCATTGAACTTTGATTCAATTGTAGGTGAATCCAGAAGAACTGTTATTCTAGACTAAGTTCTCTTGAAGACTGCTGGGCAGCGAACTCAGATTCGCTTACTTAAATTTGTTAGGGGAGATCTTTGGAAAGTACCGTTTTGCTCACACCGAACACTTGATCGAACAGGTTCACTTTGATACAGTACTCACCAACAACGAAGATATATTGAACCGACATTTTGATTTTTTTAGCCGCTTGAAAGTTGACTTGCATGTGCCGTATGGTTAACTCCCTTACATAGATAGATAAACCTTTAAGATTTCTCTTACTGCTGAATTTAGCGTTTAATTCAGGAATGAGTGAAACTAAAATAATATTGCGAAATTCTGTCTGGTAACTTGTTAGGACTTCATAATGAATAAGTACAAAGTTTAATTTAGAGGGCATTTACAGTTGTAGATCCGCTGTCGCTATAAGTCATTTTCCGAAATACACCTTGGATTCGATCGTCCCTTTAGGGCGTTTTATGCAAAACAATTTATCCATGTCCAAATACATGATCATTTTCAGATCACTGAGGTTGTCCATTTCAGGTATTGCAACGTTATTGCGCTCGTAATAGAACTTTTTTGGGCGCTCCCACAAAAGCGAATCTGTCAGTTTAAATCCATTCTCCTGATTAGGTGATGTCAAATATACTTGTTTCATACCGACTGCCATTTTACGTTATTCGCTGCTAGACAAATGGACTGGTTGAGTCACCAGATGTTGAGGGTATTCCTCGAATGCGTTCAAAGCGTCGCGCTCCAATGCCTCCACCTCTCCCTCCCAAGGGAGAGGGTCTTAAGGCCTTCGCAGCAGCCATCCAAACAGCTCGTCAGTCCTCCGCTACAGCTCCTGGTCCCATCTTCAACATTGGCACTTCTCAGGTCCAACAAGATACTCTGACAGTAGGCTCAGATGTTATGGGTGTCGGCACTGACGCAGAACGACTGCCTGGTGTTGTTGGTGCAGGGGAATTCCGTGGAAAGGGATCAGGTGCACCCCCGCCTAGACCTCCTCCACCCAAGTGTGAAACCGCTTGTGGTCCATTGGTTGACCACGAGAAAAGTCATGCGGAGAGGCAGTACCAAATGGAACATGGCATTGGCTTACCACCAACTCCTAAAGTTCTCGTATGTTCTCTATTAGATGATGCCCTCATAACCCCACATTCTAGCTTCTGTAAAATAAATATCATTTTCATATACCACCTGATTCCGACGTAGATTCGATTTGAGAAAGAGTTCAATTTGATTACAGAGCTTAAATGGGTCAAAGGTGATCCCAAGACCATTCTACTTTATCGTTTATATAATAAGATTTTTATGCATAAGCCTTCAACTAAACATTATCACTCCTATCCCCCCATGCAACCACATACTTGCGCCTCCGAACTTGGATGAAGTCATATCGGGGCTTATGGGTCATAATGCCTGACTTCTTATCGCCCCAAGTTTGGGCAGCCCGTGATGGCAAAGTGCATTGTCGTTTAACTTAACCACTACATAGGCATGCAAACAAACATATTCGGAGTTTTGATTTATTGGCTACCAAGCTCGCCAGTTTCTACTCTAATTACTCTTTGGTTCGATCCAAACCCCCTTTTTCTCTGCAAGCATACTATATGCCAGCACCAGCTCCCGCGGAGATCGTTGATTGAGAGGACTTTGAGATCTTATCAAAATTATCAACCACAGAATTTTATGGGTTGTTGTATTCGATGTTCGATGTGATCCTTCTGTACGTACCTGGGGTATCTTGTAGTTCAGATATGTAGCTATTTTCGAGTGCGATCATGATATTTTAATTTTGTTGGGGCAACGGTAGATGATGAGGAAGTTGTTGGTGTATCTGAACTTATTATATCTATCTAAATCATTCTTTTTTTCTCAACTTTACGTTCAAAACTGTGGCTAAAATGGAAATCGCAAATAAATCACTTGAAGTTTCATGAGGC
This sequence comes from Moniezia expansa, assembly GCA_019097775.1. Taxonomy (NCBI): domain Eukaryota; kingdom Metazoa; phylum Platyhelminthes; class Cestoda; order Cyclophyllidea; family Anoplocephalidae; genus Moniezia; species Moniezia expansa. The sequence continues at coordinate 1,922,623 of JADFDV010000052.1, forward strand.
TGAAAACTGTTCTAGGCCTGAAAAATCTGCCTGGGGCAGCAAGAGTATGCAGCAACGTCCATATAGGTGTTTCCTTAGTAATGCCAGCAGCCCTGATTCGAGGAAGCAGTCTGAAGTTTGTCGTACCTCAACTTACGCTCCGGCTAGTAGATTTCATAAACTTGCTGTTGATGTACAGATGATGTCCATGATCTCATCATCTGAACAAAAATTTCACAATTCCTACTTCGGCATCTTTCTTGACACTTGCGTCGAATCAATTCATGGTTCCTGGCGCTCCTTTAACCAAGGATTTTCTGGGAATTTTTTTCGATCTTTAATAATGTTAACTAAAGTCCTCCAAAACGGACATTTGTGTAAAATTAAAACATTGCTTTTGTACCAATTTGTCGCGTTAATATATATGCAGATATTTTTTGGACCAGTCTTGTAATATTATCAATACTTGTACCCTTCCAGATGGGCGCTTGCTTCACTCTTATTTTCGAAGGCTGTCCTCTGAAGGTCAATGCCACAGCAACTTGGGTCAACCCCCTAACGAAAGGTTCATATCTTCTAACCTTAAATCACCTCCCTTTCCCTTCATGTCACGAAAATCCGTTTGCTTCTTACATTGTAGCTCAAATGATAATTTTTGGCACCAATGACGGCATTTACTACCTTAATCTGCAGGAATTGGCTGATGCCACGCTAGAATTGGTATGTAAATCTCAAAGTTCCTTTTTTATCATATCCGAGGCTTATATGAAATCCCCTGTGGACAGACTATCAATGCTTTCTATTCCTTTATAAATGTATTGTTTACTCCCTTCAGTTGATTCCTCGCCGATGCATTTGGTTAACGGTGTTCCGAGACACTATGATGTCTATCTCCGGCAACGCACCCCACCTCTACAGCCATAATTTAGTCAACGTGATGAAGGCTAAAACTAGTCAAGACCCTGCTGGAAGTACTCTTACTGGACGTCTGCCCACTAAACTCCTTCCGAAGTAAGCTGTATCTCTACCTACTTTTGTTAATTATAACTCCAGAGGCGATCTAACCATTTCTTTGGAAATGCGGATAGTAGTCAATATAACATCATCAGTGACAGAATGAGTTTTATAATATGTCCAAAGATTGAACGCGACCCATCTCGTGTGTTTCCGTTGATTGGCTGATGCTAGTATATAAACAGGCAGTAAACTGGAAAGTCCTCGATCAGAGTGGATCTCGTGCTGCCGTTCCTCTTTTCAATATACGTGTTAAATAGGCTTGAGTTATCATGATTATTATCAACCTTCGGACTTCTAACTTGGATTTGGGCCCAGGCTGATCCAGGAACCCTGAGTGTTATGCTTTGAATCTTTTATGAGGAAATCTAGTGCGGAATTTATATCCCAAATAATGAGTACTGACAAAAACTAAAAACAGCTGCAGACAGCCTCTGTATGCATTAATCTTTGCTGAGTCAAACTCTATCTGGAAAATGTTAACCAATGGGGTGAACGACATTTCTGTTTTAGGGGGTTTGCTCCTTGAAAGCTACGTGTTCTCATGATTTTCCACCATTAGACATCGAGTATCGCCTGAATCAGCTTGGAAAGTGTTGGATTGCCTTTTCAGCTTTCCAAATCAGCGCATATTCTTCTAACTTACAATTTCGGATCCTAATAGGTCGTCTCTAGTCTGCTTAACACGAAACCGTGGTTAAGAAGCTATATGGTAAATTTAGTTCTCGGCGGAGTCGGAGTATTTTGGCTTCGCTGGGGTGTAGAAATCCGGCATTTTTTTTGCATCAGTGGTTATAGTCCATCCATCGGGTTACCCGCGATCCACAAAATTGAATTCCCCTTCCCGTTCTTATGTATTATTAGTAAAATTAACCTCTGAGCTTTTCTTCTGCAGGCGATTTCAACCAACTGTGAAGGTGCCCAACACCCGCGGTTGCTATATGGCGAGCGTGGTGCGTAACCCCAGTAACGGTAACAAGTACCTCTGCGCAGTCCTCGATAGATCCGTTCTCGTTATGGAGTGGTTCAATCCTCGCAGCACTTTCGTCGAAGTCAAGAGGGTACCTTTCCTTAAAACTTATCCTCATTCTGTTGCTTTACATTGTAAAAAGCATTGCTGGAGCTTTACTCGTTGACCTTTCTCTCGGTTAGATAATTCTGGAACTACTTCCCTTTCAGGAAGACTTGCATTTCTGAAATGTATTGGTAATGCAGTCTGCCAAGATTCAAACTGTGCGGAATCAGTTATTTCCTTCTCAACAAAATGGCACTTCAAATATGCTGTAAAATGAAGCGGTTTATTTTACCACCGTCGCTGGTTGGTATAACGTAAGACAGCTGATCTTACTTTCAGTGGCAATCGATATGACGAAATCCATAAGTATGTACTGAAAAGTAACGTCATCGACAAAATAGCAAAGTATTTACGCTTAACTCCCTAATAAAAGTACTACAGCTCTCGTCCAGTCTGTGCTGTTCGTGGTTTGAATGTGCTTTTTTTATCCGTACCATTACATTTGCCTACTTGACGCTGAGTACCGTCACACTGGGATGTATGCGTCATATCGTCCAGGTCTATAGCGTTATGACACGTGAAAGGGCATAATTTATTCTATCCGATCAAGTATCTATATGTTGCTGAAGCCAAAAAGTTCTCATCACTTAGAATTGGCACCAACATGTCGCTCCATTTCGTTATATACAACGCAAGGAAGTAGCTCGGATCGAAGCGATGGGGATCCGATTCCGTTTAAGTGGTTCCAACGAAGGTTTTTAAGCCTTCAGCCTACTTCATGCCAAATGATAGATCGATTGGCCAAATTTTCCTCCGTTGGCCCAAAACTAGTGAGAATATAGAGGGAAATAATTGTGAATTGTAGTTGACGAGCTCACTTCACAGGTTGCTTTTTATTCGTTCCATATCGATATGCGATATGAAATTATTAATCAGAGCTATACCAACAGGAGAACTATATGCGTTAGCGGTTGATATTCATCTGTAGAAGTGGCTGTACCTGCGTGTGGTCAGATTAGATCGTGAAATGGCTATGCATGGGCGCTGACTTGACAAGTGTACAAAATGGTCCCTTCAAGAGGCCAAAACTTGCCAAAGTTTATCGTTGTTATCTTAGACTCATATGATGTATTTTGCTAAATTACAGGTGGAGGTGCCATCGATGCCTTCGCCAGTGTACAACTTTGACCTTGTTTGCAATCGAGATCAGAGTTTGCCTACTGTCTGCCTGGGTGTATACAAGACCTCTGATCCTAATCGCTTCCGCTTGCACATGATTGATCTTAACAGCGATGAAATCACGGCTCCAGCATTCCCTTTCTCACGTGAGTCTCCCCTTCTTCATCTAAACTGCCCAATAAGGCGGTGCCGAAATTGTAATTTGGACCCGGTTTTTTCATTTCCTTTAGCCGAGGACTCCCTATCTATCGTGAAGGTTGCCCATATTGACTACAGTGTTCTGATGCTCTGCTTTCAAGGTCAGTGTGTTGCCGTTTCATTCGAGATCGATCTTCGTGTAGCAACATAAATAGGTTCGGAATGGAGGTCTGTAATTCAGAAAGAATCTGCTTCGATTGGTCCCGTTCAAGGTGTCTGTTTTTCACTTTTCGGTTAGAGAATATTTGTATCCATCTAGCATTTGTTACACAGGTGCCACAAATCTAAAATTCTACGGACCTTCGTTTCAGTAAGAAGAAGATGCCTCAACCTAACTCCATTCCTCAATACGTGATTAGTATCAAAGGAAGACTCTTTAACCGATTTTTAGCGTGCGAGCTGACCTAGTTTTACCTTTCACTGTGATGCGATCTTAAGCAGTTGATCTGCTTCTGTCGATAGTTGATATGTAGTAGGATATTTAATTCGACTTTTGCGGGCATTAGCTCACTTGGATGGGCATTATTATCTGCAGCATCGCACCTGCGCCTCCGACATGTTGTCAAGGCTTGTTGTTTATACTAGCCACGTCCTTGTCTCTCCGGATTGATAATTGATGGCTGACGTATCTATTCCATAGTACATTGGAACGTTTGCCTCCTTTAAATGTAGTCTTATCTCTTATAACCGTACCGTTAGGTGCCTCGGAGGCATCTTCCCTGCAAGCTGGAATTCGCTCACCTCTTCTGCTCTGTATTACAAACACCACTCTGAGCAAAATTTTTATATTGTCTACTGCATGACTGTAGAAAACAGTTGATCGACAAAATGTGAGAAATGGTTCTATAAAAGCTTTTAGCATTTTTCCTGGAACTTCTTAAGCAGTATTTTTTAAACTAGTCCTATTATTTGTTTTCCGGTTAGATCTTTTTCAGTTATTGGGATTCAAGTGCCTGAGAAATTTTACTCTTATGATATTTGGTATTCAAGTCGTTTTATTCGAATGCACCTACGGGGGTGTATACTCAATTAGTCTGGCAGCCATGTTTCCAGCTTCGCTGACTTGCAATGGTGTACAGATGACCACATTAGGTAGTAGTAAATTTGTCACTCGTCTGGCTCTAAAGGGTTGAATATGATCTTAAGACTGCTCTAGAATAAATGCTCTTTGGTAGGACCTTGCTATTGTGAGTTCTACTGGTTGGTTTCTTATCGCTATCGGTACATCTCGAAATCGACGTCCATATCTCAAAACATTACTCCAAAACACGTAACTTGGATATATTGACAATAAACTCAGACTGTCTTTTTCCTGTTATAGACTAGCGGAATTATATCAAGATGATAGGGTACTGACCCTTGTATTATGTCACTCACTCAGTTTTCTATCTTCTCTCGTCCAGATCATGCCAAGTTTGTTGATTTTCGCGGTAAAGTCTGTAACAATCGGCAGAACGTTTCCGTGATTCCCTTCGACACCCATGTGGCCTCCGTCGGTCAGTTCACCATTCAAATTCTATTCCCATTTTTTTCGTTGATAATATTTGCATCCGTGTTATAGTTTGCCTCCGTGATGGAATACTGGCCTTCCACCCGTTCGGTCTACGAGGCTTCTCGTTCGATGGGCAGGTATATTCTAAAAATCATGCCGGATAATTTTCGGTGCATTTTTAAAATGCTTGTGGCTTAATCAGACTACCCACTCTTGGCCCCTTATAGTGCTCTGGGGAACAAATTCTATTCTTTCTCTTTAGCACGATCTCTTCCTGAATCTTCTTATTCAAAAGCCCTTATATTACACGAGAATGACATTCCTTTGTCAGAGAGCCTTAACCAAACAGTATCCAGCCAAGTGATTTATCCAAAATTGGACAGCCTCACATCGTCAAAGCTTTTGAGTCATACTTATCGGGGTATTATTGCTCCAGGTTGGAACAATCTGTGGTTTATGTGTGTGCGTCACGTTGTTTGTTCGTAGTAGGCTCTTCCTGAAGATCCATTTAGCCTCCCCAGAAATAAAGCTGATTGGTGTCATTTCTCCCTTTTTTTAGCTTACGCAAGACATCAATGACCCGCAACATATCTACCAACTTTTAGGAAGCGATAAGTGGGTATCCTTTCCTCGTAACTGTTACCTATTCGATCACATTTGGTAATTACGTGTTTTCGTGTGCTTGTTCACAGAAATATAGTTGTCGAGAGTCGTCCAGTTGATGATCCAATGTCCAAGTCGAATCTCTATCTTCTCTTCGGACACGAAAATTCATACTGAGTTTTCTATTCCGCCCCCTCCTCCCTACACTGTCTTTCGCCGCTTGTCTATTTTTACCAACGACGTATCAAACGCAATTGTAAATTCCCGTCACGGACCATTACCCATACACAGTCTCCCTGTCCCCTGTCCGTCCGCCTGTCTTCGGTTTCTCTCACCCCTGTCCAATTTTTCCTGGGTTTCTTTTCCTCGATTTGCCTTGCCATTGACTTTACTGTAAATAGATGTATCAACTCGGGCATATAACGACTGCTCACCAAAATGACAAAAAAATATATGACGCATGCTTCTTCATTGACCGCTTGAACTCGCCTGCTGTGAGTAACTACTGCACTTTTCTTCCGTTCCTAAAATTGCCGTGTCAAAGGCGGGAAAATTTAGAATGGGTGTGATTTGTCTGGCTAGTCGTGCGGTCACCATTTCAATGAGTCTAGTGGGATAGTTCTGAGAGTATACTACGATTAGGGTGGCTCTAAACAAAAGAGATGAGGATAAGTTTTTCCTCGTTGTTGTTAGGTTCCAATTTTCGAAGAAAGATAAAACTAGCTGATTTAGACAAGGCCTGAAAGCGAATATTCAAGACAATCGCGTGGCTCTAACTGTTATAAGACTTCTTTTTTTCCCCAAACACTGTTACGCCTGTGCCAGAGAGGTGCTTTGCGCCTCGTGTTGGCGGGCTCGATAACATCAGTACATGATAACAGTCAACATAGGGATCCGGAGAAGAAAGTGCTCTGGATTGGCTTTCTAGAGTGATGGGAGTACCTATAGCCACGCTTCTAGAATTCCAGCGTCCACTGCGATAGATTGTAGACCAGAGTGATTGAGCAGACGACCAAAATAGCATCACCCGATGTCATTCAAAGCAGATCGCCAAAAGAATATTGTAAAACAAACGTAACGCCCCTCTATTTCTGCTCACGAGCTGAATCATTTCATTGACTAAGTAGCATCGTTCAAATAGAGGGCTGACGTTGCCACTGATGGATGGTGTGGGGAATTTTCTGTAACATACGTCAAACCCACTCTCAACCTCCTCGTGGTGACCACCGGTAACCCCAGGGACAACTCTGGGGGCTAATGAGAGGGGCGGCCGGTTAGGACTAATCACCCTCCGGACGTATTTAATTAGATTATGCCAGCAGATGTACAACTTCTTACAGCTTGATACACGAGGCACGATGTAAATAACCGGAATCATGGTCTCAAACAGGAATGTGGAATGTACGTGTATGTAGTAATGAATGGAGTCTCCACCAGAATAATGAAAGATTTCTAGTAGGAGACATGAAGACGGACGAGGACGGACGAAGTGCCAAGATGAATCTGGACTGCTACCTATTCGACGAAGCCATGCCAGAGAAGAGACCAGACAAACGAGGCGCCACGACGAAGCTGAACATCTACCTGTACGACGAGGCCACGCCAGAGAAGAGATCACACAGCTTACTTGTAAGAGCTATTTGTACTTCTGTTGTACCCCCAATAAGTCCTTGGACCAGCCCCACCCCCACCTCTGAAATATTTAAGGCTTGGGAAATGAAAACTGAATTTTCAAATCAAGCCCTCAGTTCTTTATACTTCTTTGAAATAACACTAGCTGATGTCGGGAGTGTAGCCTGAATGATGACTTCTGACATCTAACGATCCGTTCATTCCTGCTTTGGCGAGATGGTTGCGTCTCTGGCATAATTAACATACTGCATTGTGTGGTGATAATAGTGGTGAATAGATATCCATGAGACAAGATGTGAACTTGGTCTAGGTAAAGAATAAGATTTCTTATTAAGATTCAGAGTTCTCTATGGCCGAGGGGAAGATTAATTTTGAACATCCAAGAGCAAGTTCATTTCAGTTGTTAGTGTGCTGATGGTATTAGGGTCAGCCATATCAATAACTCACCAGACGACTCAGGTTCCAAAGCTACCTCTAGAAATTCGGTGCTTAGACTAACGATTCCTCTATAGTAAAAAGGGGAGGCGAGGCCTGGTCGATTGAAGGCGGAGGGAAGATAATTTACACCATTTTTATCCAAAAGTTTTCGTTTTAAGTCCACTCTAACACTGACGTCACTTCGAACTCCCTCTAGCCAATTTATGTACACAACGGAAGTCGATAATCACAAGTTACGAAGATTAGATGTCTTTGTATTTTCTCACATTCGGAAGGTTGGCCGGACACGCCTAAAGGTACAATGTACGGCGGCTCTAAATAAAGCTCCTCTTTCCTCCATAGTTATTGCCGCTCCAAACGATCTCCTTCGTCGTCATTCGACATGCAATAAGAATGCTAATCTCGGCCTTCGTGGATAGACCCAGAGATTGAGAAACAGAATCGTCCAGTGTAGGTTACAAGACCACCCCATTTTTAGTATCGGTACAGCAGAGTATTTGTATAAAAGCCTTCACTTGAAACGTCTTAACTACCGTCGAGCAAGTGACATCTACGTCGCAATCGTGCTCTGCTATTTGCACTGCCGCACGCGCATCTCTGATCAGGTGGTTGTCACTGGATTGACAGCTCCTGATTAGCACTCGACATGTCAGTCTTTCTCAAAGCAACAGCGACGCATCACTTGTGGCCATTTGCGGGAGTTAATAAAAAAAGAAAATAACAATCCAAACCAAGCCACTTGCAGCAATGACAACTATTGAAAGATCGCAAATGAAAGCAAATAGGAATCTGATTAAGCAGACAGACTTGACAGACTTCAAGTCGCTTAAATAATGGGGAATTTTAGAAGATTGCTGTCAGGTTTTTCAATAACCATCAGTCAGTCGCTATAACGGACATTGTCACTGTTTTGTTGATTCAAGTGACAACCCGCTTGGCAGTATTGTTCCAAAAATTATATTTGTAAAATAAAAGAAAAAATGTTGAAAATAAGTTTGATGTGGAGCAGAAAACAATGCCTTAACTACCGGTTTGGAACCAAAAACCGGCTATAAAAATACCTTCAAGGCAGTGAAGAAACCATGATCAACAATGAGCCTCGAGGTTTTCCCAAGGTTTCCAAGTCAAAGCTTCCTCGGTGGAAAAAATTCCATGAAGACGATTTCATGCGTCATAGGGCAGCTGAAAAAAATACGAAAAACTCTACAGAGATCTGCAAGATGCCAATTTTCGAAGTTCAGCAATCACATATATGAATAACAGCGAAATCGAATCTCAACCTTCAGATAGCGAAGCATATTTGGAAAGTAAAACCTTTATTTTCGTTCTTGGCATATTCGCTTGACTTGCTTTATAAAACAAGAACTCCACGTTGGCTATTCTGACCTATACATATTGATCATGAAAACAGTAAATGGTTTTGATAAGTCATGCTATTTACGAGTAATTGGATGACCAGGCCTATGTCGAAAGGATTTTCATTATTTCCAACCCCACAGCTCCCGTGGATTCTGTGAGATAAAGAGTGTCTTGATGATGTGTCAGGGAGTATTCGGAGTCTGGGCAGGGACTATGGTGGAAAAATGATAGGAGTGATGCGCAAGGGCGAATTAAGGGAGTGCATAGAATGGGTTTGGGTAGAATGGATTGATGATCGCCAATCAATTCGGATTTCCTCAAAAACTGCGCATTGCCATCAAACTCGGAGCGTTGTCAGCAGCTCTAAACTCGCAATAACTACGTGTCTACAAAAAAATCAGATTCAAACTAATCATGTTCCGCCATGGCAGTTTGGATTCGTAAGACAATAAAGTTGTAATAAACAATGGCTCCGGCGTCTTCAACCTTATAATTAGAGCTTCAATGCCGTTATGACAGACATAGACAAAAGATGTAAGAGCTTTAGTCTTATTAAATAAATGGAACTGAGAAAACACAAAACGTTCTAAGAAACGAATAGCTGATATGTTTGCACATATCATGCAGGAAGAGCAACACTGTGGATGATCTCTGTACAGGATCTCTGGTTCAATAGAAATGGGTGGAACCCATCATCTCTGTTCTATTCTAACTGATGTGGCTGCAGCAGATGAGGAATTCATCTAGCGAGTATGCAGTTGCAGTGTTTGCATGGGGACAAAACATTTATGACCTTGATAGAAATGGATTTTCATGTAAGTGAACATCATTCACCGTCCATTTAAACAATAATCTTCTAATATCTTTTCGGAATAAGTTCTACTGTCCTCATTAGAAGAGGATCAAGTCCTGTCAGTTTAGAGGAAACCATTAGACGAAACTGGTGTACAGTTTACCATCCGAATTTTGAGGAAAATGTACTGCAAACCGCTCTCGAACGCGTCATGTTAACAAGATTCTAAATGCGCAAAGTTGTATGTACATTTGTTCTTTCATCCTAGAAACCAACATACAAACGTGAAACACTTAGGGACTTAGGGCAAGTCCCAAGGACTTATTGGGGGTACAACAGAAGTATAAATAGCTTTTACAACACTTAGCACACAACAGTTAACAGAGAACATAGCAAAAGCATGTTTTCATAGTACAGGTAGCAGTTCAACTTCGTAGTGGCACCTTCTCCGTCCTCGACACTGTTAAGGCAGACAATCTTCATATTTCTTTCAGAAGTTTTTTTTAACTTTCTGGCGGAGATTTCATTTATTGCTGCATGCGCGCACTTTCCACAGTCCATTTCGAGACCATGAAGCCAGGTATTTACGTTGTACCTTGTTGACAAGTTTGTACGAGTTTGTACTTCTGTTGGCCTATTTTAATTTTATAGGTCCGGTGGATGATTAGTCCTATCCGGCCGTCCTTCTCACTAGCAACTAAAGTGGCCATGAAGTTACCGGTGGTCACTATGAAGAGGTTGAGAGTAGGTGTGACCACCACGAGGTCAATTTCGTTGGTCGACTTTGTTTAAATCGAACCCTGCATAGATCAGACGCTCTAAAGAGATGAAACAGGAATTCTTTATAAATCTCTTCATGGTGTTTCTCGTTGCTGACGCACAAATTCTCTAGGGCAATGGATTGGTGAGATATGGTAAATAGGTTCAATGGTCCACTGGCCAACCATGCAGTTTCACGCCAGTTCCAAAATTGATTACCATATGATTAATTGTATATTTGCAGAGCCTTACTAGTACCTGAAATTTTATGATCGGATTGAATTTACAATTACGGGCTTCAACTTCCAGATAAATGAATAAACTACTACGATTTCGCCTGCCAAAACAAGCGATTCACCCATAGAAAACAGATCTTTATTCCACACTCCTACGCCCTGTGTTTCACTACGTAGAATCGAGAAATCCACTGGTGTATTTTTCATTTCAATTAGCATTCTCGATTGTCAGCCTAAAGATTGACGGCCTCCAACTTCTAGAGAGGGCAGACAGGAACCACAAGTAGAGTCGCAACACAGGGGTTTTGAAGCTCCTGGCACTGATTTGGTGATAGACAATAGTTTATTGGATGAGCGATTGGCGGTTACACTGATGACAGAATTATGCACTTGATATTTATGAAAGAAGCTTGAGATATGTATGTAAGAGCAAAAGAATCTGATGTTCTTTATATCGATGGTCCACGGCATATCTGGATATCAGGAGCTTCTGTGCCATCTCTCATAAATCTAATGCTTTTGTGTATATACTTTCATCATCGTTTTAGTTCACTTTGAGAGTTGTATATCAACAGTCTTCTTACCAAGACCTGGCAGCATTATTCTACGGCTTCATCTTCATCTTATAAGACTAGACGGCTTGGCACAGCCCACTCAAGCATGTGATTCTTTCTGTTTCGATTTGCAGTCTTCTTTACTAGCCTCAGATATAAATCAGAGATAAAATTCGGCTATACGCTGATACTTGTCATGACAACTAGCTTCATAAATATTCCTTTCTGTCGATTACAAAATCCGTCTCGCCCTGGTACCACGTCTTAATCGTATCGAAATACGAGTTACTTGACTATTGTAATCCACGGATCTGGTCTCAATCATGCCGACTCTAAACGAAGCTAAGATTAGTCAACATCAGTAACTTCATCAACTCTTATCATATCACACTTAGATATTCAGTGTCCGTACTGATAAATAAATGACTCCAAGATATTCGGAATGGGTTAAAGTACAGTAATCATTAATTGTATTAATTGCTTTATTGCGCATTTTATTGTTGAGTTGGTTATACATCGCTTAGTGAATGCTGGTTTCAACTTCTAAAACTAAGCAAATGAGCAAAAACCGATTAGATGCATTAGGTCTTGAAGAAATATTTTACTAAGCAGACAACTAGATGCGTGTCTGTCCAAAATCTCAAGGTGTCACGCAACCTATATTATTAATACTGCATATTTTCGGATGATGCATAGTTTGAGTCTGAGCTCTATAACTCGACGGAGCATAGAAAAGTGGAAACCTCAGCTCGTTACAGTTTATTAATTGTCTATCCCTCCTCTGCAAAGGGAAGTAACTTATAAGATGGTCGTTGGCCCGGCCTTTAGAAGAAAGCCACTCTATCATATATTATCCAGGGTATTATCTCGCTGTCACACAAACAGTGTGTTGAATAATTCTCGGAATCGACTGCAGAATGCATAGGCGCAGAGGTTCGGCTTTACTACATTATCAAAAATAGTTCCAAAGAGAAGCGTGGATCGACTTTTGCCTTTTATGGTAGTTAAGATCCAAAGGGTGCGAATTTCAACCGTAAATACATAGGTCTCAAACATTAGAATTTCAAAAATCGTCCTTCCCATGATGTCACGACAAGATTCAAAAGACATTATTGTAAAATGAAAGGGTATGGAGTTAGGAAAGACGAATAGTTGAATAGATTAACCAGTTTGTAGAACATGATCTGCCTGAAAATAATGCTCAGAGCTTCGTATAAGAACCTGAAAGCGCGTGATAAAGTGAAGCAACGAAAGTTGTTCCTTCACGAAGTGCTTTAGCAATATTAATTACGTCAATGTTCCGACGAACCCGAAAACAGTCGACTTAACAGAACAGTTGTTTGTTTGAAGCCATTTCAAAAATTTATAGGAATACCTTGGATCACTGCCAACGCTAAAAGCAATTCCTAAAGGAGAGCATTAATCTGATGAACCGTTCATTTCACAACTTGGAACTGGTGATAAGTGACTTTTCTCCTCCAAGCACTACAATGTGAAGATTGCGCACGCATCCGCCTAACGGGATGATGATTCACATTCGAAGTGCATTTTTTCCCACCTGATTAAAACTGATCAGAGAAGGTCGAACAGAAGAAGGTTAGTGACCAAAGTAGCACCATAAATGAAGCACTTTTCTTCGTTATAGGCTGCGATGGCAATCCATAGATCATTCTGAACTCTGTAAGTCTTCAAACAAGGACCCTTTCTTGCCTTTTGATCACGCCCCACTTCTTATGTGGGAAAAACCGCCAAGCGAGACGGTTCGCAACTTGAACAGGAATGCATTGTTCCACACGACAGGATCTGTAGTGACCGCCCAGATGTAAAGAAAAAACCGCTATTGCACATTAGCTAATTGAAGTAAAAAGGTGTGTGATTCAATTCGTTAGTGCATTTTCCTCGGGCATTGAAATATGACGAGCACAGAATGTTATAAAGAAATGTTAAGCGTAGAAATTTGAGAACATATGGGACTCATGCAGGTCTATCCACAACACAGCACCTGATGACACAACCTGGACTTATTCCCTTGAACGTTGAATACCTGACATTCCTCATCGCGTTTTATAAAACCCTAATGCTTCCCTGCCAAGAGGATTAAACATGTGGCTATAACTTTTTTTTCTTAGGAAAATTTTTTTATGTTTTATTCCTCCCCACCCTTTAGGGCAAGTGCCAAGGACTTGCTGGGGGTACAACAGAAATACAATAAGTTACATATTATAGCATAGAGCAGTTTTTTGACGTTCATCGACCCCCTTAACTTTTCTCGGCATGAGTACGTGGCGCGATGGCATTCAGTTCTCCTGCTGCATCTCGTGGAGTACCTGGGATAGAGTTCTTCGCAGCCGTGAGGGAGCAGATGTGTATTTCATCTTGCCTGAGGGACTTTTCGTCGCAGTCTTTTTCCCTGTCTTCCACTCTATGATTTTTCTCATTCGCATTCAGCTTTTCTGCCTTTTCTGCTTTAGTTTGATTCTTTCCTCTTCTCTGTTGGTTTTTCTCTTTCTTTGATTTCGACCCTTGAGTCTTAGGAAAATAGCGAGTCTTCTGCAGCCCACTGTGTGCCCAGGTTTGGATGTGATTGGAGATATGCTCGGAGCTATTGCATTCAAAGTCGTGCCTGTGATGTTAAGCCCGCTTTTAACGACTCAAATCAGATGGAAACGGAAGAGAAATCAAAAAGTCCGGTTTCAGTGTTTTGTGTTGCGTGCCAATTCCTGTGGCGTGCTCTTGGAGGCAGAAGACCAAATTACACACACACTATTGGTTGAGACTAAACTAATATGAGAAAGTGTCGTGTGTGCGATTGACTTTCATACTTAGAGGCAGCAGTGCATGGTCGGGTTTTTGGCACTGCAGAGGTGCTAAACAAACTGACTGCTCTGGATGGTTATTTGAATAACAGCAGTGACGTCAAATGCCTTTCAGACTTAAGCAATTTATTTTTATGGCCCTCGAAAAAACGCAGAATTTCACTCTCCAGCGGCTTGCGAGCAAAATGAAGCTTCATCTATCGCGCTTCAAAGAAAATTAAGTTCACATTTTTATGAAAATTTATATGTTCATCAGCTTAGTATTCTTTTGAACAAATAATTAGATGTATTATGAATTAATAAATCAACAAATAGGAAAGTTCGGCAAAACCTTTAGTTAGTCGAAAGGAGCTTCTTCTTTTCACAATTTATTCTAGGATCGGTCTATCAAGACTGATAAGCGACAACAGGTCTCAAAGATGATCTGCCATTAGAAAAATTCCTTCATCAGCGTCTGCCTAAAAGATTTGTAAGCAGTACACGCAAGCTGGTTAAATTGCCAATTTTAATGCCATTCCGTTAAGTTCATTCGATTTCACCACGGTCTGCCCGTATTGTAGACGTCGACGCCTCCGACTGCTTTTAATCCATTAGTTTTCCAACCATTGTTTGAACTAAAACATCTTTCAAATCCTTTCTCGGAGGGGTGGATATGTCCTTGGTGCCTTGTTGATTGAACAACGCCTATTTGAACATTCCTATATGGTCCAGCACTTACTAATATAGGTTGTGATTCTGTTCACTGCTCACACAAATGATTTTGAAAGAGTATCCCCTGAGGTACTGTTTGTGAAGTTTTAAGAACAGAACAAACCCGTTGTAGGGACCAAGGCAATATGATTAACCGCCAAGCTAATTTCGAATTCCTTGTAAAGGCCGTCTAGGAATAACAATGGCGATGTTTATATGACTGATCATGTATGTACGCATTTGGCCAAGGGAAATATGACAGATCCCACGCAATGTGGTACCATTAGACCATCTTCAATATCTTCCATATTTTCAGTATTATAATAAAAGAACTGCTTATAACAAAGTGGGACTCTTAAATAAATCTGACCGTTACTCTAATTAGATCCATTTTGCGTCAAATCGAACTGATCTCATTGTCTTCAAAGCCTTAAAGTGCATGCTACCTCCAAAAAATAATGTCCTGCAGTGACCCAATAAGCCCCACTACCATAGTAATTAACTCCCTCGTTCTAATAGAAAACTTCTCACAGTTGCCGTCGATCTCAGTGTGATTATGTCA
This sequence comes from Moniezia expansa, assembly GCA_019097775.1. Lineage (NCBI taxonomy): Eukaryota > Metazoa > Platyhelminthes > Cestoda > Cyclophyllidea > Anoplocephalidae > Moniezia > Moniezia expansa. Next base: position 1,937,942 of record JADFDV010000052.1, read on the forward strand.
CTTTACCTAACGTCATTTTCCTTGAGTGTGCTTTCCATTGTCACTTATTAGCAAAGATAATTTGATTATAGGATTAAAGTAAGGTTGTTAATTCCAAAAATCTGATTGATTTGTTTGATATTGAGATTCCCCAGGTTGTGTTTGTGGATTCCCTATTTTAACTTTTACTGGTATCTGGCTCGGAGCAAAGGAGGTTACTAAAAAGTAACCGATATTTTTGGATGTTTCACTTACTTCTGCACGAAAAATGCTTGTAGCAGTGAGTAAAAAGGATAAAATAGGCATCAGAAACATATTTGTTTGAAGGCAACGGGGATGATGCTCATCGAGGCACTAATGTGGTACGTTCCTTGATTAACTGGACAGCCATGCTAAAAGTGATCTATGACTAGCTGACCTTAATGCGATGAATATTAAAAGACTAAAGGCCATATTCATACATGTAGAGAAACGTTTATTCAAAAATGGCCTTCGAATTATGCCCAACCTGGGTTTTTAATAATTTGCAAATCTTTTATGAAAGTAATCTGATTACTCAGACATTTAATGCTATCGAATCATCGCGTAGTTTGGTATTAGCGAGCAAGAAATTGGGAATTTCGGTTAAAATATTAAGAGATAAATGTTTGCATAAAGGTATATATCAAGAAAAAATGTTGTCTAGAATAACTTTACTTCAATGCATAGTTTGTTTTTATTAAAATATATTTACTCCCCACTCATTAGGGCAAGTTTCAAAGCCTTATTGGTGGTTCAGCAGAGGCGCAAATAGCTTTTGCAACAAATTGTGCATGACGTTTAACACAGAAGACAGTAAAAGCGTGTATCGACGTCTTCGGTTCTCTGGTCACTTCTCTGGCATAGTTTCGTCCTACAGGTAGCAGTTCCTCTTCGCGGTTTTATCTCCTCTGTTCTCGACACTGTTAGTGGAAAACAGTTTTCGTACCTCTTCCAGTAGTATTTTCAACCTTCTGGCGGAGATTCCTTTCAGTGCTACATGCATGCGCTTTCCGCAGTCCAGGATGGGATCGGGAATTCAGCTATTTACATCGTGCCCCGTTTACCAGGCTGTACCTCAATGCAGAGTTTATCGTTGTCGCAGTTACATTTTAGTTTACACATTTCACATTTTAAATTCACTTACCTTCGTCGATGTTCGTTTACTTTCGTAATCTACAGGGTCAAACTAAACTAAATATAATAAACTGAATGAAGTGGACATTTTCAATACTCAGTCCAAATATCCACTCATAAGTCATAATGAATTTGTGCTCATTATCATGCGCAAAATGGGTCCTTCAAAGCAGACATGATAAGATCTTTCAAATTTACTCATGGTATTCGAATAGCTCGAAAAAATTTACTACGAATTTTTTTGAATGATATGAGTTCAAAAAGTGCGTTAAACCGTGTTATCAATAACAAGATTACTGATAAATGTTTAAATTTAATGTTTAAGCTGGTCTTCTAAGTAAAAATGCAGGGATTAAAAATGCAAAATGTTCAGGAATAGGTGTTATCAGACGATGAAAAGACCGATGGTTCATAAGTAAAGCCGCTTTTTTGCAAGATTTCCGTCATGATGCGACTTTGAAAATCCATGAATCTTTTATTCAGCACTGGTCTTCCATAATTATTCAATACTTTCTGGTTGACTTCTAGAGAGCCTGTGTCGGTCAATATGCAAGGCTGAAAAAGGATCCCACATTGTTTTCCAGTATTCGTTAAAAGCCCCATAAAATTAGCAGATAAATATACTGAAGAAAATGTATTTTAACTCATCTTACTCGATTCGTTACAATTTATAGCTAAAATACATGGCAAATGAATCTTGATTTCCCAATGGATATGGTTTCTTATACACAATTGACTGTTTCAAGGTTACTTTAAGTGGATTTTCTAATTTAGCGTTCAGCCGACATTAGTTCTATGTCGTGGTTATGGCTTTGGATATGTCTGTTGAAGCTGAAGGACTCAAAGTACGAGCCAATGAATGCTTTGGAAGTGAGAGTTTTCGTTTAAATTTTTATGCTCTTTAGGTGGAAAGTATTCTGAAGCCATCGATTTATACACAAAAGCTATAGACCTAAAACCGTCAGCAGTTTATTATGCAAATCGAAGCTTTGCTTATTTACGATTCGAATTATTTGGTGCAGCTCTCACTGATGCCTCCAAAGCTATTGAATTAGATCCAGATTATGCAAAGGTAATTAAGTAAACAGTGCTTTCATACAAAGTAATAGGGTTATTATAGGAGAGCTTCCGCAAACATGGCCATGGGTCATTATGACCTGGCATTGAAGGATTTTAATACGGTAACGATATATTAATTCCTTTTTTTGATGTCTAGGTTGTGAAAAGACATCCTAATGATAAAGGCGCCAAGGCGAGATATAAAGAATGTCTTAGTAAATACAGATATCGTCAGTTTGCTCAAGCAATATCGCATGAAGATAAGAAATCTCCTCTTGAAACTTTTAATCCTTCTGATGTAATCATTGAATCCTCATATAAGGGACCACACCTTCCCCAAAACGCAGATGGCGAATATATTGTTACTCAAGATTTTATGAAATCTCTCATTGAACTTTACAAAAATGAAGGGAAACTGCATAAAAAATATGCTTTGGTGGTATGTGATGTTGGGCATCGTAAAACTGTAATATTTAGCTTATCTGCAAGTTTTACCATTTCATCCGGCAACTGCCTTCCCTGGTAGAAATCGAGGTTCCTGATGTGAGTTTTTTCCCAAATCAATATCTATTTTTCCCATTCAGGGCAGCAAATTTACAGTATGCGGTGACGTCCATGGACAATTCTACGATTTGATCAACATTTTTGAACTTAACGGCTTGCCATCAATTGAAAATCCTTACGTAAGTCTTTGAGAATTTCGATTTTGCGTATTCAGTTGTTCAATGGTGATTTCGTTGACCGTGGCTCCTTCTCCGTTGAATGTATTTTCACCCTGATTGGGTTCAAATTACTTTACCCCAGTCATTTCTTCATGTCGCGAGGTAAGCCTTGCCTGTCATCAAAGAGTCATTCCATCGACTCGTGCAGTTTAATACAACGAATGAAATATCTTTCCAGGTAATCATGAATCTGAGAACATGAACCAAATGTATGGTTTCGAAAATGAAGTTAGAACCAAATACAATGCTGAAATGGCTGAAATTTTCACTGACGTTTTCAATTGGCTCCCATTATCTCACTTGATCAACAAGCGGATTTTGGTAAGATGCTCTCTTCTACGCATATGGTATTCCTATTTTTTCCCACTCAGCAACATGGGGATTTCAAAACTTCGAGATGCTGCACAAACCCGCCTCTTCGGTGATTTTGGGTCCCTCAGTCTTACTAAAAGCCTCTTGAATGAACTTAAGTGGGATGACAAGTGTTTATCGGGCTGTGCAATATGATCTTGTTAATACAGATAAACCCAAATAGCTTAATATTGCGACTATCAATTTGCGAACTTGTTCAATTATAAAGTTTAGTCCTTAGCGTACTTCTTTAATTTATCTGAACTAAAGTAGATAGTTATATTTCTATCTGCTCTTAACAGTCGGTGGTATTTTAGTACGTTTTATTTTCTATTGTTTGATGCTGCTTTGTTTTATGTATTATTTATCGTCTCGCCTTGCTTATGCGATTTCACCCCATTTCGTCTAAGACGTATCACCAATAGCGTCAGATGCCTCATTGTCATCGGATATCGTGGTTCAGAATTCTGAATTACTCATTTTTGCCAGGTCTTGTCATGGAATAGGCCTCCCATCGATGAATAAACGTCTATTTTGTTTGTACTGAAAGAACTAGACATGTGTAAATGTAAATGGATGCAACTCTTACTATTTTTTAGACTATGCACGGGGGCCTGTTTTCCACAGATGACGTCAGCTTGGATGACCTCCGCAGCATTTCCCGTAACTGCCAACCCCCGGAGAAGGGCCTAATGTGTGAGCTTCTTTGGTCGGACCCAATGGACGCTCAAGGGCGGGCGCCGTCCAAACGTGGCGTGGGCGTCCAATTCGGTCCTGACATTACCAAAGAGTTCTGTGAACGCAACAACATCGACTTCATTATTCGCAGTCATGAGGTGAAAGACCAGGGCTACGAGGTAGCGCACGATGGTCGATGCATAACAGTTTTCTCCGCGCCGAATTATTGCGATATTACCGGCAACAAAGGCGCCTTCATTGTCCTGAAAGGATCACATAAACCTGGTGGCATGAAACCGGAGTTTACAAGTTTCCGCGAGGTCCCCCATCCTTCTGTTCGTCCGATGGCCTTTGCTAACACCATTTTAGCCAACCTAATATGAGATGAAGGAGGCAGGGCTCTCCGCGTCGTCCACCCACTTGCCTTTTAATTTAGTGTACAGCTTTTTGTGACGACAGAATAACTAGTAGGTTTCAAGCCTCCCCTCTTCTGACGTTCTTGATAGTAATTAACAGTGTTTGAATGAATCTTTTTGCGGATTTGTGCCTCTGCCCGATGTTTGAGGGTTCTGATCTCATCGAAACTGGTTCGATTGGCAAGTTGTTCTGTGCCATATTTGATAATCCTATCCGGGCCATAAGATCGCCACCAGCATGAGCTCCGTATTGAAGTATGCATGTTAGTTTTAATTCTGTACAAATCTTCATTATGCACATTAAATGCATGCCCAAATGGATTCATAGTTAGTGGGGTAAAGGAAATAGAGATGCAACTCCTAGAACGATAATTATCGTTTAAGATCCTCCCTTAGAGATGTGCTTGTTCACATGCATCTTGCATACTACTGTTTCAGATGAAGAATGGCTTTCATTGGTTACCCAACTCTGTTACCGTCGCAGACTCCCTGGAAGCTGTATTTTTCAAGAACTTCCATTCTTTTGTAGCCTAAGAATCCCTTCATAACAGCATAACTTGAGGGTAACGATTTATCAAGTGCTCAGGCTTCAGGCCGTCTCTCATAAACGTGCAGAGGTCCTCAAGTTTTCACAAGCGCTCCTAAAAACAAGCGGCTTCAAATGAACTTCGCTGAAGTTGGGAGGCCAGCTTAATCAGAAACTCCATGAAATCGGGATTCCTCGCCTAGCTAAATTTCGGAAAATTATAAGATGGGCGGTCTGCCAGAAGCAAAGTCTCCATCAAGCGTTGTTCTTTCAGTGTTGACGCCAATCATCCTTCTCCTGACTACTTAAATGCAAGTTGACTTCTTACGGAAGCAAATACGACACTACTAAGTTGATTTTACTGAGACGGTTGGTAAATTCGGACTCATGCTGAACCAAGTTTTAATAGGATCACCAAACATCTCACTATAGATCACTTTGATCGGCAGGTAACTTTAACAGCCACATTAAGGTCCTGATTTCGGAGGGTGCGCAATCCCAATCAACAATGGCCGCTACTTAAGTGCTCACGATCACATTTATCAACAAAAATATATTAGAAAATTTGGCTTGGAGCATCGATCGATCATCTGAACTTACGATAACCATTTAACAGAAAGTCCAGCACATATATTTTCACAGGTATTCCATTCAAAAACTGCAAATTGAAAGAGATTTGAGGGAAAACATGATTGTCGATCGATATGAATAAAAAAGGGAGGAACAGAAACAGCACCATCCATACGCCCTAAACTTTCACTGTACCAAGGAAGTTACTCTAAAAGATAATAACATAATTTAGTTTACCATTTTTAAAAAAGCACCACAAAACCATAGTCTCTTATAGTCTGATTGCAATTTAAGACTGAATACTGCGCTAACAGATATTAAAGTAATTTCATTCACCCGAACAGCAGACATTTGGTCAATAACTTTGGCCGGCAGAATATTGCCAAGAAGGGCCCTGGCGGTTTCCATATATTCGTCGATGCCAGCGCTGCCAGAACAATTGCCAGAGAGAAAAACGATCTCTCGAGTGTTATTTAGAGGTTGAACAATGTGTGCCGCAATAGATGGAAGAACCTTAAGAGTTGAGGAGAGTTTGGAAGCGTCTGTAAAGTGTGAGAAAGCTCCTGCGCGTGCATTAATCCCCTCAGCTTCGGCTACTCCCAAGACTTCGACTGTGACTGCGTCAGCAGATCCGATTGTTTTTATGCTGTTCGCAGAAGCCTTCGCTTCTATAATTTTTTTCTCTCTGCAAATAAACGTCAAGGAAAAAAAGCATCACAACTGTTAACCCAACTGATTTTAAGTCTTCTATCGAATGCGTAGTTATGTATGAAGCTTGCCGATAAGATCAATGAGCTAGTTACACAAAAGCAACAGGACACACTAAAGATACATAAAAAGCATCAGTACTGTGAAAGACTTCTGAAATAATCTGCATTAGGTCTATGAGAGCTGCCAACACATAGATGAAATGGTGAAGGGCGAAAAAAAATCCGATGACCTACGCTTCCTCAGTCTTAGACGCTGCAGAACCATGAAAATGTAAAATATTCTTTCCCTAAACCACAATCCCTGCTGTTCGAAGACATCAGGTAAACAACTTAGAAATGAGCAAAGGACTGTCAAGCACATACGCTTTCCTGTATCTCCTCCTTTACTGAACCAGAGGTGCTAGATTTATTAGAGATTTTTTCCAGGAACAAAAGGATTCACTCTTTTCAATTCCCTAACCTGGAACTATTGTTCCGATATTTACTTTTCTTGAAGCTCCCCAAGCAATCTCGACTCGTCATGCCGTTAGATGAAAACATACTTTATTTTATGAGCAGACTTACCGTTCGGCCCGGGCAAGCATTTGCATTCGAACGGCCTCCGCCGCAGCGGGTAGCTGAACAGTATACTCAAGAATTCGTTGTGAGCGTAGAATTTCCGCTTGTTCAATCTCTACCTGACAACGACGTTGAACTACTTCAATTCCGATCTCCGATTCTCGAATCAACTGTTGGACCTTTGCGGTCTATGGAATATGAACTTTATACAAGGCTCACTAGAGAATGTTACCTGCAATTCTAAAGCTAATTCAGATTCCGCTGTAGCGATGCTAACTTCTTGCTCGTACTTCGCTTTCATGCTTTTGAATTTACACTGAGATTCAGTGATCAACCCATCTATCTTACAGCGAGCATCTACGAGCTGCTTTCCATATTCAGCCTCCTGAATTCCGGCATCGCGTTCAGCCTCAGCCACTCCGATTTCAGCATCCCGCCGAACCACAGCAATCTGCCCACGTCCAAGAGAGTCGAGATATTGTACGCGATCGACAAGATCTCTTATTGTAAACGAGAGAATCTCCACACCCATTTTTGCAACATCAGGTGATGCAACTTCTCGTACTGACTGGGCAAAAATCTCACGATCCTTACAAGGAAGAATAGAAAAAAATGTAAACATATCAGTGGAAATACCTTATAAATATCCTCGACAGAAAGCGTTCCGAGAATAGAACGAAGATGTCCCTCTAATGTATGAAGGATGGTATCTTTGATTTCTTTGGTGCTTCTGCCTAAAAAATGTTCACATGCAGCCTCCAAAAAATGGCGCTCGTTCATCACTTTAACCTGAGCGACACCTTTAAAGTGCGAGCATATTGCTAAAATTACCGGTGACAGTGACTGCAACACCTTCTAAAGTTTCGACATCTTCGCACCTCGGATTTAATGTCATTACAGACAATGAGAGTCTGGGAGTAAAGCAAAAATAGCACTTGTTTACCGTTGCACATCGGTTAAACACCACCAAGACCATCCCCAACCACCAGTGATCACCCTAACTCCGGAAGAACTTAAACATCCTCCTATTGCAAGTTAGTATAAAGAAAGGAACAGAACCCCGCCTGATAAAACGAGAGCCTCATTTGGACCAGATGTTTGGATGCTGCCCATTAGGATGCCAAATAGTAAGTTAAAACGAAAGACTACTTCCAGTACAATTAATGCAAATAGAAATTAACGGAGGTGAAATTTATAACAAATGAGCTTCAATTTGATTGTATTTCGTTTTACTTAGAATTTATCCACCAATTAACACGATCATGTCCCAGGTCAATACATGTATAACATTATTATCTTTTGGGTAACATATTTTCATGATTTTATTTGGCCGTTTGAAAGGTCAAATAACTGTATTGTAATAAGGGCAAAAACACTGGACATGACTATAATACAGACAACAGTGTAGAGTTTTGTCCTATTAAAAATTCTTAAGATGGGGCATTTCGTTTCATATAATAGAGATACGCAAGATTTGAGTTTTAACAGCGATGGCAATCAAAACTGCAGGGAGTTGATTTCCTTTCCATATTCCTAGATTCATGAAAACAGATTTCCATATTCGCAGGTGGCTCACAGAAGCTAAACGGATAAGAAAGCTGAAAGTTATACACACTATTTTCAACTCTCGACATCAGATCTTAGTAGCCGTTAACATGATTTATTTCTGCTTGCGGAATTACGATATATACAGAGAAAATCCCATAAAACGTTGCTACGATCGCAGAAGACTCTTCCCAGTCATTATAATCAGCATCGAAGCTAACATGATAACATTTTAATTAGATGAGGATCAGTAGTCCCGATGAAAAAGCGATCTACTGGATCGAAAATGAATATTTAAGCCCTACTATTTATTACAAAATGAAAGAAAGAATTTTCAATCCTCTTTTGAGCTTGTAATTAACCAACGGTTTATTTGGCTTAAAATACTTTAATGCTTGCTAATCAAGATTGAATGATTTCGAGTCGGCCCATGCATGGTCATTTGCAATGTGTCCTACAGCACTGATTTGCTTTGCCTTTTTTCCTCGATCTCTGGCCATGGTTAATTTTATGCGTAAGAACTACCCTTTCAACGGTTTTAGAGACTCTAACAGATTTAAACTGTTGGAACTTCTGTCGAGTGGAGCCAAATCTAAAGCTATAAATTTTAACAAATTTGACCAAAGTTTTCCTATCTATGCCGGAAAATATATGCAAAAAAATAAATTTAAATGTAGGAGCCCCCAAAGGGCAGCGTACGTTTGAGCGCTATTGCACACATTCATATGTTCACTGGTGAAATTTAAGTATTCATCTTTCTGAATGAGAATTCTGGCTTACAATCGTGTGTTGACCACGGTTAGTAAGTGGTTATTAAATCCTTCCTGCGTTAACTAGGCTTTTTCAATAAACTAAAGTTCGTAGAATCGCTTAAATACACTAAGAATTCATTGTGATACCAATATTTACAGTAAAATTATTTGTAAAATTATATTTGTGCATGAGTTATTGTAAAATCAGAATCATTTGTTTTAACTTTTGCGTTATTGGAGAGCGGTGTTTAAGTGAAGGCCTTTCAACTTTTTCGATGAGTGTGGGTTTTTTCGCTAACATTAGGTTTTAAGTGCTGTCATTAGCAAATTTTGTAATTTAAAGATCGGGCTGGATTTAATTTGTAATTTCTTGCACCAATTTCAGTTGTCAGATGCCCAGTCTGAGTTTGCCTCGAGTAGATCCGACATTTCCTCCTTTGTACCTGCTGCCACTTTAGAAATACCATTGCAAGGAGGTGATGAAGTGATTGAACTCGATATTAATTCTTTGCCTGACGGTGAAGAAGTTATCGGTATTCTCATGCAAGAAGCTGCTCCTCTTTCTGTCTGGATTAATATTGCCCTTGCTTATTACAAGAAAAAAAAGGACGATGATTTTGAAAAGATTCTTGAAGAGGCAAAGCAGAATGTAACTAATCTTACGCCATATGATGAGAATGACTTTCTTCAACTGCTGGATATGCTAGCTAACTACTGTGGAAAAAAGGCCTCAAGGGAAAGTAACAAGGAAAGGCGCACCCAGCTCATAGCAAGGGCGGCTACTCTTTTTACTTCAGCTGATAGAATTGCAATGTATGATCAAAAGCATCTCTTAGGACGCGCTTTTTATTTCATCTACGAGGGCGAGAAGTGGAGTCATGCGGACAGTCAGCTTAATTTTGTTCTAAATCAAGGAAATCCGTGTGTCCAGGCTTATCTGGGCAAAGCCTGTATTGCATTCAATAAGCAGGAGTATCGAAACGCCCTGGCTTTCTATCGCAAAGCTCTGCGACTTCAACCCAACTGTTCGCCTTCCGTTCGGCTGGGTATTGGACACTGTTTTGCGCGTCTCGGTAATATGCAAAAAGCGAGACTTGCTTTCCAGCGAGCTCTAGATCTCGATCCTGAAAGTGTCGATGCTCTGGTTGGTTTAGCTATTCTAGACCTTAACGAAAAGACTCAGGAATCGATCAAACAAGGAGTCCAAAAGTTATCTCGGGCCTACAATCTTGATCCAACAAATCCGATGGTTCTGAACCACCTTGCCGATCATTTCTTCTACAAGAAGGAGTACGATAAAGTTCACCAGCTTGCAATGCACGCTTTTCACAATACAGAAAACGAAGCGATGCGTGCTGAAAGCTGTTATCAAATGGCTCGAGCTCTTCACGTTGAAGGAAACTATAACAAAGCCTTTCAGTATTATTACCTGGCTACTCAGTTCGCCTCTCCCAATTTCTTGCTTCCTTTCTACGGTCTCGGACAGATGTATCTTCATCGTAATGATCTTGAGCATGTGAGTTGGCTCAATGACTGTACCCTTCGGCGTTTTTTAATGCATTTCAGTTCCTTTCTAACTTTTTACAGGCAGCAATAGCCTTTGAAAAGGTTCTCAAGGCTTATCCCAAAAACTACGAGACTCTGAAGATACTAGGAAGTCTCTACGCCCAGTCGAACAAGTTGGACAAGCAGGTTCAAGCGAAACAGCTATTTAAGCAGGTAACTCAGAGCCAACCTGACGATGTCGAGGCGTGGATCGAGTATGCGCAGCTTTTAGAACATGACACATCAGAAGCTCTCAATGCTTACTTGAATGCACTCAATATTCTCGAAAATGTTCATTTAGACGTATCTCCAGAGATATTGAATAATATTGGCGTTCTCTACTTCATGAAAAACGAATATAATAAAGCTGAGGTGAGCTCATTTCCCATTCTCTTGATATCTGAAATGGATTCTTGTCGTTTTGTAAGCTCATAAGATATTGGTCAGCTTTCTGGATACTAATGAAGCAGCTCAAAAGGAAAGGAATTCTTTAGAGCGCATGGTCCTTTTTCATTTCGCCTTGATTATCGTGTCTCCTATGGCATTCAGTCGTCTTAGCGATAGCCTAAAGATTACTCAAAAACAAATTATTCTGCTGACCGTAGACTCAGTGCCAGTTTAGCCAAAGACCTCATCTTTACTTCTAACTAGAATAAAACAAGCGTTGGTCGATGTTATTGAATCGCCGCGCCGATTGGCTGGCAGAGGGGGGGGGGGGTGTTAATTTCCAACTCTGTTCAGAGACCTCTTTAGTCCTCGATTTCGTTCACTTATAATTGATGCTACCGTCACATGACCGCGAAGTGGTGAAGATTGTGCTTAGTACTGAATTAATCACTAGACAGTTAATACGGTACGATAAGTGGCAGAGGTGTAACAAGGTTATGCACAGCGAGGCTGTTTTACTTTCTTGTTTTTCAGTCATTCTTCACCAGAGCATTCGACCGCATTCGTGAAGAACAGCTTCAAGAAGCCACAGAGGGCGAAACGGGAGAAAATGACAATAATAGCACGGATCGAATAAGCGCTGCTGAGCGAGTTACAGCCCGGTTGCAGCCGCCGGCACCCCTTTTGAATACTGTCACTTCCAATGCCATTGCAGAATTGCATCGCCGTACAGCCGCAAATTTTGAATCTGCAGGCTCATCAAACAATGACTACTATCTCGACCTTGCCATCACCGTCCATTACAATCTGGCGCGCCTTCACGAAGCCATGCATCGTCCAGACCTCGCGGAAGAAATTTACAAGTCGATCCTTTTGCAGCATCCTACCTACGTTGACTGTTCGTTTTTCTTGAAGCTTTTCTCTACTAATGTCATGCCGATCACCTTCATAAAGACTTACCCCATTAGGTTATATGCGACTTGGGTGCATTGCGCGCGAGAGAGGTCAATTGCGAGACGCTTCACTGTGGTTCCGCGAAGTGTTGGATGTCAGTCCTGATCATCCAGATGCTTGGAGTCTGTTGGCACAGCTGCATCTCGCTGTCGGTGAAGTGGAAGCTGCGCAACGCAAACTAGATCGAATCATCCGTCAGCCCAAGTACCTCGCCGACGCTTACAGCCGTATTACCCTTGGCAACGTTTGGCTTCGGTCACTCCACCACCACCATCAACGGCCAAATGCCAATGGAAATCAGGCATAAATATTTTCTCAGATGTTCATTTTATTTTTTTTAGCATCAAATTGAAATATTTCGCCCTATAGATTCGGGACAATAAGGATCGTCGCAAACGACATGAAGAACGTGCGCTCTCCTGCTACAAGGGAGTGCTGAGCGCCGATCCTCGGAACATTTGGGCAGCCCATGGAATTGGTTGTGTTCTTGCACACAAGGGTTTTATCAACGAGGCCCGCGACGTCTTCGCCCAGGTGCGCGAGGCCACTGCTGACTTTCCTGACGTCTGGATGAATATCGCTCATGTATATGTAGAACAGAAGCAATTCACTGCTGCAATCCAGATGGTAAAGGTTTTCGTCGATTTTCAACCATCTGGAGCTCATGTCTTTGTAAGTTTCTTTTGGCTTTCAGTACGAAAATTGTATTCGCAAGTTCAAGAAGGAGAATGACACCGAACTTCTGCTATACTTGGCACGTGCGTACTTCAAGGCCAATCATTTGAAGGAATGCAAAGCCGTACTTTTGAAGGTAGGTCGAAGATTTGTGTTTAAGTGGCCTTTATTAATAATCTCACCTCCCTCCGCCTTTAAATTGCGCTAACAGGCTCGACATGTAAAACCTTGGGACCCTCTGCTAATTTTCAACCTGGCTCTTGTTCAGAAACGTATGGCTGTTTTGGTATTAAAAGACGAGGCTAGCAGTTTCGCGGCAGTCTGTGAGGCTATCTCTGATCTTAGCATGGCTCGATGGTATGTTCAATGTCTGTAACCTGCTGATTCGTTCTTGAAGTCCTAACTTGTGTGCTTACTTCGCTCAGCACCTTTGAGTATCTCTCAAAGTCCAGCGAAATAGTACACCAGTCGGTGTCACTGCAGGAGGCCCAGGCCTGCCAAGATCTCCTGAGTCAAGCGAAGTATCATCTTGATCGTGCGAAATCTCGTGAAGAACATGAACGCTTGTTCCGTCAGCGTCAGGTATGTTTCTGACCTGAAAGGTCTCACTTGGTACTGAAATTCCATCTGCCGGTTTATTCTTCTTCGGAATTGCAGGAGGAAGAAAGGGAGGAACAAAAACGGAAACTGGCAGAACTCCAAGCCCAGGAGGAAGCCCTTCGACTTGAACGCGAGCGTCAAAAGGAAGAAACTCGTGGCAAATTCATCGAAAAGGCCAAAAAAATCAGCTTGGAGTCGGCAGTAATAGCGCATTCTTATTTCTTATTCTAGAGATCATTAATTCATCTGCAGTTGCTTGATCAATCGTCGTTCCTATTTTTTTAGGAGAAGAGGTCACGCAAGAGTGGAAAAAAGCGTGTTGATGAAGATGGTGATTTCATAGATGATGGAGATGACAGTAGCATCGGCGGAGATGATGCCAATCAAGAGAAAGCATCAGGCGCTGAAGGAGGTGAGGATGGAGCATTAAAGAAACTGAAACGTGCGAAGAAGAGCCGAGGAGGCTTATCAGAGCCAAAACGTCGGCGAAAGTCGACCTCGAAAGAGCCTGGGGGCAGTCTCCATAAGCACCATAAACACAGTTTCCAGAATCGTCGCGTTCAAGATGATGATAAGCTGTCAGCGCGTCATCGTGGTCGTGTCGTCAGTAAGGCAACGATTAGCGATGAGGATTCATCTGGAAGCTCTAGCAATGTTGATGACGAAGAGGCGAGAATCAGGCGTGAGAAAATAGCTGAAGCGCGAGATGAAGAAGAAGAAGAAGAAGAAGAGGACGAAGAGATTGAGGTGGAATCGGATAATGAAGTGGATCCAGTGCGCGCGTCTCAAGACCGAAATGCAGACGGTTTGGGTTCTCTTAGTGATTCTTCAAACAGCGAACGGCGAGATATGGCAATTAGACGTGGAAGTGGCAGAAAAAGACGCGGTGCTCGAAGCCACAGTAGCAGCAGCACTAGTAGTCGAGGTGTTGCTGATAGCGGGGACGACTTCTCCGGGTCACAAAATACGAATCGCGGTGTGGTAAAGAGAGCCCGTGTTCTAGAAAGCGATAGTGACGACGAATAATCGAAGGATCGACGCAGTCCAATTCAATAGTACTTTCACCATACTCAGTTGTAAATGCCTAATCTTAACATTTTGTTGTTTATTTTAATGAAGTTGGAGCTCCTATTTGAATCTCCAGTAGCTGGGACGAGATGAAATAAGAATAAAGGGTGACCCTTGCTCCTAGACTTAAAAAATAATAGAGAGCTCAGAACGTGTATGCTCAGTGAGTCTGGTTTGGGCTTCGTTTTGGAATTTTGTAATCGATGCTGACATTCTCAGTTGGCTGTGTATGCGTGTGGCATGTTGTGCTTCATGTGTCTGCGCGTGTTTTAAGTCAACTCTGAAGTTATGTTACCCAATAAAGTTAAATTGTACTCATTTTTTAGAAGAACTCAGCCGCCTTGATTGGAAATGCAATCCCTCTACACCTCATTCCACCCTTGCTCGTCAGTTTGGCATCGTCGCCAGTTTTAGTTCTAGCTTACTTATTTAATTTCAGTAGAAAAGTGTATAATGTCGTTTCCAGTTTGCTCTTTAAATGTATGCTCATTTGGAGCGTATTACAAAGGCAAATCACTCTGCTCAGTAAGACTCGAAAGTGAATATCATGAAATACGCCAACTAAAATGCCTTCTAAAATAAAGTGATGATAATTTCTTGACAGTAAAGTGGAGGTGTTGGGCAGTTGAGGCGTTTCAGTGCTTCAAATAAGCGGCATATGTCGGAGCCTAGAAAGTTTGATAACCTCTTTAGATCAAACGGGATTGATATGGGTTCTGGAAGGTATTAATGGCAAGCTGGTTTCTATACTCCACTGACCAGTTAAGTTACTGTGTCTCATCAAAACACGGCTAACAACGTGGTCGGTATTTGTAGCCTAGGCCTGGAGTTCCCGTCTGATTCTCGAAATATCAGCCTCCTAAAAAAAGGCAAAAATACAAGGCGCCCGTTCAATGAGGGATAGTTCGAGTTGCAAGTCTTTGCTGTGTTAGTGACACACATCCTTCTGTTAACATTATTAGCCTCCCTGTTATAATGTGCTCCTTGCTGTTTCCCTCCACAACTGTATACGTCTATACCTCGATCTTCAACCTGAAACGGCATCATACTACTTGCATTTATTCATACTAGCCCTGTTTCTGTGAAACCGTTCCGATTACCTTATCATATGAAGTGCTGGATTTATTTTCGGTAGTCTTGTATAACTTTCAGCCTCGGTTTACACACACAAGGAATTGCTTTAAAGCATGTGAGAATAGCAACAGAGTGGTGCCTTTGATAATATACCGTTGTCAGTTCTGTTGTGTCATGAGCTTGTCAGTTCTGATAGTGTTTTTACACTGCTTAATCGGTGCCAACAATTTCGCCTTGCCTTTAGCAAAAGCCCACCGGTGTTTTTTTGTAATCACCAGATGACCCCCCACAAAATCTACTAATGTTATGTAAGGGCGGTCGCAAAGGGTTAAATGCGGATATGAATGCTCTTCATCTATTGCCTGGTTAAATTGGGAGGTCTTCATTAGGCTTTGATGATCAATGAATGGCAGTTCTTACGCAGAAGTTCCCTGCTTTAACGCTGTGTTCAAAGAGTGTTTTGTCGTTCAATTCCAACTACTTCATGTTTTTTTAAATCTTTGCAAACCGCTCCGTGGTGTAGCCCTAAAAGGGGTGTTATCGAGACGAGCTAAAGACCGGACACGTAAAGATGGAAGCAGACGTTTTTGGCTAAAATTTATTTAAAAATTGCTTCTATACTGTTTGTCTTCGATTAGAATAAACCAAACAAAACATTGATACAAATGCAGTTAACATTTTTGAGGTACACGATCGCCATGACGATTTTGCGGAAGGTATCACCTAGTTGGGATATGCCATTTTTTCTTGCTTAAACTGCATCGAATTCGTTAGAATTGAGAAAGTGCTTTTGTTGACATCGTTTTATGCTACCAAAGGAACATTGAAAATCATCCATGTTTGGTCGCGCGGAGTTAACGTAGACGACGATGTCCACTTCGTTCAATTATTTTACAAAATCAAGCTAACCTCTGTTTATTATAGAGTTTTTAATAAAGAAATGACTAATGTAAGTGGTGCTGTAGGACCTCTTCCTCAAAGCAATAACGAGAAAGTTAAAACAGACTAGTTGTATCGCAGATGTTTCCACCCCAACTGGATACCACAAGATTCACTGCCTCACAATTAGATGTATATGGACCTCAGTTATTTCAAACCTCACTGAGTTACGCTTCGGCATCTCTTAAAGACTGAATGTTATGCGGCCTTTCACGCTTATTTATTTACCGTGAATGCGTGAACAATTGTGTTTTGTGGGTTAAGCACTGCTTCATCAGCAGCTAAATACCTTTATCAAAATTCATTTAAAGTCAACATTTAAAAATTAGGTAGCTGAGTAGATCCCAAAAAATTATAACATTTATCTATTCCCGTGAAGTGCGTTTTTTAACACTGATTAAAAGATTCTCAAAATGATGTCCTTTGCATATAACAAGAAAAGCTAATACTGATCTTGAAACCATTAAATGATTTTTTTTTGTATTTATTCATTTAACCCAAACTTAAAGAAACCAGTATTCACTTGTTTGCATCTATGCAAAGGTTCTTTCCTTTTATTTAGCAGTCCATGAGCTCAATTGTGTTCGTATCACATTTCGACTATCCTGCCCAAGTACATCCTGCAATCGGACGTGAGATTCACGTTTCATGTATTTTCACACATTCAATAAATATGTTTGACATTTCATTTGCATTCGTCAACTGATGCGAAATTTGATAGACAATTCCACTTTTGCTGATGGTTATTATGATGGAAGTCAGTGCAGAAGTATAAAATTTAAATCAATCTTGCATTGAGATGGATCGAAGATGATCCAAAGGCTACGCCGACTTTATTATTAGACTGACTAACGAATTACTTAAAAGCGTATTGGACCTACTTCCACCGCGTCCATTATCGTGGCGGACCGCTGCCGCTTGCATTGTTGTACCTGTATCTTCAACGCGAGTGTTATCTCGATAGCATGGATGGGCCATTATTGTTCTAGTTGGATAACTCATGAGCGCCATGTACGCACTATATTGGCAAGCTCTATAACACGATTCCCTCTTCAACAGAGGCCAATCAGGTGAAAGTTTACTGATATATTTTTTTGCTTCTAACAGCTCAAAACAGAGTGTTTCGTACGATTGATTTCACTGCTAGTTATGATCACTAATGAATTCGGCTTCAATGAGATCAGACTGATGAATTTTATTTTCAGACGTTCGAAGCAACTACCTATCTCCTTCAAAATACTCGACCTTACAACTATAATGATTTTGATTCCAACAACACGACTTGATCAGGCAGAGGAATGTCTGAATGACTGCCGTAATGAGGCAAGATAAAAAAATCCAGACAAATTGTTGGACTTGACCCCAACTGAGTGAAAATAAAAATGAATTAAAGGAACCAACATAAAAAATTATCACGAGTTATATTGCAATCTATAGTCAAATAAATAGCAAATTTACAAGGACGTATTTGGCTTCTCTACTTTGGAACGATAATCTGAATCTGGTTCAAAACCTTGGAGAATTCTTTCAACGAATGTTTAAGAGCTATCAGTCGTAAGCATCAGTTTGGATGACATTTCATTCTCGTGTAAAGGGAAATTGAGTGATTTGTTCAACGAAATTCACATTATTCAAAGTTTTGCATTCTTTCCTCAATTTTAAATGTCATCGAAACTTGATTCTAACTTGTTTATCAACGGATGATGAGGGTTCAGTATCCATTGACATATCCAGTGATTAGTACTGCGGCACACATCAGTGAAAGTATTCCGCATTCGCCAATACAGCGAGTATCGGATGAAAACGTTAGAAAATGATTTGTTCACAAGGAGGAGGTCAGGTTCGACGGAATCACCCACCGGATATCAAGAAATAGCACTGGAGGAGATCGACTTTGAGATCGACAGATTTATTAAAAGATCAAATGATCAAATAAAAAGCTTTGGTAGATTTCACATAACCAGCAATCATTTCTGATCTCGAAGTCAAACGCGAAAACAGAAATGAAATAGGCAGGGCAAAAATGAGTGTCGTATAAGTCCGGCATACCTTTTCCTAAATACTTCGGTAGCTGGTGGTTGAAAAAAAGGCATTTCACAGACGAAACTGTGCTTATACGCCGTAAAATGTAAACATTCTAGAATCTTTGAGGTATTTCACTTTGAAAATTATTGTTTGCGTTTTGAAATCTGTACCGATGTTTCACCAGACTCTTTCATAAAAACATGCCCCAAGCTGTCTTTCAGCGATTATTAAGCTAGGGCTCGACAAAAATTTCATGATCTAGAGATTCTTTAAGCATAATTTTTCCTATTGTTTCTAAAATTATTGTTTCATTTAGTAAATTTGAGCATTTCTCAAAGCCCAGTCGTTGTTACTGGGAAAAAGATCTAACATGTTAAAATCTGATCGGGTAAAATATCGTCTTGATCTTGCGAAATGTACTATAACAACTAATAAACCAATTTATTTTCCTTAATTTTCACTCAGCGCAATGAAATGTTTGCCCTATTCAACTTCTTTTTTTTTCAAACTTTAATCTTAAATTATAATATCAAGATGATTTACAGATATTCGTTCGCTGTATTTTTAAGTAGAATATGTTGATCGAAAAAATTCTTAAAAAGGTCAATACAGCAAAGATGACTTCTTGAGCGATGGTGAAGTTTGGATGATACACTTGATAGCTCAGGCTCGCGGTGACAGTCAAGAACTTCTGGAGATATATAAGATAGCATAGCCTGTCCCCTTTTAAATCCTATCGCATTAATGTTCACCTTCGCTGCAATACATTAAAAGTAGGATTACAAAATAACTAAACACTTTGCGAAATAAAACGCAGGAAGGAAAGCCCACCAACGAGGAGTTTTCGCCTGTGCACAAGGCTTCTGGATATGATTGGTTTAGCCTTTTCATGGGTCAAGTAGGACAAAGAAGTACAGTTTGAGTCTGGAATAAAGGAAAATCCATGCCTTGAAGTGGCAGGCAAGGTGTAAGAAGTAACATCTGATATTACGCAGAATGCGTTCGCACGTATACTTGAACTAAACGGAAACTCACTCCTCAACACTAGTATCATACTTGAAAAAGCTTGAACTCGAAATTCAGCTTCGATTCTGTCCAGAGTTTTGCTGCGTTTACCATCTATATGTTGACATTTATTTACCTCCACGAAGAAGAGAACGAGCTCTTCGAGACCTTCGAATGTTTATGGGAAATTCAAATATTTGGGAGGTTGTTTGAATGACTAATATCATATTTACTATAACGTGCAAGATCTGGTGCGTAAAAGCAGATAGAAACATCGTTAAATTACCGCCGGTCGACACCACTGAGCTAGTGTAGCATTCCGTTTTTAAAACACTCGCATATTCCGCTTTTTTTGCTACAACATGCACTGATTTCAGTTTCTCAGCTGCTTCCAAGCTGCATTTGGTCAGATTGCCGGTTTGTTTAACTAAAATAAGACGAATAGCCTCATTGATTTGATCAGAAAAAGCGCAAACTGAAAGGAAAATGATAATAACTAGTTTTCAACATTTCGCGTCGAATAGGGGTGCGAGAGTTCTTTCGCCGACGATATAATTCCAAAGCGAATACCGCTTCTGCGATTATCCAAACTGTAGCGAAGGTGGAGAGCAAATAAGTCGGAGGTGGTGAGAAGGGTTTATTGTAGTTACAAAGTGACTGATTGTGTAACATTGTTTTGAGAAAGAAAATTGTCAGTAAAATTCGGGCGAACTGAAATTCAAATATGCAGGCCACGTGTCCCAATCGATTGGTGAGTTAAAAATTTTTGAATTTCCCTGCATACAGATTTATTTACTGTCCATCCATTAGGGCGAGTCCTAAGGACTTATTGGAGGTACAACAGAAGTACAAATAACGTTCACAGCAAGTAACGCACAACAGTTAACACAGAAAATGGTAAAAGCGGTTATCGACGCCCTCGGTTCTCTGGTCACTTCTCTGGCATGGTTCCATCGTACAGGTAGCAGTTCAACTTCGTAGTGGCATCTCGTCCTACCTCAGCAATGTTAAGGGAGATAACCTTCATTCCTCTTCTAGAAGTCTTCTCAACTTTCTGGTGGAGATTCCATTTATTGCTTCATGCACGCCCTTTCCACAGTCGAGTTTGAGACCGTGTATCCAGGTATTTACGTTGTACCTTGTTGAAAAGTCTGTACGAGGTCGTACTCCGTTGGTCTATTATACTTTAATACGTCCGGTGGGGAACTGATCCTATCCGGCCGCCCCTCTCATTGGCTTCCAGAGTTGTCCCTGGGGTTGCCGGTGGTCACCACGAGGAGGTTAAGAGTAGGTTTGACCACCACAACCGTATCATCTTTGATAACAAGGTCTAGAAAATCAGGAATAGTTGGTCCATTTCCCTATTCACTTTTAATATTCAGTTGTGATTTTGTTCAGTAGCGACGTTTGAAATACAACATAGAATCCATTTTTAGGTACACATAAAATTCATGGCTCCTATGACCAAGTACAAATTATTTTATTTCGAAAAGTGTGGTTAAGATTTATAGATAGCTAAAAATTGGCTCATTTTTTCATCCTCTAAAGGTTTTAAATATTTCAGAGATCAGCTAGTCTGAATAATGAATGTTCCTGCTTAATTTTTATTAAAAATAAATTTATTTATTTAATTTACAATCCTCATCAGTTGTCTTAGAGACAAAGCTATCAATGAAATCATATGTCTGTGGTTATGCTCATCAACGCTTTAAAATTTCGGGCGCACATTTTCATTTCTTTTCTAAAAGAGCATCACGTAAAAGAGAACCTCGGGTATTTGGGCTCGACGAATTTCATTCCTTAAAGTTTTGCCTAGTTTAACCTTGAGGTGCTGAATCAATTCTGTGATTTTATTAAATTTGTTTAAATTGAGGTTTGGTATTGATGTCCGCGAGGTTAGAAAATGATGAATTTTATTTATTTTTTATCTTTTTACAAGTTTTCTTACTTTAGGTACAGCTAATCAAATGTCTTTTTGCGATTGCAAGCTAATATTTAAAGGACCTAACGCTGTAGTCATTTTATCAAGTGATGTTGGTGAATTTATTGCAGAATTCGAACCAGAATCTTGCAGCTTCCATAAATCTGCTAATACTGACAAAGGCAAGCAAGTAATATTTCGGTGAAATTCAAATATGATCTCATAACATCGCACGAAAGTGCATGTATTTGCAAATGGTTCAGTTCGACCTGCAAATAAAGTGACATCTACCAATAAAGCAGAAATGCACTACTTAATTGTGAGTTTTAAGTATGCTATTGGTTCTTCAGTTTTGTATGACAACTTGGTTTCAGTTATATTACGTGGTTAAAACACCTTCACCATGGACCCATAAAATGTATCTTTTTTTATACTTCCGATGGCCTATGTTTGCTAGGTACAGTTTGATATTGTTACCTCTAACTTACGCAGGTTGTTTGTGCAGTGCTGATTTGGCACATTTAACAAACAAATTTATTTTTCATGTTAGGAGTTTGTTGAAATACTGCCTTTCCTGTTTCTACGATTATGTTAAAAAAGACGGATGGTAAATAGAGGGGCCGATTTCTACCGTAATGAACGGAGCCTTTTCGTCACTTTCACAGAAATGGTATAGTTTGAATGAAATGATGTAGAACTATATCTGTTTATCCAAAACTAGAGTTGCGATAAAAGTTACGATTCATAGCTTCAACGCAAAAGTGCGATCTCATTTACAGATACAGTGAATGAATGAAAAATGGAGTGAGTATAACAGAAAATGGAGAAAAGGTGCTTTTCAAGCTAAGCACTATTGAATGAATTGCGTCTAACTCAAATCCATTTTTGAGTCGGATATTTTCCGTATGTAGGAGTTAGTTAGATGCATGTTTCTTCAATTGCCAGCGCTTCAGTTGGAAGAAGAGCTAACACGGATGCAAACCGTCTCATCTACAAAATGTTCTCTCGTTATTCATTATTCATTAATTTGATCTGCAAACTAACCAGTTTCAAAAGTCACACCGACCTGCTATTCGGATTTTCAGAGGCGTACTATAATCAATGGCATCATTCCTTGCAAAGACCACTGCCTTACGGCTAACTTCATGAACTATGGAGAGTAATGCCTCTTTCAAAGATCGTATCTCGGAAGTTTTCGGTTCATAAGCCTAGTATTGCTCTACCTATTAGGGCTTATATTTAATGTTCAAAAGCATCTCCACCTTGTCGAATACTAATTTTATGAAACTAGTTTGACCGAAGATAGTTTAGAAGCAGCTGAACTCTCGGTACCTCAAAGTCGAAACTATCTGCTATCGACTTCAAAGAAAAGAAAACCCTGACTACTCAAATTTATTTCTCAATTTCAGGGTTAGCTCAATGTCCTTCTTGAAATATCTCACAAATGAAATGCATTTATGCAGCTTTACTTGCGATACAACAAGCGAATTGAAGGTGATTTGCGGAAACGAGTGTCACATTTGACAACTTTTTCATGAAGAGTCCTGTATACGCTTACCGGTTACCGAATTAAATCAGACAATCAGATGATTTGCTTTAGACTGAACAAATCCTTGAATTTTGAATTTGAACTCTTTGATAACATTGTTACCACTTAGAGATAATTGGCTCTTATGAAATCAGCTCCGTGTCTGTCCACTGTATTTACGGCTGATAAATCGAAAACAGACTTTTGGTTCTTAAGCTGAGAATTCTAAAGAAATCTGCCAAATTTTGCTAAGTACTTTTCTTACTTCTTGGAACTTAATGACCCAAGGGTTGCTGTTAGAGAACTAACTAGGGCTTTCGGATGCGAAATAAGCTTGTTAATCTCCAACAACTGAGACGTTAGTCTTCAATGCACTGACAATTTTTAAGTGATCAGGATTGGATAAACATTTAATCTCACTTAACAATAATATTTATTCAATTGTATAGAAAATTTTAATCAATGAATATATTTTTTGGCAGGTTCCATTCGATAGCGACATTCCATTCCTCTGACTTCCTAAAGAGCTCAAATTTTCCACAAGCAGGATCCATGTGAAAAAAAAGTCAAATTACCTCCTTAGAGATCGGTTACTAAAGCTGAGTCGTTGAGCAATGCAAATAGATGGTGTCTGCTGCTTATTTCGGAACAACTTAGCTCCCATTATTATCACATAAGAATTTTCTTCAACGCTATTTGGAATCACGTATTGTTTTTTCTTACAACATTTCATCTGATTAAGTCAATAAAGCAAAAGTTAAATTTTTGGTGGTTTTTTCGTCTAAGAAAATAAAGAAGGCTGAATTTCTCCTAGCAGCAAATAATAACAGTTTGACAAACATGTTTTTTCGCTGACTGTCGACAGCAACTTCCATATATCCAGTCTAATTTTTAAAGTGAAGACTTGATCTGAATTTTTCTTGGCCTTTGACTAGTCAAATCCGAATTTTGTTTTTTGATGGAATTCATTATATTTCCCATCAGGTTCTTTTGGAAACGGATCTTCACCAGTCCGACCTAGGCAATTAATTTTCGAAGATGTATAGATTTATATTGAACCCATTTATAAACTTTTTAACTTGAAGTATCCCATCCAGTTATCTCTTTTTCAATCTCGGTTATTAGTGAACTTACCACTTCTTCTCTAGGACAATTTCGAAAGTTGCTCATGTGTGCTATGGACAATTTTTGAACATATTGCTTCCAATAATTGCAGAAAGGAGCTGTAAAAATTTTTTACATTGTTATCTCCGGTCGTTTCGCCTTCCGATTCTCCTAATTTCCTCCAGATTCAACTTGAACGTTTAACATCAAATAGAGTTCAAGCATAATGGGAGATCCATTAGACTTGGAACACACTTTATATCCTCGACCAATCAAAGTGACATTACGCTCTCTGTTCTACTTTACTGAAATTTGAATTGCATTAGGGCAGCCTAGAGAAGACCAGTTCTTCTTTCAGCCTGCCGATATTTTCTGGGGGAATTGAGTGAGGCCTTCTGTCTAGAAATGGATGTTTTGCGAGGGCAGTGTGATGTAGAAGACTTATCGAAATTCGCTTTCTAATGGCAGTCACTATTTATGGTTTTCTCAACTGCTATGTGGAGGCCATTTAGAGAGGCGGGAATCTGGTATAGTATAACCTTGAGTATTTGACAGTTTTCAGCAGAGTTCAATACGTGACAGCATCAAAGACCTGAGTCAGACTGCGAAAACATTGGAGTTTGTTGGTGGGTTCTATGGACTTTGCTAGATAAGAGCAACAGTCACCTCGAGGCAGCTTGTTTTTTGATGTTTGCACTCAAATGCATCAGTGGGTTGAAAAAATATCCAGATGACAAAATAACTCAAATCCAAAATATAAGTAGTGTGATTTCTGTATTGAAGCCGGCTAATACCCACATCCAGTTTGTCCAAGCCCAAAACACTAGTGTCTCGGGCAGTACGGCTCCCGTAGGGCCACTTGCTTCTGTGATTCTGAACAACCTTTAACCTTTCGACCTCATTTTTTGCACTTTCTAATCCGTAAGCCCCACAATTCATGTTTGTTTCCGTGGTTTTGCTGGCCTCAGTTCTCAGCCTTAAATCCTTTGTTTCGGACCAATGTTGTAATCGAAGAGGAGGTAAGGTAATGGGAAAATGAATCTAAAACGCTGGAAGAAAGCGTCCACGAGGAAACGGTAATTGGTGCCTCAAACCAAGACTTCATCCACAATCTGTATAGCAGGGATGAATGAAGTTTCAAGGTACATCATGCCTTCATGGTTTTAATTATTATAAGACATTACGGCTAGAGTTATACGAAATGTGAATAGTGACATCGTTTTAATTTGGGTTAGTTGGGAGACCTCGTTGGCTAAATATGGCATTGGACTCTTGAACAACAATTTCAAATGTTAAGATCCCAATTTCTTTATATTATTGGTAAAATATTTTCTCTGTTGACCTACTACTGCTGTTATTTTTGAATTTTTAATGCAGCAAATTAGTTACGTTTCTCGACGCTTTACGCAGAAGCAAGTCACAAAAGATCCAATGGAGTCAAATATCGTTTTTAATGAATAAAAAAAGTATCATTTTAATGATAAGCCTTTTATTAACTATGCATGATCAATGTCAAATCCGCTTAATCAAGGATTAATAGTGACTGCCTCAGATGTAATGTCCGAAATGCTCAGTTGTCAAACATTACACCGGCATTAGCACTTTGTATTATGAGCGGAGGTTCTCGATTTAAACAGAAATCGGATTAGAGAACCGGACAGCGATTTGCACGCGAACAAAACATCAAGAGGTCCCAAAATAAATAAGGACCCCCCTTTAAATCTCAGGTTCTTTCAACTCCTACTGTAGCTTTCCCCATAGCATTGAACTTCTCGATGTTTGATTAACCAATAGTTGTTAGAAATGTGTCAGGCTAATGGAGTATTTAAAGCTATTCTTGGCTTTTATCGATTTTATACATCTATCAGAGTACATGTTCTGATCTTTAAACAAGCCAATCAACGGACTCAATGAAATCATTGCTTATTCGGTTGTAGACGTTTCAATCATCTACTCAAATCGACTGATACTCGCGAGGGATACTCCACAGTAGCTGCTTGCTCAAATTTGCGAGCACCCGCAGGCTTATGCAAGGCTGTGGCCAATCATTTAATTGGCTTCATGGTGGTCAAACCTACTCTCAATCTCCTCGTGGTGATCACCGGTAACCCCAATGGAAACTCTGGGGCAAATGAGGGGCGTCCACCCACTGGACATATAAAATTAGATTATGCCAGCGGAAGTACAACTTCGTACAGCCTGGTAAATATAACTATCTGAATTCATGGTCTCAAACTGGACTGTGGAAAGCATGTGCAGGTAGCAATACATGGAACTCCACCAGAAGGTTGAAAAGTCGTCTGGAAGAGGCATGAAGATTGTCTCCCCTTAACAGTGTAGAGGACAGTTGAGGTGCCACTGCGAAGTTGAACTGGTACCTATATGGTGAAATCATGCCAGAGAAGTGGCCAGAGAACCGAAGACGTCGATAAACACTTTTACTGTCTTCTGGGTTAACTGTTGTATGCTACTTGTTGTAAAAGCTATTTGTACTTATGTTGTACCCCCACTAAGTCCTTGGGACTTGCCCTAATGGGTGAGGAGTAAATAAATAAATAAAATATGCTTCATGTTTTATATTATCAGAGGAAATTCTCAAACTTTTTACCTGCGAATTTGACAATGAACAGGCTGAAATATGTTTTTAAGTACAATTTTGAGCACATCAATTAATTCAGACTTGTTACAAAGTAGTTGGATTAAGGGCGTGTAGATCCTCATCTTATAGCTTCGGTTCAAGGACGATGAAATGCTGAAAATTATGCGATCGCTAAGTAGCTTTATACCAATTTTGTTTGTTGCAGTCTTTCATTTCTTTTTTGTCCAACAGTGTACCAAATGGGAGAAAATCCAGCCAACCGCAGGCCATATGTTTATTTACAACGTTGAGCTGGAGCATTTGACTGGACTTCAACCTAGAGACTGCTTCTCTACACCGCATACGATGTCATTTCTGTGTAGAAGACGGATCACACGATCTCGATAAGTGTTCTAAGTGAGAAAAGGCAGGCCCTGATTCGGATAACAAGCAGATGATATAGGAGGAAAATCTTTTCAGATTGCTTCCACGCGGTTATTTCTGGATAACTTGAAAATTAAGTTTAGCGACAGCTAACGAGGCTCTTGATAGCTGACATGCA
Organism: Moniezia expansa; assembly: GCA_019097775.1. Lineage (NCBI taxonomy): Eukaryota > Metazoa > Platyhelminthes > Cestoda > Cyclophyllidea > Anoplocephalidae > Moniezia > Moniezia expansa. The sequence continues at coordinate 1,964,928 of JADFDV010000052.1, forward strand.
TTCCATTGCTGGTTGAAGCCATTCCTACGTCGAGGTGGTTCGGAAGTGGTCCCGAGACCATCTTAACCTGAAAATCAAAACAAAAGACACTTATACCTGAAAAATATATAAAAAAATATCTTCCGTGTCATGGAGGAGACAATAATATCTGAGATCATGAACCTCTTACCAACCCAAGCCATAAATGAAGTCATTCAGCTCAATGACAAGCCGATTTCACTTCCAGATTTCTTAACAACATGCTTGGATCAATTCGGTGCACGTTAAACGGGCGATCACTCTGAATACCGTGAATCGAATGTTCTCAGCATTCATGGGTCATTTGTGTACTGGAAGACACTCAAAAATTCCTCAAAATACCGAAAGGAATTTCATCATACCCTCGTGCTCTAAAACTTCTACTGCTCAGTGTTTGTTGAACGCCTCACCAGGAACAAGACTTTGGCATATTTTTAGTGTTATTAGGCTTTGAAATTTTCCCCTTGGGGCAATTGATCTAACTTCGCATCGGCACCGTTGAAGTGTGCTAAACCAGATCTCACTTGCTTCGGCGACTGACACAAATTGTACTCACTCTGAGGGGTGAAGGAAATCGAACCCGGGAATCAAGATCTCAGCCACAAGCTCGTCCTTATTTTTGAAATAGCATAGATTTCATACACCAGTCCTTAGTTAAAAGACAACCTCTGATCGACACTACCGGAATCATGGATGTATGTTACTTATGGCAACTCCTCATCAACAGCTCAAACGTAGCTATATCCTGTGAACTAACGATTGTCGCGGCGAATCATGTTGGCCGCTCTAATGACAGAACGGAATCCGAAGGGTGCTTTGAATCTTCAGATTTAAAAGCAAAGTGTCATAGCGACCCAAATGGCAAGAAAAAAGAGTGGGAAGATGAATGTTCTTGACGGACATCGGGTTCGAATCTGCAACCCGAACCTGCAAGTTTGAATTTCTCGGATAGCTCTATGCCTATAACATTTAAATACCGCTCGGTTGAATGTTTAATGGCACAAATAATTAAACAATGAATTTTTTCATGACCAATCCTGCTATTAACTATTAATTACAAATATTGAACGTCATAGAGCTGCCTGATGCCCCTTTTCTCATGGGTTTCCCCATTTTGTGATCATAATGGCCTTTAATTTCCGCCTGCACCTATTCGATTTGCTACACAGCAGCTACCCATCGAGGAAGCAATTCCCCATGTCATATCATATTTACTGACACAAGCAAACAAATCCAAGTTAGTGCATTCAATATAGCCATAAAGCAAACATTGACCTTTTGAATCATTTGGGGATACAAGTCCAACCAATAAAATAACCACGACTAAGTACTATCAACCGGTAATTTTTGAAGTTCCTTCTTATTACTAATTTCAAATCTTGGAGTTTTCTCTCCAAGTCAGTGTAACATTTTTTTGCATTTTCTCGAAGAAGAGCGCAGAAATTGGCCATCTGATTGAAGCACGTGCTATACCTGGAATGAATTCCTATTTTAGTGCTTTGCATTTACTGTAATTTGTGCATTCCATGAAGTCGTTGTTGAAATATTTCTCCTCTCCAACTGATTAACTGGACTTATTTCGTAGCATGCGCAGTAGGTACCCAACTTTATCGGTTAAAATACTAATAAAACGGTTAAGATACAAGAGTAGTTAGGCAGAGCATGAAATTAAATGGAGAACGAGTATTGAGATAGATCAGCCACTAGAATATAGTTTCTTTCAGTCTAGCACTCGAGCTCCTTGTCAGTTGTCTGGGAACTGGAAGAGCTTCATTTACGAGGCTCAAATTCGCCAGTCACCAGGCCCTTTTTAGTGTCCTAATACTGAAATGTAAATCACCTCACCCTGTTCAAGAAATCGCTGCCATGGTTATTGCCGACTTGTTGAATTCATTTTTTCCTTGGAGACAAACCGAATGCGTTGACTGCCGAACAAATAAGCTGACCACTGGCGTCTAAAACATCTCCGAAATTTCTTTTGTATTTGGTAAATTCATCATGATTCAGATCAGAATATGATCCCTCGGTAAGGTTATATTTAAATGTTGACCTGCAAAGTTTCAGAAGAGCACAAGAGCAGGTTGAATTTATCAGTGACGACGTTAAGAGTTTGCTTTCTAGGTTCAATTGCTACCAGTCATTTGACGTACTTCTTCTTCTCACTAATCCAGCTTAGAAGACCGATTAATTGAGCAAGCATATTCTTCGCCAGAAATTAAAAATCTTGGAAGATTCGATCCCACTTTAAAAAAGGCTAATTTTTTAAATACAGCTGGAGTGTTTTGTGAAAAAGAGAGGTGAACGCCTGACTGAACTTGATTTAGTCTAATGTCCTAGACTCGGAATGTCTTTTGAAGTCGACAGAAGAATTTTCACAATGCTTTGAGCATCATCGTATGCTATTGCTATAAATCCCATGATTGGCAGCGCGAATTTCAATATTGTGGACTATAGACTTGTCTGCGAATCCATGATAGCATCTCTCAAGCACTTGCCGCTGTCTGTCATCTCGATACGCAATGGTATATCAACTCTCCAACATAATACAGGGACCTGCAAAAGTTACTGCATTCTAGGTGTCAAATCAGCTCAACCAGCAGCGGACCTGATTTGATCCAGTGGATATGAAAGCTGTTGAATGCTCTGGCCTTCCACTACAACGTGGAACTTAATTTGTTCCACCTCTAGACTTGAATATCGAATGTGTATGCGTCCCTTTCTTTTATTAGCTTAACTCTGGGCAACAAATGCATCCAGCTTACTCCACTCCACCTAGTTTGAGTTACTGGAAGTTAGCCTGTAACCACCAGCAACACCACACAAGTGCTACTTTACTCACCTCAAAGATCCCTAATATACGAGATGGTTATACGTTTGTTTAAATTTTAACCGGTGTTCTCGAGACCTAATTCATTTCACCTTCAGCGTTCGACCTCTAATGGCTCTTATAAACTTTATTCAACCTCCTATATTAGTTAATTTAATTTCTTAACTTGGGATAAATAACTGAAAATGCTCATGATTTTAGCATGAAATCTGATAACGTAGTCTGCTGTGATCTGGGGCGACATCAGAAATTACCGGACTTCTGTAACAGGTTGAGGACACGCACCATTAATCTTGACCCCAACTGAACTTCACCTTAAAAATAAAGTACCTCATTTGGTTTTTCAGATCAATGCATTTGACTCGAGGTTTCTTCTAGTAAAGCAATTCAACTTGTTCAGCGCCGCCAAGCTAATGTCTACCGCTAACATGCGATTGTGGTGAAATATTTAATGGCTCTAAATTCTCTTCGACGAATATCTTCTTAATTCTATTAAAAATGCTGGTGAATGAGGTTGGCAACACCTGATGTTCATCCCCGTAGTGATTAAATAATTCACTTCTTAAATCTGAATTTTATTATACATAAAAACTATTAAATTATTAAAGGAATGTTGTTCTTGGAAGACGAAAGTGAAATTTCTTCGTCTATCGAATGCGGTAATACGGATCGGGCCAATACGGTTCATGCACGCCATCCATGATTTATCACCCTTTAGCAATAAAGATACAGCCAGCACGACGTCGAAGCTGCCTACACGGACAAGATTATTCAATCACAGATTACTTCTTCCGGGCACTAACAAAAACACTTACGCAAGTGGTAGAGTACAGATTTTCGTCGATTTTGATGATAGGGCCCGAGTCCTTTTAGACTGACATACTCCTACGAAGGTCTATTGCATAATATATCGGATAGCAATGACTCTGATCCTTCATCCACCTTAGTTCCAGGAAAAGTTGATACTCCCATTCCACAGTATTAACTCAGAATATTCACAATTGGTCCATGATCTTAGAGCAATTAGATTAGAAATAGCATAACAAGAGGTATTCGTGCAGGCAGATTTCAATAGAGATATATTTTCTTGTACTTGCCAAGTATTGTTTGCTCATCACAAAAAGAGCGCATTATCCGAACCCTTCACTGAATGCGATTCTTGGAATTTTCTGTAATAATCCGTCGAAATTCGTAAGTGTTTAACAACTAACTGAAAGTCTGTCTCAAGGCCAAGATGTTCATCTTAACTAAGGTAGGTTAAATCGCGCATAATTTTGCAAGTTTTATGAAGGTTAATGATTTTCAAACAAGTGACTACCCTACTTTACAACTTAGAGTAAGGCAGCAAAGCGAAAAAGTGATTATTTGAGAATAGGGTTTCTGGAAATTCCTAATCCATACTGGAAAGAGGCGTCAAAGAATGTTGGTGGTCAAACCTACTCTAAACCTCCTCTGAGGGCTAAGGGGAGGCGTGACCGGATAGGACTAATCACTCACCGGACGTATAAAATTAGATTATGCCAGCAGAAGTACAACTTCGTACAGCCGGATAAATGGGAATACATGAATTCATGGTCTAAAAACTGGACTGTGGAAAGTGCATGCATGCAGCAATGACTGGAATTTCCGCCAGAAAGTTGAAAAGACCTCTGGAAGAGGTATGAAAATTGTCTGTCCTTGACAGTGTCGAGGATGGACGGACGAAGTACCACTGCGAAGCTGCCTGTACGGTGAGATGACTAGAGAACCGAAGACGTCGATAAAGGCTTTTACTGTCTTCTATGTTAACTGTACTTCTATTGTACCCCCAATAAGTCCTTGAGACTTGACCTAATGAGTGGAGAGTAAATAAATAAATACATTGTTCGCACCAGAAATTACGCACCAGTTATCACTAAACTAATTGCTGGATCTACGACTACAGTAGCCTGAGCGCTGGCCATAGATGCTCCATATGGTGACATGGATAGGATCATATGCTTCAGATGATGCGACATAATATTACCATCTCTTAGAGTATCCTTTTAGTAGTAAACCTTTTTAAAAAAGAGTTATTTCGATGAACATCTGTGCAGGAAATGAGACTGTCCAGAGCGCTGCTACAATTTCTGAAACGATGGTGAAAAATTCGTGATCTGTTTATTTTGCACCGGTAGAGATTATACTGTTCCCAATGAAAACTTTGTTTACTCTGGTTGATGAACCCAAACCACAGTTGACTGTTTGTAAGCACTCCGTCGCATTTGACCAAAGTATAATTCTATAAGATGGACGAATTTCAAGTAACTTTCCGTCTATTTCATACTGGAACTAGCAGTTATTCTCAATTTGAGCACCCTTACACACAATTAAGGGATTTGGAATAAAGATGGCTAAAAACATAGCAAAATACACCATTTTTAGGCATTTCGAGTTCTTTGAAAATAAATGAGTGAAATGGCACCTTGAACAATTTGCACAGCAAAGCACTTGGCTTCCATTTCTGCACAGGAAGCTGTCAAGATGAATTGCAACTTTTCTGGTCGAAGAATTTTATCTTCAATCAGGATCATTTGATAATGAGCCAAAATTAAAATACTTCAGACAAAATCTTTTATACTTCAGGATATTAATTTTAAATGATAAGGATTTGAAATGTTTTTGTAAATCGTATTTACTGAGAAAATGTTACATTATGCTTAAATGTTGCGCCTCGGTATTGTTTGAAATTATTTTAACATTAAAGGTTTTTTGTTCACAGCGCCTGTATGCTTATGAATTGGAGGATTAGAGCATGCTCAAAGTGAGATTTTTTTGGGAAGGATCCTCTCTTAAAACGTTCTTGATACCATTAACGACCAGAGGGAGGCCTTACGCGCCTTTTAATCAGTGATTTCGAGTTGGCTAGAGACAGACCTGGCACCAGTTGAAGAGTCGGTTATAAAAGCAGAATTATCCGTGTCGAACATCCTCGCACGCTACATTGTATTGGAAAGGTGTCTAGCAATTGATGACAACTGCTAAAACGCTTCAAAAGCATTTGAAGTCAATTGAACGATGTGGTCCCGTCAATGCGGAAAGAGTGGCGAAAACCTTTTTTGTTCTATAAAACCGATCATAGCTGGCTTTATTCTGGCCAATGGCATTTTAAAGAAAAGCTTGAATACCAAGCATCGACCGCTATAGCGAACTGTCCCAAAGGAAAAAAAGTAAATTAAATAGCCACTGACCAGTCCCAAAGATTCCCTATTTATTCATCCACTTATTTACGCTGGTCGAGCATTCTGCCGACCAATATTGTGGACCAGTGCCCTAATATATTCTTTTTCCTTCATTACAGTAGGTGCAGCTCCTCCTTGTAATCACTTTCTATTGGTTATATTTAATTACTCCTCATTCATTTAAGCGAGTCTCGAAGACGCAGAGGGGTAAAACAGAAGTACAAATAGTTTTACAACAGAGAGCACACAACAGTCAATATAGATAAGAGCAAAGAAATTCATCGACATCTTCGGTTCTCTGGTCGTATCTCTGGCATGATTTCGTCGTACAGATAGCAGCTCCACTTCGTAGTAGCACCTCGTCAAGGGCAGATGATCTTCATACCTCTTCCAGAAGTCTTTCTAACTCTTTGGCGGAGATTCCATTCATTGATAGATGCTTGCATTATCCACAGTCCAGTTTGAGACCTCGTACCTCGTTTATCAGGCTGTACGAGGTGTTACTTCTGCTGTCACAATCCAATTTGTTATAGTTTCGGATTTCTGAAAGGGTAAGGGTTATTCGCAGCCGAGATGGAGTAGTTGTGCTGTTTATCCTGCCGAATAGTCTTTTCTTTGCAGTCTTTTTTCCCGTCCACCACTCTATCTTTTCTTCTCCGTCGTGTTCAGTTCTTCTGCTTTCTCTGCTGCCGTATGGTTCTTTCCTCTTCTCTGTTGGCTTCTCACTTTCTGTGTTTTTGATCGGAGGGTGACAATTCCCAATATGTCTCATTAGCCACCCCTGAGTCTGGTATCTTTTTAAGGCAGTCTGTAAGAAGGCACTTTAGACTGCAGTCCAGTATTTCATCAGTTTCATGTTCTTCTTCTCCATGATTTTGTCTTATGTGCCTTTGCATCTGCTTTGATGTGGCGAAGCATCTGTGGCAGTTTACTCTGGTATAGACAATGTCACATTGCCTTTCTCCTACCAATCGAGGTGTGTAATTATCATCTCGAACTTTGAGGCTTTCCTTTGGATCAAGTACCTATGATTCGGAATGCTGCCCATGTTCAAAGTTACTCTCAAGTATGGAGACTACCAGGCTCCCTCTATTCGTTTTCAAACTTCCATAGGCTCAACCTCTTTGCCTGTATAAGACTTGCCAAGTTACGCATCGGCAGCTGCTTTCGGAGTTCCTCGACAGTTTTAGCTCTTCGCGGGTACAACCCAAGAATCATGCGTCGAGACATATTTTGATTGGTTTACAGTCGATTGTTATCATTTACTCTCAAGACAATAGTAGATAACCCTTAAGTGACTGCAAGATCGACAAAAATACCCACCAGAGTTGCCTGCAGGGTGTTTTTGAGACTTAGGCGCCGAAATGGTAGTAATCGTATAAGGTGCCTTTTTGCCCTGACTAGGTTAGCTTTTATGGCTCCCATCTGGCTCACCGGTGTCTTGGATCATGGAGCCAAGGTATTCGAAGTATGAGGCACGTCGGAATGGCATTTCTGCTGCTTCGAGAGGTTTTTGATCCTCATCAGCACCATTTTGAAGCCAGAGGGTTTTGTCCGCTGCAATTTGCATTCCGTGTTTATGCACCGTTATTGCTGGATGCTTTAGTAATCTGACATCTGCGACCTTACTTGGCGTAATGATACATAGATCATTTGCATTTCCATAATGACTTAGCAACCATCTTTTGCCCGATTGATCAATCATCTGAACCGCACTGTCTTTGAGTGAGAAGAAGGCTTCATCCAATTTTCCCATCGGTGAGTCCATCAAGGACTTTACTGAATGAATCATTTGCCATGGGCAGCCCAAATCAGTTAATCGGTTGATTATTGTAGTTTTAGGTAGCGAGTCAAAGGCCTTTTTCAGATCGACAAACACTGGCACAATTTCCTGCTTCTAGTCCATGGCTTTCTATAGAATGGTTCTTACTCCAAGCACAGGCTGTTCGGTAGATCACCCCTCACAAAATCCAAATTGGGTTCTTAGGTGTAAATCAGCAGAGCAGGTACCTATAACTTGCCTAATGCATCTAGAAGGAAGACTGATCCATAGTTTGCAGGGTCTGTCCGCGAACCTTTACGCTTGTAGGTACAACTTCAGCTTCAATCCAGACCGGAGGTATAGGAGTCATTGAAAACTATTAGAAGGCAGGCACTTAGATGCTTAGCTTCCCATTTCAGTAACTCAAATCTTATTCCATTTTCGCCGGAAATTTTGTATGGTTTTAGTCTACTGTTAGCTATTTCGATCTCTTTCATTAAAATAGAGGAGTCTCTTGGTTGAAAATCATAATTCTTAACTGCTTCTGTCCTTAAACAGTTCCTAGTAGTGTGCGATCAGATCTTTCGGTTTGACTGATATCATTGCACTTTATTTTTTTCATGAATAGTTATGTCCTTCAAATGTATGAAGGCTTTTTGAGGTTCTCTCTCTACGGGGTATACTAGAAAGCTGGTTATTCTTCCTTCTTGATGTGTTTGTTTTCATTTTCGAATCAGGTTGTTCACCCTGTTTCTTTGCTATTTGTATTACAAGAACTTTTCTTGGAATGGATTTGAGAGCCAATTTGTTCTCAACTGCTTTTGTAGCAGGAGTTCTCTGTTTCCCTTATCACATATAGCTGTATATCATTTTTCGCTCAGCTTTTTGCTCCGCAGTTTTGGCAGCAGCTTTTTCTATAGATTTGCCACATTAGCTTTTGACTGTTCATGCCCTCCATTAAAGTTCTATTCTTTCGTTTTCCTAAACACCTTCTAATGTGCGGTCTTAGCTTGCGAACAATTGTTTGTAGGCAATGATTAGAATTTGCATTTGCCTTTCTAGAAGATCGTTTATCACTTATGAGGAATAGATTTGACCTTTCAACCAGAACAAAGTCAAGAATAGCACCTTTCCCTGTAGAATGGTGCCAAGTCAATCTCTGAGACATAGGTCTCCGACAGAAAGTATTCGTCACGTTTAAATTATACTCTTGGCATAGGCCTAGTAGCTTTAGTCAATGCTCTGCAGTGTCATCTCGATCGGTGAATGGACCGACACGAGCATCAGAGCCCAATCTGTAATTGAAATCGCCAAGGATAATTATATGTGTACTTTTGGAGAGAAGTAATCTATGGGTTTTGGCCAGAAGTTTGTAGAAGGATCCTCTAGCCATTTTATCCTCCGTGGACTCAATTATGGCATAACATTCCATCAGCCCAACTTTTACTCCTCTAATTTGGAGGGCTGGTGTGACAAGTCTATTTTTGATAGGGTTTAGTTCTGCTTCTATGCCCTTTTTGACCAGAAAGGCGACCCCACCATCCGGTCCAGAGCTTTCATTGTGTCCAGAGTTCAAGAAAGTGTGGTTATCTATTATAAAGAGCAGCACTTCATTCGAGTTTCTGTTAGGTCAACAATCTCCACACCCCTAACAGAAGTCTCTTCAACTATCTGGCGGAGTTTGCATTCATTGTTGCATGTACACGAGTTCCACAATCCAAGTTTAAGACCATGAATCCAGTTATTACGTCGTACCTTGATTAAGAGGCTATTGGTGGACTCAGACTGTACTTCTGCTGGCATATTAATGTATTTATACGTGGGTGATTAGTCCTATCCGGCTGCCCCTCTCTTTGGCCCTCAGGGTTGCCCCTAAGGTTACCGGTGGTCAGACCGTGTTTGTTTATGGCTTCTAAATATAAAGTTCAAAACAATGTCTCCAAATTTTATGTACTGAAATTTCATATCTAACTTCTCTTGCCTTCGCTCTTGAGTGCTGGAACTTTCATAACTGTCCAAGGTAGAGCCTCTACACCCCATAACTTGGAATGGTAAATGAAAATTTTTAACCAATAGGTTGACAACTTCAAGTCCCCTTCAAATTGTAGTTTTTGGACTCAGCAATCTTTTTAAAGTGAAACAGAGACAACGTTCTCCACTTTAAGTTTTTATTATCTATGTGTTTTTGAACTAGAATGCTAGCGATTGTCGGTCAGTTAAAAATTCGAAGTTGCCTCGGTTAGAAAATCCAAGTACTTTTATAAAATAAGGTGTAGTCGAAACCATCTAGTCACTTTCTGCGTTTTCAGTGCGTCTGTTTTTCTGATATTTTCTTCCTTTTGACCTAAGTAAAACTGCTCACCGGTGAGGATCATTTTAACAAAGCAATAGACGGTCATAATGTGGAATACGATAGCGAAGGGCCCCTAATATATTTACCATCAAATGCCCTATGTCATTATACAAATAATTCTGTGATCAAGAAGCTGATGAGATATGAACTCCAATGATTTTACTGCAAGAAGCAATGAGCACTCCCGTATTAGCCAGGGAAAAAATTAACTTGAAGTAAATGTTAAGCATGAGGGAACGAGTTTCAATAGCCAAACTTGAAGGGCCAGTACAAAAGGGGCGTCTATATACCAAAAGCCTTCCATGCAGTCGGCAAAATTGACATGCAAATAATAAACAGCCCCCAGCGCTTTGATTCCCTAAGGTTCGAAACATTTTAGATGTCCTGCGAATGGTTTTTAAGATCTATGAAGCATTGGAATTTTCATATAATTCTTCAACCAGAAGAATTGCAGGAGATTGCTTTCTAAAGCAGTTCATAAGAAGAATGTAAGTTAACTTATTGAAGACAATATAAGCTAGTGATTATCCGTTACACTGTGACCACTTGAAGTTCCCAAGCAGGTCAAGGATCCGAATGCCTACACTCAAGCTTATATTAAAGATAGTGTCTTCAGTACACTGGAGTGGTAACGGGGAAGTCACCGTAGTGACTGTCTGAGTGAAGGCCTCTAATTTATCCCTCGATTATTCATTCATTTAAACTTCACTTCAAAGCGGTTGCAGTTGCACCACGCAAAGTCGCCTTAAAATTTGTTTATGTAATTTCAAATAGAACGAATTCAGTTTGAGAGCATTGTACTACATGATGCACGGTTTTTGGCTAAAACGCTTATTCAATCAATCGCTCTGCTATGATGCTCGGTGAGATTGTGTTTGAGCTGGTATACTGTCAGTAAATTCGGGTCTCTGCAACGAAACTGCAAGTTCAGTACGCAAGATTAGGACTTACCTAAATGGAAAATTTCCAGCCACCAACGGCAGACAAAGATGAAACCCATGTATGGTTCCTAGCAGAATGATTACCATTGGCCAAGGTGACACCAAAAGTGGTTGAGTTACTCCCTGCTTGTGGATTTGTCTGGACATTTTGAAGTGTTAACTTTTGATTATACACAATCAAGTGTTTGAAAGAAACTGTGTGAAGAATCGTCGGACTCTAAAAGTCGTGCCGATCAAAGAAAACAAACCTGAGTATCTAAACTGCACTTTTGCAGAAGGAAGCGATGAAGAGTAGTTTTTCCACTCGCTTCTGATCAATCAGTTTTCGGATCGTTTCTCACGGGTAGGTCACACAATTCATGCGATTCAAAAAAGGCATTCAATTTGAAGTCGGTAAGACTGCAAATCCATGTCTTTCACCGAAACCCTATTTGGACCCCAATCAGTGTTTGCAGTTGGAAATGCGACTGATTTACAGTTCGGTATCTATAGTAGTTCTCCTTAAGTGGTCAATATTCAGGGGCGCTATCAGGGTGCTCTGAGAGGACGGGAGAGTTCAACGGCTAGACAGTTATTAGCATAAAGAATCCCTTTCGGGGCATTTCTACCTCGATTTGAATAGGTCATCTTTGACCTCACTGTATGCAGACTCTTACATGATCATCTAAAACTCATTTTTTTCAAAAGAGTTTAACCTTTTGCTCCCGCCTTTATACCCAGAGACCTAGGTCCAATCCATCTAAAGGTTGCAGCTAATCTCTCCATCAAAAACAAACTAAGTGTATCGAATTCGTTGTAAAATCGGTCAAGCCTACGGACTCTATACAGCAGAGACTAAACAAAACCATCTTTCTCAAAAGTACCCAACTAATAAATGCCGCGTACTTTCACAAAAGCGACCCTGAGACACCCTGGAATTGCCTACATTGATAAAGCATGGATTGCATTTTCTTGGTACTTTATTCCATACTTAAGTAGTTGATCCATCAGTTAACATGAGTTCGAAATATGGTTCCCAGTTAAATACTGGAATGTTCTGAAGAAAGCACCTCCAACGTACCATCAGAGGCTTATCGGAGGACACTGCTCTTTAATTTCTGCCCGCGTATTGTAAGTTTGCAATAGCTTGTCACAGATCTACGAAAACAGATTTAGCGATGCCTTTCTGGATTCTATATCTTGACTCTACCATCAGTTCAAATCCACAAGTAATCACAGAAGTTCATTCCATAACGCTTCTCAGACGAGGAAATTAGTGTGCCGGACGAATGTTTAATTTGATCAACACTGCTTTAAGAGAGTCTCAACCTCAGCGAGGAGAATGGATGATTCTGTGTAGATTAACATTTAATGGAGCAGTTGTCTCAGTTGATACTTTTGCCAAAGTTGGAGTTGACCTGCCAGTGCCATTCTAAATAGTTTTCAGTCTTTTAGTCCCCCTGTTCAGGCACACTATCGCCATTAACAAGGTTATAGCAATGTCAACTAAGTTACGCTGACGGAGTTATTAGTCAAATAATACGAATACACAATTGTAGATGGTAGAAATCAAATTCTCCGATACAGCAATATCACTGTGAATGGTCTTCCCGTACTAACAAAATAAAAATCATTGGCTCTAGTCCACTGACACAACCCTTGAAAGCCAGCCTTTAGCTACCGGCTGGTGACATTGCTAGCCTCCTAATGGAACAGGAGTTGGTGGCTAGGCAGGGTCTAAACAAAATTAAAAATAACTTCTCAGTTCGAGCTGGCTGGCCATTATGGTGATTCGGCAGACTTGACAAGCCCCTTAATGGTTTTATTGAGCCAAAAAAGATGACGAGTAATGAAAAAATGGCAACTCAAGCAGTCCTTCAAAGACTACTTTTCTGATACCCATAAAGGAAACCAGTAGCAGTGTTCTAAGCGTGGGAGAGGTATTCTGATGGACGGTCGCTTTCAGAACCCTTTCCTTCCATCCAGTTGCCTTTAAAATGATTCTCAGTTACATTCTTTGATCCTAATTTTTTTATTAACTATTAATCAGTGCACCATGTGCTCACAGTCAGTGTGACTAGCATTTAGGTAAAATAGGCGATATCACCACGTCCTGGAAGTTAAGGGGATTCGATTCGGCTTCAGTGAAAATTTTATTAATTAATCAGTAGATTTATTGCATTATTTAAAGTCATAAAATTATTCTACTTTACTTAGGTTGCTTTCGTCACACTGTGCCTGAAACACCTTTTTTATAGGATTTTTATGCTTCTTCTTTATCATTCAAGCTTACATCGAAAACAACGGTATTTTAGCTTAAATAATTCAAAATCACTCTGTGTCGTATAAAATTTTATGAGCTCAGAAGAATCTGCTCACAACATTTACAAAGTTGCCTTTGTATAAAGCTCATTCTTTGCCGTTTTCGACTGAAGTTTAGCAGCTCTATTTGCAGATTTTATTCTTAATCATGGAGTCTCACTGGTCTTGAGATGGTAGTTCAAAGTGCTAATAAAGCAGCCCATCCAAGCGGTCGTAGCCGCTCAATTGACGGCAACTCAAGGTATATTTTCGATTGCCTTAGCAAATTGAACCAGCTAAGCATGTATGAACTAATATTTACCGAGTCATATTTTAGAAGTTGAAGCTAAAGATTGCATCGTAGTCACTGATGTAAGCCAAACTCAAAGAAAAACTGAATGCTTTTATTTAGTAGAGAAAATTGACTCATAGTTGACATTGAAGTAGGATGAAATGGGTAAAACAAAAGGAGTTATAAGGCCGTGTTTCTAAGTGGTGACCATAGCATCATACCTCGAAAAATCAAGTAACTTATTGCCAAAACTCCAAAGTTGAAGCCACATTCAAAAATACCCTTCGAAGCGTACCATACAATAGCAAATGAAACTAAATAATGAAAAAAAAAATAAATTATAGCCCTTCGAATGTGCTCGCTTTAGGTGGGCTATTCAAAAATAGTTTTTTTTTTTTGGTCAAACTACCTAAAATCCTTTGGTTAGTATAACTGAGTGAAAAATTGTATCTTCGAAAATATTAAAGTAAGCGTTTTCAAAATGTTGTCAGTGGCTTTGCTGGGCGCTTTCATTTCACTGGACAGTCTAGTTTCATTGTTAAATTAAAAACATTCAATGTACAGGCGAGGCATTTAACTAATCTTGAAGGGTAATTGACCCACCGATTGTGTTGAATGAAAAGACGCCAAATACAAGTACGATTGCAACTAAAATTGCCTCCTCATGCGACTGAAACGAGGCGAACACCAGTGCCAAGCTGACGCCTTAAACAAGAAGAATTCGGTAAATTTCAGTAAATCCTTTTTAACGGAACCTATTTTGTTCAGTGAATATAAACTAAACCTGCTATTTATTGGCTTGTTACTTTTGGTCATCAAAATCTATCTATTCAGCTGTCCTTTACTTATCTCATGTCATTGGGTTCTTTTGCCTGAACTGTTGTTTTCACTGAGAAGCCTCCAGATTTTGAGCTCTTCACTGTCATTTTATATACGGTCTTGCATTGCTTCTTTTCATTATTTAAATGTAAATTGATGAAACAGCTCTCTAGAACTTCTCTGCATACGAATTTCTCATTAGACTAGCACTAACAAGTGAGTTTCAGCATTTCAAATTTTGGTTGTTAGCCCGGTAGATTTCAAAACCATACCGATACTTGTACGGCTCTGGTGCACATGGATGAAACTACTTAACTAACGAGACTTCAATTGAAAAGTAATAAATTTATGCATCCTCAACCTCTTTAGGTTAGTCTGATTTATAGAATCCCTAAATTAACTTTTGTTCCAAGTTTTTCTTAACAAACGAACTATTTGTATTAGTGCTGTTAAGGCTTCAATTTCTACGTTTGCCAAACGAAATAATAACATCTTTTTCAAAATACTTTGCTAAATGATAATATAAATTAGCAAATAAATTCAAATTTAATGTACCCAGTTTGAAAGCACAGGTAGTAAATAATCTGAAACAAGCTTCCTCCTCGAGATTTCTAGCTCCACCTGCAGACTGAAATTGGAAAATTATGTAAGAATTTCCTATGAAATTTCCTACAATCATCAAGAATAGGAAGGAAAGCACATTTTTTTAAGAATTCATTAACATTATCATACATTATTGATGTGACAATAATTAATAAATCACAATTGAAAATGACATCTCATGAAAAAAGTCACCTTGTCACAAAACAGTTTCATCCATTTAAAAAAGTTTACGTTTCGTTATTAAATGATATTCGCTGAGAAATATTTTTCTCACTCTATGAAATTAAAAGGAGAGCCAGGTTAAATATAATACGGTTAATCTCACGATTAAAACCGAAATTGCAAGGAAGAAGCTGAGAATCCGAAGCCACCAAATGACCAGCATATCATTTTCACGACCGTTTGAGGAGAAATTGCCCAGGATTTGTCCGACCTATTAAAACAATAAATCCGCGATACACCACCTTGTGAGGATAATATCAAATGCAAACTTCTATTTTACTCACGTTTCGCCAGAATCCTTTTAACAATTTGTAGTCAAAGGAACATAAAAATGAATTCCTTCAGGTGATCGTTCTTCTTTGGTGTACGGCCGAATAATTTAATTTTTGAAATTCCACTTTCAATTAAGAATATTAATTAATTTCTCTGTGGAATACATTCAAACCCCTCTTTTTTTAAGAGAAAGATCCAGTAGCTGTTGAATTTGAGTGTCATTTATTTATTTATTCTCAATTCCGTTGCAAAAAATTTACGATAGTTTCTTATTCACCTGGCCTTGATTTTGCCTAAATTTAGGTTTACGAGGGCTCGATGTCCTAAATCACAATTTATAATATATTTCCTAGTAAACAAAGCATTCACCAAAATTGAGATAATAGTAACGAAAACAATTCTCACTAATTAAACGGTTTACTTAACCGAAAATGGGTAAATAACAGACAACATTGCTTACTTAAGCAATAGTTTCGATTTCGATTAGCTGGAATTCAGTTTAGCCTCTAAGAGGTCCACAAATTTACAAACTTGGGTTGAATTCTAATTTAGAAACCTATTAGCAGTTGTGAAGATTTATTTCGGTAGCAGATCGCTTACTAATTTTATCAATTTAAAATTTGCAGTACAACCAGTTTTAATCATTGATGTCCACCAAAAGTTAGGAGTTATTCGGTATGGATGCCAAGTGCTGTTGCATTACACATATTTCAAAACTACATGTGTTCTAAGGACCCAAACAAGAACATTTGATCTTAGAACTGTCTTAATGAAGTGAAAATTTTTATGCATGAAGGTACTGTAAATACTTATTTATTTGAACTAAAACACGTATATTCTGTGGATTTTTATCTAGCGTTTGCTTTTTCAACTAAGAACTTACGTTATGAATTGTTTAAAATTATTTCCTTTTAGCAGTCATTAACCACTTGGTAGGACTTTGCTTTGGCGGTAGACCAAAATGAACGATTTGCAGTTTCGTATCACTTAAAGAAGCCGAAATAAACCATAAACAGTACTGTCTGAAACAATTTCAGTTTTCTAGTATTCTTGGACACAATATTCAGCTTTGTTTGAATTTTAGCGTTTCTTAATGAAGAAAACATGTTGTCTTTCTGCAGTTTCAGTCAACATGTGGTGCTGCATTGACGCCACCTGAAGATGATTAAGACAACAGAACAAAACATTGACAAAAGAATTCCATGTGTAAATATTCAAGGAGGAGAGTTTTGAGTGACTAATCAAGATTTATTAGCCTCATTGTAGAGTGTTCTAAATAGAAATGAGTGGTTCAGTGATCAAGACACATTAAATTCCTTGATGGAGATGCGATGCTACTTTGGACATGACAGACTTAACGAAAGCAAACAGAAGTAGTCGAAATTTTCAACAAAGTAAGTCATACCTGCATCTTAAAAGACCCGTACTCACCCGACTAAATAAAATTTCATAAAGTAATGCATTCCAAATGATTTTAGAAGATCTTTACCTTTTTTGAATATAGGTTCACTTACCGTGATTAATATTGTGTAAGGACGTGTTCACTTCTATAAAACAGTGAAGTTTAGCCAGATAATTAAATATTTTCACTAAGTTTATGATAAAGAAGAAGATCAATTTGGGCACCTTTGATTGGTTGTAGGAGCAATATAAATTTATTATACGCACAAAAGCCTTTCTAAATAAACTGATTCAGTGACTTTGATCTATCTGAACGGCCAGTGAAAAGTACTTCCAATGACCCAATAGTCAAAAGCACAAAGTGTCTGACTACTCAGGCACCCTCTACTTGAGTGCCTTCACGCCAATCGTTGTCTTTCTTTGCTCTGCACTTTAGTGGGTTAAAATAGTCTAATGATACCAAAATTTCATGGGCTCAAACTCATCTTTCTTGCTTTAGTTCGTTCATATTTATTCAGCAAAGTCGCAAAATGATCGAGTTAAACAAACTTTGAGGAAAAATTCTGGTTATTAAGGCAAATAGACTAAAGACTCGTGAGGAAGATTAGGGCTAGAGCTGAAGTCTAGAAAATTCAAGCTCGCAGTTACGATCAACCTCAGGCATTTAGGAAAAGTTTAAGCCTACCTACTGTCCCTAACGTCGTTTCTGAAATGAGTCAAAATGTATCGAGATACTTTAGGACACTGATTGAGGGGAATTCCGAAAGAAATTTAAACTAAATAAGGAGTAAGCTCATAAATATTTCCCAATCGAAATTTGTGATTCTGAAAACCGCTTCCTTTTACCATTGAAAATAGTGCCACGGTAATCGGTATGTTTACTGCCCATGTAGCCCCGATAACAGCTCTCAGATAGCCTAACGTAACCAGGGCGTTATCGAAGTACAATGGAATCTGACAACTTGACAAGTTTATGAATTTATAAGCACTTACTTTTATCGCAATCATAGCCAGATGTTTATATTCATGACTAAATATTATTTGAACTGGCTTATCAGTATATGGGGCTATTAGAGTAATATACTTGAGCTTTATTTGTTCAAGATGTTTTCTAAAATTGACTTAGTGCATGATTAGGAACTGAATAACACCTTTTTACAAGCGCTACCAATTATTAATACAATACATGTAAAATTTTTCATTATTTATTGTACTTTAAATACATGAATTAAAAAGTTATTAGGAATTGGTTTCGACCGCAGGAATTTTCTTAATATTTAATTAAATATTTAGGAATGTGCATGACGAACATGGCGGAGAAATTATTTTTAAAAAATAGTAAAAGTTAATAACCTTTGAAATCGAGACACCGCCGTTGCTACTTCCCACTCCCAAAATCTTCCTTGATTTCAGGCGGCTCATCTGGCCTCCAGAACGGTTTCCTCTATAATAAATAATGAAAATCCTGATTCTTGAAAGAAATGGATCGACTTTCACGGTTCAAAAATTATATTGTCAGCACTACTGGCGTGAATATAATCATTGTATTTTAACTCAGGGAATATTCGCTGCTTTCCCATCTATGCTCTTGATTTTGATCGTTGTGATATCTTGTCAAGATATATTAAGGCAATCATTAACATGAATGAGGGAAAAAAATTAAATTAGGTTGTTACCCGTCGTCAGCCATTAAGGAGACGTAATATGGGACCGTAATTTGTCGGACAGCGTCCGGGGTAAATAGCGCTGAGTTGACCAACCACGTGAAGTTGACCGCCCTTCAAGTTGATTGGCTGGTTCAATTTGCTTGCAGCAAATTGAACTAGCAAAACATGCTAAACACACCAAACTGCTTTCGACTGGTTGTGCTGTTTGATGCCGTAAAAAATGATCTTCTTCTATAATTTATGAAAACCTGAGGTAAATCTGAATCAGCATGTTGATTATTGTGTAACATTGACTGGTCAGTTAACAGCAGAAACCTTTCCGAAATGAATGTGTTTTTCGATTATTTGCAGTGAAATTAATGTCTGATTGGTAAAATACGTAAAAGATCAGAAGTTCGATCTAAAGCAACATACTTTACAATTGCAAATTATGGAATTTGTACAGTTGCAACATTCGATTTTCTACTTCACCGTTGCAAGTTCCTTATTAACTTTCTGTTACAAGTTAAATGACCTATATGAATAACATGGGTTGAAGTAATATAGTCAACATGAATTCGTTAGGGATAAATCTTTCCCTAATTTCGAAGGGTTATCATCTTCTGCATTCAATGTCTGTTTTGCAATGTCTAAGCAAACTTTTGATAATTATGTTTAGTATGAACACACAGTCCTAATGCGAACGTGCGATTAAATCGCGAATAGTGGCTTGAAGATAGGAACCTTCTCAGCAAATGTAGAAATTTCCTTAAGTCCCCGGACACTGTGCTGCTATACAGCTTTGCTAAGCCTGTTTACTTTGAAAGGTCGCTTACACCAATATGGCATATTTGCGTGATTGCTAAGTACTGATCAAGGCTTTAAAATTTTATTTGTGAATTAAAGACTTCTGTATTTCGTAAAGATAAACCTTAATATGAGTTCCCGAACCTAAGAAATACGTTCAAAATCGTTCATTTTCGAGCGAAAAGAATGGACTAAACAAATGGCTGGTTTGGTATTTCTCTTTAGTACAAGAGGGGCAATTTATATGATTTTGCCATACTTCATCACCAAGTTAGGATCCAGTCTTCTACTTGGTACTGTAAGTCAAGCACGATTTGCCAATTACTAGCAACATTCAATAAGCTTCCACAATTAGTCTATTTAATGAGCAATGATCAAGATCAAAAGCATCAAAATCAAGATGATAAAGTAATTCTGATTCCGAATGTAAGTTGTATTTTCTAACTTGAAGAACAGTTTCAATCAAACATAAACCAAAAATTGAATGAATGTCAGCCTTCATTCTCTTTAGAGTATCATGTTAAATGATGTTAATGGGAAAAGAGGATTCCTCCAACTATTTCGTATGCACTAACCTGATGCTTTCAATAACTGATATTTTCACTGATGGCGGTGTTGCAAAACCAATTGAGCACGTCGGAAGATTAGGCGGAACTAAAAGTGAAAAGTTAGCTAAGAGCTTGAGACGAGCAGCTAATTTTCTAACCTTGCTTGCTTAGTTGAATTGATGTTTTCTTGAAATATTTCATTCGAGCTAATATTCCATGCTTAACTTACATTCTGAAACGAAAAAAAACGAAACGTGGATATTTAAAGGCCAAAGAAATCGAACTATTCAAGTATGAACATGGATAGATGAGAAGAGGCTCAAATAATCGGGTGAAGTTTGACGAACATGGAATATGGATGCCTGATATCTTTGGTGTTTTTACGGCTGCAAATATATCTGGAGTTCGTCAGCGGGCGATTCTCTTCGACCAGGAATGGTATAATACAGATTTCTTTACCGTCGTCTTCACCCCCTAGGTTACAATGTTCATTCTAAGCCATTACTCACGACAGTAATGCTTAAGTTCTATAAATACAACAGAACTGCATAAACACGAAAGTATTTTTTGAGTAAAATGGATGGACATGATTGTACCACTTGTGGTGAACTCCTGTCTAGCGCAGAATCTACTCGCGTTTGTCTTTGTTTCAAGGCTTATTTTTATAACATTACGACGATTAAACTAGAAAGCATTTTTTCGATTTGCTTAGTGTTGGAATTTGGAAGGTAGAGATTGTGGGCTTTAGGGCCTGACTCTCACCATTCTGCATTTTCGCCAATGTCTGATACTGTTCGGAATGAGAAGAGTGAGAGTTAATAATTATCATTTTTTTTGGTTTGCAAAGCGATTAGCAGTTGTCTGTAAAATCTTTCAGGATTTCACTCTAAATAAGTCATTTCAAGTGAGCATCTGGTGTGTAATTCCATCCTACCATTCCGCGAAGGTTGAGCAAATTGCAACCGAAACTCCTATGAATAATTTCTGCTGAAGAACAAAGTCTACGCCCAGACAATCAGAGGCAAGCGGCTCGGTCTCGTTTGTGAAAAGGTCAGGCTGTGAAACTATTAAAAAAGTGTTGTCAACAGCTTAAGGAAAATCAACTTATTTGTATCGCGTCAATAGCCTATGTACCTGCTAAGCTCTGTGAACTACCACCTGAAACTCAGGTTTCGACTCTTCCACGCAGAAAGTTCTACTTGTGCTTCATTTCCGTACTTTTAATTTATCAGAGATACCCAAATAATGCAGACCTCTTCTATTGAATCTAGTTTTCTGTGTTACATATAGATTCACTTTATCTTCTTATCGTCTCCTATTTTGCGATAGATACAGAAATCAAGAAGCAACGACGGATGGAGATGAGGTCGGGCTTCCAGTTATACCACTAAGAAACATAAGGAGCGCGCTAACTTCTGCTCGAATTTAACAACCCTCCTCGATAGCATTTATTGTCTAAAGCCTTTCAAGACATTGTCCTGCCGTAATGCTGCAGTGAATAAGATGAAATCACTCACCCGAATAGGCTATAAGCCACAGGAAATACGCATAACAGACGAGAGCTAAATTGAGGTAGATGAAAGCACATAAAATAGTTCCATTATAAACGGCCGTTGATCCGAAAGCTTTAATGAAACCTGCTGACAATCAGATAACATCTGCCCTGACAAAGCAAATTATTTGGAAGAAATTCACGCAAATAGAATAAATTTATCCAAGCATGGAAACCAACTGACAGTGAGGACTTCTATCAAGCGGACAGTTAATGATTCATTGAGATCTCAATAAATGAACAAACAGTAAGACCATTACACTATGATCCGAAATTCTCTGTTTGCCGAGCAGCAGCAAATTAGTCGGTTTTCACTAAGATGAATTACGATTCTGTCATATAGTGAGGAGTTAAGAATGAAGTGCTGCTTTGCGATTTAGTTCTAATCGGCTGTAGCCCAGCTGAATGAGCATCCTTATCAAACTACCACTTCCAATGCTCATCTTAAAGGCCAAATTTCTCCACCGTGCCTTCTTAGGCCTGGACTCTCTGATTTCATATTAAAGAGCTTTAACAGAGTAATTTTCAACTACGGCTTTTACTGACCGAAAGAAAGAGATATTCAGAGCTCGGAATTAGATCTTGAAGTGCACCTGATGTAAAAGAAGATTGATGTGGAACAAAGGCATTATTCATTTTCACCATATTAAAGAGCATTTTACCTTAATAAATATCTGTCATTTTGCAGTTTTCTAGTAACCAAATGCAAACTAATGCTTTGGTTGGTTAACTAAATAATATTGCATGGAGATCTCTTCAAAAGTTGTCAAATGGCAACATTGTTGTTTTTTGGGTATGCGGCTTGGCACCTGGGTACTTCTAGAACATAAAGTCATTAATTATCACAAAAAAAAAGAAACGAAGAAGTGCCCTATTTTCAGTGGAGCAAGGTATATCTGTTTTTTTTTTTCTTGGATTTGAGGGCGTTTGAGGATTACAAACAATGATATTGGAAGCCATTCTTCATTGTTTAGTATTTGATACAGTTTAAAAAGATTATCGGCAAATCCTATTCCTTTCATTCCACTCCCAAGCTATCATTTGAAAATCCCATATAAATTCGTTCCCCATCTGATACATTTAAGGCTACTTAAGGGTCGAACTCCAATGAAAATCTCCATTTTGTGTCACTTCTCACAGACGCAAATTAAACGTTATAGATCGCTGATTTCAAGGTCAGTTAGGTCTTGCCAAGCTTAATCCGCAAGCAGAGAATAAGTAGTCATTTCTAATTTCATTCTCATTCACTTAAGGAGTAAAACCACTGTAGAATCAAAAAGCGCTGATATTCATGTTATCAAGTTAAGTCAACTATCATCAACTATTATAGATGATGGATCAACCATACGCCAATGTTAGGCTTATTGCAATGAGTGGATCTATCAAGGTGAATATTGAACATTACATTCTGGACTGAAGCAGCAAGTATAACCTTGAATGGGGATGCTATTACCAAAGTACTGAAGTGTAGAGAAACATGAATTACCTTAGAGTTACTTAAGCGCCTTGAGTAAAGTAAACTTGACAAAAGGAGAGCGCACTTCCAGCGTGTTGACATGAACAGAGGAGTACAACTTTTGTCCGGCCAAGAATTTGTCCATGGTGATCATTAAATCATTGGCTCAACACATAAACAGATTGCCAAATAGTACTGTAGGAAGGCAGTGCTGTACTCCCTTTATTTACACAACTTCTGGCACAAATATAGATAGGTATGTGCTGTGTTACCTCAGATGTTGCAGAATGTGAATAAGACTAGAACACTTTTATGTACGCAAAATGTGAAGGTGTGTGTGAAAAAGAGAAAAAAAGTGGTTAAAAGTCTTAAAAATTGGAATTCTAATTACAATCAAACAGCTAGTAAACGAAGACTTCCTTAAAATAAACTTTAGATTAGCCTCCTGGGAAAAAAAGGAGTGAGTGATTTGTATCCCAGCTCCTCTTCCGGACTAACCAACTACCCTCGGAGTATCTTAAGTAAATTAAGTTTAAGTGAGAGCTCGCTATGTCTCTTTTGGATTCTAGATTAAGTATATATCTTTCAAGACAGTTTCTTATAATGTAGTCCATCTAGAACTGTGGAATTCTTGCTATTTTTCTCTCATTCATGATTCGATTTAGCTAGATTGGTCCATTGGTCGCATTGTCCAGAACCATAGTATTCTTTAGATTCTGAACAGCGACCCCTGTAAAAGAGAGTGTCACAAATGCCAGAGCAAATAACAAGGGGTTTGGAAAGGGACTCTTCGTAATCAATGGACGGTTTTTGCATTAATGGTAGCCGGAATCGAATGCAACTTATTTCTCACGTTCTAAGTAAATGGGAATTGCAAATGGGATGTTTGTGTTTTTGTCCTATTCATTAAAAAATGCAATAGGAGTTTGAGTCGGACCACCTACAGATTTTCAGCTCTCTGAGGAATCACTATGGAAAATCTACAATTTGTTAAAAGCTAGCAAGGCCATAAATGCTATTGACTTTTTAATTTCGAATGAAATAAGCTCTTACAATCCTTTCCAGATTCGTCTACATACCTACCTAGTGGAGTTTCTGACAATTCAACGTCCGAGATGACAAATACCCTTCGACTTGGCGGTTTCAAGTTAAATTAATTCCACTCAAGCACCAACATTCACTTGGCTAGTTGTCAAAAATGAGAGCTTAGCTTTTCAAAATCTTCTGAGTTCTGCCACCTCCGCTGCACCATACAGTTTTCAAATTCACCCTATTTATACAATTTGCAACCCTAGCTTAAGAGCAAGCAAACTAACTAAATACCGTTGCCGAAGTTGATACTGCGACGCTGAATTAGTATGTGGATTTATGGTCGCCCAGTCTATGTAATTTACCAGCGATCAATGCTACTTGTCAACTGCAGTACCTAAAAGGACCAGTTGTTTCATTTGTTTCCTAAAAGCTTTCCTTGAAGGAAAACTATACGAGTTAGACTGTCTGTCCATACGAGTCGACACGAACAATTTCTTGATCATGGGAAAGTCTCTACTCGAAAACTGTGGAAAAGTCGGATTTACAAATAATTTGACAGATTAAGAATCATCACCTAAAAAATTGTGGAAAAACTAGCGTAATTTGAATCCCACCACACTATCTAGGACATGTATTAAGGAATGCAGTGTAAGGTGTCTCATTTCATGGAGCGACAGTCGAGTCAATAGTCGTGTTCGCAACCATATAAGTTGATTTCAAGACCTTTCTGTCATTATTACAGCAGACATTTCGCAATTGACAATAACCAAACAACACTGCTTCATTGTTATACAGGGCGCGGTCAGAGTTTCACTGCATCGACGAAGGTACTTTTGATGTATTCCTTAGTTAAAAAGTTTTCAGTTAAGCACCCACCTCAGCCCAAAGCCTAGGACCGAAATCCGTCCTATTACGTAGCTTTTCAAATAAATACCGATGAGTAAATTGTTCATTAAGATAATCTCGTGGTTGTTCTTTTGCCGAATTTTTGAGTGGAATTTTTCCAACTCAACTAACTTCTGGATATAACTTTTCTAATGCCTAAAATGTCTGCTTAAAACGATACTTCAATTTTCATCTTTCCTGACACTTAGCAACCACTTAGTCTAAGTCAACTAGGAAAACCTCTAAGTGCGTTAGTGGAAATTTCCGTTTTCCGGATGTATAATGTCCGTCGATGGTGTTAAAACAACTACTAAGATAAAATCCTGGTAGACAGAGGTTAAGTAAAGGAAATACCAAACATAGGTAAATAGACATTTTTTCCTTTAGTTCACTAATTGCAGCCTCCTTCGTGTATGCCACGTACAATGCACGTGTTGCACCAAATGTAAATGTACTTGTGAATATACTTTTCTACGGCTGGTCCTCCTGGCTCAAACAAGTCTTTACTCCGACTGATTATCCCAATATGTAAACAATGGATGTTTTACCACCCCCAGATTCCCTGTTTAGGTGGGCATTCAAAGGCATGTAACCAAGAGATTATCATACCTTAGCAACTGACCTGAAAGCCGGGATTAGGCATTTTTCTGTTCCATCAAATTTTCCTGAACTGAAACTTAGTCTAAGAAAACCTGACTACTGAAAACTGGGAAAAACCGGTTAATTTTTTGAGTAACCCAACTTTTGAGGATCTGGTAATTTTGTAAAATCGACATGATAACATAGAAATAATTCGAGGATCATTGAAATGCTTAATGGTTGGTAGAGATTTTCCTAGGAAGAAAAGACTGAAAATAGGCGTTAGTGAATTAAATCAGTCTACAGCTTTGCCTTCCATTGACAAGATTCCAATCTATTCAAAAAATTGAATTCGGTTAAGCAAATAGCGCTTCTGTAAAACGAGGCTTCAGCTGGATTGTTCGTGAAAGAGAGGCGAGTAAAGGGATGTTAGCTAATGGGCAGTTTGGAACCGCGAATCGTATAACATCTCTCCCTTTCTCATCTTCCCTACGGATCGCTGGCATTCACGGAGAAACCTTTCTACTCTGACTTATCTGCCACAATTGATCAAGCCATAAAAATACTGATTTAACTAGGTTGATGTAAGTGCCTGAGTAAATCCGCTTATAGAGAACTTGGAAACCTCTAAAAACTGGTGTTACCTAACAGAACCAAGTATCCAGAACATTCCTTCGGAGTGGGTTAGGGATTCTAAAATCGCAATTATAAGCTCCGCCATAAAGTTTGAAATGCAGCTTTGTGAAATCAAATAGGAAGCACTTTATGACATCCGCAAACGCGCATGAATTAATCAAACATTTGCATAAGGTTTCCGTAAAAATCGGAAAATTAGATTGCAAAAGTAACAATTTGGATGTCGTTAACTTGAACTAAAGCCATAAGACATTCTTCAAAGTCTCATTGAAATTAATCGGTTTCTTACAGATCAGATCTGAAAAAAAGTGCCTTTCAGCTTTTGTCCTGATCGGAGAGTATGGAGCTCAAGGCCACCTTGACCATTAACGTCTGTTCGATGCGGAGGTAGGACGTTTATGGGCCGCGACTCACGACGACTGACGAATCCAACAGAGGCGCCTTGAAAAAAAATAAATTTGGCTAGAAGCGGAGCACTTTATTGCGCTTTAGTAGTCATACAAATCTACGCAAAAATCCGAAAAATGGTGGGTATTTTTAGATTTGTATTGTTTTAATCCGGTGGTTGAAAAGTCACCCGAAAAGAAACTGCTCGTGGTTAATCCCTAGCTCAACTCCACTTCACCATCAGAATCTCAAACTTTTTTCTTAAAGCCTTGTTGAAATTGCTGCAAACTATGTCCGCTGGGAGTACCTGCTTTGCGCTTTTACAATGCGACTTGTATTTACAAAGTTGGACTATATTGTGCTACCAGTTTACTGCCTGGATCCTTGTTGCTTCAGATCAACGAAAATGAATCGCTCGAATTTAACATATTGGTGGTCTTCTAAGTTAATAATGACTAAAGTGGCTTTTATTTGGACTAAATAATGGTTACTTTCCTTCTCCCAAGAAAGCACTCTCATTCAATATAGGCTGACATTAATAGTAAAGTGTATGCGGTAGGATTTTTTTCCTTCTATGATGAGGGGTCGACCAATAAATTTACCTTCTCTACCGAAATACCCATAGAATGAATTCGCAAGAATCTCAACTGCACCGAAGACTTTTCTTGAAATCTTCGGCTTACCTATTAATAAACTGATGTACAGTCTTCTGCATGTCTCCTACCACCCGTCAACGCCTGATTTTACTTGTTATGCCTGGAATCTTTCGGCGATCATACCTTGTACACCGACCGTTGGCTCCTGTTGCTCTAGTTTTGTTGCATTCTCAACCTTGTCACTAGTATATGGCGCCTGTTTTGGCCTTCGTTTCTGCTTTCTCCTCGAATTTTTGCACCTGCCTTCCCCCTATCAGGCTGGCAAGCTGCTTTCTGGCTGCGCTCATCACAAATCTTGGGAAAGATATTTCCCCTATTTTTTATTCACTTCATCACCCAAATCTCACATTTTGGAATCTATAATGATTCTCAGTCGATGTCACTAGGCGAAGCAGCATATTAGAAGCGTCTGACCCTAAATCGTTTTTAGAAATCGGTTTTTCACTTATCACTTCCTTTTACATTTACCTTGTTCAAGCTTACATGGCTTTCAAAACCATATCATCCGAGACCAGTACATTAATACGTTATAGGCACATTTGTCCCAATCTAACTTTTTCCACTTATGTCCTACATCGGGTGACTCATGCTGAAGTCCCGCAATGTCGTGAGCCTGCGATCTCTTACACCCTTGATGCGATTCGGAAATCTAGTATCATAAACCGATTTACGAGGGTGAGGTTTTTATTTTGAATTCATTCAGAATAAAATACATCACTTATAATGAGTCTCCATCACAACACTAAAAAATAGCCTAAGTTCGCTATTTATTTGGACAGGCAATCACAAGCTTCCAAACCGCAGGTTCCCACATCGAGATGACGCCAACCGTCGTGAAGTGGGGTGCAGATAGCAGCATATTGAAACAAAGCACTTTTCCTAGAACCAGCAACAATGCAGAGATGCAATGAACTGAACAGGAGTGACAATGCTTCATATAAAGTGAACTTATAAATATCTCGTTTTTATCAATGAATAGCGCATCACCTCTATGTAATTTTGACAAATAAGTCATTTGACATTTCTCTCCCTGGGTTTGGCCCACAACGTAACATACAGCAGGAGTGCAAACCTTATAAGATTTGATTAGAATATTTTTCATCAATTTAAAAAGCATCAAAATCGTGAATCAAATTAATTTCTTTCTTGTCTTTGATGGATACGGAACGGCAAATGAATTCTATTGTCCTCTATTTTTAATAAAATAACGATTTTAAACTGGAATTTGAGTTGTAACCTCCGATTTTAAAATTCAGTGTTCGCAAATCCAGATCGAAAACGTGCACAGAATAAATTCACATGCTACAGCGATTTTGCTTCGTAAGTAGAACAAAGTAGCATTTATAAACAATGTATGATTTTCTGGTATCGGTATTAAGGTAGTTGCAAAGGAGCCAATTTTGGTCGGTCAAACTATTGGGTGAAGGGTGACATTAGGTTTCTGACGATGGCGTGGGGTAGGATGACTTACACCCAATTCAACTCTCTTGGGCATTCTATGGTTATAATATTGTGCTTATTTTACAATGTACACTAATTAAAGCAGGCAATTTAGGTAGGGGTTGAATTTGTGAACACGCGTTTAGGCAAGGTTTAAGATTTAGTATTTTAAGATAGTTTCTCGATAACTGGAACAATGAGAACTGACAAGTTATTCAAAGTCAGCTAGCTCAGCATTAGGGCACTGCACACATGACACAGTGTCGACCCTCAGGCAGTTCATTGTAAGAACTTACAATAACATCGTTAGTGTGTGTAAATATGACTTATTATTTGCAATTCGCGATCTACCGAATAATAAGACTCACACCTATTAGCTTCAACAAGAATGAAACTTTCTACTCGTGTAAATTTATGAGAGGTGTTATTCATCGATACAGCGATGTACTGAGATGGTCTCCTCGATGTGTGTTTCTGATTTTTTTTTTCGTTTCTTGATCGAAAGTTAAAGCGAAACGAATTGGCTCAGTGAGGAGAAGCTCTTGATATTATAGGACCTATTTTTCAAAAGAGACTATTTCATGCAGAAAACCTTCACTTACCGAATTCATTTCAGACCAGAGCTGTAAAATTACGCCTCAAAATATACATTTATATGTCTACTAAATCAAGTAAATCAATGTTCTATTTTGTATAATCAATGTATATAAGAATAAGTGCAGTGCAGGCGAACGTGCATGCGTCACTTATTTGCTCCAATAAAATTCAAACTATTCATAAAGGATTTCGTTTATGGTATCTTATAAATTTAGTTTCTCCCAAAAATCGAATTCTAAAATTGGTCCAATTTTCTTACTACTATTGCTGCCTTTCTATTTTTTAATAGAGTTTCAAAACTAGCTTGAAATTCCATGAAATTAAACAGTTATCTGGATTAAAAACTTTTATAAGCCTAAAAAACTGATTTCTGACACTCCATGACTGTTTAAAGAGAAATCATAGTGATTACAATATGCAGTTTGCGTATCCTTGACATCTTTGTTTTAAATAGTTTAAACAGCGGTTATTATTAAAAGTTTCAAACATTACGCAGTTTGTCTTCTGATCGTGTTTGGTCTTTGGTATGACAGCTAGTGTGAAAGGTACGAGTATTATGATGGTGAATTCGCTTATTAAGAAGAGAGGTGTGACTTTTGTAGGAGTTCCTCTAGTAATCCGGTACTTGGTGAGATAATCGAGTCTTCAGATCTGCGCGTACACTTAAATTGTCTGGTAGGTTGCTTTTGCTTCAATCCTTCACCTTGTAGTATACTGCCAGTGGAATAACCCAAAAAATTAATCCAGACAGAAAGAAAAACATAACGAATGAAGAATATTTGTTTGGATTCGAAATAAAGGATATCAGATCTGAAATTCGACGTGGGAACAGACTTCGATGTCATTATTGTGGTAGGAACGGCGCTTGTGTCGGATGCGTTAACACCAAGTGCAGGTTATCTTTTCATCTGCCCTGCATGTTCGAGGCCAAAGGCATTGTTTGCTTCACTAGGGCCTTCGACGGCTTCTGCTATAAACATCGACCGAAACAAGTGAGTATAACACTGAGTTTTATCCTGATCTGCCAATCTTCAGGATTTAAGTCAGTTTTTGATTTCATATGACGAAGAGCCCCCAACTTGTTGTGTCTGTCTATTCAGTATCGCTCAAGAGTCCAGCTTTTCAGGATCAGATGGCGGCGTGGTTTCGGAATGCGATCGAAGCCTTGCTGCCTTAAATATAAGCGAATCTTCCAAATCTGGGTTTCTCTGTTCTAGAAGAAGGCCAAGGTTGGCAACTGCAGTTCGCTTCATTTTGCTTGCCTTAATCTTGCTTTATTTGTGGTACCGCTTGGTTTATTTAGCCAATGGAGATCGAACTCCAAGACTACTCCTAATCCTGTCGCAAGTATTCCTCCAGCGATTCGACACCTGAAGTGGCTGCGTTCTTATCTGAAGAAATATCTCGCTTCATCTGGGGTTTCGGCGTTCGATGCCTGGTCTCACGGTGTCATACACGGCGGTTGCTGCCGACCATCGTGGATGCATCGTGAGTGTATCGCCGGTTATGCTCGTTCAGCAGGGCTCCATCATCTAAAATGTCCTCTTTGTTTCGATGAGCGCATTTTCATTCCCACTGTCATCCGCTTCGGAGTCTGGGTACCTGATCGGTATATCAACCTAGAAATTTGGTAACCGTATGTCTAAAACATGTTGTAATTTATTTTCTGCTTTTTTTCAAGAGACGCCTCCTGGGAGCTGGAACCTTCACCTAGCCCAGGGTCCTCTCTTGCGGTGGAGGTGGCTATTCCTTCTCAGGATTCGAGGGTGGAAACTTCGTTTTTACATACAGAAGTGTTTCAACTCGGTCATATGGCAGACGCGACGTCTCATCATCGTTCGCGACGTCATACCGTTATGCCTTCCCACTCTGGTCTACGTTCTTTAAGGTCACATAATCGCAATCGTCAAAGTCTACGCCAGCGTTCCACCGTCACCCCGCATGTATCAAAGAAACCCTCTTTGTTCGGAGTTAATGAAGATGATGATGAAAACAAGGAGAATATTGATCCCGTCTACATTGTTCCCCATTGAAATTCTCTGAAAATGTCCTTTAATCAAGTGTAAATTTGTTTTTTCATAAATTATCATGTATATTACAAGTTGACTCAATGGTTCATCCGAAAAATCGGGTACGTTTTGCACATTTATACTGAGGAAAGCTCGTTAATACTCTAGACAAGCGTGTTACTTTCTGTACAGGTAGGGGAACGCTGAGAATTAAGATTTGGATGGTCTTTGGCGGAGAGGATAAGTCGGCCACTATGTCGAGCCAGCGATATTACCGGGGCTGCTGAGTTGAGGGGAGGTGTCTGAAAATTTCGGGTTTTGAACTCGTACGTTCCCAATGGCCGGAGGATGATGGTTTTGTAGGTTCGGGAGGTTGATGGACAGGATTTAGTTTGTCCAACTGGGTAATTCCGGGGATGCTGGCTGATGGAGGGCTAAAAGGTAAGTATTCGTGTTGGTTCGATTTTACCACTCAAACACGCATTCGAAAAGCTGGGCGTACCCTACTAGAGGTTGGGTGCGGGGCGTAGGCGTCGCTTCTCTTTGTATTTCCTAAGCTGGCCGTATTTCGATCGGTACCGTGGAGGAGATTTGGGGGCTGGATCGTGTGGGATGGGCAAGAAAGGCCGCAAGGGTCCATCGGTGGTGGTTCTCTACTAACATGAGTGCCCTCCGAAATTGGTGCAATTGGTGTTGAATGAATTATGGAAGACAAATTATCTTTCAAGTAGTCGAGCTGAGCACCCATCGTTATTTCTGGAATCAAAAAATCTTACAGAAACGGTGCTTATACATTTAGTTTACTGCCAGATTTATCTCTTTTTGGTACCTTTTTTGTGGCATGACCTGATGGAGATGTAGACTACGTTAACCGCGATTGATATTATTAGAAAGACCACCAACACGAGGATCACTGTTTTGTCAAAATCATGGCTATCTGCAAGTGACATAAAAAGTTATGCAAATTCACTGCTTCAAAGGCTTCCTAAAAACTACGGTTTTGTTGTTACAGCTACCAACAATCCCAGCTAACTAGCGGCTTTCCTAACGATAGATAGACTCATGTACCGTCAAAATGAATATCCCTGGGGAAAGTGAAACCTGCATCTGACTTTCTCAGTTAAGTATCAAGTCATAACTATAAACCATCATTCATGTACCGAGAATTAGATCAACTGCTTCCCCATCAATATTCTAATTTACCAAAAACATGAATGCTAGCACTACTCCCATCATTCGTTTTTAAACAATGCATTGATCGCATTTCGACGGTACTGTATGATGAGACACATGCAATAGCGTCTTACCGCCGTCTAGCACGCAACCGAATGGTTCTGGACCGCTGAAATCAACGAGACACCAAGCTAAGTAATACAGGATCCAAACTTTTGAAAAATCCGATAAAGAGTGAGCGGAAAAACTTGGCGAAACTTATAACACAAACTTGAAAAGTTGATGCCGGACACATTCGAAGTATCCAAGCGAAGTATTCAAGTGAAAAAAAGAAGCAATTGTTAGGCGAAATTATTTTAAGAAAAGAGTTACGACCCATTTTAAATTTGTGATTGCCGTTAGATTTAGCAATAACAATCACTAGGGGTTAGCTACAAATTGAACAAATACCCCATGGGATCAAAAAGTTGATTGCTATAGAAATAGTATGAGATTGAAATGACTTTTAGTTTACAATGACCAACTGATAGATCTTGTAATTGTGGTACTAGGTTCAACCTGGTTTTTTGTCCCCCGCTGCAATTATTTGAATGTTGAACTGTGCGGAACCGCTATCAACTACCGCCTCTTTGATTTAACGCTAATTCATTTCAAAAAATATTTATTTACAAGCACAGCTTTTCCCAGTGAAATAACGTAAAATAATCCCATACAAGTTCTGACAGTAATTATACCTCATTCCCAATTTAAATCCATTTAAAGCCATATACCGAACACCTTCTAGCTTTCACATTAGTTAAGACATTGGTTGAAGTGTTTGTAAGCCTCCTCAGTGTCTTTTTTATCGGAATGAGGAACAAATCCATTTTCGAAGAAGTAAGTCCCCTTTAGACTAGTCTCTTACTAAATTTTAAACTGTAAATCACTACACAGAACTTAGATAAGAATTATTTCATTCAAAGGTCAAAGCTCAAACTGTGAGCAGGATTTCATAAATAAATAAATAACTTATAAAAAAATAAAAAAATAACGGCCGAAGGACTGTTCTCTAGCCTATAAATCTAATGTTGGGTTAAAGTGATGCCTACACGACTATTATTTGTGTCTTCGGTAAGACTCATGGAAATGAATTCCACCAGTGGCTAACTGAAGACCATATTTCAGGTTTTTAAGCGAAAGAAGCGGCCACCATAATTAAGAAGTGAATTTTCGCGTTACCCTTATGATGATTGTGTCCACAATCAACCAATACAAGATTAAATGCAAACTGAGTAACCTGGCCTAGGCCATCTCATTTAATATCAGTTCTAAGTGTTGCTGTCAGAAAATCATAATATTTTGCACTCTGAGCGATCAAAAGTTGATTGATTACGAAAACCTGTTTTTTAACTCTATGGTAACTGCTCTATTAAAAGTCGGCCATATTGAAGCCGACTACATCTTGGGGATCGAATAATGACCCCACAAGTCCTGATATCTCACGGCCATCTTGGGTGGCCTAGTTGCATATCTTGGGCATCCATAAGTCTCCTCTTCCTACTGTAAAGCCACTGCTTATCTACAATCATTAGGCCTGCAGTTTAAGTCATTGTACATATGCCATCAATAATGCGATCAAGGACCGAATCCAAAAGGGGTTTCAATGTCTGTAAACACGCTTTCATTGATTAGAATGTCCACCCAAACTGATTAGCAAAAGATCAACTGAGAGGTTCTCAAGCAGAGAGTCAGCATGGAGCCCTCTTTGGCCTCAGCATACGGGTTCTATATTCCTTTCTTCAGTTTAGATGCATCGACTGCGATCCTTTAAAAAAGCCTCTTCCAACGCAGGGCAGTGTCAACTCCAAAATCTGAAATAAGCAGGTACTGATAAAATGCTTGCTGGATCTCACGATCTCAACATTCCGATATGGTTAAAACTGAGCGCCATACATTCTCTCATCAATGGGAATCCAGATCAGTTTCCCAGTTACGCAGGAAGAATCTTCAAATGACACAAAGAACTTTGCCTTGAAACTCTCTTTATTAGGAACATAGGTTAAGGTAACGATCACATTTCAGACGAAAAGTCATCTAAACTGAAAATTCCATTTAAAAACATTATTATTAAAAGACATATCGAACCTTTAACGACGCTTAAGTCTTTTCTTAACTGATTGACGGCTAAGACTTGATTGCCAGCGAGAATAATGCATGCAGCCCTATTAACCAAGAAATTAAGGATTGCGAGGATCCAATTCACAAACCAAGATGAGTTGAGGTTCAAATCATGTGATAAATTTTGGCTAGATCTGTGTTTATGAATAGGTTTGCTTTCCTTTGATATGTAAAGCGATTGTATCAAACATAAAAGTACCTAACCCAAAGGAGGTCAAACCTACTCTCAACCTCCTCGTGGTGATCACCGGCAACCCCAGGGGCAATGAGAGGGGTGGCCGGATAGGACAAATCACCCACCGGACGTTTAAAGTGAGATCATGCCAGCACAAGTACAAACTCGTGGAGCCTGGTAAACGAGACTTGACGTAAATACTTGGATTCATGGTCTCAAACTGGACTGTGGAAAGCGCGTGAATGTAGCAATAGATAGATTATCCACGAGAAAGTTGGAAGGACTGCTGAAAGAGGTATGAAGATAGTCTGCCCTTAACAACGTCGAGGACGGATGAGGCGCCACTACGAAGTTGGACTGATACCAGTACAATGAAATCATGCCAGAGAAGTGACCAGGAACCGAAGACGTCGGTAACCGCTTTTACTATCTTCTGTGCTAACTGTTGTGTACTAAATGTAGAAAGAGCTATTTGCACTTCTGTTGTACCCCCAATAAGTCCTTGGGACTTGTCCTAATGAGTGGGGAGTAAACAAATAAATAAATAAATAAATAAAATTGGAAGAAAATGTCTTCGAATTCTTACTTTGCTGCCTTTCTTTTGGGGAAGCTAATTGAAATCAGTCTTTTCGGACTTGACTTGATTGGTGGTTGTCCCAGTTATTAGGTGAGGGCAGATGAGCTTCGAACCAGTGCCGTCTAAGGATTCAAACGTGTATTCGACTGCTGCATTGCCACCACATGCTTTATTAATAACAAGTTGAGCGTTTCTGTTTTTACTTCGTCTCCCCCCCCCCGCCCAGTTCTCAAGTTCCCAGTTATGGTACCGAATCACAGATGAGTAAATCTATTTAGGATTATAACTTTAATTTGCAATGCTGCCTTGAATGGCACTAATTTGTAAATTTTCGCATTTATTTGAAACAGGCGAATAAAAGCCTGATGCTTCATGGCTTGGACAACTTATCTGGTATGATGAATTACACAGAAATATACTAAGGCGAACTTTAAGGTCATTGTCAGTGCTGATGAAATTGTGTTGCAAGTTAAGCATCGGGCTTCGTGACTGATCAATTAGGTCCTGCTGGATTTGGTCGATTCAAAACCTGCTACTTAATATTAACAAGTACAGTGTTTAAGTGGACATTTTGGCTAAATTGGTAATCATCCGCCGAAAACGCTGAAGGAACTACGCTGTAACCACTCATCAAAATAGCGTTTTTGCTGATAACTTGCACTATTGATACTGGCTCAAAATGATGCTGCAATCAAAGTTAGGGGATGGTGCCTGTTTATAAGCAGCTTTAAAAAATTCCCACTAAAGCTGAAAATGTACTTGTTCTGCCTTAATCAGCTGCACAGTTTGTGTTAGTGCAAAAACATGTCATGTTTTATCTCGAATATAATGAATACAGCAGATCTTATGTGCCCTCGCTCATCGCTGCTCGCTTCCAAGACCGAATTTTTTCAGATTCCCTTGGCAGTAGCAATAAGTTGTCATTTTCATGCAATAATCCACGTCTCAGAAACAATGAACAATTAATTGTTGTCTCTGATTTGCAATAAAAATATTGTTTAAAATTGGAGGCATTAGCAGTGAAATTTCCTACGAAGAAACCCAATTTTTATTGTTCAGTAAAATCTTTTTTCCCTTAAAGCTTATCAATAAAACTGGAGAGCTTTTTGGGGAAAATGTATAAAGAAATGATCTTTGCTTTCATGTTTATCTAATATCAACTCTCTTTGATGATTTAGCAGGAATCGTAAAATGTGAAGTGAAATGGCTTCATATTTAATTTTAATGGTTGTTTTAACAGCACAAATCTCGATCTATTAAATGGAACGAAATGCGCTGCGCTCATACATTTAACCAGAAGATTTGAACTATTTGCAAAATGAAAAAAAGGCAGAACAAAATTGCATATTCCCCTCCAATCATTCGCGAGTCTAAAAGAAAAGCAATTGGTCCCCTATTCTTTCCTAATTCGGCTTCGTCGAATGAACGACCGAATGAAATAGGTAATGTATACACCAGTCAGGTACTCAGAAAAACGAGACGCACCGAAGTGGTTGCAAAACTGACAGACGCCGCAATGGCTTCAGGAGATGGTTGAATATTCCATAAATCGGGGTTCGCATGTCTGTGTATTTGATTTCACCCATAATGCCGTCTCAAACATGGCTTAAAATCTTGTGTTTGTTGTCATTTGTTTATTTGAATAAGTAAGGCCCTAATAGTGGCAAAAGATTCACCTCTCTCTAGATAAGACTATTAAAGGTAAACCTGTGGAGGTGTCGCAGTTCTAAGCAACCCAGGTAGGAGAAAAACTCTTAGATCATACGCTGAATGTTCATTCTAATTACAGCCGGTATTATTTTTCGTTGTTGTTATAATTCAATTTTTATTGGTAGCAGAGCTGAATGGACGTTGATGGAATAGCTGGAAATGAAGACTAAATCAAGGAACGAACGACCGAGAAAGTGCGTTTCGGACAAGCTACTCCTGGACTCCATAGGCGAAAGCATAAAATTGTTCTCGTAAAGCGGCAGGTCAATTCCGAATTGTAATAACTGAAAGCTAACTGTGCAGACATCAAATCCACCAATGTTATGGAGAGGGCAGATAGAAAATTTCTTAATTGTTAAAGGGAACCTAATGGGATAAACGCGATTCTCAAGAAACCAAAAGTCACGGCACGTTTTAATTTATTTCACGACTCCTAAACTTAAATAATCATATTTTCACAAAAGAGACCCCTTTGATTGTATAGCGGTTATTGTTCGGTTAATCACCCTAGCCGAATGCGCGGATGGTTAAATCAGGTATATGAGACCTCAGAACATCAGGTCATATGGCTGAAATAAATAAACTAACAGTTGATACTCCATATAAGAAACTCAAACGCATAGGCTAATACAGTCTATTAGTCCAGGCGATCTACTCTATTGCCGTTAAATTTCTCAGGCTTAAGTACAGCGGCCACTGGAACGAAACGTATCGCCCAACTTTTTATTCGAGTTGGAATGAATTCAAACTGACCTAGTGCCTTATTTTAGCTGACTTATTCTGCACTATTATATCAACATGACCCTGCTTTATATGCAAAAAGTTATTTGGTGCCATCAACTCGGTAAACATGCTTTTTTAGATAACTTGACGCCTGGACGAGGAAAAAATTCTTACGCCTCATAAAACAGGCCGAACAATTTCAATTGCACAGGTTTTTAATTCTCCCATTCCACAATTCGCAATTAATACTCGGTCATGAAGGTTGGGATGGATTTATGCACACGAAACCTTTAGATGGATGATCTCAGAGGTGCAGGATATAAACGCATGGTTGCTAACTGCGAATTTAGAAGCCGGGCTATAACAATCCAGTTGGAAGTGAGACCGTGGGGCTCAATAAATAGGTCGATTAAATTTGAACACAGAGTGGTAAAATAATTTTTCATCATTTTATTATCAAGTCATTTTAAACGTTAACAATACCATTTCCCTAAAGTTAAATTAGAGTTTATATTCGGGCGTATTTCGCAACAAAAAAAAAGTTAACTAAAATAAATAATTAAAATATCATCCTTAAAATTCAATGGTATTCAGCAAAGAATGCTTAGCCCTGACACCGCCATGGCTTTTCGATCACTTACTTCCATCTACTTGAAAAGTTATCTCAAGGGAACCAGCCATCTTGAAAGCGCTGGACCTCTCTGATCTCCACTTACTTGCATACACATGGCAACTATCGTCAAATCGCACATTAAATCATTGGCCTTGTTCTTTGGATGTTAGCTGCTAAGAGACTAAGATAGACTGAAACATTATCTTCAAACAGATTGAAACTTTTTTTTTCAAAGACACCGTGGCTCAGTAGATTATTAAGATAAATCCAAAAATAAATGCGAGAAACTGTGCAGATACAACCGCACAACTCTGACATGCGGTGTTATCTCCTGCTATTGAGAACCTCTAACAAATTCGATATTTCGAATGGTGATTGAGAGCTGTTAGCATTCTTTTTTACGATTGTATGAACAAATGCGGTTTTCTTTATTTGTTGAAGTAAATTTTAGTTCAATATTTGACTCAAAGAGAGCAGGTACAATTGGGTGCCCCTCTGACTTATCATTTCCGATATTGACATCCCTCTGATGATCATTGGTAATCAGTGTCGCAGTCATGCCAAACTGCGGGCGTGAGTTTCAAACTCGTGTTATCTGGAGACTTCGACACAGATTCAATCGCTGCTGAATCATCTTCAGCAGCTTAAGTAGCTACTGCTAATCTCATGGGATTAGTTTCACTTGCGCTTAACTGCTAAAATTTTTATTTAAACCATCATTTGATTCTAGAATAGGTTGGCAGTGCTCTTTAGCGACATCTTAAGTTTGATACTGTAGAACACAATCTTAATTATTTTCTTCCTAAAAATTTTGCCGAATCATAACAGCCAGTGTCATTATGTGGCCGAATGGGAGACCTATATCAGGGAGGAACCAGAAGCTCCTTCTTTATCCCTGGATAAGAATCAAGGATACTTCAATTTAGTGGTCTGGTTTCTTGCCAAGTTCCTGATTTACTGTACATAATTACAGAAAACAGAATAATATAGAATGCTCATCTCAAAATTGCATCTCTCTATTCCGTCGGGATTGGAGACGTTTTTCAGTTTTCTTGGCTGACTATTTTCATTCCGCCGCTGACTTAGAAGACATCGAGTACTCGCAGAAGGAATAAGTTTACTTCCAACCTAAAACCTCAATTTTTAGTGCCCTAAAGATGAACGCTCAAAGGTTGGATCAGTAAATGATCTTGTTTCAAACATGCACATCTCGGTATGTAATCATTATCAAGACACAGGGTAGATTTCCTCTTGAATCATTTTGAAATTCATGGAAAAAGTGGTAAATTATATAACCACCATCGTTCTTTTGATAAATAATACACATTGACCAAACGTGAAAGAAATGTACATGTTAAGGACTAAGCTGTGCTTTAACGAGGATAATGTAGAGAAATAAGCATTGATCACAACGAAAACAAATACCAAAGAAAAACCTTTCGTCAGATGAACAGAAGACTGGTCAAAGACCCGGATGGTATAGAGATAATTAAACTGAGCTTCGTGGCTAATTATTTGCAATCTACGTGAATAGATCTAAGTGCTGATCTATTAGATTTCTAACCATCCAATATTCCCATGTGAATCGTCCAGCCCTGTTCGCCCATGAGTATGCAAAGTTTTTGGCATCAACATCCATATCTTAATAAAGGCTGGATTTAGACAGGATCTCTGGCGATGCTTGACAGCTGTTGCTGGCTTTAGTCCTACCTGGACATCACTGTCTAGTCCGAGTTTGCTGGCAGTCTTGTCTGTTGCTTATTTAAAATCATGGAATTTTGAAAGGATTTATAAACTAGTCGGAGAAACAGGAAGTTTTGTGTAGCTTTGAAAATGAAGCACCACCGGATATGGCGATACAAAATTACTTTGGGAAATTCAACCAAAGTCAAGCCAGACTCAATTAGGAGACTCTCGAGGGGTCTTGAAAAGTCCGAATTTTGTCGAGTTAAACGTTAATAATGCCTTACTACCATTTAGTCATATGGTTCGCCAATGTTAAAAGTAGTCCCTATACTTGCAAGAATGCTTTACGTTTGAGACGGTTGAAGTGACCGCCAGATTCAACTAACAAAGACTAACAGAACTTCTCCATGGCGAGGCAACAGGAGCTTTTCTGTCGGCCGTAATAAGTTGAACCCAAACAAATTTTTTGTGGTTAATGCGTGCTTTAGCTAGAATAAAAAGAATCTGCCGGAAAATAAATAAGAAGTCAGAAAAGATAGTCTAAAGATCATTGAGTTCCACCGGTGTTACCTTGATTGGATCTGTTGAATTGGTAAAAAGTGGTACAGAGTTCACAGAACAAAGGCCAGGAGAAAATGCCTGGAGAGAAGTGAGAGTTCGAAGTGGAAGCTTAGGATTTGTCTCGGAAAGAGCTTGAATGAGTTCAGTTACTGCAAAAGTGACGGTAGACGGAACATACACGTTTAAAGAATGTACTGAATACGGCCCTACTAAAAACCACAAGTCTCTCCTCCGTAATCTTCCACCTGTGAGCCTTTTAGGTCCTGTCCCTTTCGTTTTTGCCATTTTAAGCTTCTAACTTCCTGATCAACAACCTAAAAGTCGCAATCGAATGAGAAAAATTCGGACCATATTCGACTTAGGCAGTTTTGTCGTGGGGCTACTTCAGAGGTCGACAGACAATAAATATACTTTATTTTGGATTAGTTTTCTATTTTTCGCCTAATTGAAACAACAGAATCTAATCATGATATCACGTAAAAAGTGATACTGCTTGATTACAGAGGCGTCTCATTTTTTCAGTGACTAGTGAATTCCAGACCGAAATTTGCCCTATTTTCGCTGTCAAACAAAAGCGTACATTTAAAAACGCTAGTTGATAAAATATTTGATTCTTTAAAATAAATAAAACTAAGTGAGGCAAGGTCCACGTATTGCTAGAAGAATTTACAGTTGTAAGGTACTTCAGTGATCGTTTGAATCGAGATAAATTTAAATTATAATACAGCCTGAGATACTGTCATTAAGAAATAATTTCATTTTGTAAAGTTAACCTATAAGAAGCGAATGGCAAGTTAAGGAACATTCTGCATAGGAAAATAGCGTCACCGATCGCTTTGTAAGCCAATCGAAATTTACGTTCTCAACCTTGCCAATCGAAAGATAGTAATAACAAACAAAATAAATGATAACGATTTGGTAAATGATATTAAGAACCTGACTATTCGGTAGATGAAAGGCCAGTTTTAAAATTAACTTAATTTCGTGTTGAGTGGCCGATATATATATGTCCTTTCATTTTTTAAATATGCTCAAAGAAATAAAAACATAACATTGATGTTTTGTTATACTTAGATTAAACGCCACAATTTGGAAGCACACAAAATATAATGAGCTTACGATATAAACTATAGTTTCTACTAACGGTGAAACTTATCGTTTTTAAGCAAACAAAAATTTTTGTTATTAGCAACGACTTGAAAGTATAATTGAATCTGCCTTTTTTTAAAAAAAGAACTGATGATTCAAATATACCCTATTGAGAGCTCTGACAGTTTTAAAACTAGAAATTCTCAGCCTCCACACAATGTTACGGTGTAAACCTCAATTTAACTAATACTAAACTAAGGCCAATAATATCGAGGGCAGAAAGGCCTATTACTTAGTTTAACTTGGCTGCCTAACTTGAAGAAACTCTGACAGCGCTTGCTTCGGCATTTTATTGCAGAACCCCAAGAAGTTAAAGCTTAACGAGCAGTATGGGTGAACAGGCTTTAAGGGTGATTTGCAGGAATCAAAACATCTATTCAAATAATGGCTACCTTATTAGACTTTTCAGCATTATGTTATCCGTAAATTATCCCTACATAGAATATACCTGCTAGGACCAGTTTGGATCCTATGCAGTCGCCTTTGATTATTTAAGAACCTCATGCTTCTTGATTGTTGTTAATGAATGGCTTTGCGTTAGATGGATTTGCTTATATTCATATGATTATTAAACATCCAGTCACTTTCTTGCTAGAAAACAGCATCTACTTAGTTCAGTTACTCTAATTATAATTAAATATATAAAGGGAATTTTTTATATTCACACTTCGAAAGGCGTATAAGGTCCTAATTGTAATACGTCCAAAATGATGGTTTTGGCAACCATAGTGTTTTGAAAGGAACAAAATGTTAAGCCTAGGACTTACTCGTGCCACTTCGTTGGGTTTTGTTAATCCATGAACTGTTTTGTCTCGAATTCAACTCTCGTAAATTCAGCCTTTCACCGGATGAAGCAATAACTGGATTTGCAGTCGTTGGTCTTATGGTCGACTCCGTGGTAGTTAACAGGACTGCTGTAATGTTGATTGTGTTGGTAGAAATTCCGGCGTGGAAGCAACTCCAGGTTCCCTCGACTGCAATGTTATGACGGTCGATGATATAACGAAATTTCCATATATTATACATGTCTCTAACAAATAGATCTTCCACGCATTCGACCATGAACAACTTAGGTTTATCAATGCAGTCTGGGAGAGAACAGACTCTGCGACAGTTTTCGAAGCATAATCGAGTTTCCTGGACTAAAGGACAGAGGAGATGAACGGAATGACCTTTGGCAGGCATGCTAACTTCACAAGTGATAATGACTATATCTGATGATTCGTCAACGTAAAGGGTAAATTCGCCAGCAAAGGAAGGTCTTGGAGGATTCAAAGAGTTGGTGGAAGGTAAAGAATGTGGGAAATTAATAAAGGATTCCGCTTCATCTTCGAGAGGAATCAGCGCCTCCTCATTTATTCCAAATAAATTATTCAGTTTATCAGATTCTTCACTGAATGCGCCTGAAACGAAGAAGAATGCTTAGTTTTCTTTAGTCCCTTTTCAACTGCCCCGGTCATCTTAAATTGCGCGTTTAAACTAATAATGGAGATAATGTTGTCCTCTCACATTTATCGAATAAACGATAAATTAGAAGAATCTTAGGCGCTGCTTCATTTCAAACTCAAATTTGTTTAAAATGGAATTCATCCAAAGTCTGTGAAACTGCGGCTTCCAGCATCAGCCATACTAT
The DNA here is from genome assembly GCA_019097775.1 of Moniezia expansa. Taxonomy (NCBI): domain Eukaryota; kingdom Metazoa; phylum Platyhelminthes; class Cestoda; order Cyclophyllidea; family Anoplocephalidae; genus Moniezia; species Moniezia expansa. The sequence continues at coordinate 2,008,306 of JADFDV010000052.1, forward strand.
TCGTCCGAAATATACATATGACATACAGCTGTGGAAAAAATTTCCTTCGTAAATAGGCTCATAGTTTCGCATTTGACCGCAGTACGGGCTTCGAATTTATTTCATTAAGCTTCCATGGCCGGTGTGGAAAGACATTTTATCACCTTTTTCCTGGCAGTTTTAGAAAGTCTACGAGCAGATTCGAGCCATTACTCAAGAATAAAATTCCAAGCCAATGTTCCATGAATATCCTTCAAAGTACATCTTAAAACAAAGGGTAGTGTCTTCGAAGTCGTGCAGCCCTCTTCAAAGCTATTGATAGTTCGGTCCAATCACTAGATAAGAGTCATTGTTTGTGTCGTTCAGACTGAAATTGGTCCATTCATCTCATGGCACACAGTCTTGTTCTCATGCTTGACAAAACCTTCGTTTGAAAGCTCCATTCAATTCAAAATCATCTTTTAACGCTATTTTTTAATGCGATTGGGAAACCTATTGCACAACCACAAAATGATAGACAACTATTACTTAGCCCCTCTGACGGTTATTAACTGATTATCTTCATTTCTGAGATGTTGTGCCCAACAGTAAATTTGACCACTTTTACTCAAAGTGGTACAGACTGAATGCTTGTGGATCGTGCGTGAGATTGAAATGTTAAAAATTGGAAATAACTTGATGAGTATCAATAAAGCTTTAAAAACAAAAGCAAAACCCGATTCGCCACAGGGAGCTGACAGTCTAGCTTACTGCACACTCAAGAACCATGGATTATGAACTGAAATCAATGGCTTTGTTACTAATACAAGATCTGTGGATCAAAATAACCTTTCCACAAATCGCATCGAATTAACTCTTTGCAGTGTACCACTGGCGTAGAGACCTCAAACTAGCTATTCGTTGGTGCAAATTCGGCCACCGTAACGAACGGCAGCACTGTTTAAAGTAGCAGTCAAAATACACATTTAAAAATGTAGTTTCTTAAAATTCTTCGGTGTCAATAAAAAGTTTGTTGAAGAATGATTAATTTGACCTGGGAAAATATAATGCCATTGCGAAAGTGTCTCATTGAGCTCTTAACTAAATGTCAATTCGAAGTTTGGACCTTAAATAGCGGATTGATAATATGAATTTCGTTAATTGGCGGTGATCACTCAGATTTTCAGGATTTGTGGATGAATAAAAGAAGATCAAACAATACTGAATTATGATCGCTGTACTAACACCTTCTGGAGCCCTTGGGAATCGAAAAGGCAATATTCAGTAAAGGGCAAATTATAAAAGCATTTATGGTTTTGGAATTTGTTTCTTGGGCCAAAAATTGCGTACTCAGTTAAAATACCCCTGAAGACATATTGTTATTAAAGAGTCAAACTCGACAAACATTTCATATACCTAAGATTTCAAAGGAATTTCATGACGTATTTATATAAGATCTCACTCAAACTCTATGGTCTACTAATGAAGAAGTAAGGGATGTATGCCTTACTAAAATAGTTAATATACAGTCGAGCATCAATTCTACCAAAAGACAAAATTGCAAATACATTTATTAAGTCTGAAAACTGGAGATTTTGATAGAGGCATCTGCAAAGAGTTGACCTGCATTTATTTCAAAGCGATCAAGAAGTAGCCATAGAAATTCCTGCTGACATCAAACAGCGCATATGTCAAACCCAGAGCTGCTCATATTTCTCCAAAAACGAAGAGGTATATTATTATTAATAGTTACGCATACATCCAACAATTTCAGTGAAAAATTGTACTTTAATAACGAGATTTCAGCAACTTCTGCCCAAATCCAAAAGGAAAGGCAGCCACGAGATTAAACGCAAGCATCATGAGTTTCGTGTGCATTACTTATTGCTAGAACCAAAATTATTATCTTAAATATGCAAAAGACTATCGGGACGTTAGCAAATGAAAGGGTATTAATTGAGATGTAACGTTATGCACAATTCCATCATTCGAACTTGGCTGATTCTGAATGTTCGCCAAGGCGGTTTTTTCATTTGATGAGGAAATCATCTTCATTAGTGCTGGACGCTCACTCCTAATTGATGATGTTGACTTCTGAATAATCCATAGCCAGCCTACTATGAATAAGCTGCATCCGCTTAGCTTGATATCTTAATGTCACATAGTCCTGAGAATGAACGCAAAGAGGGTAGTTGATAACTTTCAGTAATTAATATTCCAGAATAGTTGATCTGTTCGCCGTTGATCTAATAAATTAGGTTTAAAGGGAATTAATGGTTCGAAGTGTGTCTTAAGAATACCACCATGTGAATATCAAATTAACTGTCAAATGCCAAAGTAATGCTTGTAGATTTTGTTGCCAGAAATGCTCAGATCAAGTATTGAGGCACAGATTTACAGACTGCTGCAGAATGGCTACAAAGCAATTAAGGAATGTCCCCTAGCGGATAAAACTTCAATGCACTTTTACATCAGTGAACTATCTTTTGTGGAGTCAAATCTGAAAGGGCGTAAAATGTCGGGAGTGAACTAGAAAATGTCTTATGCTGTCGTAGATTCGGCAAATTGAGAAATATTTACTAGTGAACGACGATTTCGACTTACAAGGAAGGAAATGGTGTGGTCTCCAAGAGAGCCGTTATTTCTTTATACTCAAATTACTCAAGCGGATTTCCTTCCGGTAGATTGACATTACAATCTCGAAAATGTAGTGAAAAAGCACAAAAATTTAAAAAATACCGTTGCGTCATTAAAAAAGGAGAAAAGAGTCCAAATTTCACTCTGTTAAGAACCTGCGATTTTGATGTTTTCCACCTTGATTTATGAGAGTTGATGATTTACCACAACAACTCTATACTAGCCGGCCAAAGCAGGGACTCAATAGTAAGACCGATCTTTAAAGCTTCTAGTCGACAACTCTCAGAGTATCTGCAATAGAGAGAGTCGAAAAGACGGCTGGCTGGGTGACCTTTGGAAGGTGTACATTCTGCAGACCATTGGCTAGACTGAATGTCAGATAGATAAGAGGCCTTATATTCTCAACTCTCTACTCTTCAATGCGCTTTATTAGCGTTTGTGCAAGCTTACTGTTAATCATAATGTTTCTGCTACGTAAAGGGTGTTTAACTGGTAGCTTTAAAAAATTGTCTCCGGACAAGCGCTTTGATATTTATCCTCTAACCATTCTGTTGGATGACTTGAATGCACCTACCTTTAGGTCAGAAAGTCTTGAAAAAACAATTTTCAATAGTGGTAGGAGTGATCAAACGATTGAGAATGAATAACAAATGACTGCAAATATAAACGGATCAAATATTCTAGTAGTATTCTTAATGAAAGCTCTTCAAGCCAAGGAACCTAATTTGACGACTCGATTTGTAAAAGGCACGAGGGAAATAGTGTGAGAGAAGTGGGTATTCCGAGCAGAAAGGCAGGCACAACCGTCCTGGGCAGCATAACGAATGAGAACCGTGTGCTCACAAGATTTCTTTCTTCTCCAGATCTTGAGGTTAAGACACTTTTCTTCTACAACTGGATGGAAGAGTAATGATAGAGAATAAGAAGACGAGATCAGCGGGGTGGTGAATTTTGAATCTGTTTCACTTGAGATTGAGGTTTGCATTATTTTACTTGCCTTTCAACTGGCAGAACTGCCACGGTCTAAAGTTGTGATTAGAACTTGTCTAAAAATGCAATTGAATTTTTATCATTTTCTGGCAAACATATGTATGATTTTACGTTTTTTGGAAATAACTATCTTCCTGAACCGACTGTAGACATTCCACTGAAACGTCAATGTACAACTCAACCTTAGCCGAATCACAAAGATTTGAGGTTTCGATAAACTGAAATTCCAGTCTACCCTAATCATGATTTTAGTTTTTTTTTTGTGTTGAACCGTTTTTGCATTTAGCCAGATGGGTAAACACACACTATTGACATTTTTTCTGCTTTGGCTTAAAAATAATTCTTTATGTAGAGTTGGAAAAGCATTAAATATTCAGCGAAAATCAGTTGGAAAAAAATTCTTAAAAATAGCATCTTAATTTTTGGTGATTGGTAGACTTTCATTCGTTCCAAATCTTATTAGGATGATGAACTGCTACGCAAACCAACACCGGATCGTCTGAAAATCCACCTGAGGACCCGATCTAAGTGTCGGATGTGAAATGATGCAAAAGAACTGCTATGCGATGGAGAATGGCATCTTGATGAAAAATTTTGAGATGTGCTCTATTCTGGGAAAGGGTCAAGCTGACCCTGCTTGAAGTATTCTTAAATGGAAAGGGATGTCACATGTCGAAACTGTGCTAAGACGAACAGACCATTTGGACATGACTGACAAGAAATCGTTTGGGAAATATTTAAAACTAAGAATCTCAAGAGAATGGCTCTTTTTAGAGACTCGATTTTAATGTATAGCCGAATTCGTTCAAGCATCTTATTCAGTTTTTCGACAACTGAAATGGACAGTGTCAATAAATGGAATACGCCATTTTTCCAAAGGCAAAATTAATGGATTCGAAAATTAAATAGCAGTATTTTAAATGATTCTTATTGTTTCATGCAATGCGAATTCGGAATCCTTGTAATTCAACGAAATGTATTTAACTGCTTTGAATAGGGGGCGTTTTGGGTGAATTCTTTATACAGATTATTATAGAAAATTGCTCCTAGATCGCAGATGTATTTAATGAGCCTCATTCAGCTTGATTTTTTAGTACATTTTAATGAAGCAATCGCGCTTTTGACAAGATTGTTGATTTGAAGCGCCGACTTCAAGGCTACACTTTGGGGTGTATTAAAGGTGCAAATCAACTCATTTCCGCGGAAAAAGCACTGAATAAAAAAGTAACAAGCGCTTATTTTATCGAAAAGCAGACACCGGCTTTTTTAAATAAAGGGCTTCTTCGTTTTCGAAATAAGGACGTGTTACGTAGTGCTCTGAAGACAATGTTTTAAATACTGTTATCGTTACCGGCATAAAGTCGCAGCATTAAGGATAAAAGTCTTGACCGATAAGCAATTTTTGATCAGGTTATAGACTCTCAAGAAAAGAAATCTTACTATGGTAAGGGCGCATCTATGCGTACCTACGCAAACTAATTTAAATTCATGTACTTTAAACAGTTCAATGAATAGGAAAAAAACGGTTACCTGGTAGACATCTAACCAGTGGCTGGACTCAAATTATTTTTTTTTTAAAAACTTAAAGACGGGTTAGGCGATCGAAAGTTAAAAAGTGATAAATCACGCATAAGGTAAATGGAGTAGAATGTAAGGGCTACCTAAGTGGATGACCACTTAACTCTGTTTGTGCCCTCGTGATTACTTTAGCACAAAAATTTTGAACATACCAGGAAAATAAAGGCATCCTAGGACAAGGACCTGCCAAAGAATCATCTTTTACGAATTGGACTTTAACCCATTTGGTGAGCACTGACAGGAAGATCGTAATTAAAAGCTTTGGAATTTGGTTGGCAGGATAAATCCGCCAATAGTATCGTTCCTGACGAAACTTTGTACCATGGATTCAGCTGAACAACAAGCACCTTCTTTCTCTAGATGACTGACCCGTAATCACGAACATGAAATCAACAAAACAATGCTATACAAATTTGCGCAAATTACATTTTTTTTGTGAACATTAATAAGAGCTTGGAATTCAAGCGAAAAAATGCCACCAATGCTGAAGAGTATTTTTAAGTTTTTAATCTTTATTGAATTTATGCCCATCAAAAGCTACATTTCAAAGGTTTTAAATTTGCCTGCATAATAATTTTAGATTGCCGGGCCATGAAACATTCATCGTGAATGGTTATTTTAGATTGGATGAGCAACTAAACAGTTGTTTTCGGGGATAAAACTTAAAATTACTGGACATGTTATTCTCGAATGTCCTTTAATAGTTCACGCATTTACAAGATACTTTGAGCATAAGAAATTAAGTAAACTGCTTAAAGGGGTTTTATATTAAACCTTTGTTTTAGTGCTGCATTTCAGGCAGTGCTGCGAATATTTTAACATAGCAAAGAATTTTAAAGAATGCTTAAAAAGCAGTTCAATTTATTATATTTTTGTAAATATAACACGATGAGCAATGTTATTTGAAGCGTTAGCATAATACGCTGAACGATTATTTTCTACAGCTCAGTGTCAAATGCTTTTATAGTTAGTGCTCTGTCAGACGTGGAACCCCAAAAAACCTTCCTCAGGAAGTAAATTTAATGGCATTTTCGATCATGGCTCAGATGCTTTACATTAGTAATCTTAAAATAATTCCTACGATTGTGCATCTTAATGTTGCAGTATCCGAGCAAGGTAAGAATCCTAATATGAAGTTGAATAACTGATTCCACCTACGTGGACAGTTGACATGGAAAAAAAACCCCTCTCGGAGATTAGAAGTTCAAGTTGATCGGGAAGTAGCAGCAAAATTATTCTGACCTTATGGCAGATATAACAAAGTCAATGCGCATAAACTTCCAACAAAAACACAACAGTCAGCGCCGTCTGTATTGGGGCTGCAAGTTGCAATACACATAATCGCACTCATGGATTTTTTTTAGATTTGGACTGACAGTTCACGATCAGACCCGCGGTAAATGATATTTACACTTCTGATAATTAAAAGACGAGTAGGGATAGGTGATTATTAGAAAACACTAATGTAATGCCACATCTAATCTTGTACTCCAGTCTTCTTTAAGAGAATGACATTGATGGCCCTCCTTTTTGGATACTACTTCGCTCAAATTCTTTTACTGATCTCAGTGATGGTCTTGTTCATGGGCTCCCTGAATCTATGGCCAAGATCTTCCTTAAGACCATTCCATGGCCTGATCTAGCCTATTATGCAAACAGAAATATGTTATCTGGGGAATACGACATGATAATAGTAACATTCTACAGAGATTTAGTAAATAGTGGCTGTTCCACGTGCTTTATACATAGTACCGTAAATGTCTACTAATGGAAATCCAGTTTCCATTATTCTACATTGAGAGTCGCATAGTGGTTTTTTGTCCTGGGCTTTGGCCCAGCAGTCAGGCAACTTTTCACTTGACAAAAGCAGGCTTTCTTTCCTTAAGATTTTTTTTCCGGAGACCATTTCTTTAGACTCTATTAATTGACTAGTAAGGGCAAATCATAAGGGTTTTTGTGCTCTAGCTAAGTGCTCTCGTCAGCCACAAGCTTTTTAGTACTTAGAATGTTGACTTTTCTATTGCATAAATGCAAAGGAATCGTTGAATGAATTACTTTTTGTGTTTATAATATCTGTTTTTTTCAAAAGTATTATACTAACCAAACTTTATTCTGCAGCACCACCTGAGGATGAAAAACGTTTTTTTTTACATGGCAACGCACTCACACATTTTTACGAACCACTTAAAGTAGTATTTGTTTGAATAACGAGCAACTTTAAAAAACGAAAGGCATGATTTAAAGATCAATCTTAAATTATTTTCGTATACTTGGCACTTAAAACAGAATAAAGCATTTGGTTCTTCATACGTTGGTCGTTTATGAGCTTTCCACACCAATGTAGAAATATTCTGCGTCTATCACGCTACTGTTTCTTAAAAGATATGAGCCAGTTTGAGCCTTCTGCAAGCAATCACTTTCCATACAGATCGACGATAAATCGGTGGCCTTTTATGATAGTTTTATTAGAATAAATAGTTCATTTTTATCGGTTTCGAAAAAATTAATTTGTTTTCAATTTAAAAATGTACCTAATTTTGAAGGTTAGTTACTATTTGGAAGCGGTAGTCTGGTGTCAATTTCATGTAGATCCAATCTTCCCCAAAGCGTTAACCTCTAACGTTAGATACTACTAATATAAGCAGCGCTTCCTATTCTTTGCCCATCAACAACGGTTTGAAACACTCAACAGTGTCAGAATACTGACATGGCACTCAAAAATTCCTTCACCATAGAGCCTTTAGATCCGGTGATTAACCATCATTTTCTGACCACCATTTTATCAATGTTCGCCTCTAAATGACGACTTCAACTTAAAATACGCCAAATATTTTCATGGCTATCCCACTGATACTTAAGGTTTTCTAAATCCTGCCACCTAGATACTAAGGTGCGCATCTTTCAGTTTCTACATTTTCATTCCTTTTGCCATTCTGAAGCTGCTTCTATTACACAAATTCAACATTTAAAGCAATTTCCTGTCTCGAATCTTAGTTTTTAGGCGAAATAATACAAATCGAACTTGTTTAATTCAAGGTATATATTTTTCCAACTAGTTTAAAGTCATTCGTAAAAGAGCTTCTTCAATGAACCCAACAAATGAACCCATGGAATGAAGTGATCCGAAAGTGGTATCTTATTCTTCTTGCCTGGCTCCTGCTCTAAAATAAATACACAAACACTTACAATCTCAAACAAAGCAATAAGTACGGAGATAAAAGGCTCTATTCAACTGTATATCTGCAACTCTGTGAACTTAAATTCAATGCTGTGATATGATGTGATCGGAAATAGATTAGAAAAGTCCACCGGAGCAAATGTTAATGCCGAGAGCGTCTTTATTGACACCTTCAATAGTACTATCAGTTCTCTAGCCACAACACGAAACCCAAAATTGATGAATGCATACCAATCTAATTCAATCTTAAAGTGAAATAAAGGCATTTCGTGGTCCATTTTCCTGCAGTTGTTCTAATTAATAGGTGTGCATCGAGGTGCAGAAATACCGTCATCACTTCCCACCATTCACCTGAAGGCACACGAGGTCAGCATTACTATTTAATGTGTATCAGCGGGTGTTAAGCCGAGTTCTTGGATTCCCGAACACCCATGTCTTATCCATGCGTCTATTTACGAGGAGGGACTTTCCTATCGAATATTCTGCCTCATTTACGATTTGTTGCATTTCTTTAGGAAAGCGATGAGCGCTAGTTGATCGCTTTCAATTAGAGTAAACTGGTCCAGATTGTTTACGAATTGCGATAGACGATGTCCATTGTCAGCGATGCAGGGGCAACAAACTTTAGACCTGGATGATCTGATTTAAAACATTCAGTTAATATCTTAGTTATTGATCAGATGGTCCCAAGCATCTTCATCAATATGGTACCCCAATGAAATAGGCATGACATGAACAATACGAAATTCAACCATTATGACATGTTGGTCAAAGCAAGTAAATCCATTTCCATTTCACCTCTTCTGATTAAATTCGGGCAGCATAACTTGTGGTCCTTCACTTGACTTAAGTCCTTTTAGTTTAGAAAATAAACAAATAAATGTTCACGTGCTATTAAATGGTATTTTGCATAAATGCATTCAACTCACGTACTGAGATGAACAACGAGGTACGTTTGCTTGATGTTTGTGAATTCTCCGATGTCGGCGTGACAGGTTAGAAGGCGGAGATGGCTTCGCCAATCAAGTGGAATAACGGCGTTGACGGTAATGTTATACTCCCCTTTAAGTGAAAATAATGAAGGATCTTTACGCTTAAAACCCAAAATTATAGCTTTCTGAAGATGAAACAATTTAGATTATTAGTAATTGTTGCTATTTATTAATTTTTAATAATGTGAGATGTATATGAATATTTTTCGGAATTTCAGTCAAGTTATTTCAATTGGATTAAAATTTCACAAAACCATTTCTTCAATGGTTGACTAGAATCTTTTTAGATGAAACATTGGAATTCTTAGAGTTGGGCCTCATACTGAGGTACTGATATCGAAATTCGCTTTGGATATTCATCTTGGCCCCATTAATAAGTATTTTTTCACGTTCGAGTGCCTTTAAATAAGCGCCATGTAAAATACCGAAATAAAATTTATTAAAGCGCGCCAAAAAGCGTTTCAAATAATTTTGGAATGAGACTCACCCGTGCTAACCTTGGGGATATGCAAACTTTGGTAATAACAAACCCAGAAAACTCCACCGTGATCATAAAATTCAGATAAAATGCAGAAGTGTTCACGAACTATCCACAAACTAAGATTTTGGATCATGGCGTAGAAATCGTGTGGCTTTAAAAGCCGAATTGAACATTTTCCCCCACTTTGAAATGCAATTGAAATCCGTTCTCGTGTGGATCTATTTTTATTGGTTGGATCATTTCCTTTTTGAATATTTGAAGTTCCCAAATACGAATTCTCTTTCTAATAAGGATTAGGATTAATAAATGAGTTGAGGTAAGGCACTACGTTGTAATTTATGCTGTTACTTTGCTTTTGAAAAGTTAAACCCAACCAGCCCTAGCCTTTCACTTGTACTTCCTTAATCAGTAAATTAACCCTTATTTTGTATATACCTGATGTATATATCAGACGTCTAGATGACTTCTTCCACTGGAGAATGTTTGACACAATGCATGTTGAATTCCTAACTCAGCTCTACTTTTTTTAACAGAAGCTTACAATCGTAAATAAAACCCAGAATAGCTCAGCTTCTGGCAGGCTTCCAGCTCCACCTACCCTCAACTTTGCCCATAGCTGCTGCTTTCAGAACTTCCTTATCGCTCTTAATTTAAGGGTATTCATTTATTTCGTTTGTCGCCTTGGTATCCCAGAGCCAAATGGAGATATTTTTAACAAGAAACGCTCAAAAATTTGCCAGAAAATTTTAAATGCTGCAGATTATCATGCAGATAGCCAAAAAATTGTTTATCTAAAGCAACACAGCACTTAGGAAACAGGTGCTCACTAGTCTGATATGAAATGATTTGACTGATGCCTTCGAGATAAAAATTACGAATTCCATGGTCCTAAGAAGCATCAATGGCATGATGATGTCAACTAATCCAGTTTTATAGTCAAATAGGGCCAAATAATAATAGGAATATTTGCAAAAATAATTTATTTTGATTTCGGTCAAGATTAATGATGGAATACGCCATACAGTGAGATAAACATGCTTCCGATCATGCACCGGACAAAGGTGGCGATTTTGTCAACCCAACAACAAGGCTTTATTGAAAGCTCTCTACCGCTACGGGGTAGGGAAAAGCATAAAATACAAAAAAAAAAGATATAAACAAGCGCTTTTTTAATAATATAACTTGATTATTTTGGTGAAAGTCCGATAAACTGTAAAATTTAGCATGCGCTTTGAAAATAGAACTTCATAATGAACTTTGTGAAGGTGAATCCTAAATTCCATTGACTTTTCCGCTCTGAAACCACAACGTTGGAGACAATGAAGGATCGTTGGTTTTAACGACAATTAAAATATAAAAAATAGATCTTTAAACTAAATTGGACTTTGAGGAGGTCGAGTTCATTCACTTCTCCGATTTCACTGTAAACGACTCGTCAATATATTTAGTAAACGTAATCTGTGATATAAACAATTATGGAAACTGAAATTGAAATGTCTGAATGAGTCTAATATTATGGAATGGTAAAATAACTAGACCAAATGGAGGGGTTGTCTTTCTGGTGAAAAAGAGCATAGAAGCTGAATTTAACCCTGTCTCAAATAAACTTGCCACGCTAACACTCCAAAGTGGAGGAGTCAAAGTTGGACTGATTGGATGCTATGCTCCGACTGAGTCTACGGAATATTCAGTGATTAATGAATCGTTCTACAAACTTGTGGCCAAAACCTATAATCTATTCCTTTCTAACTGCAAACAAATAAATATCCTTGGTGGTTTCAATTGCAGATTGGGATCTGATGCCCGTAACATTGGTGCCAAACTAATCGGCAAATTTATTAATCAAGAAGACACTACAGAGAACGTGATGCATATTTTCTTTCGGAAACCAACTACTCGAAGATTGACCTGGTACCACCCTTCAGGGAAAGGTGCTACTCTCGACTTTGTTCTGATGAAAAGATCAAATCTATTCATAGCAAGTGATAGACGAGCTTCTAGAAAGGCAGACGCAAATTTTGATCCCTGCCTACTAACAATAATCCTCAAGCTCAAATCACATATTAGAAAGCGCTTATGACAAAGTAAGAACAGCAGAACTCTAAAGGAGGACATATATAGTCAAAAGCAACGGTGTCCACTGCCAAAAGGCATAGAACAAATAAGAAAATCGAAGAAAATCTACCAGGAACACCTTAGAAGGGAACTAACTCAGCATCCTTTGACAACTACTTGCGAAGATATCTTGAAATCTGTAGAAAAAGCTGCAGCCAAAACAAAAAGGCAAAAAACTGAACGAAAGAAAAACGGATTGTTATCCAGCTATCTGCGAGAAGGAAGATAGAGAACTACTGCTACAAAAGCAGTTGAGAGCAAATTGGCTCTCAAAGAGCAAAGAAACAGGGTGAATAACCTGAGTTGAAAAGAGAATAGCAAATTTTACAGTATACCAGGCAGAGATAGAACCTCGGTAGTCTTAATGCTTTTGAAAGACATAATGAGGTAAACTCCTCATGGAAAATGCAACGTACTATGATACTAGTCAAATCAAAATATCTGGCCATACATTACCAGGGACCGTTTAAGGTCAGAACCACGGAAGAAATTAAAAATTATGATCTCCTACTAAGAGACTCCTCCATTTCAATGGAGGAGATCGAGACAGTTAAAAGTAGACTAAAACTATGCAAAAGTTCTGACGAAAATGGACGTAGATCTGAGTTATTGAAATGGGAAGCTCAGTACCTAACTGCCTACCTTCTAAAAGTTTCTAATGAATTCTACAATGGGACCACTCCTACACCTCAAGCCTGGATTGATACTGAAGTTGTAAGCCTGTACAAGCGAAAAGGTTTGCAGACAGATCCTTTGAACCATCGATCAATCTTTCTTCTTGATACCTTAGGCAAGTTATATGCATCTATTTTATGCCAGCGTTTGAGGCACCACCTTGCCGAATTACACTCAAGAACCCAATTCGGATTCTGCGAGGGCTGATCAACCGAAAAGTCTGTGCTTGGAGTAAGAACCATTCTATAGAAAGCCGTGGACCAGAAGCAGAAAATAGTGTTAGTGTTTGTCGACCTGGAAAAGGCCTTCGACTCGCTACCTAAAGCTGCAATAATCAACCGATTGACCGATCTGGGTTGCTCTTGGCAAATGATCCACTCAGTAAAGTCCTTGATAGACTCACCGATGGGGAAATTGTGATGGAACGTGGTGTGAGACAAGGCTCAAAATGAGGACCACTTCTTTTCAGCCTAACCTTCCAACTCATATTGGATGAAACCTTCTCCCCACTTAAGGACAGTGCAGTCCAGATGATTAATCACTCGGGTAAAAGATGGCTGCTAAATCAGTATGGAAACGCAAATGATCTATGTCTTATTGCCCCAAATAAGGTCGCAGCTGTCAGATTACCAGAGCGTCTGGTGAAAATGTTGCATAAAAGGGAATGCAAATCGCCACGTTCAAAACCCTCTGGTTTCAAATCGATACCGGAGAGGATCAAATGCCCCTCGAAGCAGCAGGAATGTCATTCCGACGTGCCTCCAACATCGAATGCCTTGGCTCCATAATCGGAGACACCGGTGAGACAGACAGAGCAATAAAAGCAAATTTAGCCAGGGCGAAGAGGCACCTAGTACGACTATGACAATTTCTGCGCTCAAGAAGTCTCAAAAACACCCTAAAAGCATATCTGATGGTAATCTTTGTCGATTCTGCAATCACTCATGGATTATCTACCGCTTTCTAGAGAGTAACTTTGAACATGGATAAACTAAGAAAGTTTCACATACAAGGAGTTGGACGCTTCAATTAATTAAGGATGCGAAATAAATCTGGCAAGAGCATTCAAATTCCTGGCTACTAGATCCAAAGGAAAGCCCTAGCGTTCGAGACGAAAATTACACACCTAGACTGGTAGGAGAAAGGCAACGTGACATTGTCTCTACCAACGCAAACTGCCAGAGATGCTTCCCCAGGATAAGGGATATGTAAAGGCACGTAAGACGAGATCATGAAGAAGAAAAGCATAAAACTGACGAGATACTGGACCGTAGACTAAAGTGCCCTCTTACAGACTGCCTTAAAAGATACAAGATTCAAAGGTGGCTAAAAAAGCATATTAGGGATTGTCACCCCTCGGTCAAAATCATAGAAAGTGAGAAACCAACAGAGAAGAGGAAAGAATCAAAGCAGAACTGAATAAGAAGGTGTAAAACGAGCAGGATGAAAAACACATCTGCCCCAACATTGCTATGGATAACTCTGACCGAGGTGCTGCGAGATATGCAGCAGAAGAATGAGATGTTATTGCGTCACGGAACCATGCCGAGAAAAGACCAGGGAGCCGAAAACGTCAAATAACTCTATCTATGCTATGTAGAGGTGTTTAGCTGCTGTATACTTTTTTGTATTTCTGTTGTACCCTCTATAAGTCCTTGGGACTTGCCCAACAGGGTGAGGATAAATACAAAAAAAACTCTATCCACTTGAAATATTTAGTAATTTTTTGGATTGATTTAACTACCTATGCAATTTTTAACATTAAAAGAGAAATCTAAATACGAAATTCCCACTTCTGGGTGCGGTTTCCTTCCCGTTGTGTAATTTGGTATTTGAACAGGAACGGGTCTCAAATCTAAATTAAAGTTGCTCATCTCTTTTTCACTTCTGTTAAGAGCCAAATAAAAAATTTCTTATTTAATAACTTTATGTCAAAAAATATTTGCTTACCTGGGATAGTGATCAAATTAAGGGAAACACCATAACACCGCTAATTTCTGTGAATGATTCTACTCCTCACCCATTCACTTCAATCTCGATTTCGAAAGTTTAATATTTCGGGATGTGAAGCCAGCAGTTATGAATGCGCAAGTTACCAAGCTTTAATTAGTACCTTACATTAGTCTTAGACGCGCCAACTTGACCTGGGATCATCGGTCTATCTGGATGAAAGGGATTTCATTCATCAGCACAAAATAGCTCTTGCTCAATGATGAGGAAAATTTGCCTTCAGGTCAATCAAACCAATGAAAAATTTGCAGAAACTACTCGACAATAGGAGTGCCAGTAAATTAGAGTCGGAGGTAGGATTTTATCGCAGGGCAAAAAGTGGCTGTTCCGCAAATTAGATGTTTAAAATAACAGACCGGACATTATCCGTTTGACAAGGGTATGCCTCTTTTTAGCATTCTTTCAACTTTTCAAATGTTAATGTCATTTGTTGAAGCTACGCTTGCCTATGCTAGTGTCTAAAGCAAACAATACATTAAACACGCCTCTTAAAATGGTTTATCAGCGGTGACTGACATGACATACCATTTGGTTCAACCATCTTCGTTGGAAGCGAAGCCTTGATGGGTTCACCGCCAAACATGAAGCGCAGATTTGGTGGTCGTTTTATGCCCCTAGCGGAGCATACGGCCTTCACGTTGTCTTTCTCCTTTAGATCTGTTCCATTTTGCAGAAATAATTTCATGCGCATAGTCTTATCTACGAGGTAAAGAAGGAGCAAATAAAAGATGACAATTAGGTTTGATGAAATAGGATCTAGTTGCCCTGAGTTTTCACTTAACGATTCGAAGGCGCAAGTGTGAGCCCATTTATAGCGGCTCGGAATGAGTAATTTTAATTAGCCATGAAGCGGGTTTCCACGTAAACCCACGTAGAGACAAGAGGAACATGAATTCTGCAAGAATACTTGGCGCTTTTAAGTGAATTAGTTTTTCTACAGTACTAGAAATGGTCAACTTCAATTTACTTAAAGAAGACTGTTAAAGTAAGCCAATAAATGGGGCTTTTCAAGTAAAGCGCCTTCGTTTAGCCAAAGTCTTTTAAAACAAAACAAATTTTTACTTTCTGCATAACGCTGTTTTCGATTCTTTTCTATTCTGTTTTAAGTTCAGTGTATTTTTAAACTGACTTTCTTCTGCTCTGATGTGCTTAAATACTTGACACTCCTTTGGCAAATACTGCTGAACAACTAATATTTGGAATAGTTTAACACTTGCTTTTTAATTATGCTACTTAAACTTGTGCAAAGTGACTAAATCCATCCTATACTCAGGCATTTTAGCGAACGTTTCTAAAAGTTGCGGTCAAACATGTTTATATCTTGATTTGATTGGGAACTCGATCAACTGGAATCATTAAATTGAACTAGTTCAACAATCACGATTCGGTCTACTAGGCAGTTGTTCCAGCCGACTGGGCGAGTTGATGTAGGAGCATACCGAAGAGATTCTGTGTCCAAGTGAAGGACACTCACTTTTTCCATACGGACTATTTATTGCCTTACGATCTTAGCAGCTGTTTGAATTATTAATGGCATATTTCTGGAAGGCCTAAGGGGCCCGATCGAGACGTGGTGCGTCTAATGACTGGTCATCTGTCCAATCTAATTTCATTTTGGTTTCCTTTGTTTTGACACTTACAACTTTTCCAATCCTTCCATCAAAGCAATTCAGAAAATAAATCAGTCACTCAGTGGAATTCGCAAAAAAGTGAAAAGTTAAAACACTTGCTCTTGTTGAAACTGAAGACGATAAGGTCGGTTATTTACCCCAAAGCATTTCCTCAAAGTGTACGTCAGTTCAAGCGTATTAGCCACATCCGGATAGATAAAAAGCTATTGCTTTAACGAATAACTCACCATGAACCAGGACTTTGGCTGACACTTCGTAAATATTTGAGTCAGGATGACTTGATTTGCAAGTGTAAATACCTGAATCCGCTTCGCCGGCCTGTTGAACTACCAGATAGCACACTGATACTCCCCCTACTTCGTCCTCTTGACTCATGTATATCTTGTATCGGGGATCCGATGTCTTACTGGTAATACTCATCGACTGCAGCAGACACCCGCCAACTAATTTCTTGATTGAAATTGCGAGAGCATTCAAGTTTTGTGTAGATATGCATTAAAATATCACCACTTTCACACTTGGACTTACTTCATTAACATACCAGTTGATGAAATCAGGTCTAATCGTTGGCTTGCAGGCCTGATAAATATCTGTTCCATGATCAATCGTCAGATTTTGTGGAACTACTTGAAAAGGCACTTCAGAGAAATCAAAGTCATTCATGAAAAAGTGGAAGCAGTCAGAATTAAACGTCACGCTTTTAGACAGAAAACCATTAAATGTAACTGGAATAGGCTCATAATTACAAGCTATTTTTTGTCATAGCAATTTCATAAACACTTAAAAGTTATTTAAATTCGGTTTTGTTGTCATGCTTCTACAAAATATTTTGAGAAGTTTAAAATTAACTTAAGAAAGTTTGACTACAATTTATCTTGGTCAATTAAATTAAAGTCATTTGCTATTTGAAGCTGTTGGGGTGCTTTTTAAATTCCTTAATCCTAGTTTATTTGATTTGGCAATAATTTGAATCAATTTAAAGTAAATCTAAATCAACATGCTCTAACTTAAGCTGTGTTACCTAGGTGTTTCCTCAGAGGCCAAAATGGCGTTACTCATTATTTCAACGCACAGACACAGCTGGAAATAATTTAAAAAAAAAACTGCCCTATTATTTTCATAAGTTTGGCGTCCTTAGTTGATTTTCTATTATATTTTCAACATATTAAAAGAATAAAAGCGTTTTCGATACTAATCTTTTTTGTAGGTGAAGTGCATTTCAAGATTAAAGTAATCCTGATTAAAATGATTAACAGCAGGATGAAAACAATTTAGATGCTCTTTTAAATTTGACTTCGTGAATCAATTCTTACTATAATTTGAGCGTCAAAATTAGAAAAAAGTGAGTTAAACTTAGTTATTTTACCTAAACCTGCTTGTACTGAAGCTGCTAGTAATAAAACGAACGTAGTCCGATCTCTAAGCATCGTGAATGACTAGATAATCTCAACGCGGCAAAAAGATAGTGTCATATGCGTCGCCTTGACAATATGCCTCGATCCGACGCATCTAAAATGTAAATTTCTAGGTATTTTCATAGGGCACATATAGATTAGTTTTTGCCCTGTCTCCTAGAAACGAGAATATGGGTTAGCGTTAAAATGATTCTAGCCATCAGTAACACTCGGTTCAAGTGATAAACATTCTTATTAATCAAAAATTGGATGAATAACTAAATTGCCCCTTAGCTGCCACTGGATCCTTCTAATCCTTTGAAATGAAAAGATGTTCATGAAATATCGTTCCCGGCTGTAGCCCCAAGGCATGAATATTTCGCTTCCATCTAATTTCAATCACAGCAGGCCTCCGACAAAGCTTCAAGAGATTCTTTCACTTTCTCATTTTGGCCTGTGGGATGGAGATGAGGATAAAAAAATAGTCCACTGGCTCTATCTTAACAAGCTTCCCAGAATCAAATCTATGAAAAATAAAACTGATGATCAACACAAACTCAGTATCATTTTCAAATTTCATGGATGCTTTCATTTCAAAAAGACATCTATTGATAAGAGTTGCTAATAAATTATCTAACAAAAATGGAAACCAAATTGGCCCAGCTCCTATTTTATGTTTGCGTTTGAAGAACTCTATCAAACTAATCCTTCCCAAAAGGTGCTCATCAGTTCCTTTCCACCGAATTTCAACAAGAGTCTTCAGGTACTCACATTCACATCCAATTCTATCCAAGTTCGAATTTACATCTCGATGTTTACCCTTTGCAATTTTGCCGGCTGGATGATTCTCCCCAAAGAATGCTTCTAGGTGTCAACTTTAAAACTTAAAAGTAGCTCCCGTATTTCTTTATTAAAAATAATAATCTGTGCATTTGATGGCTCACGAAGTAGCTCATTCGAGGTTAAGATTAGAAAGAGCCCTACTTCCACTGTCAGAATAGTCACCTTATAGGTGTACTGAAACCCATCATTTGTGCACAATTTAGGTCTGTGTATTTATTATTTTCGTTCTACTGGCAATTATTAATAACTACTAGTAATTGTAATATGCTGGTTATCAATAAATAACGTCATTTATGGGGACAGTGAACCTTGAGACTTACGCTTGAGAATATATTTTTGAATAACTGATGTTTCACCTTCGAAACGACAAAAAATTGACAGATACCCACTATTTCTATTTGAAACCACGTGCGACTCAATCATTTTACTTAATAACTTGAATATTTTACTTTAAGAATGGGATGTCCTAGTTTAAATTTACTCAAATATGGTCAAGTTATGATTTCAAATTAATTGAAATCGATTTCCCACAGATTTCAATCCGTCAATCGCTCCAATAATTCAAAATTTAAATCAGCTGGTAGCTAGTAAGCAGGAACATTTCCAAGCCTGGCTCTATATTGTGAATTAAACTAATGTCCCAAGTGAAATAATTAATCTTACGTTTTGTTCGTAATCAAACGCAGACACTATTGTTGGGTATCCTCCACCATTTTTCACTTTTTAAATTATGTTTTCGAATAAGTGATACTGCATTACGATTTTATTCGGTTTTGTTACCGCAGAATTGACCAAACTTTCACTTCCTGAGACCTCATCTTAACTGCGCAGTAATGTAAACTAACCAATCCACATTTCAGAAACACTTTTTTACAAATCCATCAGCCAAAACATCGCAAGGGATTTTCAACATTTAAGATGCGACTGCAACCGTTTGTAATCCTATATACTAGGCAGAACATTTTAACTCCATCTATGATGATCTTTTTAATCATCGTTTTTTTGATAACTCAAACCTAAAGTCATTTCTCTTAAGTTGCTGCTCAACAGGTAGCTCGTAAACCACAACGAAATCCATCCATTTACGCGGTTTAAACAAAATTTGTCATTTCTTGTCTACGTGCCAAATCAAATGACTATCTATAATTTGTTCAATTTTCCTTTGCATATTTCTAGGTAGCATTGCTCTATTGACTCATTTTAATTTGAATCCACTCCTTTCAGACTAAAATTATGAAAACTGAAGAAACTCAGGTAACAGAACAATAGGCAGACTTAGAGGTGGTCGATCCTACTCTCAACCTCCTCGTGATGACCACCGGTAACCCCAGGGGCAACTCTGGGGGCCAATGAGAAGAGCTGCCGAATAGAACTAATCACCCACCTGACAAATAAATTAGAGTATGCCAGTAGAAGTTCAACTTCGTACAGCCCGGTAAATGAGGCACGATGTAAACACCTGGATTTATGGTCTCGAACTGGACTGTGGAAAGCGCATGCATATATCAGTGAATAGAATCTCCGCCAGAGAGTTGGAAAGACTTCTGGAAGAGGTATGAAGGTTGTTTGCCTTAACGATCTCGAGGACGGACGCGGCGTCACTACAAAGTTGAGCTGCTACCCGTACAATGAAACCATGCCAGAGAAGCAACCTGAGAACCGAAGACGTCGTTAAACGCTTCTACTGTCTTCTACGTTAACTGCTGTGTGCTACATGTAGTAAAAGCTATTTGTACTTCTGTTGCATCTCCAAATGGGTAGGGAGTAAACCAATAAATAAATAAATAAATAAATAAATAAAGGAGACTTATAACAAATTAGACATGCAATAATTTTGAAGTGGATTCAATTATCAGAGCATAGTCTGATCTGATTCTTTCCCTTGATCTTCACTGAATTCTTTTATTCGAGTAGCTGCTCAAAATGTTATATTTTAAGCAAAATACATGCTTAACATCCCAGATTTATTTTCGATTCATGGGAAGTACTTTCAGTTGAATGCTTGATTGGCTTTGATGTTGCTTTGTGTAATCATGATTCTCTCGTAATGCATTCTCATGTTCCCACGAAATAATTTTCCACCGAAAATCATCATGTTATGCAAAGTTAATGGATCATGGATATACAATGTTCTTAGTTTAGTTTAGCTTACCATATCATTTATGAAATGAATGTGTCCAATAAAAACGAATATTAGGACAGCGGGGGAAAATCGTTTCCACTTGTTTTGAGATTGCGGAGTTTTAAGGGTCATGGAATATAGGCAGCTATATTCTTTTCATTCATTATAGAATTCACTTACCTTTGGTCCAGGTTTCGAAGCATGAGCGAATTCTCCCATGCGCTTTTGGGCGTTAGCTGAGGTGGATAAATTGTGATATTCGTCCGTACTTTCCCACGGCCCTTTTAACACTCTTAGAGATTACGAAAGGCACTTGGAAATGAGATGCCAAAATTACAAGCACCTATCGAAATGGAAGAGTAGAAACATCTCTATTCGATGTGTTTTTATTCAAGTTTACAGTGTTTATGGTGAGAATTCTTAGGGACTTAGCAATGAGGCATTTTGTTGCTATTCAGCCCATCTCTTTGCGCCTGAATATGTGACTTGGATCGACTGCCTGTGTAGAAGATTTCTGCGTCAAGTTTAATTTCTCAATAACCCTTGGAACCTGAATACTTGAATGGAGCGTTCACATTACAAAACAAAGCCAGGTTTTCATTACCGTTTGGAGGCGAAGCCTTCTTTATGATGCTTATATACAAGCTTTGCTTTAATAGTAATATCATCTGGTTGTTTCACGAAATTGTTGATGTATAAATTTATGGGCTAAAAATCAGAAATACGACAAAGTTTGAAAAATCATTTTGTGTTTTGTGTTTCAAAACGACTTTCAACAACCATCCTCATGCCTCCAAAATATAAACTTAATAGATCTGGTTTAAATCACCATTGACAATGCGGCATGGTGTCATTTATATGATTGAATAAAAGACTAACAGAAAGCAGTCTCTAACTATGTCCACCTTCTTTGCTTTAATTGGCATTGACCAATGTGACCTTGAAACGAAAGGTGATAGTGTTGGTGAAATTTCTAAAGCTTGTGGCGTAAACACATTAAATATTTACACTTTTCCTTCTTACACATCGAACGACTTGCACAATGCTCAGATACGTGTTGACCGCAAGCTGAGGTCAACAAGAAGCCTTTTTACTTAACAGTATTTTCTTCTAGAAGGATTCGCTAACCCGTTGAACACCGAAAACAGTAGCGAACATTAAAATTGCTCTTTTGCTTTCCGTCTCTGACTTTATACCCATCTTTTCTAAATAGTGATTATCTTTGGCTTCTCCTTTTCGATCGCCTCTAATAAAAGGCTTCATCTTCACATTTTGTACCACTTAGAAGATTGAAATTCTAAAGAATCTACACTTTATGTGGGATTTGGCTAATTAAATGCCGTGCTGAATTCCATCAAAACGGAGCAAAACGCAGAGGATGTTTCTAAATTTATTTCACCGCCCCAACCACGAAGCCCATGTAAGGCCTTACTGCAACAGAATGATGAGTGAGTGATTAGAGAAAACACTGTACATTTGTATTTTCAGTGCAAGCTGCGAAGAAATGCTACTGACCGCAATGGAAGTAAAGTCAAGCTGTGCATCTCGAGGTGTTTGTAACTTTGAGTTTTGTCCAATCCTTTTATAAAATATGATAATGTAACCACACAGCATTAGTTTTGGTAATGTTTTGAGACCGAGAATTAATATTCTGGAAACATATGAGCCTCGCACGACTCAATCTGAACTAAAAGTACTCATGTGCCAGTACCTGCCAGTGTGTGCATTTCTTATATCAAAAATAGGACAAGAATGCACTGCCTTCTTTGAACGTTACCGATACTCGTCAATTCTATTCTTAGATATTCTGTTAGTGTCCATTCCAAATCTGACTCTACTTATCATTCTTAAATGCGATATCCTGCTCAAGGTTCTATTCCTAGTTGATTTCGATCATCTTCGCCATTCCACAAACTGTTGTTTGGCTGCTAGATTTTGTCAAAAGTTCCACACAAAACCGTTCTCTATTTTTGCATACAACTTAGCGCCTGATTCGCATCAAACGTGTTGACTACTTTGAGCCCCGGTTTAAGAACGAAACCTCTTATAAAGCAAAATCAAGCATTTACTCTGTTTTCTTATGAATGACATTCAATGCATGACGATGAAAAAGTGGTCTAAGTAAATCAGGCAATTATTTGTTGATGCATCTTCCATTTGATGTTTACAACTTATGAAAACATGCATACACCAGAGTCGATGCGATGTAATCACTTCACCTCTATTGTCTCCCAAACTTCGCAAAGATTCAGAACCGCTCTTTCAAAAAAAAGCGGTTCACAAATGTGAAATGTAAAACAAATACCTTTAATTTTTGCACATTATAAAATTTCTTCGCTTCTGAGAAATGACTTACACCTACGACAACTGAAAGTCCATTCAAGGGAAATTTCGATCCATCTAGATCTGATAAATTTTTCTGATGTATGCTGAGTTGAACAAAATATTGTCTGAGTATTACTGAAAGTAAATGGGTTTCACTTATTCTTTTAATTTTCAAATCAAGGGTTCCAGTATTATACTTGCTGTTTCTGACCATCTGTTTTGTAATAGCTAGTCTGTTTAAACTAACTAAACTTAAGTGTAATGGTTTCCGCTTATTTAGAAAAGGTGTGTACGTATTGTTTCTTTATCACCAGGTTGTGCAGTTTTGAGAAGCAGGACGGTGAAATGACAAGGCATTAGGAAGGTCTACTATGGGTTTAGAGAGTGGGAGGTGGGGGATATTGAGGAAAAAGCTTCGTCTGCTACGCATTATTTTATTGAAATGAAAATGGAAATTTCATTTGTTTGAGAAAAAGACGCGTTGGATATTGCAGATGTTCCGCACAAGCTGATGTGGAAGTGTATTTTACTTTAAATGTATTCACGCATAGCGGAGAATAGGTTTAAATGCCTCTCTTTTGGCCTGCGCATAATGGCATGTTTGAATAAAGTGAGATGCATAGGATTACAGCTTGAAATTTAGAAGGAGAATAATATTGAAAGGGTTTCGGGGTGATACGATGATGAGCGACTGATTCATGAGTGATCTATGGATTGTTAGTCTACCAATTCAAGCAACTCACTCCACTCCAGTGCTAATGGATTTAAGCTATCAAACACTAATTTATTATACATTTTGGACCATCATTTCACAATGGAATATTGACGGGTTCTTGAACGATGTGAATGCACTACACAAAGCGCTATGTCAACAAGGTACACCGCTGATCTGTCCACAAAAACTCATCCCGTCTCTGCTCAACTTTCGAAGTATATAAACATAACTTTAAAAGGACAAGAATCGTTTTTTTGAGACAAATTGCTTTGTCTTCGCAACAACACGACATTTATTTGCCTCATTGAAATTCGAAGCAATTGCGATCGATGCATCTGCTTGCATCCAGACATTGGGATGGATGCTCTAGCGTCAATGTCAGTACTCTATGAAGGTAACATTTGCAAAGTGATTTGGCTAAGAGAAGGATCCATAACTTAGCTCTGGCCCCACAGTGTAGCTGATTTGGAGACAGTTCTGAGCTTGCTCCATTTTAGTTGACAAAAATTGAAACAATTATACATTAGTCTAAATCACAACACTATCAGTGTCGTGGACTCAGTAGTAATCCACATTACTATTGGTTCTCTATCAGCGGAGTCCTTGCCACTTTGTGTTACTACGATCTCTTGTGGATATGCGCTTTTAAAGTTGGCAGGATCTATAAGGTCGAGAAATAACGTTACAATGGTCGATTACATAGGCCAACGCACAAACGCTCTGTTTGTATATATTAATGCTCTCTATGGACCAACTAACCAAAAGCACGAATTTTCAAGCCCTCTAGTATCTTTTCTTCCCACTTAGATTCTCTTTTGATGAGCTGAGTCCTACATTATAGGCATTCTGACTTCTCAAACCACTTAGGATGTCTAGGTTGTACAGTAAGATGTATGGGATGATTTGATCGGTATTAGACATTAAAACAGTAAAGTTTCATTGAGCTAAATAAATGTTTCGCGTAACTGAAAGTTTGACAGCATCATTTCAACCTTCTTTACTGCTCAAATTTTGCATTATTAGTAAAATTAATACTGCATCAGTAGAAAATTGAGTGAAATCCATTTATTTATGGAGAAATGAGATAGTCCTCTTAAGAAGAAAAGTCACCATAAATACTAGATCTGTTTCTAGGGCTCTAAATATTCATCTATAAATGTGTTTTCCAAGATTGGCTGTCTTGGCATTTACCCAGAGACATCCCCTCAATATTACCCCAACCGAATCTTCACTTCTTCCGCGCTCTTATGGCCAAGCTCTCATGGTTCTATCTCTTGCCAAAATGATGCCACCTCTAAATCATTAGCGACTTTGGGAAGAATTTGGATTCATTCACTACTCATTCATTTCAGACCCTATATTGAAAGGCGAATACGCACTCTTGAAACAATAAGAAGATCTGAAGTTCAAAAATATAACTATGAATTTGATACCCGGTCATACTTCATCGAGACTTTTGTATGTTCACTTGGCCTGCGAAATTATTCAGCTTCGATATACAAAGTTTTGAGCAGGTTTTGGATTTTTTTACTACTATTGAGGGGCGAATTAGTAAGTGACTTCAGTCTCCGTCTTTCAAGATTGTCTTCAATATCCTTCCAGCGGCCTGACATCGATGGTTCAAAGGAATTCGTATCCCATCTTGGGAAGAAGATGGCTGTACTTGACTAAAATATAAATCTGTCCCTTCGGATTTTATGCGATGTCCACGAAATCAGCAGTGGTTTATTTTGATGTGTTTGCAAACATCAAGGTCAAGACTGAAAAGGTTTGAACGCCTTTCGAGGTTCATTAAGCCGGTATAACGGCCACAATCTTCAAAGACTCATATCTAGTCTTTTGAAATTCATCACAATGCCCCTGTTCGCATTTAGTCAAGGTAAGAGCCGAATTTTTTTTCCAAAAGTGCCATGTTAAGTGGAGCATGACTTTGAGATACACTTGCATTAACTCTGCCTTTACAACATACTAGGACTAGTTTAGGAGCTGAAAACTGACTCTCAAATTTGGCTCCAATCTCTCCACTTCGAGATAATTGTTCCATAGCGGCTTTATGTTAGTGGTAAAATTGCCTTTTGAAAATCAGTAAGAATGTCTGAGAATCAAGGATCATTATTATTCTGAAACCCTCACGATACAACACGCATTGCCACCATAGAGATTAGAAAGACATTTTGGTTTCAATCAATTAATCCGGTCTTCATTAGAATGTAAATGCAAAAGTAATAGCAGAACAAGTCCAGGGAAAGTACTTGGTAACTCAAAATAGCTAAGGGCATTCAATTTCCATTCTTTCGGGCTAGAGAAGTAGACAATGATTCTGCTTCTCGAGATCTATTCGCCCGATTATCACTTCGTTTGCTGGTCCTGGCAAACAATACCATTTTTGCGTTCATATTTTGAATGATGTGTGTAGGTCGTCTCCCGTGCCAGGATTTTCCACCCGCAGAAGTTTTCTCTCCATGCCAAAGGACGCATTTGGTATGGGAGTAGTGAGCTGCCGAGCCTTAATAACTGAGACTTTTTTACCAATTTTATTGCAATGAACCGCACTGTCTTTAAATAAAATGCCCATAGTTTTACACGTCTCTAATAATACAGAACGGCTAGGTTTCCAAGGCACTTAGAGTTCGAGCCCAGGATTGTCCTTCTAGTGACATTTTGAACTACTATAAGATCTCCTTAGCCTGCCAGATCTAGCACTACTCGTGATAGATGATGGACTGGAACTGGTTCTCAGAAAAGTTGAATAATCTTTTCCATCAGAGCATAATATTTGGCAGATCTTAAAAATAAGGAGACCATTCTCCCAGGAGCGCCCTTATTAATTGAAGAAGGTTTGAGAAAAGTAGAAGAATGAACCGTCTCAGTCGTAATCTCACTGATTCGCAAAGGACGTCGTTCGTTGTCGAAATATACATAGCTTTGTGTTTATCTGTCAAAGTGCGTTGTCACCTGAACAAGCGCTCCACAAAATGAAGGCGATAGTTTACGAGGGGAAAGCAAGTTTGTAGTTGCAAAATTTATTATTTTTAAAACAAATTCATCTTCCTAATAAAACTCTGATATCTAAACAACCCAATTAAGCTTCTGCCCAGTGACTGCCATGTTTACCACAAATAGGTATTTCACAGAAAAAAAGACCTAGTGTCGTTTGGATGGCTTTGATTCAGAATAAATGTTGGGACGATGGATATTTTCAAAGGACTCCATTTTGATTCACAAAATACACGCCACTGCATTAAAATATCGAAGAAAAGTACGCCTGCACACAAATCACACTTTAGTTACCATGATGCCTACTTCGACTGTCAAAGATCCCTATCAAGGAGTTCGGGAGCATGACAACGCATGTCAAACAAAAGTTTTGTAAGACTGTGACCCAGCCAGTTCGACTTATATGCGTCTACAAAACAATGCAGCCAGGTGCTGACTAAAGAACAAAAGAGCACTTTTCTGGAAGCCAACGGCACCGATTGGAAGAGGTCTGCAGTCTATCTCAGAACCGTTCAAGTTATGCAATCGACAACTTAGTGCTTTGCTCATTTCGATCACGTCAAGTGTTGGATGAAAGACATGCAAAAAAAAATACGGAATTGGTGCTTTGCATTGGTATTACCAGTAGTGGGTCCCTCGTTGATAGAGTTGATTAAGAGATAAAAGCGTTTAGGGAAGTATTCGGTCATTCCAACTCAGTGGCGATGGTAACCCCTGACACGCAGTTTTTTGTGCTAGAGGAGACGTAAATGAGGAGCTTAGGAGTCAAACAGTTGTTTGCATGCTTGCCGATATGTCGTTATTTAGTTACTAAGAACGCTGCTGAAGTCTAGCCAAGGAAAAAGTGTGTCGAAGGAATCATCGTGCCTTAAGAACTGAATCTACCTATCATCCTTATGATATTACCGTAGTAGTATTAACCAGCTATCACTGAGGGAGAACTATCACTACCACTACCACATATTTCTATCGAAAATATTACCAACGCAGAGATAGACAAATAGACGGAAAAACACCGGATGAGGTACAATGGCTTTTAAAATCCACAACAGACAATTTGAGACTTTAAGTCACAATGCTTAAATATCACAGCGTCAGGGGTGTGTCTAGAGGTGTAGAATCCGGATGACATTGCATGAGTACGAACATCACCACATCCGTGTTCACCCAATAGCCAGTATGGACGGTGAGGGCGGAGAGATATGCGGCCTCATAGCGACTCTCCTTCAGCTGATAGTCCATCCGATATTCCAGGCATATCTTCGATGAAGCCTCGGTTTCTGGAGATGAAGGGGTGCTGAATCCAATGACCTCGTCATCCAAATTCACGAGTTCTTCTTCGCTGCCAACTAAGAACTGGGCTCTCATGGATTCAGACACCGGTGATGAGGGCTTCAGGCGCTTAGCGGACAGTTGACGTTGAGAAGTTGGATGGGCAGCTTCTGATTCTGATGACCGTCCGAAGAACCCAAACATGAAGGCTAGACGAACAGAAGGGAAGTCTAAGCCAACTTGACATTATCAGACAGTTTTCAGTGCTGGGGTAGAACATACAAGAAAGAGGTAAATGCCGAGAAAATCGACTGCCGATGGAATTGAGAGATTCTACCGAGGCGCTCCCTTGGCCGAGCATCGGCAACGAGTATCGAGCAGAGGAAGGTTCGTTGGTTGTATTTTGGTCGGTATAGAATACCTATAGGAGAAAAACATTATTTCAACCTCAGAAGCTGCCTTACTTTGAGTTTATTTAAGGCAATAAGAAGATGAATTATTTACAAGCGATGTACAAGGAGATCATAAGGACTTAAATGGAAAGTAACAGAAGGAGCATACCCCGGAGACGGAACGATGCTGAGGGGGTGGAGAGGAGTTGGGTGAGGCAATACTCAGGGCGTGCATTACGTGAAACGGGTATTTAGAGACATCTGTGCAACGATAAATGTTCACCGGAGGGATGGATGAGTAATGCTTCAATAGCAGGGGTTCCAAACGATAGGCCTATTTAAAAGGAAGCATTTTAAAAATGGTTTTGGGCGATGTCGGCGAAAATACCAACTCATAGTAGATGTAGATCTTGATTTCGGGCTGTGAGTGAGAAAGTTAAAGGAGAATTCAGGTTCGAATTCGCAATGGGTACAACTTTCCCTGTAAATAAGTCTTTTCAAGGAACTGCGTGTTTGGGAGTCCGAATCTTACCTATTCAAAAGCTTCAAGGGAAGCAGCAAGGATATAAATCCTTTACTCCAGAGAGAACCACGGACGTCGGAGAGAAAGAATCGGCAAAATTTCCAGGACGAAGAAACAAATACAAGAACGGACTGGTCAAGTTGGAAAAGAACACCGACTAAATAACTGTTGTACAATGTGATGGCGATATTTATGCGATATTCCAAATAAAATACCGTTAACAATGTTATGATGCGAAATGACCGATCTCGCTTACGCGGACAAAGAGTATGAAGAAAACTAGATCAGGCATTTGAATTTTAAGTCCTTGTAGTTCTAAGACAACTTCGGCATTGTTATCACGTTAATAAGTATTCATATACAAGCATTCACTGAAAACACTGTAACTCTCATCCAACCGGCGGTGTCTGCCGGGACCAGTCCACGTGCGACATGTTAACTGCAATGTACGTTTTGGCTTCAATGAAGAGACACAACTGGATGAAAACAAACGTGTCTACACGTCAAATGCCTACATTGAGAGAATATATCGATGTTTTGATTGGTTTTCGCTCGTAAGGAATGGACTCTGCTGCTAGTCACACATGCACGAATTAACACAAAAAGGAGTTTTGGGATTTTGTTCGGAGAACGCAGAAAGAATCTTACTGTGAGTTCTAAGCAAACTTTGGGACAGTGTACCATTGAGAGAGAATAGAGAGACACTATTGAAATCAAAAGGCAAAAAAATACCACGGGATCTGCAGGATGGAAGATATTGTAGATGTGGGAACACTTTGAACGCGGCATAATAGCGTCAGGAGCCCCTGTCTGACCCGGTCGAACGCCTCGTAAGGTAAGGTAGACTGCAAGAGGCGAACCCATGCAGAAAAGGTTCTCTAACTTGTCGAAAAAAGAACTGCGTTAGTAAGGTTTGCGATAAATCTGGAAGAGTAATATAATCACAGTACAAGATCTAAATTAACGAATAGCCTGCAATACGAAAATATAAAATTGTATTTTAGATCTCAAGCTTAAGAATTCCGATAATATTCCTCGTATGTTCGCCAATGAATTCCAAAAATTCAGTTCAGTGTGCTCACCGGCAACTTAAGTTCTCTTTCTATGCAAACCAATGGCAACTGTTCAAAACTTTGGAAAACATCCACTGACAATAGATGACGATTCGGTGATACATTACATTCAGTTCTGGAATATTTGCTCTTGGATTCGGCCATGAAATTTCGTTCAGAAAAATGACCTTACTTCCTATCACTATTCTTGTTAGGAGACAGATGAGTAACACTTTACTAAACAGCAGTTTGTTATGATTTTCTTCCCACAGTTGAAGGTCATTAGAGATTAGCTGGGAGTTTACGCATCTGCCGATCGTAGTTCTACACCCGTTCTAAAGCAAAGTTTTCGGTTTCAATCTGAGAAAAAATAAGAAGGATGAGTCAAAGCTCTAGAAACTAAATTGACACGATACCTTTAGGTGTTTTCGCTGAAGGCAAAGAAACGGTGAATCTTCATGGGAGAATAGCTCTGTAACTCAAAGGTGACGGAATATGAAAATTACTTATTGGGGATTTTCAAATAGTGTAGAAACAAAGAGTAGGTGAGGCATGCCATTTTCGACTGCCACCTTTGGTCCTTGGATAATCAGATTGGATGCAGTTTCCCTCCACAGACGCTTCCAATTAGGTTCTAACGAATCCCAATTTTTGAGCTATCCTCAATTGAGCAAAGACACTGGAGTCAAGGAGTGGCATCCTTAACCATTGCACAGCCGATGAGATTTAGTCAACACCTTCGGTTCGCAATAAGAAGGAGCATGCATTTATTTCCGAACTTAATTCGAAGAGAATGAATTTCATGACCCATGTCAATATCAAAAGCCGCGAATTTCTCAGATCGATTTCTTCTAACGTTAAAAATCATAAAGCCAAATTACCATCTGCTTACCACGGTGACATAATGATTAACGACCTCATTGTCTTATTGCTAAGAGCCGAATCGGGCAACTGTTAGTTCTTTGATGCAAAATAATAAGTGGTGACTAGTGACAACGACTCTAGACGAAAGCCTCGGGGCATTTCCGATTCCAAGAAATGTAATAAGTCCCAAAAAAAATATTCAAACCCCCATGTCTCCGTGGATTAGGTGAATAGGCACAGCAGAATAGACAATAAACAAAGGAAAGACATTCGAATGAAAGGATGCTTTGAGATCTGCAAAATTGAGTTGAGGCAAGCAGGCCCTTAAAAGCATCGTGTCATCGATTCTCCCAAACTGGAGATTGACTGCTGTGCTCTAGAGCCCTTTTAAAATCGCTTGGGAAATGACATCGAACGTAAATGAGACTCTGGTATTGCGGATGAAAACAGAGCCAGATGATTCGAGCCAGAGACATGGAAGAACAATGGAAGCTGTGGCTACTTTCGATGTGCAAAGAAGACAAGACCTACATTTTTACTAAAATGGTTGAGAATGCAGTGTTTTGTATTGATGATCAAGTTTCATCTGTCAGAACTGGATAGGAAACGAAGTTAAATGGTATAATGTATTATGCGAATGCTGAAGAAGCGGTGCGCAATATGCTACTGAAAATAAATCTGGGACCATCTGGAGCTAAGATGGGCTTTACTCATTTTAAGTCAACAGAAACACGTCATATTCTAGCCAATCAAGGAACTTACTCGGGAAGCAAATAGAAGTGAATGGCTGCTATTCGAAGGTCCATTGATGTAGCCACTCAATTTTCGACTTTCAAGTTGGGTCTCTAGGCATTTCACACTGTAACAAAAGTTACATCACAAGTGTTCCATCTACCGATTTTGACGTTATTCAGTAATATAACCTACACCTCTTTTGCAGCCTCTAGCTTAGCCAGAAGAACGGAAGAATCTCCATTCTGGTCAAATTCACATGTGGTATTAGATCGCATGGTAGCATTTGAAACTAAAATGAAGAAAAGATGGCAATATTCATCTTCAAAATGAAACTGTAACTACAAATAGTAGTATGCATACAGTTTTTGAAGGGTGCCGGCAAGTTGGAGGGAGCCGGTTCGATCCAGCCAGTAATTAAGTCATAGGAAATAACACATCCAAGGGAATGTGCTAGAATAGAGACCTTCCCCCCACTAGATTCAAAATAAGGGTGCCTCTCGCAGAAAAGCCAATAGAGACGATTGAGCTCTAAACGAAGACTTTGATTGATTTCGTAGCGATAGAGAGGACTGGTGTAGTACATTATATCCATAAAAGTGTAATTAAGCAAAGTTCGGAGACGAGGAATGTTGTCAAGGGTGATGGAGTCGACAATGTTACCGTCGAGGCGGAGGGAGTTACGCCATTCAACCGGTAGAAATTGCACTCGACGTTCAGAATCGCGGAGATCGGGGAAGTAGGATTCAATGAGCTTCATTGAGGTTTCCCTAATTCTGTTTATAGAAAATAACATCTACCTAAATTAAATGAGTAAAATATCGCCTAAAATATCACGATATGCCTAGCTGCCCAGCTCGCGGTTTTAATCCTACACTCTTCTGTGCTCATGCCCGTTTGATCCCAGTCACAAAGTCACCTAAAAACAAATGAAATGTGCATTTGTTTTTGAGCTATTAATAGGTGTCTTATATTAGCACATTTTTGACAAACGTTTGTATCTCATCTCCTTGAACGTCAACTGATTATTGTGATGCGTAAGACTACACTTGAAGTCAAATAACTTACTGGTAATCACGTCTTTTCTGAAATGATTGTAGGTGTTTATATAGGAAACGTTTTTACAATAACGTCAGAGAAAGCATACTTACGCTGTCTTGATTCCTTAAATGCGACTTAATGTGATACTAGGAATCCTTGCGTAGGAATCAAGTTAAAGATCTGTAAGTTTGATTATGCAAAAAACTCTCAACTTGTAGTCTTTAAGACCTTAAAGAAGGAAAGCTGATCACTTGGGTAGCTATAAGCTGAATTTGATTAACAATAATCAAGAGTAGCTAAATTCATAATCACTAAAATTATTCATTAACCATCTCATGTATGGGCAAAACCAAATCAGAAGATCTTCATACTCAAAACCGGACAAGGCCAGTAATTATTGGTTTCCAAATCCGACCAACACTATTCCATTTTTATGAAACACAATAGTAATATTGATGGAATTATTTTGACACTGTCGACAGGACCGCTGTAACCCTAACTCAAAGAATTTCAACGAAAAGAAACGCCCCATATCTGGATGTTTCAAGTTTTAGAAAGACTGACTGAAATGTCTTATTCTGCCATTATCGATAATTAGTCAACCAGATGCCAGAGCGATTTGATTTTCGAAAAGCTCTTGGAGAAACTTTATCACTGTCGAATTTCCAGTTTTGGAAACAGAGAAGGACATCACTAAGCACTGCTGAAGAAAGATGAGATTTCATAATGAATGCCTAACCAGATATATGGCTCCTGAAAACCCGTCCAATTAATATTCATATTCACCAGCTATTAATGTTCGGAGTGAGCAATTAAATTAATCATAGAATAACTGGTGAAAGGCGAAGGCTGATAGCTAAGTTCATAATATCAGGATCTACATTGATGAAACTGTTATATATTAAGCAATCAGTTACTAAGAGTATGGGAGCCAACCTGACCTTCAACAACCAGTCGTTCTTATTCATTTCTTAACTTTACATTTGCATCTTAAACAATCTGATAGCAGACATCAAATCGAGCATCCACATTAAACAACTGCCGAGGTACTTTCATTTCCTTCAATGCGGGTCGATGACTGTTAGGTCAAGACACTCACTTGTTTAGTATTGATGCGGCGGTGAGTGTAATGTTTAGCCACACAGACACTGCACTACATACAAAGAAGAAATCTCATAGAGAAAATCAGTCAATTTGGTACTGTAATCTGATAAGCTGAAAAGAGAATGTTATAAGATATTCACTCAAGAATGGGCGACTTGATTCTGTAAGCTGGTTTATATGCAGCCAACAAGTCCCAAAAAAGTGCCTACAACATCCATTTCTGCTTAAATATTTCGTGCTTCCGTGGACAACAGTCAAAAATAAGTTTTCAAACTATTGCTTAAGCAAACTGGACTATGTTCCAATAGGACTCACTGCCATCCATCGTCTTTAACATTCAGAAACTACGCACGTGAGTTTTTCTACACCAATGTCTCTCTAACAGCGATCTTTCGTTTCACTTTCCTTGAAGTACAAAGAGCAAAAAAACAGGGTGAACAACCTGATTCGAAACTGGAAACAAGCGTATCAAGAAGAGAAAATAAACAACTTTCCGGTATACCTCAAAGAGAGAGAACCTCGAAAAGCCTTCATGCTCCTGAAGGATAAAATAAGGGAAAAATCCTCATGGAAAACACAAAATGCAAGGACTACTAGTATAATTAAAAGATCTGGCTGCACACTACTAGGAACTGCTTAAGGTCAGAATCACCGAAGAAATCAAAAATGATGATCTTCTATCAAAAGCCTCCCCTATTTCAATGGAGGAGATAGAGACAGTTAAATGTAGATTAAAACTATACAGAAGTCCCAACGAAAATATAAGTAGATCCGAGTTACTGAAATGGGATGCTCAGCATCTAAATGCCTACCTTCTAAATGTTTTCAAAGACATTTGCAATTGGACCACTCTTATACCTCTATTCTGGATTGATGAAGAAATTTTGATTATCAACAAGCGTAAAGGTTGGCAGACAGATCCTGCAAACTATGGATCAATCTTCCTTCTAGATGCATTAGGCAAGTTATAGGTATCTCCTCTGCCAAACTACACCCGAGAATCCAAGTTGGATTCTGTGAAGGAAGATTCACCGAACAGGCTATAATAGGAGTAAGAACTATTCTATAGAAAGCCATGGACCAGAAGCAGAAAATAGCGCTAGTGTTTGTTGACCTGCCTTTGACTCGCTGCCTAAAGCTGCAATAATCAACCGATTGACCAATCTGGGCTGCTCTTGGCAAACGGTCCATTCAGTGAATTCCTTGATGGACTCACCGATGGGAAAATTGAGGGAACAAAGGACTAATTTGTGATGGAAGGTGGTGTTAGACAAGGCTCAAAAGAAAGGCCACTTCTTTTCAACCTAATCCTCCAATTCATATTGGATGAAGCCTTCTCCTCACTAAATGACAGTGCGGTTCAGATGATTGATCACTCGGGCAAAAGATGACTGCTAAGTCATCTAGAAAACGCAAATGATCTGTCTTATTGCGCCAAACAAGGTCGCACATGTCAGATTAATAAAGCAGCTGGCGAAAACGATGCAAAAATATGGAATGCAAATTGCAGCGAACAAAACCTCTAGTTTCAAATTGGCGCCGGTGAGGATCAAACGCAATGTCATTCCGACGTACCTCATACTTCGAACACCTAGGCTCCATAATTCAAGACACCGGTGAGCCAGACGGAGCAACAAAAGCAAACCTAGTCAGGGCAAAAAGGCACCCAATAGGACTTCGATCATTCCTGCGCTCAAGAAGTCTCGATAACACCCTGAAAGTAACTCTGGTGGGTATTTTTTCGATCCCGCAGTCACTTACGGATTATCTATTATTGTCCTGAGAGTAAACGATAACAATCGACTTAAAAACTATTCAAAATGCGGCTCGACGTATTATTCTTGGGCTGTACCCGAGAAGAGCTAAAACTATAGAGGAATCCCGGAAGGTGCCGATGTGTAACTTGGCAAGTCTTATACAGGCAAAGAGGTTGAGCCTATGGAAGTTTGAAAACGAATAGAGGGAGCCTGGTAGTCTCCATACTTGAGAGTAACTTTGAATATGAGCAGCATTCCGAATCATGGTTACTTGATCCAAAGGAAAGCCTCAAAGTTCGAGATGATAATTACACACCTCGATTGGTAGGAGAAAGGCAACGTGACATTGTCTGTACCAGAGCAAACTGCCACAGATGCTTTGCCACATCAAAGCAGATCCGAAGACACATAAGACAAAATCATGGAGAAGAAGAACATGAAACTGATGAAATACTGGAATGCAGTCTAAAGTGCCTTCTTACAGACTGCCTTAAAAAGATACCAGACTCAGGGGTGGCTAATGAGACATATTGGGAATTGTCACCCTCCGATCAAAAACACAGAAAGTGAGAAGCCAACAGAGAAGAGGAAAGAACCATACGGCAGCAGAGAAAGCAGAAGAACTGAACACGACGGAGAAGAAAAGATAGAGTGGTGGACGGGAAAAAAGACTGCAAAGAAAAGACTATTCGGCAGGATAAACAGCACAAATACTCAATCTCGGCTGCGAATAAGCCTTACCCACACATGGTCGCTAGAAAAGAATACCTGGATAAGGACAGTAAGTCGAGGACAATGAGGAGCTGCAAGAAATATAACCGAAGATTGAACTGTTACTGAAACACGAAACCATGCCGAGAAATGGCCATGGAGCCGAAGACGTCAAATTAGTCGTTCAATGCTATGTGTAAGTGTCTGGCTGTTGTACTCCCATAAGTCTTGGGGACTTGCCCAATGGGTAGGAAATAATAAAAAAAGGAAGAGCTAATCAATCGTAACTGGAAAATCAGACCATAAGTAACCTAGTTTCGTTGGCAATAGAGCCGATTGACTTTGGAATACTTACCATAACAGTTAAATGCAACAGTGCTGACTGCGAGTGCACGAGCATTAAAGACAAGATTACTGCAACCCAAATGCTGTGATTTGCGAAATACCCACAAAATGCCCACTCCTAGATGCTTTTATTCTTCCAAAGGGTCAATGCGTCAAAGTTCAGGTTATCACCGCCAAGCTTCGAAAGTGCAGAATCAAGTGCGATCTTCCATCCGTAAAGCTATTAGCAAAACTTCAACGAATCTCAAACGCTGCTATAATTTCAGGTTGTGGTAAAGCACTGAGATGAGAGAAATTCGTAGAAAACATTATTTTGGCAGATCGAATTTGTCCGTCTCAAAATAAACGCTTCCATAAACAGTAACAGAAAGCAGGCACATTTTGCTGAACTTGAATTGAGGAAAAGCGAAACTCCATGAAAGTCGAGCATGATTAGACCCAACTCCCGAATCGCATCGCCGCCCGTTAAGCATCGAAAGTATACTAATTTCAATTATCTAATAATTAACAAACATTACCTTCACGAAGTAGTCTAAAGTTATTAAATTCCGATCTTTGCAATTGCTTAAGATATAGTGCGTCCTTCACTTTATTTCACCTTATTTCACCTCGTGGCATAAAATATAAATTCAAATTTTGAATGACACCTAGAAGAGGAGGACCTACCCATCACAGGCAGTAATTATGGACCCCTTGAGATACTTCTGACCCATTCCATGGACCACGAAGACAAGATGGGAATAAACGGGAGGTGGTGAGCTAAGGTCAGCCTCCTCAAAGTAGCCTCGTCCCAAGCGGGTTCCAACTATCGAAAGGAAGATAAAGCCGTTGAAATTGGGTGTAGATACCACCAAAAGAACACTCAATCGGCAGAAGAGTGTCAGGATTACTTCAGGAGTTCGAGAGTGGATCTATTAAAAACTAATTCAGGACAACTGATTTACAAGGCAAGCTAGAACAAGTGAAACAAGGAGAAAAATAAATAGCCTCCTGATGGACAGTTCGTTCTTTTAATCTAGTCTATCTTGCAGAGAAAGGACGTTTAGGACATGGCCTTGGGACTTATCTCAGGACGGCAAAAATAAACTGAAATCGGTTAAAATTTCAGCATTATCGTTTTTGATGTTCTTTTTTCTTTTGCGGTGTAAAAAAATCAAGAGAGATCATTCACTGGCGGTTTAGTTCTATTGAACAAAATCGGCTGGGAACCCAGTCACAATGCCATATTCCATGCGCGTCTGCATTTTATCCTTGATAGATATGTCTGTGACGAACAAAGAGGCCACACCATAGGTCCACAGACGCGGTTCGGTAACAGTGCACTTATGCGAGGTTAGCCTTAATTTCTGACTTCCTTATTCGTGTGGAGGAATGGCTGTAAGCCTACTCAATTCACTATATTGTAGGAATTTTTTCAAGCCTCCTCATGATATCATAGGTTTTGAAGCAAGTATCTACATGGCATTCCAAATGACTTATTATTTGAGTCATTGCTTCTTTATGTATTAAAGATTTCCTCATAGATTTCTCAGACTTGGCTAGTGCAGTTCAAGGTCTTCCTTCCATAAAGTATCTTTAGCACTACGAGTTACGTCTCCTTGATTTTGTTTCATGAAAAAGATCGTCAACCCATAATCAGGCACAATATCTGTGGGTGGTTACGAAGCCAGAGCTCTTAATTTGCCTGGCGAGTTATGAATAACCCATTAGGAAAGAAAAAATGAAATCATAAAATGTTTATCATCAGAAGACACGAATTACCGAGGAACAAGGAACCTTATCTAAATGGAGTATATGAGTTCAAAGGGCATACAAAGGGTGGGATGATGGACCACCGTTATCGCAATGAACAACGGCGGCTTCACAGCCTCACCTGTTACTCGAAATCCGGTCGAAGTGGGATGAATGGCATACCCTCAAGAGGAATGGGAAAACAACAAAGTTGAGTAGCAAAATCAAGTACGTAAGGATGGTGAAAATCGCCTACTTTCATAGAAATTAAAAATATCGAATTTCAGCTGTTGTTTGGGAAACCTGAGTATTCAGAGATGATCAACTAAACTGACAGGCAGGGTCTAAAAGCAAATCTGAGCCACTGGATGGATTGGTCCAGGATAGGTGTGCTGTTCAACGACCTCTCAACTATGTTCCTGCATCTAATAGACTTTGAAACCTAATAAAACCCCTCATAATCCCAGATTTTTTTGTGAAAACGAAGGGGAAAAAAGTCAAAATAACCCCATACCCCTAGAAGAAAGAATAATTCAGTGACTACTACTATGACCATTCCATTACTTTACTACACTGAGGGCCTCGGGTTGGGTATTTGACCCAAAAGGTGATGCAATCCAGAAATTCGTCGCTACGCTTACACTGTACGAAATGACCACTCATATTGACTAATGCATTAAAAGACCTTTTGCAGAGTAGCACCGTGATTTCATCCCGTTCCCACGACTGTCGCGCGAATAGTAAGCGTAACGGTGTTAAAAATGCATGCGTCATCTGGCACAAATGAACGACGATAGGCCTACATGAAAACTGAAGGAAAATGAAGTAATACGAAAATTAAAATAAAATTACATATTAAGCAGGAAAGGCGGAAAGAAATTATTAGCGGATCCCACAAATAGCACACACATTTAATGGCGTGGATGATCAATACAAACCTCCGGCTGATAAGTTTCAAAGCCGCGTCAACTTACAATTTAAATCCCTGCTAGAGAAAAGCTTATCTTGAGCCTCAAAGATAAGCAAACGATGGAAGAGCGATGTTTAGCACAGGAATGTAAACTCCGTGTGGGTGAACATATTTTTACATCTACGTGATTAAATTAAACGAAACAGCTACTGTGCGAAGCTGGAGAATGCAATACCCATCAGCGCACACCCAACGATTGAGGATGCTCGCCAAGAGTTCATTAAAAAATGATTAAACGAGAGAATTGGAGTATTCTTCCATTCAATATGAACCAGAATTTGTTACATGTAAGGACACCTAAAGAAGATGTCTGTGAGGAATATTATGCATTCGCACATAGGAAGATTAAAAATTAAAGCGATACCTTTCTACTACCACAAAAAGTCTGATAATAATAACTCCACTAGTGCCGTTGACGCATGAACTTTTTGAACCATTCAACACTTGGAAACTGAACAAGACTGCTGAAAAAATTTCTTTAATTTGAAATTGACGATTCCAAACACATGCTGGGAACTGACTCACCCTTTTGCAGTCCCAGCTTCTGACGAATGTAGAAGCTGGCGCCCTCCACGTAGAGGTACAACTCATCGGGAGAGTACCAATCCACATGACAATCGGTGAACTTTAAGGTACGCACACCTAAAATAGAGAATCCAACCAAAAGAGCCATGCAGACGGAGCATGAACGGTGAAAATCAATTGTGGGGCAAGAAGTGTGAAAATCAAAGGAATTGCTGCTCCAAAAAACGTTAGACTGTAGGCAAGATAAAGGGAAGAATCTGCTGAAATTCTGGCTTCATTAAGAAACGTGAAACTTCGACAAGTAATGGGTGTGAACTGCCTTAACACAAAGATGTCCGATCAATTCAGCCGGAGGCATGAAAAGTGAAACCGAATAAGGCGATTAGAAACGGGTCGAATACAGGTTATAATTACGATAATGAAATTGAGGGAGCAAATAAGCTCGGAACGCTCCTAATCTACCTGGGTTTTCATTATGT
This sequence comes from Moniezia expansa, assembly GCA_019097775.1. Taxonomy (NCBI): domain Eukaryota; kingdom Metazoa; phylum Platyhelminthes; class Cestoda; order Cyclophyllidea; family Anoplocephalidae; genus Moniezia; species Moniezia expansa. The sequence continues at coordinate 2,048,445 of JADFDV010000052.1, forward strand.
TCTCAAAAGTGATCCTACAGTTTTATTCTTCCAATGGATTCTGGTTTGATATTTTTGGGAAAATCACAGCAACCAACGTGATCAACCAACTCCGAGAGATAGGACGTCTCAGGATGAAAGAGGGGCTCTGAGCTAGTTGCCGGTCTTGGTGACCTCCAAAAGGTGGGTTGACTAAGAGGACCCTGGTTGGAAGGTCCAAAAGTAGGGAGGGACTAGCTCCGAGAACTGTAAAAGAACAGGCTGTTAAAGGGTTTCAATCATAAGTGAAAGACTGAACCAGACTGTCGGAGACAACTGTCGAGAGCGATTCTGGCCGAAGGCTTGTGAGTTTTAAAGCGTGGAAATGGCTGAAACGACTGACTCCGTTGTCTACGTCTACTTGCATATTATTTTTCAGCAAAAGTGGACTGACATTCGTACAAAAGGAGATACAGACGAGGCCACTGCCGGGCTAATAGCAATGGTATGCTTAAAGAAATTCAAGAATGTTCCAACTATATTCTATTACTTTGTTGGAAGAACGCCTATTTCAAGGCTAAAATTATCATTTTACCGAGCTAACTCACAAAGATGAGTGCATCAATGTAAGGCAATGAGTTTTGTAAAAGCATATTCGGCCAAGAAGCCACAAAGGCAAACATAACACCGTGGTCATAGCCCATCGAGAAGCAATCTATTCAGTAGATATTCTGGCAAATGAAGGAATGATGAGTATCTCAAATGGCTTTGATACGTTCTGAAGAGTTAAGTTGAACATCGAAGTTGCGCAGGACAAAGGGACTCCGACGTGTTGGTAACTTATTGGTCGAGAAAAAATGTTTGAGCTTTCGAGTTAATGAAACTATTGCGGCCCAAGCGTAGTACACACAGACATTAAAAGAGCGGATTAGAATTGGAAATATTTTAACTAAGCCCAGCCAGCGTTTCCTTGGCAGTACGACCACTAAACTGATCAATTAGCGAGACTATAGCGATATAAGTAACCCCGATTAAGAAAATAATCCCTTGTTGTGAGAAACAGCGAATAATCGGGGACAGCGTGGTACCAGTTATTAAGCAACGTCACACCTTTGAGCGACCAAGATTTTCAATTTATAGACGAAACGAGGCAACCGCAAGAAAAAAGAGAATACATAAACAGAGTAGGAATTCGACTAGTCAGATGACACGATTTCGAAATGCGTCGACGCATACCGCTTTACAAGGGGTAGCCCAAAGGGTCTCAAACTGGCTTTTTTACTTCATTATAAAAGTCTAAAGACCCTTCAAGACATTGTAGGTTTTATATCAAGTTGTAATAACAAAATACAAAGTACGCATTGAATCAATTAAACCCACGAGATGTAGAAAGTCCTGTTTTGATGCTCTTTTCAAACATTATCACAGTGGGAATGAGAATTATGCAACTTAATTAAAGACAAATGTGAAAGAACCTTCAGTGATGATGCCCAAAGCATTAGCTCAATTCACAAGCGTAAGAGATTTTAAAATGCTTGGCAGACCTAAGAAAATGAAGTACATAAGAAAGCGTAACTAAGACCAGTGTGAACTAATAATTTTTTTTCTCTCAGCGAATCTGGCACCAAACTCATCATGAACTAATGGTGGTAAGATATCACTTAATGGGGAACTACTGATCCCGGGACAATCAATATCCAGTGCTCAGTTTGTCTCTAAAGGAGACATAAAGAATCGAGGCTCTTAGAAAAATGGACACCGCTGAATAAGGATGAAAAGATCGACGAGGTATATGTTCGAAAATGAAACTTTGGTGGAACATCTACACAACAGCTGTGGAGGCTGTGCACCACCAATCGAACGTATAAACTGTATTTTAATAAACTAAACCTGTTGTACTGAATGATGCCAGTGAGCCCAGAAAATTTAAAAGATGAACAAAGCTTAATAACCCTTCTGCATTACATAATACAAGGGATTTAAGTTAATAAGAACGTATGCGCATCAAAAGGGCTCATAATACGATAAGCGTATAACCGCATTAGATTATTGAAAGGGATATGGCCATGAGAATTATTGATAATCGCAGTGTGACTCGGTAGTGGTACAATTTCTACAAAGTAATGATGTAAGAGTAGACAAACTCGAGAAGTAAAAAGAAGGTATATCCTTATAAGCTGGATAATGGCAACGTGCGCTTCTTATCATCTAACTGCTTTGAGAGCTGAGAGCATAAGCAGGTCACAGTTTCCAACTTACTAATTAAAATAAATACACACTAAGGCAGTAAAGTCGTTCAAGAGGAAAATCCACTGCTGTCAACACCTTTCAACACTGACAATCGCTTTTCTAATGAAAAGGTGTTGCTTTCGATGTTTTCGACTAAGAACTGAAAGATTATTTGAGAAAAGATATTACCGAAGATGAGGGATTAGAAAAGCGACACCTCAAAGGGGACGGTCGTAGGCATTATTTAAATTAATGAAGCGTAGTATGCTTTATGTTTAAATGACTAACCGATCCCATCCCTGTGAAAATCACAAAAAATCGTTTAACTAACTATTCAACATACAAACTTGTTTAACTGGGCTTGAGAAAATTGAACCGATTGTTGCAGTTGTATCAGCACCACTATTCTCATCAGTATCCAGCTTAGGAGAAACACTACCGGAACGGGTCGACCCGGTGCCCGAAGTTCGATGGTACAGTATAGCATAGGTGATTTCAAGCTGCTGCACCATGAATTCGTCCTCGATTGGAGTGGGATTAGGACCAGTAGGATCTTTGAACCAGATTCCGCGAAGCATATCGGTTGAACCAGTGGGAGCTTGTAAACCAAAGTGATAAAGAGTGTTGAAATTTTCATTTTCTTTACTTACATTCCCAATATATGGGGTAACACCGTTTCGTGGCAACATCAACTTCGTACAAACCACCTCTAACAACAAGTGGTCTAATATCATCTTCAGTTTCAATCAGATGCATAGGTTGGCGTTTAAGTAAGCGAAGATAATTTGACTCAATTTTAATGGAATCATAGCCACTGAAAGGAATCCACCTCTTTGAAGTTTCATCTTTGTAAAACCAGCGGACTTTAGAAGGGTTAAGAGGGATTTTATCAACCGATTCCGAGCTAAAAGCATCAGATTCCATTAATTCAACGGGAACCGTGGAAGACATTACCCGATCCACCACTGTAAGTCAGGCGCCAAATTCAACTCATAACCTTCACAACGAACACAACCAATATCGACCAATCACAGCTTAGTATTCATACGGCAAATTGCTTTATTGACCTTCAAAATAGTTTTAACGAAAATAAACAATGTAATTTGGGACTCCCATATAAGCGCTTGAGAGCGTGCAAAAATAGGATTTTTCCAATTAGAATAAAGTATACGAGGGTGATTCTATGCTGGATTGTATGATTAACTTGAAATTTCACAGAATTGCGATATAATAATCTCCCCTTGTGTAGATTGCAACCTATGATGGTTCATTCGATTTCTGCTATTTACAAAGGCCTTACGGTAATGTCTTGATTCCTAACTGACTTAGTTGTTTGATGAGGTCGGATTATTGAGCCTGATTTAATTCATCTCATCCAATGCTTTGGATGATTAAGATAATGAAGCAAGTAAATGATACGAGTGTGACCGGGTTTTTCTGCTATCTAATATAATCTAATCACCTTGTATGAATTATTCAAATGAAATCTTAGTCTTCTATTGCACATAGCTTTAACTTTAGTTATAGTGGATTAAAAGTAACCTCTTGCTTTGATCGGAAATCTCTTTTTTGATCTTAAAACAGACTTCACTTAGATCATGGATTTTTCCATTGTTTGTAACCTTCATTTTGGCCTAACTTCACTCAATTATTAAAAATAGTCTGTCTTATTAATATACGACGTTTCTGCACTGCCTTCTTTGCCTTCCTAAACTGACCGAACATCAAATTGACCATTGCTGAGTTATGTTACTGAATATTTTGTCGGTAGTTTTGAATTGTGGTGTTAATCAGACTGTGACGATGTCGTTCGACTGCTGAATTAGACTGACTCTTGCAACAGAGCGATGAAGCGAAACCATTTTTCCCTGACAAATCAACAAGCAATAAAGACAGGATTCAAATCAGATATCTCAGTACGATATATCCTCGCCGTCTTCACCTATCGAATTGCAGCTGAAGGGTGCTTTAACTGAGGTAATCAACTTGAGTTGCTTCCACATTGTATGTGCACTTAGTCCCGTCGCTACCTTTACATTTTCTTCATCTGATGATAAGGACTAGAAGCCCACCAACCCTCACACACTGATTGGATGCTGACTGAACAGGTCCACAAAGGGTTGGTGAAATGAGGGGTCCCACTGGAAGGCACAAGAGTGCGTCCCAATTCCTCAAGACATGAAGTGGAGGACAATTTTCTTTAACAGACCCGTCATAATCCCTTCTGCGTTAGAGCCGATGATACCTCGATAAATCTAAAGGAGGATGTTCCAATTTAAACCCAATCCAAGTATCACAAATCAAATGGTTGGTTTTTCTTCCGATATCAACACAGTATCGATTAGCCAGCGTTATTCGTGCCAGGCAGCGAAAAATGATAATAATAGTAGTATCACCAATAAAATGCGCATATTCAAATTCACATGCTGATCATAAATTGATATATTACAATATTAATAGAGAGAGACGGATGTGAACTGAGATGAAAGACGCATTTTAAGGATGAAGAGAAGGGAGAAAACTGCTAAGACTAAGACGACCATCGGGCAACAAGACGGTCACCACTGGCGACGCCGTAATAGCCAAGTTCTCGCGTATCTAGGTGAAGGGGCACCTCGACTTTGCCGAAACCGGGTCGAGTAGTCCAAGTAGAGAGGCTGATACTCGCCGTGGGTGGAATATTGAAGAGTCGACGGGTTAGGCTTCGCAAATTTTTCACTGTCATCCGCGATGGCAGACGTCGAACTACTTCGCGAGCACTCTCAGTTGACGGTTCACAGCAGATGGTAAGTTCTATTAATCCTTCTTTTAGAGCTCGAATAACTGGCTGTAAAAAAATACACGTGAACAGAAGCTGATACATTCATTTTGAACAAATATTGATCAATTTTATCAACCTTCGTTTCCTCATGTTCTGGAGCTCCATGTTTATTACAGAGGGGTTTATATTCGGGATTCATTTTCTCAAATGTAAGTTTCGCCTCCTCACCCGATTTCTCAGCTTCTATCCATGCCTTACTGTAGCGTTTTAGAAAATCTAGCTCCGCCCCTCTCCTCTCGTCGCGTTCAATCTCTTGTCTGTTTAAATATTTCAATCTGGGAAGACGAGCAATCACTTCTTGCCGAGCCGTTTCTCTGTTACAAACTAGTTTTAAGGGAGGAAGAACACAAACTTACAGTGTAACTGACTCAAGGATAGGATTCCGTGAAATGATTAAATTGGTAAGGGAAGGTAACTGATTAAGAGTATTTATAGATTCCCAATGGTTGATTAGGTTATCACGCAGAGTAAACATCTCCAAAGAGGGGAAGACAGGTGTATCTGAGGGAAATCGCAACTCAGAAAACCGATTTTTATTCAAAATGAGATTTTTCAAGTTCTTGGAACCACCCAAAGCAGCTACTACTTTGGAAAAATTAGTCATACCGGTAGCAGTGAAATCAATTTCAATAAGCATTTGTAGTAGCGAGGTAAGTTTACCTCCAAGGTCCGTTGAAGGGTCGGGTAGGTCACCAAGCTACTCAGGAAAACGATCAGAAGTAATGGTAGAAATTATCACGAACCTCATTATAGGCCATACAAATCTCTTGCAATGATGGCATCCAGCCTAAGATGCGTGTAATTTCCCTCCAGCCAAACTGGAAACCACCCCTCTCTGAAGGCATCTGAACAGTTACAAGGCGAGTAATCGATTTAAAAGCCGAGGAGCACAGAGATTCCGCCGTTTCAATAACACTATCTATGTCCAAAATAAGACGACGTCTCGATTCAGGAAGATCAAGTAACTCATCTTCTGCAGTTCTTGGAAGTCTCAAATAATTTGATCCAACATTCAATTTAGTCAACAATGGAAGTTGGCTGCAAATCTAAAATTTAGCAAGCATAAAGAAGGAAAAGCAACGAACATTAGCAACTTCTATCCACTTAGAAATGAGGCAGCCGGATAGATCAAGTTCGCGTAGGGAGGACAAATAGTGAGACATATGACCAGCAGTTCCGGGCCAAAGAGAGCGGACATCTTCATCCAACGGTTCATTTTCTTTAAGTCCGCGATAGACGGGCATTCCTTGAACACATGCAACTCGTAATCGAGAAAGCTTTTCGATCGCACCGCCGGCACCACACGTTTCGTGACTATTTGTATCGCCACAAGAGCTAGTAAATATTTCCACTGTAAATGGGCAATTCGTTGTGGAGTTCTGATTTCCGAGATACTGAGACTCTACCAAATCTACATCCATGGTCGCCTTAAAATGCCCTGAGGAAGGACAATTCTCAAACTTCACTCCAGTTGATGGATCGCCACCGGACTGAAATATTGATGGATTTCGGGTAACAATTTGACATTCGGCGCAGAGGGCATACCGAGTAACCAAGCTTTCTTCTAAACTAGTTCCGAAAGAAGCTTTTTCGGGTCTACAAATAATCCGCTAAGGATAAATATAACGAGGATAAGATAGAAAAAATAACCTAAGGCATACCTACTTTAGGAATGAACCCGAAGTGGGGTGATGTGTATCAAAATACTTTGTTCCCATGAAAGTACCATCATGACGACCGTTTTCGTCGTTGTCCCAATCTATTCCCAACCAAGTGACCTTGGAGTTAACTATTGGACCAACGTATTTAATCGTGCCAAACTGTTCTTCTTTAACTATTCGATATCCGATAATGCTCTGAGAAATTTCATTAATCCTCCCGGTACTCGTACCCTTGTAAACGTTTGCGAACCTCGGAGCACCGCTAGAGACGCCAACCATCGGGACAACGAATAAGATGAGAGGACAAATAATATTTTTGCTTTCATTGGTCGCTAGGCCAAAAACGAAAATTGTAAGAAAAATTTGAATAGTTCAATTCATGAAATTATATGCTTATAAATTCGAATTGAGGAAAAAATTGTTTTTTAAAAAATCAAAGCTTTGAAAGTAGAGGATTTTTGATGAAAGGTCTATTAACGCAAAACTTTTGTGTTTTACGGAACGGTGCGAGCTGCCTAGGATTGATTAAGTTTTTTTAATTAATATCATTTATTCAGGCATTTCATTAAAGCACCATTTAATTGAATGATGCATAGCCCTGAATTGACGCATTACGTCTTTTGTAGATTGCCTGCTGATTCTATTGACATCGGCGTGAAGTATGACGGGTTGGATACGATATTATGCGATTTGACGCTTAATGAAATCTGAATCCTTGACCCATGTACATGACATTTTTGTCGGGTTTCTGATGAATGCATTTCAACACTCATTTCTTTCGCTGCGCCACCGATGTAGTAAAACTCAGCTCGGATTAAGGCCACACCATAAATAACGACTTTGGTTGGTTAACTTCAAATTAAGCAAATTAATCTTGACTTTGCATTCTTCTGACTTGTCCAATCAAATCTAAGTTCTTCTTTAGCTTAAATTTTTTGATAGATTGTTATGATGTTAGACCGCCCTAGATGTAGCTTCTGAATTTATCGTCCCCGATAGAACAATTTTATGTAATCAATTGGTTTTTTATACTGTCCGGGCTGGTAAAATTTTGATTCGTAAGGATTAGCTTCTAATGTTTATCATATTTCAATTCCAACGTTATTGCCTCCTCCTGAACCCACTGAGATCTGTTTGTCTACTATTTTGGACGACTTAGCCAACAAAAAGAAGTTGCCAGGATGATATTTGTAAATCCTATTATCTGTGCTTCGTTGAAAGAGTCTAATACACGGCTGAATAACAAATGCTCTAATTCTGCATTGTCGGCTGAAATGCACTTAAACACCTTAACAATCAGATGCTCAACAATTACTTCATGCAATGGCGTTGCTCGCTTTGCTGTGTCTGATTGCTTCAGCCTTTGGTCGATTTCACCCTACATCTCTTTTGATTTCAAGTTTTCAGTTTTGGTATAAATCAGAAATGAATCTGTGGTGTCTTGTCATGTGTCAACCGAGTGTCGTTACTGGCTCTTCTCAAGGTCAGATTTTTCTAAACAAACATCGGATCACAATGGTAAACAAAGGTACTCGCAGTCATTTGCCTCTCTGCGAACACAGTATTCATACAAAATGAGCAGTCAGACAATTTCATTCTTCCTGACAATAGTTCTTCTTCGCTCAGTCGAAGGACAGGAAATTGTAGTCCCGTGGATTGACTTGTACCTCCCGTCAGATAAGCCATCTGTCGTGATAAACACTTGGGCTTTACTAAAACCTGCTAGAAGTGCATTTGAGGTACTTCGGAGAGGCGGTAGTCCTTTGGAGGCCGTAGTAGCTGGATGTACGGTGGCTGAAGCTGATCCTAACGTGACCAGCGTTGGTTGTGGCGGATCTCCCGATGAAACGGGAACTACGACATTGGATTCCATGGTTATGGATGGTGATAGTATGAACGTAAGATTAATTATTAAACAGCTTTAATCTTGTCACTTTTTGTTCATTTACTCAATACTTTTCAACACATTACATCCATTGACAGAGCCAGTCATTGTTTATTTTTTCCTACCCGTTTAATATTTGCCAACTAACTGGTTTACTAGAGCATTTTCTAGCTTTCGTAAGTCTAGTGACCCAAGTTCTGCTCACGGACTTACCTTGTGGAATACCAGTGTGGGGCAAAATACGAAAGTGCGTGCCAGATCTTTTGCAAACACCCAAATGACTAATAAATTTTTAAACAAATGGAGGCATCGTAGGAAAACGAATATGCGTTTGTTTACTTGGTTTTGAATCCCAGTATCTAAATTGCTAAAATGGCAAAAATCGAGATTTGGTAAGCTAATTTCCAGCGCCTTGGTATTTGTGATTGTGCCTTCAAGCCGATTTCTATAAAAAATTGCTTAAATCTTCTGTGGCTGTTTGGTGTTATTTCTCAGCAGGGGTTTTATTTAACTGCATTTTCATCCAAGTTTTCAACAGACTATTCACTTGAGCTCGATATCTAGGTTTGACATTTTTTGAAGCCGTATAATCATCTGCGCCGATTTCTTTTTCTGTTCGTAGGTAGGAGCTGTAGCGGGAATGCCTTACATAAAGGAAGCAGCACAAGTGGCTATGGGGGTCCTCAACTCAACTCGTCACACCCTACTGGTCGGTGAGGCTGCTACGAGGTTCGCAGAAACCCTTGGCTATCGTCGAACAAATCTCTCCTCAAATGAGTCTCTGAAGATTTGGGATCAGTGGAAGAAAGGGAATTGTCAGCCAAATTTTCGAATCCGTCACGCATGGTCGCCTGACCCTAAACAGAACTGTCCACCTTATCAGTATAAAAATGGCAGTCGAAACGGTGAGAGTCCCGGTTTTTCGTTTAAATACATGAGCGTTTATCCGAATATGTGATTTTTCGACTAAGAAAGGCTGTCTCTCCTAAAAACAAATATGCACTCAGTATGGGGCCTCCATCCTTTTCTAGGTAATGATATTTGTTGCTTGGTATCAGCAATGATAATTCAAAGAATCTGGCTCTTATATATTTTAGTTCCTCCACCCTTGAAATTAGTAAGAAGGCGAATTGAATTCTGAGGTTTGAGTTATTAGAAGTAACGCGGTGACCGACTTCAAACGGGCCAACCCAGATTAGCGTGCGACAGGGTTAGAAAATGGCAAATCAACCTTACAAAACTAGTTATTATGTGTAATAAAAGAACTTGATATTTAACAATATTTCTAATTAAGTACGATTTTATAGAAATAATGTAATAGCTCATTGCTTATGAATATCAGAGTTTAAGCGACGATAGCTTCCGACCACTTTCTCGAAGGCTTTCAGTAGATCCGTTCATGGTCTGCCAGTCAGTCAGTTCCGTCTGTGTTTATTAAACACGACTATTCGCAACATAAGGTAATGTTGAGCCTTCAGAAGCATTCAATTAAACATATTACTGAGTGATGACAACACGTACTGTTTGCAGTTAGGGGAGAATTTTGTCACATTTTCCACCTCTTTGGCCTTTACTGCGTCAAGAAGGATTCAGGAAGAACAAATGCACGTTACGCATTGAAAAATTTTTGTATCCGTTCCCAGTCAAATCGAATTTCCTTTTAAACTAATTGGGGTTACTAGGAGTAGATTGCCTTCAAAGTCAGCATCTTTTCAGTTTGATTTTGAAACACTGCAAATTTCACACGTTTTGTTACGCATATGGTTTCTGTGGAGAGTATCGACAGTGCTGATAAAGATAATCAAAATGATGAGAAGTAATGTCTTTTGAAGTCTGTTTAATTGAAGAATTTGACCATTTTCTTTGGGGACCTGTATTTAAATAGCGTCGGTGATTGCGCTCTGCCGCTTTTCGAACTCACTTCATCTGATTAGTCAGATGCATTTCCAAGCGCTGCACCACGTGCCAGCGCGGGTAAATACATAAGGTGGTAATACCGTTTCATAAATAATTTGTATAATATTTGAAGCCGCTCACTGACCCTAACTGACAGCAGCTTTAAGAAGGCTTAACATCTTATAAAGTTGCTAGCTTCGCTAAAAATAAGATATTTTTGAGAGCGATTCAAAGAAATTTATCTAGAAATCATTGCAATTCAAGTCCTTCGTGATTCGAGACCGGAGCTGGCAATAGACGAGAAAAACCATGACACGATCGGAATGATTGCTCTAGACCGTAGAGGACGAATTGCAGTTGGACTCTCAACTAACGGAGCTCGTTTCCGGATTCCTGGTCGTGTTGGCGACAGCCCCATTCCAGGAGCTGGGGGATACGCAGACAGTAAAGTAATCCCATTATTAAAACCTAAAACTGCACTATAGTGCACTTCTAATCGCATTTCGTCACTGGTTGGCTAATTAGGTCGGTGCAGCCGCAGGAACTGGTGATGGCGACGTAATGATGAGATTTCTGCTTTCTTTCAAGGCTGTTGAACTTATGAGAACTGGAAAACATCCCTCAGATGCATGTGCTATCAGTCTCAAGTCTGTTCGTCAGGTATGCCGATTTCTCTAATGTCTCTGAAACCAACATTTTGTCTCTCTCGTAAAAGCCCATAAATGGCAACATATTTCATCTTATATTCGTGGATAATCCGATTTCATGCAAACAATTCGCAATTCAAATAGTGAATAGAGGTGATCTGCGACCCCTAAGAATAAAGGGGAACTCCGGCAACTGAATGTGAGGTCTTGTTATGTGCCCTCCTGTAGCCACTACTGGCCAGCGTTTGATCTCTGGTGGATCAGTCATCTCATTTTTAACTTCAAATTTGTCACTTGTAACCCATATTTGCGTTGATTGTTAGTGGTATCCGGGGTTTGGCGTGCTTTATCGTTATTCGGGTAAACGTTTAAATTTCTGACCGATAAATTTCGGTTTGCATGAGTAGGGTATATTTTTGTTGGTTGGAGCACCGGATCAACCGAACTCTATTAATTTCGCTTCGTTGTTTTTTTATATTCCAGAAAGGCACTTGGTACGGTGGGTTGATTGCTTTACGGGCTGATGGTGTATACGGTGCTGCTTGCGTCGGATTCAAGGATTTTGCCTACACTGTGCAAAATTCCGGCTCCGCAAAGGATGGCAAAGTGGTCAAAGTCAAATGCATGTCATCCCATGAACTATCTAACTAAGCAATTTCGTCAATTCTTTCCACTACTGGTAATTACCTAATTTACTAAAGGCGACATTAGTATATTAAATAGCTTTAGTAAAGATGAAAAAAGAATTATGATTTTCAATCTCGAAGGAAGGGGAGAGGGGATAGCCATTCAGTATGACTCAAAATATTTCGTTTTTTGACCAACCAGACTTGTTCCAGCAGGAAGACAGTGCCCATGAATGGTTCATTCGAGTGTTTTTTGCATTTTTTTATGTTAGCCTAGTTAATTATTGGACAAACTGCCAGATTCAAAAACCTGTTTTGTCGGTTTGAAGTGCCAAGTGCGTGGCCACAGAAAAACGTTAATCAGTAGTGACCTCTACGACTGCAGCAGCAACAGCATTATTAGGCAAGCTGAGTCAAACTAGAATTGTAGAGATTGATTAGAGCCAATATATTCGTCTCAAACAGAATCGTCTACTCCGAATTAAGTCCATCAAGAGAACACTTCATATTCGCGGTGGAGCCTTCGCCCTTGGAATCGCGCCAACCAACTATTCGGCCTCAGGTCTATGCCCGCATCCGGCCTCTGAAGGTATTTTCTATTCCTTCGTCAATGCAATCTGCGTTGATCGGTGAGGATTTTCTCTCTGCTCTCATACCAATAGCCATGATACTATGCCATAGAAGGATCTTAAGGCTGATTTCTACTTAGCGGACTTAAGAGTTCACATTTTTATTTCCTCCAGTCACATGCATTAAAATTTTTGTGAATGTAATCGAAGCCTGTCCCGGTCAGTCACCTTCCTTTTACTCAAGAGTCTTCAAAAAACCACCACTTTTAGGGTCCTGGTTGTCGGCTGAACACATCAAGCTCTGGAGGCTTTCTGGTCGAGATCAGGTTATTCGATCGTCCCTGCATAAGTCAGTGCAAGCGGATAATTCCTACGGCATTTGTGGGACCACCTCAGCCTCTTCAAGGCTGGACACTAGGAGAAATTTAGAAAGATGGTTTGAATGAGCTTCTAACGATTATGAGGGATTATCATTAATACCAAAATAAAATGTATGTAAGAAAATTCTAAAGATGGTCTTTCTGTTTTGCTGCCACAACTTCACACCCTGTTGTTTAGTAGCATCGCTTATTTAATAGCCAGAATACAAATCTTGTGTTGTCCAAGAGAATCACAACTGACCTTTTATGTGGCCCCACCTGGTCATCGGTGAGGCGAATGGAGCCCGAGCGCTGGATCAGTGAATGCTATAAGACTCTTATTGAAGGACAATGTCTCTTTTTGGGACCACTTAACTTTAAATTAATCATTTTCGTCATGGTATGGCGATCAAATTGACAATAGAAGTGTGTAAGTCGATTTGAATATAATTGGAAAAAGAATCTGACCCAGTGACTCCTGGAACATTAACTCAATATTTCCTTCGCTTTGTAATGATTAAAAGAACTACCAGAAATTAAATTGTTAAAAGGGAAATTCTATGAAGCATGAGTTGGTCCTTTTAATCCACAATCGATTTCTATTGACCAAATTGTATTAAGAAGTTGGCCAATAGGCTCTTACTTTTTGACTAAAAAGTAGGCATCAGATGGTCAGATAAGCACGTGCTGATGCTAAAGAGGGCAGATGGCTCAGAATTTGAAGAATCTTTTGATCATCACACTTCCAATAAATAGTTTTTTTTTTTTCAATCAGACTCCAAGTGTCAGTGAACACAAAATGGGAAACGCCGCTGCTAAAGTTAAAATTAAAACCAGGAGAATTCTCTTCGCAAACTGCTCCATTCTCATGATTCCAGGTAGATTAATTTACAATCATCTACTCTCTTTGTTGGAAATCCTTTTCATACATTAAGAGCCTGAAAACGCATTACTTACTATCTGAACTTGACACGAGACAACATTACAACGAAAATCCATCCACTAATTAAATCAAAAATGCGGAAAATTTGACTGGCTCTGCTGATGGGTCGATGATTTCTAATCTATTTTCGGTAAAAAATGAATAGAATGGACTCGAAACTATTACTTCAGAGATGGCGAAACCCCAGTGAAGATATTGAAAATCAATAACAAATAGGTTGAGTTTATCCGATCAAGACCAACAACTCGATCAGGCACTTTCCGACTAGGCTGATTAAATTAAGCGTTACGCGTTTGAAAAAATTACTGATTTACTTGATGTAATGTCCACTGCCGCTTCATGTAATCAGTCCGTGAGACTTGTATCTCTAAAATTCTTGACGCCTTCAGAATACTTAATTTTTTTTTGACAATCCCATCTTCTCCGCCACGCAGGCGAACTTGCCTTTTTATGACGCAATAGACCTATTTAAGGCTAATGTGGTGTACGAGTATCGGTACCCTCTACCTTCGAACCAATGCGACGTTCAGTCTGTTGCCTTGATGATTCAAATCATTAAATGATTTCAATAACCACTTGATCGTGACTTAATAACTTGTGTTTACATGATTTGTTTCATTTTTTGCGGCATTTATCTAATGGAGAAACGCCCTAGACCGTCGTTCCACCAAAACGCAAATAATTTACATGCCCTCTAAATTATCGGATTTGGAGTTCTATGTTCGTGTTTCAAGAACGTAAATTTTACTCTTCACCAAAATTCTGGGCAAACTTCGTCTTTAATTCTACCAGAAATCCATTTTATAATTTAAATTTGTTTAGGCTGTCACGACCGCGCTACAAGTCTAGTTCGGTAGCTAAGTTAATTACATACATAGTTGGCTTGAGTCATATGATGTCCTTTAAGTAGATCGAATGTTGGGAGTGCAATTTATTCGACAATAAAGTTTCATCGAAAGTTTGATGACTTTTCAATTAGAACAAGTCCACCATCCTTCAAATAAGTGCTAATCATTAAAACAACAAAAAAAAAATTCGATTTAGTACTAAAAATCTAAATGAAAATAACTTCGTTCGTTTAAAGTGCCAATTCATTGGCGCTCTTTGTTGGTCTTATCAAATCGACAATTAACATGAATTTAGGACCAGTTCATCTTGCATTAATCATGTACTTTGCTTAATCCAAAAGAAACCGCATTCAACCTCATATGCTGAGGCAATCATCAAACACAAATGAAGTTCGTCCAACAGCATCAGTTATTTATCATCATTCTGGAGTGGCAAGAGCCTAAGTAGTTTGACTTACAAGCCTCGATAAAATGATAACGTCCAACCTCGGAAAGGCACATGTAAAAATGCAGGTGACGGATTGGATAAGAATTTCGATTTACACTTAAAGGTCTATGCCTAAACATTCTTTTTTAACAGAATTTTAAAAAATTTGGCCTTTTATCTCTCTCTTTATTCCGCCTTAATTATCGCCATCTTTCATTTAAATAATATTTCTTTAATCAGACCTTTTGAGAACTTCTGATTCATCGGACTTTATTTGATGATAGTCCTCGGTTTCAAGGGAAGAAAATGCTGTTATTTCATGGAAACTTATCAGAATGTTTAAGCATTGGTATGCTTATCCTACACACTACAAGAATCATGTCTTTCCACCGACCTCGCAAAAAAATAGTTTAGATGCACTAAAAGAAAAGGGCTTTTAACATAGAAATACATCGTACACAAATAATGATAAACAGTAACGGTTTGTAGGACAAAAACGATATTGATCAGAGGAAAGAATATACGTGATTTAAACAGTCATTTCCTTTACGGGAGCGCAATCATTGGGGTTGTACTTGACTTGTGACAGTCTAAAGCGCTCGTTATGTATATATTCCTCCATTCTACCTTCTGTCAACTTTTCAATAATTTCATTAACCTGAAAGCAAGCAATGAAGACGATGAATTCACAGGAGTTTTTCATTTGTTAAAAAAGCATCGGTAATTACCATCAAAAGGAGCGTTTCCAAAGGAGAGACTTTTTGCGTTTTATGTGTATTTGAGCTATTCACAACCTCCATGGTTTTCGCTAGAGTCTTGAGCCTCATGGACATCTTTCGACTTTTGCTCTTAATTATAATAGAGTGATATTCAATCAGTGATTCTAATTTACTTTTGTAATTGAAAACTTTCAAAGGGCAAAGGGAGCTCACACGAGCGTTAACGGGTTGTTTGAAATACTGTTTAGGAGTGGAAGTCGAGTCTGTACAGGACGAGGCAGGAGAGAGGGAAGGCGAAGATTCACGATTGATGCTCTTTTGGAGATCCCCATTCATTCGCTGCATTCTCTCTCCATTCTCCTCCAAGGCAGATTTCAATGCTTGTTCGACCCATTGGGTTAATACACCACACGCAGATAGGTCACCAATTTCTTCAAACTTGTCTGGAAGTTGAAAAAAGCCACCAAGGGCTAATTTAACGTAATATCCTGTAGGATTTTCGGTTTCACTTTAATGAACACTGCAAACTGGTACCCGGTTTCGTTATTATTTACTTTTTCCCCAGCAAACCCTACCCTATCAGTATCGCATCAATATAAATTAGATGTTTTTCGAGAATCAAAAAGAGCGGCTATCTCCGGGCTGATAGATGTTAGGGAATTCCCGCAAATTGTCGGATCTCCAGTAGGAGCATAGATGGTATTTTAGTCATATCACTGTAACCCATTTGAGTTTTCAGCAAAGGTTCAAATCTTTGAAAACTTTTGAGAATAGCTGACTTGAGCTTCAGATGGTGATAATGGTGATAATAACAATGATAATAATAATTAAGCATAAACCGGTTTTAAACTAAAAATTCAGTTGTTTTAAGCAGTTTTGCAAAACTTTCACTAAAATTCATCCAAAATACGCTATAGGGAAATAAATTCGAAATAACTTCGGACCTAAAGTGAATATTGCTTAAGAACTACATCTGCGACTTCATTCAGTAACTTAATACTGAGACCAAATGTTCGTTGGGTTTATATCAATTACCAGATCAAAAAAATTCTTGAGAAGTACATGGGAAAAAGAATCTTGTTTCAACCCAACACAGTAATAGAAAAACCCTTTGTGAAGTCAACTGATTCGGAATCTTGATTAAACTGAAGAAACGATCATCCATGGAAGCACCTTAACGACTTGAACAGAGTCTCAAATTCGGTTAGCATCATGCCATATCGAAAAGATGTGCCTTCCAACTTGTGTCTTGCCCGGAGAAATTTGGCCATCGCCTTGTG
Source organism: Moniezia expansa (assembly GCA_019097775.1). Classification (NCBI taxonomy): domain Eukaryota; kingdom Metazoa; phylum Platyhelminthes; class Cestoda; order Cyclophyllidea; family Anoplocephalidae; genus Moniezia; species Moniezia expansa. Next base: position 2,065,313 of record JADFDV010000052.1, read on the forward strand.
GATCAGTGTGGGTTGTGGTCACTCCAAGTAAGCCCTTGTAGTTTTTGGTAAGTCCAACTAGAGCGGCCGAAATAAGGAATTTCACAAATTCTAGTGTATCTTTTCTGTCCATAGTCACTTTAAGCGAACTTCAGCCTTTAAAGAGGTGAAAATAATAAATCTAACTTAAATAAACATTCGATACGTTTACTTCTTGACTGTCATGATATCCATATAATTTTGATATAACCCAGATACAAAGTCTTGTGTATGTTAATCGTTCTAAAATCAACCACTTGTTCTAAAAGTACAAGTTCCTCCGTACTTTTCTATCCTCCTGACATTGGCTCTCTGAAAAAGTTAGATAATGATTAAAATACCAACAACTTTTGGTTAACTTTTCAATTGTTCGCTACTTAATATAATGCAAGTAGTCTTCTAAGGCAGATTTTAAATGAGTTCTCCGTGTATTGCATTTATTAATGGAATCAATCTACTCAGACCTGCAAAATTTTATCTTAATCAAATTCTCCTTTAAAGCGTTTCGAAAAGCCAGATAGGCGTAGCTGGATCAAGTGTGAAAGATTTTGAAGTTCCTGGCATCTCATACGAGATGCTCTTCAAGTTTTCAGTCATATAAATGTTACTTTTAGCGAGAATTATCGCGCAAAAATACGTTAAAAAGGATATGAAGATAGTCATCGAAAATTCCTGATCGTGTGGTTTATGTGGTATACATAGACCTTTACTAACGGAGGATGTAAAACTCCCGCTAACTTTCAGTTGGATACTGGTGACTAAACCTACTGGTGGCCAATCCACATCAAGCTGAAAGTCTGTCAGTGCTCAGATTGGCTCCTATTAAGCCAATCATAGTTATGGCTTTCAGGTACGCGATTTAAGGGCTCTTAATAGATCAAACTATGCAAATGTTCATTTTCTTGCCTTTGCAGTATTCAAAACGAATGTTTGATACCTCTAACTAGAGCTTAACTACGACTGATAAATTTAATGAAACTACAATGACTGAGCTATGTAGTATACAAGTGGCACTGAGGGGTTTGAAATGAACGGAGTAATTTCTGACCGATATAAGTTGAAATCACGTGCGTCTAAGAGTGCTATCTGTTAATTCTGTGCGAATATTCTTTTTAAGGTTGCAAAAAATAAAAAAATAAGCCTAGATTTATCTGCGAATTGTGTATTTCAATACAAAATAAACAAAAAACAAAGATAGGATTATCTTTGACGTACTTGATCCGTCCTGAGTAGCCCGAGGGGCTTCTAAAACTTTGGAAAGCTTCCTGATAAAGCTTTGGGTCTCAGAGAATTGCTTTTCAAGGGCCATTTTGTAGGCCTTTAGAGATATGTCCATATCATCGGCCCGTTCACGCTGGTTCAATTCCTGATGAGTACGAAAAATAAGCTTCTTAAAGGTTGATTAGTTATAACTAGTGAGCCAATTTTCGGCCAATCCAAAAAGGAGCTGAAAAAGTCCGAGGCTCTATTATTTTTTATGAAATGGTCGAACCCTCTGCAGGTTCCTGAAACTCTAGCACCACGTGCCGAAGTACTTCTAAGGCTATAACAAATTAATTCATGATTCGGTAAAGATAATTCTGGTATCACCTCGTATCAACTCGATCATTAGTAAGCGTTATTATTTGTCTGAAGGGTGGGGCAGAGCTTTTGCCATTTTAGTACTTTGAGAAGGTCGTCTGTGGAAGGGACGATTTTAATTCTTCGATCTAACTGTAGAATTTCTCTTTGTGGGGGCTTTCGTCACAGTAGCTAGTGGTGCTTATCTTCGCCTGTGATGCTTTCCCATGGAGTGAAATTCCACTAGCTCCTAGTTATCCAACGACTAAGGGTGATAGACGAAATTTGACATCTTAACAACCCTCATCTTTAGTGATGCTTGATTTATAAGATTATGAGGACCTATTAATAAGCTCGGTTACTTGTTAAGAACGCAGTAACCAAGTTTGATGAATGCAGACTAATCATAGTCCAACGCCCCGCAAACCTATCCTGAACACGACAGGAAAGGAGTCGTAAACTTGCGAAGCCGATGACCTACCATTATGAGATTCCGACATTGAAAATTTCTAAATATTTAGCTTCACAAACTGAATAAAATCAGTTCAGGAGATGGGTATGCTTTTACATACGAATGAGCTCCTGACGCTTCACCAAACTGGATCACTCCTAAACGAAAAAGGAGGGTATCTTAAAAGTTCAGGGAGATACGGCAGCTGCTCTCAATGGAATAGCATACTTGCATAATTAAAGGTTGAAGGGATTTAATGTAAGTACTATATCATTTGTAAAAGATAATATTGATAAGGGTCAGCTTGTGATAATCAAAGGTAGCTTTCATAGGAGCGGACGATTTTTTAGCATCTTTCTCTGTGTAGCCAAACATTCAATTCATTTATTCTCATAGTTTACGCAAGCTCGCATTAATGAATCTGGAAACTTATTCTGAAAGCATCAAACGGAGACGAGACTGCTTAGTGTTTTCTACAGCTCTAAATAAATATCTCCGTCTGGTAGCTTTCCTTTCAAGGATCAATGGCTACTATACGTCCAGTCCGACGACTATTCCATTGATTTGAAGCAGCAAAAATTGGAGAGAGGCCCTCGAAAGTCCTCATTGATCAAGCCATTTGTCTAAGCACTTAGTCGACCCAAACCAAACTCATACCTCGCATTACCCCCACAGCATTATTGGGACGCTAAAAATTTTCATTGGAAGCTAGGGATTTTATGGCTCGTTTATCTATGGATTATCCCTCTTTAGCAGTTTACTCGAGATATGGGTCGTAAATCTGGTTTAATTCCAAGAAACTCTAGTCTTACAGAACTAAATACGACACAATTTACATAAGCGCACCTGGGTCTGGTAAATGAGGAAAAATGGAGTTGCTGAACTAACAAGCAATACTGCTTTCAACAAGATAAATAATCTCGACTTCGTAGGTTAGTATCTAAAATGACTTGAGAAATTGATGGCTTGCGATCAGAGAAGCCCTACGAGAAGTCCTTCCCTAAAGTACACGTGGATATGATTAATTTTAGAGCACTGAAATCGATAATATTCAAGATTATCATCATGAGTTTGTTTCAAAAAAAAAAAAGATAGCAACCTCAACTCGGACTAAATAAAAGGATTAAGCACAGATTTTCAATCTGGGACACAACACTTTCATGCGGTTCGTATGCATTTTTCACTGTACCTCAGTACTTATGATAGGTACTATGATAGGTGTAATTAGAAGGATAACAAAACATCAGCCAGTACACTTACACTCATTTTTAATTCCTTGATCTTCGCTTTGAGGCGATGGATTTGCAGCGCATGAAAGCAGTCACAGCCGAGTTCTTCCGGACTCTTCTGCATAGAAGTTAGCATGATTTCCACGGAATTCCCATTCTGTAATTTTTTTGAGGACTCTGAACCTTTATCTAGAAGTATTACAAAGTAAAGCAAGTTTATGCCATATTTTCGTCAAGGTTACATGGAAGTGATATGGTGTCAGTCAGATTGAAGCGATAAGGAATCAACTGGTTGTAGGAGAGGGGTGTTTTTTAATACTACCTCGAATCCATTTCAACTAGACTCTTCAGTCCTCACGCTTGGTCTTCATCACATCAACTGTCCATGGAAGTGAGATTAGCTGTATTGCTCCATATCGGCTGCTGACAGAAATGAAACAGACCACTTAACTTTACATCAAAGCATGATCACAAATGTGATGAATCAGAGAAATCTTGGAACCGATATGATTTGACTGCAAACTGTCTCGACTTTCTCGCCAACATCTGCAAATTAAATTCATCGCCTGCTGTTGCTATTTCGGCCAAGTCATCAACTTGATACTTCGATAGTGTGGTTTGTGGAAAATGCTAGTGAAGGACCAGTTGGACATGTTCCAAGCTCATCATTAGTCACTGTAATCGGTCCGGTAGAGTGTACGGTGTGCCTTAACAACCACCAAACCCTAATATCTGGTAAGTATGTTTTCTGACTCTAGTTGTGAAATCTAATTACGCGATTGAGACTCTATCAAGAAGAGAAACTAGTCACATTTTTTCCAATTCATTCACTTCTCATATTGGTTTTGATAAGGAGCAAAAAACACCTTAGAACGAGTTTTGAAGATTCCTCTGCCTTCTGTTGCCACAAAAGAAACAGCCGATTCCCCACAACTTAGAAAAAAAATCATAGCTTTACTCACTTCACTATCAGAACACTTCGTCAGTATCAACAATTCACAGGAGCGTCCTCTTGAGCACTTTGAACAGTAGCGACCAACAAGGATCCTGAAAATCGGTCCATAGTTTGATTGTTTAAGTTCAAATGTGGACATCTTCCTTGAATGAGGAATCTTAGTCAGTGACCCACACTTGGACAGAGGTAGAAAATGAAGCCCGACAGGTTCTCACCCAATAATTAAGTAGCTACGGAGTCTCCAGACAAATATCGATAAAGAAGCACGGAACGAGATAAGTCTAGAGCTAGGCATATCGAATGGGATTCTTTCCTCTGTTAACTTGCCCTGTTGAATCTTAAAAGGCATCTTGTATTCTCTTTTTCTAAATGGAACACTTTAATTGATGAGAGAAATGCAAGGAATGCGCTGCAATTCTGTCCATAATGCTCCTTCAATTCTTCTTCGAATATTTAGCAAACCGCCGTTTCCTGAACAATTTCACAGTTTGATGTACCATTGTAACACATGAACACTAATCACTCTTTCAAATTGGAACCATTTTAGAAGTCGGAAGATCCATAATACTACTTAATTCCAGCCGTGAATTGAAGAAGGGTGCCTTCCATTGCTCACCACAGAGAGTAGAAAGGTATCTTGAGATCTTTGATAGAGAACATCCCCTTGGTTTTCTCAGTATTAATAGCATTCAACCAGTATGGGCGATCATTCCAATCACTCGATGTATACCAACAGCTTTAAACTTATTGCGTCAGCTGAGTCAAAGGTACAGCGACTGCTACACCAATAACAAACCAAAGAGCTTCGCTTAAATTGCTTAAAACAGTCCGCGTCAGTTCACCACTAAGCCTTCTTTTAGTTTTGAGTTCACAAGACACCTACTGGGAAAAGATTTCCAGTTGCTGGTGGTAGAGAAAGACTATTATAAATTAATGTATCTGGTATTAAACCACCTTCTGAACCCAAACGCAAGTTAAGATGAAATTATCAGTTTGTCACAAGGATTAAATAACAAATATCAAGAAACGATGCTACGTCTTTTATTCAAAAGTCCAGCATGGCATCAGCATTCTAAACCAGATATAGCCCTCAGAATAAAATTTGTTGCATGGCTGAGGGCGAGAAATAATTCCACCACATAAATAGAATAAACCTGTAAATAATTTAAAACAAAATCACCGAGTAAGTTTCTTCATTTTTGGCGTTTATGCTCTGGTGAAGCAACTGATCGAAATCTAATGGAAAGCAATGTGTTATGAAAATATTCGTCAATGGCCAAATTAACGTCGCCAAATGACAATGGAAAAATCCCAACATGATAATTGTGGGGAACCAAAGAGACATTACGTCATCATCCAACATCGAGTGAAAATCAGCTTAATTCGTAAATGGTTACGAATTTCGACAATTTGGATCATGTGACTAGGTGTGATTCGCTGAAGAGCTAATAACCCAGTAAACCTGGTTATAACTAAACTTGAGACAAAAATCCCAGGTTGGACTTGATATCTTACCCTTTTAATTAAATGTAAATTTGCGATACTCTTATTTTATGAAGTGGCATTATTGCATAAAATCTAGAAACATGCCTTTCGAACCAGTCCGACATGTTTTGAGAGCCTTTTGAAGATCCATAACATCGACTCGCAGCTGTTCATTTTCTGATTTTAATCTGTGGTCGAAATTCACATGAAGAATAGAGCAGACCTTTTAAAGCAATCATCCCATGCCAGTGTCATGCTCTCCAATCTTCCCTTGGTGATTTCTAATTCGCTGAAGAGTCGCTGGTTTTCCTAAAACAAAAACACATTAAGATTGTCCAATTCACACACCTTTTCCAGATTCAAATAATCGGCATGTTCAGTTTTTGGATCGATTTCGCCTTTTAAATCTTCTCTCGAAAGCTGTGCGTAAACAACAATTTCAAAAAAGGAGTTCAAGTTATTGATAGGTAAACTTTCAACAGATCCACTACACCTCCGCTCGAAGTACGCGAATCGCCATGTTTTTTGATTTTAAAAGTTCCCTTAGGTCTGCGTTCTCTACTCGTACAGCTTGTAGCTCCTAAATTATGTAGAAAATAGTCTACGATTTATGAACCTACAATAATTGATGAATGTAACAAAGCATGAAGTCGATCAATGCACTTCGAACATGAATCGGGGAATTTGAATTTTTCTAAAACACGTTAGCACATGAAAAGTTATTTACTTGCAGACTGACACGATTTAGAACACCTAGGTTTTTCATACCTACACCGGCACAAATCTTCCAACTCAGATGGTTCGTCCTCTTCAATCGAATCATTCCTATCATTGGATGAACTACATATCTGACTGTCTGATTTTAAAGAGGAGCGATTTAATGTGTCGGACATTTGGTTCAAAGAAAGCGATAGGTTTGATTTCATTTTTGAACGTTGATTCAGATCTCCAATTTATCAGACTTTATTCTTAATCGCCCTACATACGTTTCACCAAGAGATCTTATTAAATGCGACAAACCTGACATGAAAAAATTTCCAGCAAGTCAATCGAGCACTAGCGTTTATAACCAGATAAACAAATTATTCTTTGATAGAAAATGGTTAAAATTGATGAATTTGTAAACAAAACATATTAATTTTGTTTGAAATTTTGCTATTCTTTACGATTGGCGCTTGCGATGCTTGAATTGGTGTTATAAATGATCATGGTAAATTTTAGACAATCATCCTTGCAGAACTAACTTATACTTGGGGTTAGGTTTTAGTTATTTGATCCCGGATTTTGTTAGCACAGTGAATCTCATTCATACTTACTGCGATTTAAAGCAGCCAAATAGTTATTAATGGGAATTTAACCTTTAAGCCTTTGTCATCATTGCAAAGTCCTACAGTAACATCGCCGGTAAATCAGTTTATGATAATATTTTGCCACGCGTTACTACGCTTTGCCGTCATTGCTTGGAAAAGGAAATTGACAACAAAGTTTGCAAGGAATTTTGGTTTGTATGTGCCACTTTTGTTCACTTTTTGTGGCAGTCTTCTTCCTATGCTTTCGCTATTTTGTATAAATGGATGTTGGTACACACGAATTCAGTTGACCACTTGACAGCAACCTTGTTCACGACTATTATGTACTTGATAGAATTTTTCTGAGAACGCTGCTTTATTTAAATCTACTCTGAGGTCAGCGCGGCGATTCGAACATTGCTAAGGTGAGTAGTGCAGAGCTTTGGGCCGTGATGGAAGATAAGACCGCCTGTACTCCACTGACTGCGTTTGAATCTACTTTGATTCAACTCCTTAAATTTTGCTCATCTCCACTACTTAACAGGTCGTTAGTACACTTACCTGCTTGTAAGAACGTGACAGCACGTGTTCAAATGGATAGGGGAATTATAAGCTCTAATCGAGAGAGTACTTTAATAATAATGCAAAGGATACATATATTGGGTAGAGTGGGGCTCAAACAAGATGCTATTAGTTAACTTCTAACTATGATATTCATGCCAGTCATTATTTCTACTGATAAGTCTTAAAAGTGAGGGAACTTGTTGTCTACAGAAGACTCTAGCAGACATCATCCTCATGCAGGGGAAATGGAAACTAAAATTAACCATTCTAATGATGCATTAGCTCTATAAGATTGACGCGCTTCTTCTTTTTTTGAATAATACCCTAATGTTTTCCTACCAAAGTCCTTAGGCTATGGCTTCGAGGGTGTTTATTTTAAGTTCGCAAATCATTATTTATTGACTGCTAGATTTTTTTCATTGTCTGATTGATCTTGGTACAATCGACTGTGTTATAATGAACCCATTGAGAACGCTAAGAGTAGCAGACGCTGATGATTTCCCCAGAGAAAACCAACTTGACACATGCTCTCGCTCTTCACAAACTGGAATCGTAACTACCGTGGTTTGGTCAGAGGTGCAAATTTTGGTAATTTTCAAGCTATATCAGTGGCGCATCAGAAGGCAACGCCCAATAAACATAGTGGATAAAGCAAAAGATACTCCATAATTGGTACCGGCTAGGTGAAAATAGGCCCGCATTTCGAATAGCGGGCAGTTTGACTCTCACCCCCTCAGGTAATGTCACTCTCCAATTGGGACTAACGGCTAACAAAGCGTCTGAACATATTCACAAATGGCAACGTATCGTTTGCTAACCAGCTGTTGAGGTGCTTCAATAGGTCTAATCAGCCTGACCCTTAGATTCTTGTTTAGATTCGAAGACCAGATAAAATTTTAAGGGTCTTCAATGTGTCAAGGAGCTCTGTACATGTGGAGGAGTCAAAGTGGATATAGGTGCTCAGCAAAACAGGCATCGGCCAATCGATACCCGATGCATTGTGGCCATTTAAAACCTGATCGAATAATCCCAGCCGAAACTACTATTTTCAATGAGTAGTGGTACTAATCAGATGGGAGATTTATGAAGCTAAGGGATGATTTTGTCATTTCTGTTGCCTGAAAATGAAAATGCTTATTCTGATCCGCGCAGCTTTTTACGATTCTATGTTTTCTGATATTTCCCGAGCCAACAAGGTGTTTGAAATAAGGCGATCAGTGAAAATGGAGCGATAGTGAATGAAGCTGTGCGGTTGGCTGATTCTTTTTAGTCGATTGTTTAAATAAAAGCTTTTTCTTAGATACGAACGGCTGGTTCTTGTGAATAAGCACCTGCAACTCACTCTGAGGTTGACAAACTTTTTGAATCACCGGTTAATTTGTATTTGTTTAATATCATCTCAGTAATTTGAAACGGTTGCCTCTTTAGTTCGTTGCTCTCTTTCTGTTTATTTAACAATTGTTTTTTCTCATAAAAACGCACTTATTCAAAGTACTTGATGACGATGACTTTATGTCCATGGAGGTCAGTTCTCATCGCAGCTACGTGACCCGAGACCGCTCTCAAATTATACGCCGCTTTTATTGTTATTTCAAACTGGGTTCAGCTACTTCAAATTTGAGCGGTTACTAGGACACCGCAGGCAGATTTGAACTATTAGATGTATTGCCTCTCCCCCATTCTTTATTTGCTTAATAGGACGCTGTTGTTTCCAATAAAATACAATGTGGTTTCGAAGAAGAGGGCATTTGCGATTCTTTAAATTTAACTAAACCATATGGTAGCCTTCTCACTATTACTGGAATTTGCCCTACCAAGCGTCTAGTGCAGAGTTTCAAAATGCACAGAAGCTAAATGGATTTATGACCTGATGCAGGGAAACCTCATCTGCATTAGACATTTAGATCCTTAGGCAGTTATCATTATAAACTTAGAACAATTAAGAACCTTCGGGTACACGGTAACCTCAAGAGCAACCCTGAGGGCTAAAGAAAAGGGCGGCCGGATAGGACTAATCATTCATCGGAAGTACAAATATATCATTATGCCAGCAGAAGTACACCTTGAGTCCGCCGAGAGCCTCTCACTCAAGGTACGACGTAGTACCTGGATACCTGGTCTTGAACTTGGATTATGGAACGTGCTCGCATGTAGCAATGGATAGACACTCCGCCATATAGTTGAAGAGACTTCTGGTATGGTTGTGGAGATTGTTGCCCTAACGGAAACCCGAATGAATTTCTGCTCCTTATTAATAGATAACTATGCTTTCTTTAACTCTGGACGCAGTGAAAGCTCTAGACCGAATGGTGGGGTCGCCTTTCTGGTCAAAAAGGGCATAGAAGGTTAATGTAACCCTGTCTCAACTAGACTTGCTACACTGACCCTCCAAATTATAGGAGTGAGAGTTGGACTGATGGGATGTTATGCTCCGACTGAGTCCACGGAGGATACAATGGCTAAAGAATCCTTCCTCAAACTAGTGGTCAAAACCTACAGATTAATCCTCTCTAAATGTACACAAATAAATATCCTTGCCAATTTCAACTGCAGATTGGACTCTGATGCCCGTAAAATTGGCGCCAGACTGGTCGGTCCATTTACCCATCGACAAGACAGCACAGAAATGGACTAAGGCTATTAGACCTATGCTGACATGGCACCATCCAAAAGGGAAAAGTTGCTATCCTTGACTTTGTTCTGATGAAAAGATTAAACTTATTCCTAATAAGTGACCTACGAGCTTCTAGAAGGGTAGATGCAAATTCTGATCACTGCCTCCAGACAACTGTCCCAAAGCTCAAATCACACAATAGAAGGCGAATAGGCAAGAGAAAGAATATAACTTTAATGGAAAGTATAAGCAGTGGCAACTTCCGAAAGGCATCGAAAAAATAAGAAAATCGAAGGAAACCCACCAGGAACACCTCAATAGGGAACGACTTCGGGACTCTATAGTAAATACACAAGAGGATACCCTGAACGCTATAGAAAAGGCCGTTGCGAAAACCGCGAGGCAAAAAGCTGAGTTAAAGAAAAACGGATGGTAAGGGAGACAGAGAACTCCTGCTACAAAAGCAGTTGAGAACAGATTGGCTCTCAAATCCACCTCAAGAAACGCTCATAAGGTACAAAGAGCAAAGAAACAGGGTAAATAACCTGATTCGGAAATGGAGACAATTTTATCAAAAAGAAAAACAACCTGTTTTCCGGTATATCTCGCAGAGAGAGGACCTCGAAAATCCTACATGATCTCAACGGATATAATGAAGGAAATCTCCTCATGGAACGCCAAATGTGTAAGGATACTAGTAAGGTCAGAACCAAGGAAGAAATTAAAAGTTATGATGTCCTACCAAGCTACTCCCCCATTTCAATGGATAAGATTGAGGTAGTTAAAATCAGATTAAAACTACACAAAAGCCCAGGCGAGTTGGAATTAGATCTCAGTTACTGAGATGGGACAATCAGTGTCTAAATGCCTACCTTCAAAAAGTTCTCAATGAATTCTACAATGGGATCACTCCTACACCTCGAGCCTGGATTGATGCTGAAGTTGTAAGTGTCAACAATCATTAAGGTTGGCAGACAGATCCTGCAAACTATAGATCAATCTTTCTTCTAGATACATTAGGCAAGTTATATGCATCTGCTCTATGCCAACGTTTGAAGCTCTACCTTGCCGAAGGAAGATCCACTGAACAACCAATACTTAGAGTAAGAACCGCGATACGGAAAGCCGTGGACGATGAGCAGAAAATAGTGCCAGTGTTTGTTGACCTGAAAAAGGCCTTTGACTCGCTGCCTATAGCTGCAATAATCAACCGATTGAAAAATCTGGGTTGCTCTTGGCAAATGATCCATTCAGCAAAGTCCTTGATGGACTCACCGATGGGGAAATTAGATGAAGCCTTCTCCCCTTTAAATGATTGATGATTGATCACTTGGGCAAAAGATGGCTGCTAAGTCATTTTGTAAATGCAAATGATCTATGTCTCATTGAGCCAAGTAAGTTCGCAGATGTCAGATTACTAAAGCGTCCGGCGATAACGGTGCATAAACACGGAATGCAAATTGCAGCGGACAAGACCCTCTGGCTTCAAAATGGTGCCGGTGAGGATCAAACGCAATGTCACTCCGACGTACCTCATACTTCGAACACCTAGGCTCCATAATTTAAGACACCGGAGCAACAAAAGCAAACCTAGTCAGGGCAAAAAGGCACCTAGCACGACTTCGACCATTCCAGCGCTCAAGAAGTCTCAATAATACCCTGAAAGTAACTCTGATGGGTATTTTGTCGATCCCGCAGTCACTTATGGGTTATCTACTATTGCCTTTAGAGTAAATGATAACAATCGACTGCAAACTAATCAAAATATGGCTCAACGCATGATTCTTGGGTTTTAACCGCGAAGGACTTTAAACTGTAGAAGATGAACCTATTAAAGGGTTTGAAAATGGACAAACGTAGCCTGATACTCTCCATACTTGAGAGTAAATTTGGAAACGGGGAAATTAAAAAAAGCCTCACCTACAATGGATTGGATGACTCAATCAATCAAAAACGCAAAAGAAATATGGCAAGAGAACTCCGAAACACGATTGCTTGATCCAAGAGAAAGCCTTAAATTTCGGACGGATAATCATACGCCCAGATAGATAGGCGGAAGGCAATGCGGTATTGTCTGTACCAACACAAGCTGACATAGCTGCTTCCCCACAACCAAGGAGATGCGAAGGCACCTAAGACAGGATCATGGAGAAGAAAGGCACAAAACTGAAGAGATACTGGACCGTAGACTAAAGTGCCCTCTTAAAGACTGCCTTAAAAGATACAAGACTCAGGGGTGGCTAAAGAGACGTATTAGGGAGTGTCACTCTCCTCGGTTGCGATCGCAGAAATTGAGGAGTTAACAGAGAAGAGGAAAGGACCAAACGAAGCAGTAGTGAGATTAGAAGATCTGAACACGATGGAGGAAAAAGATAGAGTGGGAGGCACGAAAAGTGACAACGAAGAAAAGAATATCCAGCAGGATGAACTACACAACTGTCCATATCCCGGATGTAAACAACGCTTACCCACACAAAAGAATGTCTGGAAAAGGAAAAACAGACGAAGACGGAGAAGTACAACTGAAGAATGAACTGTTACTGCACGATGAAACCATGTCGAGGAAGGATCAGGGAGCCAACGACGTCAATTTAACTGTTCTATTGCTATGTGTATGTGCTTAACTGTTTCACAAGGTCCTTGGAACCTGCCCAATGGGTGGAGACGAAAAATAAGAAATAAATGAAACATAAAAAAAAGACCAATGAAAACCTTTTATATTATGGAGGCACATTTGAACATTCTGTTTATCAACTAGCCAATCCAGTTATTAAAGTAAGTGGAAAATAAAGTATGAACAGATACTATTGAAGCTATTTGAAGTAAAAAAAAAGTTATTCAAGGAGGGATCCTCAATCAGGCACTGCTTCTTCCATGACTCATTCTTCTCAGCACTTTAGCCGTAACCGCCTGAAGGCCGCCAGATATCTCAAGTCATTCAACTCGATTCCTTCCCTAGTGTAAAACATCGTCCAGTGTCCATCAAAGGTCAGTATTCAATCGTAATAAAGGGTCATAGGAATTCTCTGATAAGAAGGTAAATGCGTACCTTCAGCATACGAAAAATGCAACTAGTGATTGCGGGAGATTTAAAGGAGGTGGTTTGAGGATTTCTTTCAGTATTCTTCCTCGACCCACCCCAAATGGTTCATTTCTCCGTTAGCCCCCATTATTGCTTCAGCCGAGAGACCAAGTCTTAGTCCAACTTACTAGGCCTCATGGATCACGTCAACATCCCAACACAGACCAGCGAAAGGGAGGCTCTAAAATAAAAAAACATCGGGTCCTAGAACTGACCGGCGATTTTTTCGCATAAATAACGTCAAAGAGAGCATGGCAAACGACAGCTGCATACAATCGGCCAGTTACGTGAGAGGAAATACATCGAACTAGATCCACTGTTCCTCGTAATTCACAACCTTTGTCAATAAAGGAAAGATATGGAACCTCCAAATGCCAATCTGGGTGAGATCCTATATGAGAGGAATCCATTAGTTAGCCAGTATGCTAAATTGTAGTCCTCGCCAGTGGTCAAATGACTTAAGCAGATTGTTGGCTATGTATGGCATTTAATTCCGCTTCCTGTGCTTAAGTAACTAACGCAGAACCAGTGCTCCCCACCTATCACTTCGCTCTCACCCAAGTATGACTCGTTCCCATCTAGCCCCCCGCCTCCCCCACCTCTTTGATTGTTTTATCTTCAGGGCATTTCAGCCGTCTTAATTCGACATGGTGTGAAGAGGTATCCTTTTTCGAGACAGTCTGACCTTTGATAAATAAACTCATTAATTCAACTCGGCCTTAAATAGGATAAAGGGATTCCTTTGTTTTACATCCTCTGTCATTTCTGGGGTGTATTTCAAGTCTAATATATTGGAGTCTGGATCACTTTTTTCTGCTTCTAGTCGAATGAGTGAATAGTACTATTATGAAATTTTTCGTGATTAGATGGGCGATTTGAAGCTTTTGAAGCCTTATTGAACTAGGCGTTGATAGTCATTTCCTTGGCCGTCTGTGTCGCCATCGATGACGAAAAATAACAGAGAATTTGGGCTTCAGCGTTTCCCATGTGACTAGTGATTCAAAACATAAAATGCTTAATAGTCTCTCGAAATTTCTTTTCCAGAGATGCACTACTTCGTCCATGAATACTTCTAGGCAAATCTCAATCTGCGTGACTCATTGCCAAGCGCAAATATAGCCTTCTGGTTGTTACTAATTGCATTTCGAGTAGTGCGGTTCTCAAATTTTTCCAGCTGAAACGGAGAGAACATGCTCCCTTGAGCAGTTGTGATTCATCGACCAAGCGCAATTGCTAACAGAGCAGATTAATTAATGAGAATTCAAGAAAGGGAACTAGGAATTTCGATATGACCTTTTTCGGTACATTTCTCAGGCCAACGTTTATCTCGCAGTATGTGGCACACTCGGTGATCGGTCTTATTGAAGTCAACCATTTTTGTCTCGCCGAAACCTTCTTTGTTTCTTTTTGTAAGCAGATTGCCACTCTTTAAACTGAGAACCGCTCTCTTCAGCTCTCCCCTGAAAAATGCCTCTGTGGTTAGATGGTCACGAGGATGGTCAAACCTACTAAACCGCCACAATAACCAGCAAAAGCTTCATAGCTAACCTTTTTCAACCCTGCCGAAAACCTTCCTGAACCACCCACTCCAATTCATTTAGGAAGCTGAAGTTACCACTGCAGGACTCTAAGAAGGAGTACATTGGTGTACCAAGTTTTTAAATAGATTTTCTCGTACATTATGAACCGCGGCTCTTTAACCGCGCAGCTTTGGAACCGCAAATGAGACATCAAAAAATGCTTACTTCAGTGGAGGTTAGAAGAATAATATTCCTAAAATCAGTATGAAGATAATCAGTCATTTCCCCAGTCTTGACGCATTCAGAGAAGTGGCTTCATCAGTCACAATTTCCATCTGGTGGGGATCAAACTTAGCACTGAATGAATACTCACTTTTGATTCGTGGATAAAGGTTCCTACATTTGCAACTAATGCAAAGACCTATCTTCACAGCGATTTGTTATGTGTACAAAAATCGAGTCCATCGCCTTAATTGCGTCATTTATTGTAAATAATTTAGACTAGCGCAGAGAACTCACCTGAGCTATCTAAGTTGACCTCGATTGTTGATTTATAGAAAGGACTAATTAATCTCCATTCCATCCAAATCCCTCAAATTCGGTTCAGTTATGCAAACTTAACTTAAGCTCTTCAAATCAAATTTTTAAGATCAAGCACTTTTCAGGAACAGTTCCCAGCTTTTGTCAAACCCTGCCTGTAATATCCTCCTCCTATGGTGATCCAGTTCTCCTTTGTTAGTTTATAACAGCTGCCAAATAATAATTACAATGAAGAAGACCAAATTATGTTTCGTATATATAATGTATAAATATTGGGGCATATGAACATTATATACACGTCAGTGAAGAGAACTCTTGTCTCCAGGTCAAGCCTGTGGTTATGTACAGTAGACATAGACCTCTGTCTTAACGATGAAAAAATAGACTCAACTAACATTGTCACATTCTATCTGTCATGGTTGAGCAAATATAAGGTTGAAATATGGAAGAATAATGCAAGAAAGGGAATTCTGCAGATTTAGAAGAGCGTTGTCGGTTGGACTGATAGTGCTGCTGCCGCTGTTGCTGATGCTGATGATGATGAGTTGAACTTGGGAGAAATCGGGGCCGATTTACTCCGTCCACTGAAATATTTCACCTCTTCCGCTTCCCAAATGGCTGCGTTCACCAAATCGATAAATTTTTTCCGTGCTTGAGCAGATACGAGACTAATGCTTGTCAAAACACTGTTGGCATCGCATAGCTGGACCCCAAATTTGTAAACTACAACAGAAAAGGTAGTTTGATGTGCCCTTCAGAGCTGATTACGCGCAACTATTTTAGCCACTTACGTTCACATTCAAAGTTGAGGACCTTGACATTTTCAAGGAATATGACCTGCTTGACAGTAAAGGAGCTGCTCTGGGGGACCTCCGTTGAGTATTGGGCACCTAGAAGTCTTAGACTGTGGTTGTTATTGGTGGGAAGTTTGGCAGAGACGTCTATTGTGGTGGACGGACCGGGACTGCCAATTCTATTAACTAATCGATCGATAGATCGAAGCCGATGATTTCCACTAGCAAGTAGCTCATCGACTGTATTGTTACGATTCGATCTAAAGGGCTTAGTAACAACCAAGAGGTCATTGAAGATGAATAGGCACCGAATCTGAGAAGTGGACCAATGAATGCCCGGTTTTCTGGCGATGAATTCAAAAACTTCAATACCAGAGAACCATGCAATAAATCGGCGTTGACGCTGAACAAATCTCTCGGGTTTTAATTGTCCCGTAAACAGTTCGTCCACTTGCCGTAGCCGGTCGATAGGATCGGGTAGAGTTCTGAACTCTTTTTCGGTAACTCTATCATAGATACCTTCAAGTAAAGATGTCGAAATGTCTCTCCCACCATCAATACCCCGATTATTATTGATGAACTCAGCTCTTGACATAGGTTCGCCGTGCTTTCTTGCGTTCCGATTGTAGAATGTGGTATGTAAGATCATGATGGAATATGCTAGAGTACCGATGGTTTCCGGGTCATTGAACTGTTTAGCAACCTGCTCCTCATTTTGTTCGATATAGCACTTCGTCAATATGGCGAGAAGAAATTCTATCTTCTGCGATTCGCCATCGGGATGTAGCTGTTGAAGAAGACGCCGCAAAGCGACATCGAATTCAACATGACGAAGGTCAAGCCGTTTAATAAACGCCTCCGCCACCGAGGTCGCCAGTGGATCAGAAAGTTTCCCAAAGTACTCCCCAATAGCTTGCCTGCTTAGATCCTTTCCGGTCAGAAATTCCGCAATCTGATTTGGATCGCGAATCAATACCCGCTGTTGGAGCAGATATTCGATTCCCAGGGGTGGATCTCTAGCAGAAAAACAATCCAGATTAAAGAACTCATTCAAGAAATATTTGAAGGGGTAAGAGATGATTTTACCTATTAAAGAGTGTCTTTCCTGCCATTTGGATCATTTCCATGGTTCCTTTACCATCAAAGGGAGGGGATATCTCAAAAGAAGTGCATGAAAGTTCATACCTCGACACCTCAGTATCATTGCATTCGCCTGTAAACTCTCGAAGATTTATGAGTTCTGGTAATTCGACTTTATTATTCAGCCGAGAGACACCGCTCTCAATTCCGGATATGGAAAAATGAGCCTTAGACATTTCGAGTGGAGGTGG
Organism: Moniezia expansa; assembly: GCA_019097775.1. Taxonomy (NCBI): domain Eukaryota; kingdom Metazoa; phylum Platyhelminthes; class Cestoda; order Cyclophyllidea; family Anoplocephalidae; genus Moniezia; species Moniezia expansa. Next base: position 2,082,745 of record JADFDV010000052.1, read on the forward strand.
TAGATTACTCGTATCAGATGGTAGAGTACTTTGAAACCGCGCTACATCACTGACGATGGAAAAATGCATCCGTCGAGACGGCTTCGGTGGTAACCTGGAACAAATGTGTCAAGAGTAGAGTTAAATTCCCAATTAAAACGGCAGAAATTTGGTTCATCTTGTTTTCATTTGTCGTAGCAATTTACTTACGACATCTCTGTTGCTCGATACCTTCGAGGTCTGAGAGTAACTCTTTTAGGTCTAGAGGATAGAGCAGAAAATCTTTTCGCAGCCGAAACCATAATTTTCGGTCGTTTGGCCTCGGTAAATATAATGTCTTCAGATTCGGCTAGAGGTGCAGCCCTTAATGGTCCGCGCTTGAGTTCTCTTTGTTGGTTCGTCTGAATGTTTGAAGCCATAAGGGGTTCCAAATAATTCCCTCTCTTCCGCACATAAGCATCCACATTTTCTTCTTCCTTCTTGCACTCCATCGTTTTTCGACGCCTCCAAGCTTGGAATGAGAGCCTCGACTTTATGGGAATATCTGACACCCCTTTTTCTGAAGGCACTCCACTCAAACGCTTGAGGAGTTTATGCATAGGTCTTGTAATGCTGCTACGATGAGCGGAATGAACACTATTGGCAACACCATGCAACTTTCCAACCTCATTAGACATTATTTTCGTTCACTTTGATTCAAGTGGCTCTTGCCAAACATCGTTATCGTGCAGGTAATCACCGACTGCCAATCACAGTCACGTGCAGTTTATTAACCAATCAGAGGTGGCTTAACTTTGCCACGCGAATAACGTATTGGGCCAACCGTGTGTGGAGTATGCCTCATCATCCATCCCAACCAATCATACTTGAGCAAACCTAAGATGGCTCAATTCGTTAGAATGCGCACCTAAATGATATTTTCCCCCAGATATAATGGCAGGACTTAAGTTTACCTTTGTGAAGCTTCATTATATCCTGAAGAAATTTACCGATTATTGCTCGTATTTGAACGGATTTACGAAATTTAAATATACTTCAAGTAAAGAGTATTTTGGTTGTTAGCTGATTATTTGGATTTAGAACAAGCCAAAGTAGTAGTTCAATCGGTTCTAACTCAGCTCTCATCGAGGCGAGTGAGTCATAGCAATTTTGTTTGCACCCCTAGTTTACGACTTTGTTCGTACGTTCCTCTTACGGTCCCATTTTACGCCCCGTGTTGAGAGGTAACCTAAATCTGAACTCATGGACATCGGATATGTCAGAGGAGAAACCATTATCTGTTGTCTGAATATCAAAATACTGACGATCGGGCGTCTAGTTGAACGTTCGTTTTGCAATAGCTTTTACCACCGAGAATGACATTGACCCCTTCTATGCATAGCGGGTGGTCCTACCTCATCTCTTAAGTGGACCGGTGGGCAGGATGGATGTGGGTCATGCTCTGCAGTTTAGAATTAATGTAAAACAGCCACGTGCTAACCACAAAATCTACTTCTCTCAGGATGGCCATTTTATGGCTATTGGGTTAAGACATAGCCACATTCATTATGGTAAAATAAGACATCAATAAAGTGGCTAGAACTCAACATTTGACCACAAGCGCTAATCTACAGGTAGGAGTACTTGAGCCAAATTCAAAGGACCTCAAGTGAAATCTGCATTAAACAGTTCTGTTAGTCTGTACCCCCTCAATTAGCTATGAAAAAGCACTGTTACTAAGACATACAAGAATGAATCACCTATTTTAACAATGGCACTCTTCGTCTAGACTATAATGTTTGTTCTTATGCTAAACTCTTCCCATTTGGAAGCATTGCTTTAAAATGTTCCTGCTTAAATTATGTGTTGGCTGTACGGGATGGAAGAGGAACTCTAAAGGTCACGGCGGTAGTTCTTAGGAATATCTCATTTTAAAAAGACATCAGGATTTATTTTCATCTAATACCCTTAATAAGGAAGTGGAATTTAGAACTTTCAGCTGAACTGATATTTGAAAGATCCAGAGGCAATGAATGGTGTTATTGAATCTATAATGGTTACAACTTTACGCAGGACATCATCCAAACTTGAGAAAAAAGCATATGACTCGTATTTATGAGAAAGAGGCGTTTAAGAAATGGTTTCTGTTATAATGCCACGTGAAAGGTTGTTTCGGCATCTTTAAGGTTCTACGTGGGTTTAGAAAGAGATTTGAATTAAAATAATTAAAGAACATAGCTGTTTTCTCCCAATAGCAAACCCAGAATTTGGTCTCTTGTTCGACCCATTTTTAAGGCTTTGCTCAACAAAAGGGTAGAAAATGTGTTTCCAGTGGAATCCACGGTATTCACGGTTCAAAAGAACGTTGGAAAGTTGGGATTACTATATATCAGCTTTAAAACTCTAGTTGGAAAATGTAAGTCCAGATTACTTTCCTGTTCAGCTCTGAAAGCCCCATTTCGCATTAGAGGCTTCTTCTGTATTTCTTGCTTCTCTAGAAGTTAGCTAACGTAAACTATAGAAAGCGACTAATCCTAACATAACGGCGATTCTACTGATGAAAGACACAAACACTGATGGGTTATAGAAGCTATCACCAGCTTATTATTATGGCTTATCAAAGACTCTTGTTTAACCATGTTATTGCCATAATAAACAAACTAGGTCGGTGAAGTCCTGGAACAAATTACCATTCACGAAGGTTCGGAAGCTTAGTTATTAGTCATTGAGGCAAGTAACCTAAGTGGGGTTCTTAATTCAATCCTTGCAAATCTTCATGGGTATAGTAAATCTGGCAGTCTAGTGGCTGAAAGTATTCTCAGCAAGAAAGCGACTGCTTTTCGATAAGAGCGATCATATTGAATGATAAGCTCGTCGGCCAACATTGAGATACAACTAAAGCCATCAAAATAGGTCCTCAGTTCTCTAGATACCGAAGAGATCTGTCTGGTTTCAAATAGCAGCAAGAAGATATGGCCCTGAAAGAGTAGCGCAAAGCTCTTGATTGAGACCTTTGTGTTTAGTGACTGAGTCTTCTTGTAAACTCGCCCCTTTTAATTCAAAGATAATTTTGTCTGTTTAATGGGAGGTTTCCGACAGAAGTTTGAACTGAACATTCACTCTAGAAGTCCCATGATCACTGATTTATCTAATGTCGATTGGAATGAAACTTATGAGATATCCATAGCTCCAAGGTAATTTGAGAAGTTGATTTTGTAGAGGAATCTTCAAAACTGGTGTTGGGGGTGGCAATTACAGATGAAATAGTGGCTTACCAAAGTGATTGGCCATAGAATCAGTTGTGACTTCCTTGTAACTATGAGCATTTTCTCTCCGACATACTTCATTAAATTAAGTTGAATATGGGTTTTTGATCTCAATTTTTAAATTTTGAGAAGTGGTTCGTCATAACACTCGAGTTGTAAATAGCCGTGGGAACCAACTTAGGTCAATGCGGACTTTAAGTAGCCGTATGAACATACCGTATCACATTACCGAGCTTCATTCTAGTCAGTGTGGTGTTATGGCGCAAATTAGTAGGAGGAGACTTCAAAGGGGCGTGGTGAGCTTTTGAGGTCACCGCACCCACGTGGTAGAATCGAGGGTTATTAGCTGTTACGCCACTGCGAATGCCTGCGGCTCCAAGCTCTGACCCCGCCCATCTGTAACGTGGATTTAAAAGGTCAGACAATTAGATTTTAATGCTGGACATTAGAAGGTGACGGATTTTCACTCGGAGCATTGATGATTACGGTTTTATGAGGATATTTGCAGCGTAGTAAGCTTAGGCCTCTGTATACGTATCTATATATTTCTGAAATAGCTGGAATATTTTTTGGAAATCACATTTTTAAGATCAGGACAAATTCAAAATCACACGATCGATCTCGAAAGTCTCACTAGGTTTATGTTGATCTCGCGATAAAAAAAAGAATAAAAGGTTCTTCCTCATAAAATGCGCGTTTGTTCAACCAAAAGGGGTTCCGAAATGTGAACCGTGGACTTGCCGAAAAACCGCAAACAAATTAAATGCAACTGACAAGGAAATAAGCTGGCCACGGTCGGGGAAAAGCTGATGGTCTTCAAAGCTAGTATTACGACTGGTGATTGAAAGCTTCAGGAACCGTATAGACAGTCTGTGAGAACGACTATACATGGGTGGATTTAATGGCATAGCAATTGAATAAAATTGGAGCTTGTCAAAGAACGATGGGATTAAAACCACTAATATTGTAGGATCGACTACTAATTCATTCGAAAAGGGGATTGAAATCAAACAGGTATCAAACGTATGCCGGTAACTTTCAATTAGCATGGAAATCTTTTGGTTTATTAAAAATGATCTCTTTATTGCTAATATTTTCGCATAAGACACGCAATAAATTAACCATGAACATAAATTTAAATCGTCGGAATAATTTGCTGAAGAAGGAGACGGAGTCCCCTCAGTGAAAAAGTAATAAAACTGACACGAACTTTATGTTTAAAACGCAAAACAATATTCGTTCACCACTTCAAGTGCTTGAATGCCTTTCTATTGCGGTGAAGTGACCTTTCGGGGACATCAAAAAATGAGTGTATGTGGGCGATGTAGTTATTTCGTACCAAATAAAAAATTATTTCAAGGCGTACGAGAATCAGATTCGACTAAATAGGGCCTTGTGAGGCCTTAGATCCCCGAAATGCGGTTAATCAATAGCGCTGTCCTGAAGTGCAATAATCAATATTCTTATGCGATTGCCGCGAGTGATTTTAACTTTTTAAGTTTTGTAAGTAGTATAAATCAATAATCGGTAATGCTAGCTCCCTAATTGACATGCTTCTGCCTCTCACACAATCGGCGATCCTAGTTTATCAGCTGACAGTTGGCTGGACAGGGAAGTGAGAAAAATCTGCCTTTCTGACTCATTAAGAAAACGAGTCGCAAGATTTGTTGCAATAAAGTGGTTTCTCGATGAGGACGGCACGTGAAGATGTCTTCACTTCCGGGCAGAGTTAATCTAAGCAGAAGAGAAATCATTAAATGTTTTGCAATAAAGCTACCACTAATAACTCCATCCCTACTTTTATTGTGAATTCGTAGTGGTCCAAATTCCATTGATGACCAAATATGTCTTTGTTTAACAGAGTGCTCAAAGCCCAGAAAAAAATCGCCAATTTAGCAAGATGAGAATGGGGAAGAACCAGAACTATTAGCTCTGAACCGCTGAAATCTGTGAATTGAAAGTAAAGACGAAGAAAGCTTTTTTGACTAAAATATACCCCACTGATATTATACGATTCATCAGGATTTACTTGATTTCAAAAGTCGGTCAAAAAAAAGGACTAATGTAACCAATTGAATGTATTTCGAAAATCGACCAAATGTGTAGCTTCGGCTTAAAATTACACCCTTTTTCTCTTGCGGTGGTTGGAAGTGATTGGCTGATATTTAAGGGTTCTCCCACCAAGGCTAAGATTGCCCAAATTTCTAAAGTGGTCACGGATTAATCGCTCACACCAAGATTAACCAGCTTTTTAGGGAACGCCGTCGGCCAGTAAGTGGAGTATGAGGACAGGTGGTCAAACAGTTCGTTTAAATAAGGGAATGTCACAATGATTGAACAAAGGAGGACAAATACTTTCTAGATGAGGCTGATTCTGTCCCCCATGCGTTAACATCATTTCAATAAATTGGTACTAGGGAGTAAAAAAGAGGCGCATCAAGAAGCTGTGTGATCAATTTTATTTCAAGCTGATCTACTCTGATCCAGGTAAATCAAAGGACTATTTTCAGTCAGCTTAAAATTTAAGTCATTGACACTAAGAAGAATCTGAAGTTCAATATTAACTCTCTTGAAGTGTCGTTCAATCTGGAACTCTATGCAGGGTATAAAGAACCGGTCATATTATCATTCAGTCCAAACCGCATACTACGGTGATGATTACGATGATTTTAAAGCCTAGTTTTCAAGGCTCTACGAATTGGAAGCATCGGCTGCACTTTCCATTTGTGAAAATCATTGAATCTGCGGTAAATTTCGTCCGCAAGAGGCAAGCAGGAGTGGAATGTAAAAAGAGGAATATTTTGCCTCGGTGAACAGCAAATGCATTTAGTGCTGGACGTGTTTCATAATTAAAACGTGCGACTAATCTCACTCCTTATGATATTTAAATGAAAACTCTAAAAAGCGTTTCAATAAATCCTTTTAGCATACCATTTTGATTGGGTATCAAAGTTCCTTCAAGATGAGTTAAAAAATAGCTTAAAAATGATTAAAGCCTTAAAGTAAATAGCTCCTGGTTTGAGAATTAACTTTTAGTCATTGCTGGAGGTGAAGAAATTTGAAGAAAATTTGCAACATCGTCGAATGATATTAGTGAACTTTTGAGTGCATTGATTACGATCCAACCTCTACTGAGGGGCTGGGATTAGAAACTCATCAATCAGAGTTCCGAGGTAAAAAAATGGCCACCCCTTGCCCAGTTGACAGAAGATTGTACTATAAATTGTATTATGAAGGGGTAAGCCGGATAAGACTGACAGTCAGCAGCGAGACCAAATCCTCCTAGGTGTAGTACAAGAACTGTGTGTTTTGTCGATTGATGTCTCCCTTGATTTCCCACCAGCTAAATGTTAATTCCACGATTGGAAGATCTCATTTTTTTCTCAAATAAGTGTATCTGGAGGCTTGAGTATAAGGAGACCCTTAAAGGAATATGAGTAGTGCTTCTGATTAGACAATTCGGGAAATAATCAGACTGAATTAGCCGAAATCCACAATGCTAAGGCCTAACCTATAATTTTAGCTGCAGGAAAATTGATCCCTTTGAGTGCCAAACTAAATGCTACTTCAGTACCTACAAAACACGAAATTGGTCAAGAGGACCAGCAGAGAGCTACTCAATTCCTTGATCAGAAAAGATAAAAACTTAAGTCTACTTCTAGATTATAAATGACAGTTTTATTCATAAGTGAATAAACATAAGAAAGTATTAAGGATGAAAAGTTCTCAGAGTTAAAATGAGCATGTGGCCACGTGGAGAACGAGAAGATTAAAATCAACTTCATGTCCAGAAGGCAGAGCGACATGGATAGATACAGCCATCTGCCAGTGATAAGCCGTCGTTCTGAAACCTGACTTAAAATTCTGTATTGACATCTGGTGTCTTCTTTATACCGAGTAATATGTGCGGGCTTTTGAGCTGCGAATTCATGAGGCAGATGAGACATGAGGTCACGAGGCACAGAGCGATGAAACCAGCATGAGAGAACTTTCTTTCGATTTTCAAAAAGTAGGCTTGGTTTGTTCGAGAGGAGATTAACTCATTGGTATTCGCATTTACTCGCAGGGTAAGCTTCATCATCAGATCATTTACGAAAGGCTATTAGTTTAGGAATATCATCACCCCTTTAGATTGATCACAAGAAGTCTAGCCATACACAGTGTGGACGTGAACTTGCAGCCGATATTTTCAAATTCTAATCCTAGAAGCTCCACATGAGAGGCTAATTAAATAACTCAGACAACTGTTGCTTCAGTTGTGAAACTGAAATTTCGAGGCAGTTTTAATAGGGCCCATCACCTGGGGTTATCAGGTCATTTACCTCAACAGTTAAACGGTCCTGTGTTAGGTAGAGCAGGAAAATAGGTACTTGGATCCATGACGTTCTAATGCAAATATAATTTCTATGTAAAATGAAGGAAGTATCATCAGGTAAGGTACTTTAGTGTGCTCCCTTTGTTGGCCGCTTTAATCAAACTCAAATCAGGATAATTTTTTCCCACGGAAGAAAAAAGCAATTGGCCAAAAACGGAATTGGACAACAACTTTTGGGATGGCCTTTGAGATTCATCTTCGTAATTGAGGAGGAGGGCGGGTGACTTCCCAGGCACTTGGAGTGATGTTGAGTTTGCCTTAAAAGGCCTATGAGCACAGCGACAGTCAAGAAGGGGACACCGAGGCCCTAGATGGGCTGATTAATTTCGATAATGGGGAATGTATCTGAGCATGTGCTTGTGTATTTATGTATGTATGTATGTATCGAACGCCAGATGGAAAGGCGGATTGGGTGAATTGGATAGCTGACCGAGAAAATTACAGATGAGTCTTATTTTAATATTAACCATAGCAAGTTGATCATGCGTAAAGAAATGTTCACTGATTTTAGAACGTGGATACGTTCGGAAACAAACCAACGTCTGAACAGAGTCAGAGCCCTAACAAAATGGATACTGGTGAGTAACGAAGGATATTGGTAAGAGTGGAAACGATAAGCCATTTCCCCCCAACTAACCAACCTCTGAACTTGCTGGTTCATCGGCAAGGCAGAGCAGCAGTCATAAGTAAAGCTGATACTGGATCTAGGATCTGTGTAGCAATTTGCTCTGGAGAAGGAGCTAAAAAAGGTTGCTTAACTGGAGTGAGATGGGAGGTAGTGGCTTGTGGGCTGCCAAAGGTCAAAGCAGGTTAACATCAGCAGGATTTCTATTTTAATAACTGACTCCTGTTAATTAATGCCTCTTCATATTATTTTCCGGAAGTAATGGCTATATTTGCTAACTATAACTAAGGATCACTACAGTTACCACAGTTAAAATCGTTGAGTGGTAGGTGAGGTCACATTAATCTAAACTACTGCTAGACCGCCGGAATTGTTTTTGAGACAGCGCCTATTTAAGGTCATCCTATTCTCCAGACAATTGTTCAATTTCTCGGATAAAAACAAAATATGAGCTTAGCTATTTTGAGTTAATAGATCATGTGTTCTGCTTTCTGGGCTTGAAAAAAAGAAGATGGAGGCTATGCACATTGCCTCGGACATTGAAGAACAATTTCCTATAAAGCTCTTGATTCCTCAGTATGCTTAATTAAATAGACCTAAAGCATTTGAATTTTTCGGAGTGGCTTATATTAAGAAAGTCTCACCTCTAAGACGATTGGGCAATTGAAAATATTCAGAATCGCAATAATTACATGCAATTCATTGAATTAGACGATTAGAAGCCGGCTCTGATAAGGGTAGGCTCCCAAGAGAACAAAGAATCAAGAGAGAAAAGTCGGTTTTAATGACAGTAACTATTCAATTTTCTGATCGGTTAGACCCTGCTAAGTATTTGTTGGGTTCTTTATTGCCTCAGTATCCTGCCACTTCGAGTCAATCAAATCGTCGATGAAATTTCAAAAAAATTGTTATTTGCAATTATTTGCACCGGATATGCCTAGGTTTTAAAGATCAGCAATTTTAAATTTCCTGGTGTTTTCTGTGTCTTCACAGTGATACGTCTATAACAACTGAGAGCTCTCGTGATTCTGGCTTAAAGTAAATCAACTCTCGGGATCCCTTCTTGGTAAACATTATTAACCGCCAAATAAAAAAACGAATACGGATCATCCATGTTTGTGAGTCAAGTGAAAATAGTCAGTATTTTAACTACAAAACGTGCCAAATTGTGCGAACTAAGAGCCACATTGTCGAGACCACTCCCTGCTCAGTTGGGGAGATGAGAGCAAAAACTCCGGGTGGAGGGTACGATGAGAATGCACCTGGGAAGCATGTGTCGGCTAGTCAGCCAATTGGCGATCGATAAAAAGAGGACTCACATTTGTACAAGCTAGCAAACAGATGTTAAGACGGACATCAGGGCTGTGTGCCTTCTCGCGCCAGTTTGTCACTAATGGCTACCTCTTTAAGCCCGGTCATGAGTATGGTCATTCAGCGTTAATAAATCATTTGGGAATGTCATAAAGTATAAACGTAATCAATGGATAACGGTTCTAATACACATGAACATATAGCATTAGTTATACAAGCAAGGTAATTACCTCCCATTTGAGAAGAGTCGAGATGAAACTTTTGGATCCTTTTGTCCGACAGCAATGTGGATTTCTTTTCTCAAACTGGCCACATCTTCCCCACCATTATCCCACGAAGAAGAGTCTCGAAGTTCAGTAGAGGGGGGTCTGCTGGTTCTTTCTTTCAGAGTGCTGTTTATATCCACTGGAACTGACGCCTTGCAGATAGGGACACTGAAACAACGGGGTCCATGTTCTCCTTGTTTAGAGCGGTTTCTTTTGTCTATAATCGGAATGACTCCAGGTGGACGAGGAAAATTATTTTTGCCTATGAATTTGGAGGGATTACTGATCGAAGTAGGGTGGTCAGAGGATGTTTTTGAGGAGTAAGCATCGGGCATCAAGAAAGCTTGGCGAGCCAGTGAAGGGGAAGCGCGTTGAACAGTTGGTCTGTCTCCTACTCCGGGATGCCCTGCATTTATATTGCTACTAAAAAGTATAAGTAGACTGAATATTAGCTTCATGATCTTGAATAGGTTAGCTGGCTGCCTAGATTTGTCTGATCTCAGATTACCATCCATTCATTAATTTGGTAAAGGTATCATTCTTTGCCCGTAAAGTCAATAAGGGGATATCTTATAGGCAGTACAGGGTTAGGCTTTGTGGGAATTCTCATGAATATATTTTGGATGGGCCGCCTTTAGAGAATACGGAAACCATCAGACATTGACAGTATTTAAAGATTTAAAATCCAGAAAAACCCAGGAACTCCACAACTGCGAACAGCGCTATGCCATAGAACAAGCACCAATTTAATAATGGAATTATAAGATGATACCGAAGTATCAAATCACTACAAATCAGTAATTAAACCGAAAAATGATAAAATCTTGTGTGCAGTTACTGTAGGATCGACATTTTAAATATCACAAATAAAACAAGAGCCAATTGAAAGTGCCTAAATAGCGAATCTCACCTTAGTTTGACCTTGAAAAATTGATCGGAGAGGCATAGAACGTGCGGTGTAGTCGAGAGAGGATTAAGACGAAATCGTCGCAATAGCAAGAGGCACAGATTAAAGAAACGTTTTCTAACTTGATATTCACTTTTGGCTGTTTTAGTAAATTACTAGTCTGCAAAGCATTAATTCTACACCCTTAGAATATTAAATATATTGCCCCATTAGCTTTGCAGTTGACCTCAAAGCTACCGTGCTATTAAAAGGATAGCTTTACTAATCGATTACTTGAAAAATCGATGTGACAACCACTTGGCTGTCAAAGCCCATCGTGTATTACTGCCGTTTTATTTTATAAAATAAACACGTCTCCAGGTGTAATAGGCTACAATTTACCAGTGGCTATCGGAAAATACAGACATTAGTTCTAGTTTTGGTCTAACTTCAGATTCAATGATTAGAATTAAGAGAAAGTTCAAGCATCATCTATTGTTGCAAACTCTATTAATAGTATGCTCAAGACATGCGGTTATAATTCAAAGCGCTTTGTCAAACCAATGCGTGTTCAAGGCAGATAATAATATTTAAATGCAGATAACTATGAATTCTCGTCAATTAATTGTTTTATTTTTTGGAAATGGAGGGTTAAGCGTAGTCAACCGATTTCATAAATTGCCTTGGAAATTGTATTCCAATGGAATTCTCTGCTGCAAAGAAGCGAGAAATATGTTATCTGATCTCACTAAGGCGATCCGCCATCGATTTCCCGAGGATCTTCACGATTGCACGTGAAGGTGACTAAGGACCAATGGCTTCACAGCCCTGCATCCAATTGTAAATCCGACTGGCCATATTCTGACCAATCAAAATTAGCCAATGCACTTGAGAGAAAATGCTCAACTGTACCTGACCGGGATGCTCTTCCGGACGAGCTTTACCAAGTGCTCCCGACTGCTCAAAGCATTTTAGGCTCTTGAAAATTCGCCGTGGCTGTTGGAATAATGAAAAGTTTGCCGAATCGGCGCCTCTAGGTTTAATGTCGTGAGTTTTGAGTTTTACTTTAATCCCAACTTATTAGGTTCCTTTTAAGTTTAACGAAACCGATAGTAAATGGAAGTAGTTATTAACTGTTATTTTCGGCAGATAGAATAAACATTGGCCAGTGTGGATGATGTTTCAAGCCTCTAGTTGGACACCGATGCATTTTAGGCCTGTATTAGATAATAGATCGAAATCAATAGTTCAAAGCACAAATTTCAGCTCTTATGTCAAACCATTGATAGATATCATCGAAGCGAATAGTTCATGCATTGACATTCCGGTTTTGGTATCTTTCGGGGCAACTTCATAATGTCAGCTTATTAAATGCAAGATTCTTAAGTCAGATAGATGCAAGGATTTCGGTTATCGATAGTTAAAGAAGGTACTGCAACGATTTAGCCATCATTCAGAAAGTTCAGAATCAAAAATGGCGGATTTCTTCTGAGTATCCAGGTTAGACTACAGCTTGCATTTACGGTCCATTTTCTTGCATTCCTCACCGTGGCTTCGGTTAGCATATTTTGATGCTCAGTTTCCCTTTCTGCTATACATGGAAAAGTCAGATTTTCTTTGGTAAGACCGAACTTCTTTTAGTGAGAAGCTCAAATCTGAAATCTATTCCATGGTCTCCATACCGCTAAATAACGCGCAGACACTTGTGCTCCGGTAATTAAGACATCTAGACACAGATCCCCAAAGAGATCGGTGCTTATCGCTCAACTTATCGCTGTGAGTTCTGTCGCATTCGAATTCAGTCTTGGTAAACAAGGCCATCATTTTCACTGGCTCCTCACCTGGTCTTATTTCACCGGCATGGATATCGACCAAAAGGGACGTAATGGCCAGAAGAGCTCGTATCATCTGAAGCAGTGTATGCTCATTGTCTAGCTAGGTCTAATTTCCATATTGTTGCAAAAATTAAAGACGTACTAACTGATGGAGGTGTTAAAACACCATATGAACTACAGCACGACCATAGACTACGTTTAAATAAATGTAACTACTTTTTTAAGTCAAATGGTTAACTTCAAAATTTGGTGTATGTAGAGAGGGTGCAAATAACGATTTTAAATCTCAAACCGCGATTCTCCAGATTTTTGGTGATTGCAAGTGCACATCACGATTTATGCAGAATATATAAAGTGGGTAATTTTCTCCGGATGCGGTTTGTTTTATGCCTACGTTTATAGTCACTCACGTATAAATATGAATGGCCCTCAATTATACTTTGCAGCTTAATGTCTTTTTGCTATAACAAGGTGTAAAATGTATTTGGCCTGCTTATGTATACATACATTATATTACACTGCATACATACTTTACACATAAGTTACATTCGAATGAATTGCGCATTCATTGAGCAGCATGCAATTGCAGATCCGCAAACAAAGCGAAAGGACTCCTAGTGAGTGACTAATATGGAATTTGATGATTTAGTGGATTCACAAGAGTGGGTCAAATACCATTCGCGACAATAGCTAGGCGATCCGCATAACAAGATACACCATGCCTATGCTTTGGTGCAAGATGCTCATTCTCATGAAGCTGGTTCTATCAAATCTAGGTATTGCCAGAAAAAGAAGTCGGGGGTTCAATGGTACCGACTACACGAGACATGTTTTGAGCAAATATTATGATTCATAGGCGTGTTTTTGAGAAGTGAATTCCATCGCAGGAAGCATCTCCAAGTGAGATCAAACCTCCTATATGAATTTTGCCGACGTATCTTATGAGACTGGATGAATTTATTTTTAAAGTACCCTTCTTACTAATTCAGAAAGCTTGTTAATCAGTTAGCTGTATCATTTGAAGTCGGAATCAGGGTTTTCGGACAGGAAAATAAGTTTAAAGATGGAAATTGGTTTAAAACTCTAGATGACAGGTTTAGATCAGCTTGTCCATATAGTGGAGAAATCTGTGGGAAATACGCAAAATTTTTGAGGGCAGAGGATCTTTAAAAGCAATTGTGTTTGAATCAGGGATAATGTAGAATCAGATTCCAAAACAAAGTTACCATTTATGAGGGCGCTATCCATTATATGCCAATAACTTGCTTAAAACAAGCGACATAATACTACACAAGTCAGTGCTGGCACTTCAAATTGTTTGCTTCTCAATCGAACGAGTTACGCGCTCTCCAGCTCAGTTTTTAACACATTTTGCTTCCATCTGCAAATTACTTCTACCACAAACTTTCAAATTCCATAAAATTAAACTTCATTAAGAGGAACCACCTTATTCTCTAACAAACACTGGGGGCTTATAATTAAAATTGTTAATTACTTTGAAAATTAGGACGGATTAAATGCCGCAGGTAAAGAAAAGATGATATGGTTTATTTGGAGTCTTGCAAGATTTACTTAATTTGCAAACACTAATTCTAATTGTAAAATATTAATTTAGTACAGATAACAAGTTGTCACAGAACAGTCTCTGTTGCACAGAAAATGAAGTATTGGAGAGAACGAAACAACGAAACCATTCGGAGAACTTTTAAACCAATAATTCCTTGTAAACGTAAACAATACACCCTTTTTATAGGGCGAGAAAGAGCCTTAACACTTCTCTAATGGAGAAACTCTCTCTTAAGCCGTCAACGATTGCTGGCCAATCATTGAGCTATCACTGATGAAATTTTCAGTCATTAACGCTGAAATTCTCGTCTTATTTAATGCGTTCGTGTTCCTTGACCAGGGTGGAACGGATGACCGACATTGTTCTGAAAGCCTCGCAAATCTTCTGAGAACTTTAAACAATTTTCTAACATTTAGTCTGAAGTTAACTTTAATCACAGATACTAATCAATCTAGTTCTCAAGGTGGCGTAGGTAAAAAGCCCTCTGAAGAGGTAACGTGCTAGATACCTTGATCCTGATGTTAACCACAAAATATGCGACTCATATGGCACGTTTGAATATACCTGGATTCTGGTTCCAACCAGTTACATAGCCCATTCATGTCGTCAATGATACTGAACCTGAACATGGAGTTAGCTAAATTTCGACTACATTTTAACCAATACGAGACCGACACAAATTTATTTTAACCTAATAAATCTGCTCTGGATGAATCACGTGATCTTTATTAAGCGTGTTTGGCAACTTACTGCACAATTCTTGACGGAGTGTGCTGAAGAAAACGAGAGCAAAAAATGAACAGAAGATAGAACGGGGGTGAAAAAGTTGACCAAATAACAAGCCTTGATTAAATGCTTCAGGGAAAATGTGGTGCCTTCATATAGACCCCATCACGACGATGATTGTCAGGTTCACTAGCGATTCCCTATTTATACTGTCTAAGTTAATATTGAAACCCCCAATGAGTCTATCACTAATTCAAATTAAATCATGCTTGAAGCTCATGGACACGTTACATAAAACCGACCAACCAACCATGCAGTGAATTCGGTAGGAATTAGTCTAACCAATCAAGGAGAGAACTATCCCGATGATAATCTAACAAACCCACTTTGGTTCAGTTTAAGCGGGTTTTTTTTGCAACTATGCAGTGGGTCCCGATGGCCTGAATGAACTTAGTGGTGGCGTCTAAAGTAACGGATCTAGAAAGATTGCTCCATCAGTCACTTGCATTCATGTCATCGTCGTGCTTTCGGCTGATACACGTCCCATGTTTTCCGCAATTTCTGAAGTGGCAGAATTAGGGTTGGAAAGACTGAGCTTCTTGCAATACAATTTCAGTTATAAAAGTTATACGAGATTACAAGCTTAAGTCATGAAGATAACTAAAGTTCCGAACATGAACAGAGTTTTGGAAATGCAAGTTAGGTAAAAAACAATCATACTTACAACATTATAAGCGAAATAAATCCAATATGGTTGAAAATAAGATGGAACAATCATCAACGGATGCTCTGCTCTACAGCAGCACGCAAACCCGAAATACCATCTAACACCGCCTCTACAACGTGAATACTCAATAACTTTATTGGCTGCTGAACGAGTATCAACCTACACAAGCTATACGCAAATTTGATTGGGTAATATGGAGCTGAATACTTAATTGGTAAGCCCATTCGCATAAATCAAATGAGTGCTATTAAAACTGGCAAATCGCGAAAAGGGGCCTTAGAGGTGAGACAGATGCGGACAGTTGACCTTCATAGAAGCCTATCATGGCGTGACATGGTCTCGCGTATAACTTGCCATTAGCAGCAGTAATTTCAGTCAAAAGAAGGCGCCGCAAATGTTACTCTGCTATCACTGACAGTCGCAAGAAAAATAAAAAACAGACCGAAAAGAGCTGGGATGCCGTTGTGGGTTGGGGAATTTGAGCCATTTGCGCTTAGCCCTTCAGGGTCGCCTAATCATAGACCTTGCTGCCAACGTTTTCTCGTTTTATCGAAGTTTATGTTAGCCTCGTCGCAAGGAGGAATCCTCCCATAATTAATGACCATCTGTGGATTTCAAAGCGCAATTTGTGGAAGCTAACGACGCTTTCATCATCGCATGTTCGCATCTCATGAGTGCACGTGGGCCTGTTTCCTACTCGACCCCCACGATAGAATTTTTACCGACATGGTTTGAGCACAAGCCAACCAGGAGCAGCAAAAAGGAACAATAAAAATGTCTTAGGAAATCAATGTCTGATGTTCAAAAAAGCATGGCGAGTTACAGATAGAGACCTTCAGGCGTGCCCTCATTCTTGCGGTAAAGCACATTTTCTTTAGCTTTCTCAAAGTCCTCGTTTGTTACCTTCATACGACGCTCGCGCAATGCTAACAAGCCGGCCTCAGTACACATTGCCTAGATAAAAGCAAACGATTTATTTACTACAATAAAAAGTAAGTAAAGTAAAAAAGAAACGATCCCACCTTAATATCGGCGCCTGAGAGTTCATCCTTAGAAGTGACATAATTTTCCAAATTGACATCATCGGACAGAGTCATACGACTGGTGTGGATAGTGAAAATTCGTCGTTTCGTTTTTTCGTCCGGCAATGGGAATTCAATTTTGCGATCAATTCTGCCAGGTCTGATCAGTGCAGGATCCAAGGTTTCAATCCTGTTTGTAGCCATGATAACCTTGACATCACCGCGAGAGTCGAAACCATCAAGCTGATTAAGCAATTCCAACATGGTTCGCTGGATCTCTCGTTCACCACCCGAGTTTGAGTCGTAGCGTTTTGTGCCGACTGCATCGATTTCGTCGATAAAAACAATGCTAGGAGCGTTCTCTTCTGCCAAACGGAAGAGCTCTCGAACCAATTTAGGACCATCACCAAGGTATTTTTGGATTAACTCAGAACCAACAACACGAAGGAAAGTGGCAGATGTCTGATTGGCGACGGCTTTGGCAAGGAGAGTTTTACCTTAGAGAATTGAAGGGATAAGTGCAGAAAAAAAGATAGAAAACAGCATGTATTTAGAGGAAATACCTGTTCCTGGAGGGCCATAGAGGATGACTCCTTTGGGAGGTTTAATGCCCATTTCTTCATAAAGTTCAGAGTGGGTTAGAGGAAGTTCGACAGATTCCTTGATTTCCTGGATTTGGGAGTCAAGACCACCGATGTCAGCGTAAGTCTCCTGAGGAGCCTTCTCGAGCTTCATAACCGTTACCATGGGATCGGTATCATCAGTCAGAACACCAACAACAGCATGGACCTAGATATTACAAAACATTTCACTTGATCAAGCATACCTTATGATTGAGGAGCACAGAACAACCAGGTTCAAGCATGCCCTTATCTACGAAGGATAGAATACTGACGTAGTGCTCACTGCCAACCGATGTGGATACGATAACGTGATTATCATCAATTATTTCCTCAAGAGTGCCAACTGACATTGGAGTTCCACGGAGATCATCAACCTTAGACCTTTCCTCTTCGTTCTTCTCCTCATCTGTTTTGAGACGTTCTTGATTTTTAATGAATTCCTCCTCCATTAATAGGTAATCCTTGATACGCTCAAGCTTTAATAAACGCAATTTGCACCTTGTGTGTGGCGTGACTTGGGGGAGTTTGTTAGCAGTATCAGGCCCTTTAGATCGCTTATGCTTTCCCATTCTGGTCGGAATTGGAGGTTCGAATTCCCTCTTTTTTCCCTAAATTTAGAGTGAAATGCCAAAAAGTGTTATACCTTCCCACCTTTCTTTCCGTCTTCATGGCTTGATTGCTTCTGACCCTAAGAAACAGCGATTACACAAATAACTCTTACCATTTCTTAATCACAAGGTTTTGAGTACAAACAAAATGCGCAAGCCTGACAGGCAGCCAATGAGATCAATTATCTAAGAAATGCTTAACTTTTGTGAGATGCAGGTAAACTTGTCATCAAAAACTGGCAAAATATTTATTTTGTTTTACTTATACTAACTTTTTATGCAAAAGATGAAATAGTACTGGCTGACATTTTACAAGCGTCTGAAATAGCCACATGACCTCACACTGTGGCCCTTAATCGATAACCAGAATAAAGGTGAAGAGGACGAAAGAAAACAACCAAGCCCAGGGATGATAATCTCGAACAACTCACGACCCAACACTGACTGCTTGCGGCGAACCAACCCCAAAAAAAAAGAATTCACATCCCAAACCACAAACACTACTTGTTTAATCATCACGCCCAATTACAATCGGAACCGAACATCATCCGAAGCAGAAATACGGCCAGTCGCCACAATAAAAGCTAAGACAGGTGGCAAATTTAAGCCGAAGTGGAGTTGCATTGAGGTAAGAAGAGACATGAGAATTGAAGGCAAATATTTGGTCACCGGGACGTGAGTTCAGCATCCAGTTGAAGTTTCACAGCCTTTTTGTACTCGTCCAAACCACCTGGAAGAACAGACACCCGACTAGCCTTGGTATCAATAGGAGAAACCACAGTCTTATCGCCGCTAATACCATTATTTGAATAGCGAGTGCACACCCAACACTCTGTGCAGACTGAAGAAATCAAGCGTTCATTATGAGATACAAGAACAACTCCTCCACTGAAGGTCTTCAAAGATTCAATCAACGCTGCTATTGATTCAATATCCAAGTGGTTCGTTGGTTCGTCCAGAATCAGCAAATTGGG
Source organism: Moniezia expansa (assembly GCA_019097775.1). Lineage (NCBI taxonomy): Eukaryota > Metazoa > Platyhelminthes > Cestoda > Cyclophyllidea > Anoplocephalidae > Moniezia > Moniezia expansa. Next base: position 2,101,514 of record JADFDV010000052.1, read on the forward strand.
TCTAAAATGTTGCGAATTTCAAGGACAATCTCGGTTACTCTGATGCGTGTAGAAATAGTTTTAAATTACTTAGACATGCAGAGAGCAGCGAAAGCAACTCGAGACTTCTGACCTCCGGACAGACTTCCAATTGGTTGCTGAGCCAACAGGGCACCGATTTCGAAGGATGCCAATTGACTGCGATAGCACTGCTCAGATTCATTGGGGAACTTCTTCATCAAGAATTCCAGACTAGAAATGCCGAGATCTAGTTGATCAACGTGGTGTTGTGAGAAATAGGCCACTCGAAGTGCTCTATGAGCATGACGTAGACCCATTGTAGGAGTCAATTCACCCAACAACAAACGAAGGAGGGTACTCTTACCGGCCCCATTTTCACCAACCTAAAATTTTGATAATGTTATAAGTTCGGGAACCTATTTAAAGCAGATGAAAAGCCAGCAAAACAACTCACAATACAGATCCGAGAGTTGTAGACAACATTAAGATCCACATCTTTCAGCAATGGAGCATCCGGTCTGTAATGGAAGCTGACATTTTCAAGTTGAACCAGTGGTTGATGTGCAAGTGTTTCGCAATCTGGCAACTTGAAAACGACCTTAACGGGCTTCTCGGGAGGAACCAGTCTTGGCATGCGCTCTAGTGCTTTGATTCGACTTTGTACCAATGAGGCCCGCTTCGCGTTGTATCGGAAAGTGTCAATGAAGAGCTGAGATAGAACAGAAGATGAACAGTGTGTGATTTGCACATAAACGATCTGAATTCACCCCAAACCAACCTGAATATGATCCCTTTCGGCCTTTTGAGCTAGGTACTCACGTTCTTCGTTGATAAGACGTTCCTCACGAGCTTTGACAAAGTCATCATAACCGCCGCGATAAGCATAAAGTTTCTGGGATGTTAAGTGGATAATATCCGTGGCTATAGCATTGAGAAAGGCTTGATCGTGGGAAACGACTATCATAATTCCGCTCCAAGCCTCAGAATATGGATGAAAAGCAGGTTTGTATAAATTTGGTCAAAGAGATTGCAAAAAGGAAAACTGAAGTACCTGGACATAACCTTCCAACCAAATGATTGCACGCATGTCCAACATGTTTGTAGGTTCATCAAGCAAAAGCAAATCTGGTTTCGCGAACAAAGCTTGGGCTAGAGCTAAGCGCATTCGCCATCCACCAGAAAATTCCTTCGTGGGCCGAGTCTATAATGCAATAGATTGCCTTTCAAATACCTATATTTTCATGTAACGAAGACGGCCAGATTGGTAAATTACCTGCATGTTTGTCTCGAATCCAAGACCATGAAGAATGGAAGCGGCCCTTGCAGGAGCGCTATCAGCACCAATGGCAACTAGCTCATCGAATATTTGAGCAAGTCGGGTAGATGCCGAGTCACTATCAGTTTCATCGTTTTTCTTCAATTCCTCCAATTCGGCCAGGAGGCTGGCACGTCTAGTATCTACCTGTAGAACGCTCTCAATGGCTGGTGTCGAATCGCCCACAACCTCTTGTTCCACGTGGAGTACTGTGAGTCCTCGTGGTAATCTCAAATCACCACTAAGGGTGGGTAGAAAAAAAATTACCAAAGCTAATTAAACAGCTTATACGGCAAATTTACTTTGCCAATCGGCCAATTGAAATGCTCTTGTTAACTTTTATGGCATTCAGAATTCGGACGAGTAATAGGTGCCTTCAAAGCATTCGCTAAAGGAAAGCAGCTGGAAGGAGTTCAGTTACCAGAAATTCACATGAACTCCAAGCCTAATAAGGACACTAAGGAACATCGACGACCAATACTTCCAGGATCACTGTTTTCAATAATTCTAAATTCTTTTGGGTAAATAGCAGTTCTTTCGTGATTGGCAGCTGTTCAGAAAAGCAATACGTCCACAATGGAAGGAGGCCAATAGAAGGTCCATATAGTGAGGCCTCAATATAAACGCGAACGATGTTTGGACGACCTATACCTATTATGTGCTGTAACGTACAAACGAATATGACACACATGCAGCCAATCACTTCTGTTACATTGATAGCATTTACGGGGGTGTAAAAGAACACTTGTTTAGGAGAAACTAGGGTAGAATGAAATAAATCAGAGAAAAAGTAGGTTAAATGTGAATCTGAAGGAAAAATAATCCTAAGAGAACGTAGAGACAGTGAGCGTATTATAAGCACTTTCCCAATGCAAGCTCCCTTGAGAGGCTCCCAGCTAAGATTAAGTATTCCAGTAAATACTCTAAAACAGGATGCGGGAAGGCAGTAGGGAAGAGACAAGGAGTCATTGGCGACTGCTATAAAAAAACACAGCTTGTCTACTTTAACTAATGCTAGTAAACTTCGGTAGGAGAAAGAAGGCACATAATTCTAAATTCAAACATTAGAACGAAAAATCACTTGAAGAGATGAAAGTTGCCAAGTTTCACAGAGTCACTTCAAAAAAAAAGAAAAAGCAAAATGTCTTTGCTTTCCAGCAGCCAGATCATGGTGATCAACAGACAGAACTCTACAGCGCCTGGCAGAGGAAACTGAGAACAATAGCTAAAGACAGGAAGCAAATTAAAGGCTTGAGATGGCGGACACGAAACGAATTTACATTCAATCATCTAAAAACACCAAAATTATATCCAAAGAAAAAAATAGCCGTAGAAATTTACTTGGCCAAGGCCCGAAGTAGAGTTGTTTTTCCGTAACCATTTCGGCCAATGAGGCCATAGCGATGACCAAGAGAAAGACGCAAATTAGAATTTCGGAGAAGAACTCGACTGCCGAAGGAAATGTCAAAGTTTTCAATGTGCAAATCTGTGACTTTTTTAACAGCCCCATCAGCAGAGGTTTTATCCTTTCGATCAGATTGCTGGGTAACACAGGCAGTTTCAGGCTCAAGGAGGTTACTTAAAAATCGAAGATGGCATTTAAGCACAAAAAATTTGCCGTTACTTTGAGGGTCCGTTTTTGTGAAGTCTTTTTGCTTGTTTTCTACGCGAGCCGGTCTCGACCTTCGACAGTTTTGCAGGGTCTACGGACTAAGGCAGAAAATATGTAAAAGGCAAAAAGGAATGTACGTTAAAATTTTCTCTCTTCACCATCCAAATGTTTGAAGCGTTGATGACACGGTCATTGAACGTGTTTACAAGAGAAGCCATGTGAACAGGCTCATCTAAACGTTCTTGAACATTGACGAACCCATTTCTGATAATTGTTTATGATAAAAACACACATGTTACGGCTTTAGAATATTAAACACATCTGTACAGCACTTATGCACATTCACAGAGCTGTTGGCATCTTCAAGAAAGCTTCCGATTGCTTCGTATACCTCATCAACTGATTCAAAGTGTTCACCATTTTCTGTTATTATACCTGCATGAAATAAACGGCGAATTAACTTAAGATTTGCCTTCAAGGTAGGAATCAATATCAGGATCAAGGGTCGGATACTCCGATCTTATTATTTTTAAAGCGCTTTCAAAGTTTGACTTCATGCAGGTGGAACTAGAAAGCGATTCCTACCAATTTTGACCTTCGGGATAATTTTTTTCATTGTGAGCTACGGTGCATTTAATATGAAATAAACAAATTAACAATGTTTGATTTAGGCACTCTCCAAAATTTGAATATTATTTTATAAAGAGAGGCGTTTCCATTACAAAAATTATCAAAGCCAAGCCTGTAGATGGATATATATATATATATATATATATATATATGCAACTGACCCATCATGACGTTTCTGCTTAATCGTCATCTGCTGTGACCGAATGATTTTCGTTTTATTTTGTATTACCGTATATTTGATCCGTTTTTAAAGGGATCTGCGGTGCTGTGACCATGGTGGCCGGTTGAGAGTCAGCTCATATAAGACCTTTAATAACTAAAAGTTGCTTTGGAGGAAATACAATCTGAAGAGATTGGCTTCTTGCATTTGTAACTCTTCAAAACACCTTAATCGATGGCCAACGGCATGTGGCTATATGTACGGAAAAAAAATCAACAATAAGTTACAAGAATCACAGCGTCTTTTTCCAAAAAATTGCCAGGCTTCAGTACCTTTAGGTAAGGAAAATTGCATTATGTTTTAATGGATTGCGCTCATTTCTTTGAAATTAAATTAGTTTAATCGTCAAAATCACTTTCAATAAAAGAAGACCCTGCGAGAGTGTTGCCAGTTCATATATTCAAAGAACAGCGTTAATACATCTGTATCCCAGTGATGCATGATGCTGAGGAGCCTTGTTGTAAAAACCCAATGATACAAATAAGCATGAAAGCATAAACAGAGTAAGTGAGAAGCTTAGAAAAACATCACAATTCTAGCTTTAAAGCGTGAAATATTAGTAAGAGTGTGAAAAACTCCAAGTTATGTAGAGTAAAATCGGGTACGCTAAACCTTAATAGCGGTTTCGATTTGGAAATGGGTATGTGAAAGTCAAATGGGGCTATCGAAGGCTATTAAATAGTCACAGATATATTAGCAAAAGTTAAGTCCCATTTTGATCCTGAGCACCTAGAGTACCTTCAGCCTTTTGATCTTAAGATTCCCTGATAATGCGAATCGGCCCTGCAATTTCCATAGTGTATGAATCCAAGATGGTAGAGTTGGAGTTTGCACCTTTCAACTTTGCGTTGAAGAAAGTGAGATGGATAAGGATAAAATCGGTTGAATTTACACATCAACTCCAAGGATTCAAATTGATGGCATAACTATTTTAAAATTTTGAAAACTTGACAATTACTCATTTTTCTAAATGACATCACGGCATATCCAGGATAACAGAAAACATCTCATTCTTTCACACAGCGATTGATGCATAGAGATATGAACCGAAGTGACGGGATATAACGAAGAAGATTTAAATGAGGGATTTGAAAGTGCAAGCATTTTCCTACTCTACGCATTGGCCATGACATCTAGTGATCACTTCCGCCACAAAGCTAACTTCAGAATCAGTGTCCTTCAAATTGAGTACTCGTATTTGCTGACATATTTAACTACCCAGAATTGACACATTGCCTACATGTTAACAACCCTGTTTTCGGTTCTTGAAAGTCCCCACTTATTGTACTTCTGCGACGTTAGTGACCTGATCCCGGCCGTGAATTTTTGAGGATACAAACTGAAAAAAGCATTATGAGGATAACGAGCTCCCTTTGGAACACCAAGTATGAACCCATTTTTCATTTGCATTCACGGTTATCACATCGTCCTCCATCAGGCTCAGAGAAAATAGGCAAAAGCCTTAAAGGAAAAGACGTAAGAAGGTGTTACCCCTTTATATAAAAACTCAAACATTCCCAAACAAGGCTGTTGAAAACACGGGATCTACAAAGGCAGAATCGATGACTGTACAGATTAAGTCGATGATGATGCAAATGGTTCAAAGGGAGAGTGGGAGGGAAATGCGGGGTAAAATCACATTAACAGATCAAGATTCACCTCGGTCTTTCCATTTTTCTTCCTCTTCTCTCTTAGTCTCCGGATGAAATTGATTCCGGAAGCCATCCAGGAGGTGGGAACCCACCTAACGAATAGGAATAACAAGATTACTTATACAGACCAAAACTGGTCTTAACATCAGAAAAATGAAAATCCGAACTAACCTGGGAAGCAATAACAAGTGGAAGAACTGAAGTAGGTGGAATCTGCCTGAGAACATCACCAATGGCACCCACAGAACCTTTACTGGGATCGGGCGCAATAATGGGGTTACTAAAATCTTCTGCGAGATTGGCAACACCCTGCCACACAGCCTCCACTGCACGAGCTACCCCTTCGCCCAGGTTCTGAGGTTCCCGACTGTCTGATAAATTGCTGGCGCTTCGGTGAGATCTCATTTGACGACAAGATGTCCGAGAGGGATGAATTCGAATTAAATTTCGAGTTCTCACTGGAGGGCCAGGATTCAGAATGTCAAAAAAAGTCTAATGAAAACGATGAGGGTGTTCATATTTCCGTACTCCGTATCATCTCATTTAAAGAAGTAATTAAACTCACTTCCACAAAGTATTGTGTGGTGTGAAGACCTAGTGAAGAGAGGTCTATGAGAGGCCAAACAGAATTGGTTGCAAGAGCTCGAACACCATTTCGTAAACCTCGAACGACATGATCCGTCGATTCTCTTGAGAAAAGCTTTGCTCGCCTTCCGTATTGTCCACGAATTTTACGACCATGAAAAGAAGATTCAAGTGGTTCACGAAAAGCGTTCACAACATGCAGGCAAAAGTCCCTTATTCCAGACGCTAGAAAGTTAAAATCAGACATTAAGGATTTTTCCCAACGGAGGCTACGATATCGAGAGAGAGGGTAAACGCACTGATAAGAGAAATCTCATGCATTGGACCAAAGTTTGTGATCACCATTTGAGGGAGATTATCAATCAGAATTTTCATCCAGTGACCAGTGACTTCTTCCACCAGAGAGGACACCCCAAGATAGCCCTTTTGGTATACTTTGCTCGGTAAGACTAACTCGGCATTTTTTAATTGAAGACACATTGCTAGAAAGCCAACCACAGCACCCTGAAATTCGAACACTCATAAGCAGGAGAAACTAACAAATTTTTATAGACAGGCAGATAATCGTTAAACTAACCTTAGACATATCCAGTTGGCGACCACGATAATCAAAATGAATGAGCAATTTCGGGGAGAATGTAAACTTTCTGATAAAAATCGGTTGATCCCCATCATCTGAGAAGTCATCGGTTGATGCCTTAGACTCACATACGGAAGAATTGGTGACAGGAGGGTGCAAGAGGGATATGTAAAGTTCCAGTCTTTTGAAATTGAGCTCGGATACCTTTTTGAGTGATTCATGATGCCCACGCAGAAAATTGAGCATAACTTGGTCGAGAACGATATTCAAGGGTTGAATAGAAGCTTTTGCTTCGGCTTCAAAATCGAAAGATCGATGGGAGGGCCAAAGAAGAACACTGAAACGCAGGGCTTCCACACGCTGCTGATTTTGGAAGGTTCGAGTCCCACTGGGAAAGTAAAGGAGATGACGTGCGCTTGATTCGCGCAGTTCATCAATTATTCTGACGTCACCCACCCGAAGCACATATCGTGTCACCGGATGCGGTTTGTCGTACGAGCCTCTGAATTCCCGAAATGATCGGTACTGTTCAGCCTTCATATTCTCAGGAGGTACAAATATGGACTTTCGGAAGTATATTTTTGAAATTTTTAGGTTAACTCCTTCATCGCTTCTTCGGTGATATAAAGTTTGCTGGGCCTGTTGAAAGCATTCTTTAACATCTGAAAGTTAAATTGAAAAAAAAAATATGAAGATTTAAAGGAACACAAATAAGGTAAGCCTATGCCTGGAGAAGAGAATCCTCCGAAGAATCTATCCGAAGAAGAATCGATGCCTGAGTCGGTCTAAATGAATGAAATTTGCTCGATTTTCAGATCGTGAAGTGAAGAAAGACAGAAAAAAATTTTAGAGAGCACTTGGAATAGAGTTTAGAGGATAGATTTGAGAGATTTCAGACTGAATGAGCAATTTTAAACCTACTGTGAGACTCCGAAAATCTAAAGGCACATTAAGAATGTCAAGAATCGTTGCTTACTAGCAGCAAGGTAAGGAAAGTCCAAACCTCCCAAGAGCCGCACCTCGATTGAGACATCATAGAGAGTTAATGCGAAAGTTGTTGCACTTCCCGGGGGATCGGAAAAGAGGACCCTATGACCGGAATCTTGCACACCCATTGGATTGACTGAATAGAAGTTTACGTCAAAGTTAACGGGCTTTGAGTAAGTCATGACTTTGGTTCCATCTTCAAGTACCGTCAAAGGTACACGTTCAGACGCAGTGGATAAATTATTGTGAATTACCAAGAAGCCTCCATCGCCTTCGAAGACTTTAACATTCACAGGTTGGTCACTATCAACAGACACTTCAATATCACTCATTGCAGAAGATAAGCGACGGGCTATCTCCTCCGTAAAAGGGGTGCTTTGCAGAACCGGCATTGAAGATGACCGCGTAGGAGTATTAGATTGAGGTGGATCACAGAAACTATTTAGGATGATTTGTATGGCGACTAGACTGTCGATACAGGAGGTCACTTGAAAGACATCATTGGTCACCCGAAAATCCACACAAGGTGCCTATAAAATATGGTTTTAATTGCGAAGTCTACTGAATCGAAAATAAACTATGCAGTTTTATACTTGTCCAGCTGATTCTTTATTGATGAGGCAAAATTGTAGCGTGGCCATTGTCATGACTCGAACTGCTTCTTTGGGAAAAGTTTCACTGAAGAGTTGTCTGGCTTCCGAGGACTCCTTTAGAAGGGCTTCTAACAAGGCCTGCACCGGAGCTTTGGGAGGACTTTGTGGCTATAGAACAAACAAGAGGTAAGCCTGTCCGCATCAACCTCGAAGAATAAAAAATGGCCTCCGCATGCACATTACTCTACTGAAATTTAGGATGGGCTAAATCAGATAGCTGCTCATTGGCAGAAACAAAAAGAAACGATACCCCATGACACGACAAACAACTAAATCTATAAAGCGCGGCGGACAGCGAAATTCCTGTTAGGCAGGAAACGCCTTAGCACGAAGGAGTCACAATTCAAGGATGTAAACTACACTGAAGATTTAAAAGACGATAAGGAATGTTTGGGCCCCAAATATCTCAAAAAGGGAGATCTCTTTAGTATCTACAGATATCTGAGCTGGTGGACATTTAGAAAAATGCCATGTACTCTTTAGTCACATTTTGGATTCCTAGTGCAACTGCCAAAGGATTTGAATGAGTGAAGAATAACATCAAAATTCTCCAAATAAAACATACTTCAGCAGCATTTGAGGGAGGAATCAACAAAAATTCCGAATTTTCCAAGGATCCAACAAAAATGTTGAAGGGCTGAGATTTAGAAACGACGGACACTCTTTTTGTAAATAGCAGAGGTCGAACAGCATCCAGGCCAGGACTAGCATTCACCACCCTAGCTTTCTTGTCTACGAAAGCCTTGAATGCACATACTGGGGGCATTTGAAGGGCGAACGTCTGCAAGTAGCCATAGGTTCGAATAATATACTCCGGACAGATCAGGGATGGGTAGTCTTCAGCCAGAAAACCTATCTGCAGTTGTGGAAGCCTCTCCAACCAAGACTGAATAAAAGGTAGATAAGAGGCCACCCCATTCTGAAGTGTAAAAGCTATTGTCAAATGGTCAGCAGTTCCTGGAGCCAAAGGTTCTAGAGGACCATAAACAGGAATCGATCGCTTCTCGAGAATCAGGGTTAGCATTGGGACCTTTGGTCGGCGGCCTGTTTGCGGTAGCAGTGGCATAAGTAATGAGAAATCGATGTCTATAGTATTATCGCTAGTGTTCAAATTTTGTAGGAAGGAGTCTGAAACAAAATTAAGTAGTATGAGCATGAGAAAACCCAAAATGGCGATAGAAATTGTCAACTTGTACATACCTGTAACGCGGAACTCGACTTTATCAGCGGTAAGTGTCGTGTAAAGTGGGTTCGATTTATTTAGTGATTTGACTTCAGTCGTGAAGAAGAGCGACCGAACAGAGAGATATGCGGTTGAGGAAATGGCACCCGTAGGATTCTGACAATCCACTAAGGGTATTCTGATCTCGAGAGATTTTACGAAGAGTGTGATGAAGACAGATGTTGAAAGACTCGACTCCTGCACTTCAGAGTCAGTGAGAACTAATAAAAATGAATAGAATCAAACAAAAGATCAAGCACATCATTTGCTCAAGGTGATGCGTAGATTACCAGGAGTGGGGGTATAAGATGAATCGCGGACGAGAAAAGATTTAGAACTCTCTTCAGCAAAGAACCAGAAGCGATGATCTGAGAAATCGTAAGGAACATGAACACCACCACCAATTTGAAGAAATGAACGGGTCTTTGGGTTGGTAGGAAGTAGACTTCGCCATAGAAGTAGATCTGTGAAAAGGCTGCATTGGAATAAGGGGGAAAAAACACTTACCAGCCTGATCTCACGGGAATTTATGCGTGTGAAGTAGTTCCACTTACCGGGAATTGAGAAGGTTGATGATCCGTTCATCAGATGGATGAAATTCCACATTGAAAAAAGCAGCTTCAATATGGAGAGCAGCGTTTTCGGAGGCTGTTTTGCGGTATTCATTCAAACGCTCAGTGTCTCCAGGCGCCAGAGGGTTCTAAATCAATGGAATAAGGGTTCAAATCATCAAATAAATAAATAAATAAATAAAAGCCTCCATAAACTCGAAATAATAGTGACCCACGAGTAAAAAGGCAGGTTCCAAATGGATCTGACACCGACGTAATTACGAGAAAAAAGAGACTGATGAATTTTATCTTCTGACAGGATTTGACAAAATGTGCAGTTCCAACTTTCCAATGGTACGCAATATAAATCCAAAGAGTGAATTGACGGAAAACCAAATACTTGCAATTAAGTTTTAGAAACTCAACTTCATGGCCTCAAATGACTAAAAGGAAACGGACTTATCAATATTGTCGCCGGAAATTCATTACGATATGAATTGACATCAACGCTCTTAAAAACAGCCCTGTTACTTAGGTAAATGAGCAAGTAATACGCCAGGCCAATTAGAAAAAACATACGTGCACTGGGAAAAGAACTTGCTTGGGATATATTAAACGATAAATTACAGTCATTCGAGATGCAAACTATGATCCAGATATTTGGAATATGAAGAGAGAATTCACGGGCACGTCTCTGGATGTGTTCCAATTACGAAGAAAGAAGGAACGCAGAGACCGCCAGCCTGAATATGCAGGTTTGCAGTGGACTGACTGAATGCTTTAACCTTCTGCATGAGGCTTTGGGGTTGGTGTTCTACCCTCTCATTGGTATCACAAACACAGACAATACAATGAACCGCGATCGTATTCATGTTTTCTTCTGACGAGTTGAAATACTAGATCTTACTTGGACGGTTGGGACCTCAATTATTATCCCAAACTGAGAAATGTAGAAAAAAATAAAAATACAAGGACGAGAAAATCATACACAAAAAAGTTCCATTCCATACCTAGAAACTACAGCAAACTTAAGGACTCAAAGACAGCAGGAGGGAAAGCAGGGTTCTGACTGCGATATTCCCTGGCATTTCGTTTCCATTGAGCGATTGCATTGAAAATAGCATTAAACATCACTCTTAGGCTGCTTCTTTGTATTTTTATTTCATTCACTCTCCCTCACTTTCCCGTTTGTTTCGATTCCCACCACTCGGTGCATGAAAAAAATTAAGATCATCGAAGCAACATTGCTAAGAACGGAAAAGCTTAGTTCCTTTCAGAGTTTGAAAACTTACTTTACCCCAGAAGTTCTGTAAATTCCTGTCAATGACAATTGTGGCTTTCTCAAAGGGACAGCGGACGCCTCCTTTCGGGAAGACAGTGGAGTAGAGTTCCTCTTCAACCGAATCTTCCATGGAATGACCTCGGCTTTTACGATCTCTTAAGGGCAAATCCCGATCAGAGATAGCCTTTTGTGATAGATGCAGGGTGACCCTGGAATATATAGGGAAATTTGAAAAAAATTCATATAGATGAAATCGATCATTGCAAATAACTCAAAATGAAAAGATTGAGAATTAGAGGGTATAGCAATTACGGGCTTTTCGAATCAAAAACCTTAGTTACAACTAATAAGACGGGACAATGTAGACACCGAAGAGGAGAGGCAATGTGGGGATTTCCTAATAATATTTAGACCAACAACAACAGTTAGGAAGTTTGTTGCAGGCAGAAATTATCCATGATGATAAGCAAATAAAGTAAATCCATTAATCATGGGTTACAGTTAAGATAGTTGTGGTCAGCATATGATCGGTCTGCAATTTATAAAGGTTGATTGCCATGACGCACTGTTCTTTGGGTTGAAAACAATCAACTAAGGTAGACTGAGAAAAAAACTTTCATGAGAAGATTTCAGTCAAAGGAGCGCTAGGGTGGAATAAAGGAGAGAATGGAATGAGCCCAAACTTCGAAATTAGACGTCGAAAATACATTCCTACTGTTTAAAATACTTCATTGTTATATGGAATAGATCGATCAAAAAATGAATAAATATGGAATAGTTGAGGTGTAATAAAACAAACCTTGCTAACTTTTTATTGGATGGATCATCGAGAGTAAGAAATGCTGCGCCATCGCACATTCCTCCAATGAATGATGCTAAATGGGAAAGACAAAAAAACAAGTGCTAAAGATGCTGTCCGACTGAAAAGCTAGAAGCTCTTTTTTGCAGAATTAGCAGATCGTGAAGAAAAAAGCCCGATTTCAAAGATAAAACAAGGCATATTTTCAAAGCAGAGGTTTCAAACAAAGAGAAACAGGTTGATGTTCTCAGTGAGTCCATGTTGATAATTTTGGAACACGTGTCGCCTGAATGAGGAAGCAAAAAAACGCGATTTTAGGGTATTTTAGTGGACACTTTCAGTGAGTAAGTCAAGCTCAATCATGGAGACAACTAAGACAATTAACCTTTACAAGTCTTGATGTAATTTGCAGAAGAGGAGAAATGTGACTGATATCAAGGCGAGGGCATTTCAAAATAGCGCATACAAATCTTAACCAAGAGGTAAACGGCTTCAAAGCGCTAGTCAAAAGCTTGGTTTGAGATTCAGCCCGAAACGTTATATTATAAATCCCAAAAGAGAAGGTAAGAGAGAGAGTGGACACGTCGATTTCGTGGGCATATATGCGAGATCGTGTAGCTTTGCATAGGCTGCAAAAAAGGACATATTTGATCAGAAAGAATTACTAGATCGTACAGTGAACTCCGGAAAAGTAGTAGAATGGACAAACATTAGCAATGTTTTGTGTCAGATAGAGGGCCGCCGTTGTCGGGACGAGTTATGGCAGCATTGTGCTCGTTCTGGCCAAAAAGGGGGAGGGGAAGAAATTCTGACGATGCTTATATCCTGGACTACCTTGATCATTGGCTACAAACTCAGTTTTAGCGATTTCGGCTACACATAGTATTGACAAGATAAAATTAATGTTTCTGGAAACAAAATTTCTAGAATGAGTTTTTGGGCCTTTATAAACCTTGATCTGGATATAGAAAAAAGAAGGAAACCGAAGCGAAAGGAGAGGTATTTATCACTCCCAGATACAAATAAACTGCTTTTAAATGAGGAGGCTTAGCATATTACACTGCCAGTCTCAGGCGGTAGGTCCTTTAACAGGCAGCTGACTTAACTCCACAAAAGTAGCTGGTTTGGAACAAACTAAACATCAAGATACCTAAAAGACAGCGCTTCTATTACCTCTAAGTTGACAAATGATGACAAGGGGACTAACCTTGAAGTCTGTTAAAACCAACGCTATAAGTGATATCTGAGGGATTAGATGTTCGGGTATCTCCCGCATGAAAGTTGAAATCTGTGACACTTAGATGCAGGGACTCCGACCGAAGGTTGGGTTTCCACCAAGCTAGAGGGCTAGAGTTCGTGGCACTCCATAGACGTTCACGTATCATAGAAATATCCTCACCAAATAACTGAAAAAAGAAGGAGAGGAGTAGAAATATCCACCTATCTTGCCAGTTATCCGATGGATATAATAGGCAATTTACCGACGGCACGGTTTCTATAGGAATCGGTATTCGAACGGTGACGTGAAGGGAAGGACAAGACGCACTCATATGAAGTAGACCAAAGAATAAGGACTGGTTTCCTTTGTCGGCGGGTTGTTTTTGACTGGATTCGTCCTCATCCTACAAGGGGGAGCACGTGCTGCAATTTTTTATATTCAAGGCAATATAATTAAGGCCAAGGTAACAACAAAATCAATATGAAAAATTGAATTTGACACTAAAATGGTACTTGGTTGACGCTCTCACCCTAAAAAGAATCATCGAGCTACTGCGTGCTTCTGTCCAGTACCTACCGTTTCGCATTTAATTTCAGGCGAAAAAAAATAAATGAAACCATGCGCATTCAACCCGAATAAACCTAGCACAACAACTAAAACCATCACTTCAAAAAATATGAAGTAAAAGCAAAGCCTAGAGGGAAAGACTCATTGCCTAAGTTTTTTCCGAGCTTATTCACAAGCTATTAGATCATGAATGCATGAGTGACTGTGTTGTGTAATGAAAACGGACGTACCGAACTATGCGCTCCGCTAAGCCACTTCCGAATCTTGCCACTGTCGTATTCCACATCTCTGAGGCCAGAGGCTTCATCAATAGCATGTGAGATCATTTCGCAGATATAAGTGGACGCACTGAAGGCATCGAAAGTTCTGTGTAAACGATCCACCAAACTAGGGTCAAGTTCCAAATGACAAGGTGCCAATTCAAAGTGAGAGGGAGAGGAAGAGCCCCTTAGACGGACGGCAGGCAGGAGAGGACTGTTGATATCGAAGACGGTTAGAATCTACGGAAGAGAATGAGAAGAAAACTGAACCAGCCATTGCAAACAAACAGAACCACTTCAACTTTCTGGTGCCCATTTGAGCACGGTCACCTACTAATTGAGTATAATCTTACCTCTGTCGCAAATAGCAATAGCAGCCATCTGTCACAAACACCGCCCCCATTCCGCAAAAAGCTTTAGAGATAATAACCTTACGCGTACCTGCAAGAACTCTAGGCGAATACATCGCAATTTTTCAGGATCTTATGTGTCCATTTTCTAATCAGACAAAAACTATTGTTCTTTCTGAAAGTCATGCAAACAAGAAATAACCAACTAAGTGTTTGACTATACACTTGGAAGCAATGAAGTTAAGGATCGACTCTGAAGGCCAAAGACACAACGGCTATGTAAGTACCCAACATCAAGAAGTAATCCTCAGATAAATTTTGAATCATTCTAGTATTGACTCTTTATCTAGAAGTGGAAAAAGTTCCTAACTATGGAAGCCAATATTCAGCGACTTCTTTTAGTATTGAAGCAACGCAATAAATAAAGCTGATTGTAAACCTGGACCGAATTTATCCCAATAGTTTTGGAAGAGACTTATAGGAATCTCAATCAGACTTTGTGTGAGCAACGTTGAAAAAAAATATTACATAGGCTCTCCTTCAGAACCATAGCTCGAAGGTGAGGGAGAAAGTACGGTTCTAAATTAAAGTTACCAAAAGACCATCGGAATAAGACCTGCAGGAGTGGAACTAGGTGATGATAGGAACTCTGGTCCTAGCAACCAACTTTAAATAGCTTCGACTATAAGCTTTACAGGCACACATCCAGTAAACGGAATGACCAACCACTTTGCTTAATATTGGTCTGCACGGAGAAAACCAAGTGGGAGGTTATCACTCAGGGTACCCTCCGCACTGTTCACGAAACGTACTAGACGACAAAAGGTTTGGGTTATTATTTTTGCTAGTTTTCTTACAGCATTGGAGTGTAATTAATACTACGAAGTCATTTGGTGCATGAAATCGAAAACCAAAATGGCTTGAAGGGGAGCTACTTTGTGCCCGGAGCTGAGATATAAGCTGCGTGCGCGAGCATTCAAGACGAGGTCTTGGAGAGGTCTCAGGGCGGATGCCTCGTATATGTGATCTATATGGGCAGCTGAATTTGAGAGACAAGCATAAAAAAATCTCCGATAAACACATGCGAGCAAACGTATCACCCCCTTGACAAAAAATAATCTTCAAAGGGTTCGGGTAAAGTGTTTGTCTGAGCTGCTACTTTGCTCACTGACACCGGACACGAAATTTGGTGGTAATACATAACGGCTGACTCCTAATAGCCTAGAGATCATGAAGTCTGTTTATCTAGAAGGGGAAGGATTCATTCCCAAAGAGAGAAGCACGTGACCCTTCTGTACTCTACATCAGATAGGGCCAGACTAGAAACACATTTTCCAAATCTGAACGTTCAATGCGAGAGCAGTAATCGCTAAAGGCTCTAGCTTGTGCACCACGTCCTATGGCCTTTCTCTGGGACGTGAGAAGGCTCTGAAGGAGAGGAAAGATACAATCAGCACTGTTTGTTGGAAATAGTATGAAAGCTATATTAGTCACAATAGCCAATGCAAGAGCTGTTAACTAATCAGAAGAATCTAACATGCCGAGCTGAGGGTTGCTTCGAGGCCTGCTAGACCCTGTGATAGTGATGAGGACCAATGTGAACGAATCCCTTTATTTAGCCGGGATAAGTAAACGCCTCCAAATCATAAAGAACAAAATGAAGCCATGAGTTTAAATGCACTCCATCTGAATGGCTAAAAATCGTCCACTTTGTTCGTTCATTTTGAACTTCATTAGAAGATAGGATGTACGAAATTGAACTAGCAAAAGGGCAAGACTTAATGACCAGTCTGGGGACTAAAATGGCTAGAATAGAAATAGTACAGACGAACAAAGAGAGTTTTGTGAAAGCAAGTCCAATCATATTTCAGTAAGGACTGAGATATACATGCCTCCGCGGTTATTGTAGTTATGCAGTTTCTGAACGTTAATTAAAAAATGAGCGATAAAAAGTCTAAGTTGGAGCAGAGTTCCTGAATCCTTCTGACAAGTTCTGTTGAATTTCGAAGCTACTAAAGGGTAGAGGAGTGGGTCAATTCCACCTCTGCGGTTTTAAGTTAGAAGGCTCTTAAAAGATCAATGTCACTCCCCGAAACCGTGCATAAACACATTTATTAGAAAACCTCATGCATCTTGAACGAATAAACGCCATTTGGAATCTGATAAAAAGGTATCGATCTAGCTGAGGTGTAAGAGATGTGCTATTTGTTCGTTACGGACAAAAGCGATTCTGAGAACCAGTAATTGAAAAGATGAACGAATTCTCTCGAGTGCAATTTTAACACGATCTAAACAAACAAGAATGAGAAGCCATCTTCTGGCCGGATCTTATGCATTTAGAAAAAATGAAACTTATGCAATTCGATAGACAGAATCAACAAGTAAAACGTGTTTGCATATAACATCATCGGTCCATTTTACTACCTTAGAAAGCCTGATCGAGTGTACCAAGCAGGCGGCTTAATGGGGTCTACGAGTAATAAATTGGAAAGCTAATGGCAGCAGTCTGAACTGCCGAATACCAGCCTGCTGAACAAAGCTATCATTGTACATACGGTTCGTAAGTAGCATGTCGCATATTGTGGATAGTCCTGACACGCTTCCATTAATCCAATGCAGGGAGGGGAGCTCAAAACCGAGGTATTCAGTGAGTTCAGTTGGGGGGTTAACAGAACCTATTGGTCGATGCCAAGCGCATAGGGAAAAGAGGGGTATGCTTAAATGAAGGGACGAAAATGCAAGCACGCGGATAGGTGCGTGCGTGTGGCTAGATAAGATCGTGACGCATGGATCCAATTAAGCAGCCCGCTAGAAGCATTAGGCCTAGAAATATCGATCTAGGTGGCTAATATAACACTCGTCAGTAAATGAGTGAGTGACCACAACAGCCAAGTCAAACAGGACTAAGAGACGATTTACAGAGATCTCAAAATCGTCGGGTCGGATCGACGCAAAAGTAGAAAGCAGTAGTGAGCTCAGCAAAAGAATTCAGTCCTGATGAGGACTTCCATGAGAAAGCAGTAAAACTTCGTTGCTTTCAATAAAACCACAACCACGTCTGCACTCGAAGCTCTTCAAACCTTTGCTGCCACTCATAGTGGATGGCGGCGTGGCAAAGATGTTAGTTGAACAGCTGCTAAAAATACACTCTTAATTACTAAGGCGAAATTTACCGACAACAGGAGTGAAAGTTAATTAAGTTAGCACTCGCCTTCCACAGCACAAAATTTCTTACAGTACGACACTTGAATTAACGCTGTGAGCTAAACAGACTTTAGATTGTGAAGACCATATAAGCAGCGAAGAAGAGACTATGACGGGATTCGACCAAAGCCCTTTCGAAACGTGGGTTTGGATGTCGAAAATTAGGGTCTCTAAAAATGGTCGTTATCCTGGAGTACTATGCCTATAAAGTCTCAGACCAGGAGCTTATACTTCCGCAACTGGTTGTATATCAGTTAACCTTTGGATGGCTCACATCCCGATTTATAACTCCGATTGATATCAGCACAACACAGTGAGTGCAACCGAAACCTCTCTCGCATACCAAGTAATAAGCTGAATAAATAGAAAAATGGTAATCTAGTGAAAGAAGACTTAGAATTATACTAACAAACATTAAAAATGACGGATGAAAGTTATACAAATAGTGTAATAGGTAAACAAAAACGGTTCATGGTCATGTTTACGCATAAAGTAAAGACTCCAATTAGATTATACGTCTAGAGAGAAATTTACCAGATCTGATAAGAAATAGTGTAGGTAAGCATGAAATCGCACTGATTTATTCGCAAAAAATTATCTTTTCAGTAGCATAACGGTTTGGATCATCATTTAGACTAGACACTCGGAAAACGTTAACGTGAAAAAAGCCAGAGAGGTCACTGTGCTTGCTAAAACGATGACCTTTATCATTCTAGATTTTATATGCGAATGCCTAGAAATCGAAGCGAAGAGAAACGCGAAACTTAATCATTGAACGGGCATATGATGTGGAGCATTTTGGTGTGCAATGGAATTCCCAATCGCGTTAATACTTTTAGCCGCAGATTAATGCTTCTTAGAGATCTGCGTGAAAAATTAGGTTCTTTGACACTAGGCAGATTCAAATTGCTTTTAAAGCAATCCAGAGCTATGATCTCGGGAATATCTAAACCATATTTTACAGCCTGCAGTACTGATCCCCAATTTACTTTTAAATTTCTGCCTTCTATCGAATGCATCATATCTAATTATGAGGTCAAACCATCAAACCAGATAAAAGTCATCACAGATGATTGTACGCGGAAAAAAATATTCAAAATACAATAAGGTCAATTTTTGGCGTGAAAATACATGAACCACTAGTAATCCTGACAGAATTTGATAGAATATTACCCTTTCAAATTATTCTAATGGAGTAAAAGTTAAAATTAACATCGAAAGAATCGCATAAAAGTTAGCCAGCAAGTATACGAAGTCGCATACCTCGTTTTAATTGGCTGAAAGGAGGGAACCAATAGAAATAAGCAAAAAATATGTACCGCAAATGGTGGTCAAAGAACCTGGCAACAGATGTTAAATTAAGCCCATTGATGCTATGCAACTGACACATGTTGGAACCCTGCTTCTGATTGGAAGTAGTCTCACCTTCATTCAAGAGAGTTCTGCCCTTAATATCACTCGAGAACCGTTCACGCTATGGAATCTTCATGGCGCCCAGAGCTTCTACCCATGTAGGTTCATCAAGTCTAGTTCTACTCTGGATAGGTCGGATACAATCTTGTGTGATAAAGAAGCCTCTGACATCCTGGGAAACAGTATTCCAACCATCCATCCTGAAGGTAAAGTGGTTCGAGAAATTCGTATTCAGGCCGGACGTCAACTGAGCAGCCTTCCACATAAGGCCTTTGAAGAAGTTGGTCCAGAACTTCATAGGCTCTTCATCCAAGGAGGAGAAATACGTGTGATTAGGAAGGAAGCTCTAGTCAAATTGACGGAGTTACAAATTTTGGAAATTCGGAACTCCCCAGGGGCAGAAAGTCAGGGCCCGAACAACGGTTTAGCTGGACGTCTATTCACTGCAGATGGGGAGCTCAAGCACTTGAAGAAGTTGCGACGCTTAGTTCTTGAAAACGTAGATCTCAGTGATGGACTAGCTGCATACGCATTTTATGACATGGGTCGACATCTGGAAGAGGTTTATCTTACGGGAAACAATTTGGAGACAATTAACCCATATGCCTTCGAGAAAAGTGAAAATGTCAAATCTCTGAAACGAATGAGTTTGGAGAATCAAAATGGTTCGCTGGTCTGGTTAAGCAATGCATATCGATGGGCCAGAGATCTCGGAGGTTTGGACATGCTCTCCTTGAGTGGAAATAACTTGACAAACAAAACTCTCGACTTTGGAGACAGTTTGAATACCAAACTTCGAGTCATCAAAATTGAGAATTGCTCCCTCACAGAAGTACCAGATGGACTTTTGAAGAATTTTAATGCTTTGGACGAGATATATGTTGGAGCGAATAGCTTCACGATGATTTCAACTGAAGAGGCCGCCAAAAAACTGTGGGGGTTGAAAAGATTCACTAATCTAACGAAACTCAGCCTTGCAAGAAATATGGGCCTCATCTACAAACAACCGCCATGGTTCCGTACTTCAAAAATTATAGAACTAGATTATTCACAAAGTCTTTTGAGGAAGATTGGAGACAGGGAACTTCCAAGGAGTCTCGAAATTTTGAGTCTAGAATCCACATTTCTTGAAGAAATCGAGCCGGATTGGGCTACCGGAATCCCGCACTTTACCAAACTTTATCTCAACTGGGCTAGCATAAAGTCGGTGAAAATAAATGGAACGGAAGGAGACTGGGAAACAGCGATGAAACCCCTGAGAAATCAACTAAAGACTCTAGGACTCGTAGGGTGTAAAATAATTAGCCAGAGCCTAAAACCGAGCAATGATGAGGACTACAAAGTAACTGGGTTGCGACTAGGACTTCACCATCTACGAGCACTTGAAAATCTGGACCTATCAAGTAATTATCTCACACATATTCCATTAAATGCCTTCCAGAATATGTCAAAACTTGTCAGTTTGAATCTGTCCAACAATCATTTACAAACCCTTACAACTATTGAAGAATATACCACAACAGAAGGAGACATTCCTGAAATTCAAGAGCTAGATTTGACGAACAATACACTAAGCAGTGTAATAGGAGCACGCTCAAGCTTGGGATTTAATGTATCTCTGGAGAAAGTGCTAGCCAAAAGAGCTAGGTTAAAATTATCTGGGAACCCCATCACTTGTGATTGTAGAATAAGCTGGCTGATTGAAAGAGCGATACAAACCGACAACTTCTACTGCATAGGGAAGAATGAACTGACCGGATGGAGAATCACAGACATCATGGTACATGACCTGGTCAAAAACCTCAGTAGATGTTCCGCATGTGATTTTATTGAAGCACCAGACCCAATTTATCCCTTTAGACCTGTGCGAGTTTTTGGATATGACAAACAACTGAGGAAGGTTTACTTTTCCGTGAAAGGAAAAGAACTGAAATCAGCCTGGGACAAAATGGCCAGGAAAGCCGCACAACAGCCGACTTTTGAGTTACAAAAAATCCTCGCGAAGTTGAACAACATGACCTCAGAAATCATATCAAAGCTTCAAAAGGAGTACTTGGTCTTCGAAGTGGCATATTGGCCCGTTGGAGAGTTCCGAGAGATGAAAAAAACCTCGGACTGGCAAGTGGTGAGTGAGGATTACATGGCGGCTGATAAAGGACGCAGGGAGTACGTGTTTTCTGTTGAACCTATTAAATTCAAGCGGGCACATACAGTGTGCTTCAGAAATGCTTTGGATAGAAAGACTGCGACGCGTTCTACACTTTGCCAGATATTCCAGCCCAGCGAGTTGACAATGGCCGCAAAGACGGAGAATCCAGTGGACGGAAAACATCACGTGCATACCCCGCTTTGGCTTGTCATTTTAACGACAGCTAGTGTCGTGATTTTCATTAGTTGTGGCTTCTCTCTTTGCGTGAAATACGGATGCTGTGGTAAGAAACCAAGAAACCAGAATGTTAAAAATATGCTCTGCGAACCGCCTAGCCATTCTAGTTGTCAGAGAGATAATGGTGATAGCCAATATGATAAGTTGGAGAACTATTGCTTAGAGAACTGGCTTCCGAACCCGAACGCCTATGAAGAACGTCCGGAATTGCCGAAACGCGCTAGGGGGAGCAGAGCTCTTCCGCAACCTCCACAGTTGTCAACTGGTGGTTCGATGGGAGATCTTACGGTGCGGCGATATAGAGTGAAGACTCGACAATCCCAGATACGTAGACGATCGAACCAGTGCAATTCAACTCCAAAATTTCCTTTCTCAAGTCCGAAGCTGCCAAGACCTCTGGTCAACCAGAGACCGAAAACTCTCGGACAGCAGCCTTCAGTCGATGAAAACGGCTATGTGAAGATGGACGTAGACAACGATGGTTACGTGGAAGCGAGACCGGAGAAGAGAATGCGACGAGAGGGGACAGAAAACCACGAGATGTTGGACTCCTACATCATGGGAGTGCCAAGAGCTACTATCAAACAGAAGAGCTTTCCTGCTAATGACTTACTAGCCAGTAAGAGCATTGGAATTTGGACTCCGACCAAACCCTCGCTGTGATCGCCAGACATTTCAAAATAAATAACGAATCAGTTGTTCCGATTCCGAGAAACATTTACAAAAAGGTAAGTAGTGCCGATAGACAGTAAATAATGGATATTGAACAAACAACAGGGGCATGTTAGACATTTAAGGGAAGAAATAGTGAGGTAACACTAACTGAGAGTAATTAATTTTCCTAAAATAGCCACTTATAGTTCTAACTAACCGCAAAAGTTAGCTAAGCAAATAGCCAGTAAAGTAAAACTGCTTGTGGTGTACAAAAATGATTTGAAAACTGAAAATGACGAATCAGAGGTGCCTTAAAAAAATTACTAAAAGAGCATATTTGCATCGAGAAAGTGTAGAGAGGACTGGAGCTCTAAAAAATTTTGGAAAATAAAACTTAATCTGCTCCCCATACTCTTACAGGAATATGAGTAGAACCGGAGTTTAGCAACCCACGCTAATCCCACCAAACCATCAAATAGAATATCGGAAGATGGCAGTCTTTTACATGCTAGAGCGAATTTAATCTGGACCTGGTTATGGACTGAGAGGAAGAACAATCAATTTGGAAGGTTCCATAAAAGTTAAGCCAAAAAGATGTAAGAAAGTATTTACGACCTTGATAAGATTATCTAGACAGGAATTACGTGTTACATGAACAGGAAACCTCATTTTCAAACCTGGAATACTGTTTAGTTAGGCCATTAAACTAGACAGGGGTGGAGCCTCTTTTAAGGTCTGCTAGTAAGACACTGTCGTATGCCGAAAATTTATTGAACACCATTCCTGCTTACAAGGTAACTGAACTATATGCTTCGGTGGTATTTCAGAATGAATGACTTCCGTGCGGAAATGGACAAACAGGTGGTACACATGTGATTAGTATCAACATCTGGCGCAAAGTGCATTGAGGAAGATAAAAAGGGTATCACTAAAAATGCGTAAAATAGAACCTTGAACGTGGGAAAGAGCCCTCACAACAACTTTCCGACAGCTCGGAGTTTTTTGATCAGGCGATATCGTCTTGGATCTATCATATTTCCTGTCTGTTGAGGTCACCTAAGAGGCAATTGCACGGGCTGCGTTTGAGATTAATACTTAATGCATAGTAAAAAGTGTGTGCGTGCAAGCGCATACAAACTGGGGGATATGGGTAGTATATTTTGGCAATCAGGCAAATTCATAGGTTCGAAAGTCCATAAAGGGTATTCCTGAGTTTAAATTCCGACTTTCAGATGAGGAATATTAACTTGCGGAAATATCTGTTTCGGATTCTCGAGAGACAATATAGCATATAGAGAAGCAGTGCTGTTGCTCAACATGGCTATTTAGGCCTGAATTTATAGTTTGGTGAGTTGGGCCGTAAGGAATAGTACTAGGGGACTAAATGATGCTCCAAGACTTCCCAAATTGAGACATTTTTTCGATAAGCAACAACGGACCAACAATCATTCAGCATAGGTTGGATCGGCTTTTCAAGCGTCAAAGCCATCCGCCTACATGTCGAATTAAGTTTGAAAATAAAAATCATGTGTTACTTTTATTATCAATTTCTCAGCTGTAATGCCATTATAGGATATAGTAAATAAGAATATTAAAATCAGAGGCTGAGGAGGAAATAATGCCGGAGGAGTACCTACCAACATTGAAGCAATAGATGAAAGGGTTGTAAAATAAAAAGTCGCCTACTTTAAGGTTCCAGCATAGACCAAGATCAGTAATATTAATCATTCAGTGAAGAATTTTTTTTCTAAGGTAATAATCAGCGAGAGATTTATGGAACATAAGAAGAGTCGCCCTTCTAGTGGAAGACATTCGGAAGTTAGAAGCGCTTTTGGTTTGGTATCCTTGACTATGGCGAAGACATACCAGAACACCAGCTAATCTTGTTCAGTCACCAAGGCAGAGGTGGATTGGGATTTCCCGAATAAGCTTGTAACCAGAAGACATTAGATCAACATCCAATGACTCATCAGAATACAAGGGTTCATAAATGCATTGGTGCATTTCCAGTGATTGGAAAGTCTGAATGGGAGTCTTAAATCAAAGCTACCCCAAGATTAATTCTTCCTCAATGTAAGGCTGGGTTTGATAAAAAAGAGTGCAGTTCATAATGCGTCAAATCGAACAATGAGTTACCAATAAAAGACTAATAACAGCCCTACAATGAAGTTTGGAACAGAAATCGCTGAATCAAATATGTATACTGTGAAACATAAAGCACAAAGATAAATATCAATGGTAATCCCTCCACCACCGCTTGAGGCTCGAGGTAAATCGTAGTACCAGGCGAAGTTTCGTAAAAATAAATAAATAATCAGGCACACAATTAAAAAATAAAAAAAAAATTTGCTCAAGGCAATGATTGGAAAGCATTATATGCCTTGATGGGTCTGTTGCGCTTATGAAAGCCAAAGTTTAAGGCTTTGAAGCACAGGGCGTTTGTAATGGTGAACTCGGAGTTCTTGTTGAGGTAAGGTACGGAATTTACGACTGAATCTCGTGCAGATGGCAATAAACTTACTCAAAGTCGAATGGAAAACAGAGTAAAATGCGAAACGATAAAAATAAATACTGACAGTGTCCTTTGCAGAATCCGCTTAACTAAGGGTTTAGAATCGACTATGAAATTATCCAGACTTGAGCAGCTTATTTCCGCTGCTCAAGCTCTAGGGTACCGATCAGATGCAGCCATGGTTCTTGGATAAGATGTAGAATTAATTTTGAAACATTATGAAGAGCATCAGCCCCGAGTTATACAAACCTAATTGACCCAGAGACTTAGGCCACTCCAAAGCCATCCAACTTTGGAGATGCGGGTGCAGGGTGTAGATAGCAGAGGATAGAGTGCATATTTAGGAGCCAGCTATGATGCATAGGCCCCCAATTGATCACGGTCGAGAGTGTCTGGTCAAATGCTTTATATAGATATTATACTTTTATTGTTGGCAAGATGGTGGTCAGAGAACATCTGATATCGGTTCAGCTGCATAGGAGATTTGGGGTCTGGGTTCACATCTAATCAACAAAGGAACTAAACACGGCAGTTCAAGTGAATGGGACTTTGCTAAAGTGAAAGCAATGACTCGGTGCTCGATAGATCATCATCAGAAAGAGACCCTTAATCCGTAAAATCCAATTACATGAAGAGTGGGAGGTTGCTCCAAGACCTCCGTAATCCCGAAGTGGTCAAAAGTTCCTTCAAATAAATTACATGTTCAAGCAACAGACAATTATAAATTTTGTATTGAAGTCTTTTGTGCTTATTTGCCCTCCTAAGGATTCAAGACCATCGACTCTTATCTTGGATGAAATGAGAGATATACAAGTTAGAGTGCAGTCGACAAAAGGGGTGAATGAACTAATTCAATATTCGAAATGACCTATAGTGGGCAAAAAAGCATTTTTTGTGGCCTATTTATAAACAGAATAAAGCGAGGCCATCTGGAAAAAGCAGGCCTGTCGAAAGTAAACCTTTAACTCGGATTGGCAAAATAAGTACACCAGTGCCATACAGCTGCTAAAGCTAGTAGAAAATGCCAAAAGATAGCAGTAGGAAGACTCTGGTTATGTGAAGGAACCGTTTACGGACATGGGACTGCAACAGACGAAGACGATATAATCCGCACATTCCGTCCAAGCAAAGGGCAATTTCAAACTAAAGCCGAGAAACGAGAACTCACTTGAGTGATTTCAGGGTTCGGGTCCTTTGACCCATGGGAGAAAAGGCACTCCGAAAAGAGAAGGCCTCCAATCTGACCAACGAAGGGGCCTTCCGACGGAAATTCCATTCCCTTTATCTCTTCGTCAGGATTCATCTCGTCTGGAGGTAGCTGATAAGATTCGGCTTTGAGCTCCGCCTCAAAGTGTCCAACAGAGAGTCTGTAGAAAAGAATGATGGATGAAATAGATGAAAAAAGGGAACTTTGTCGAACGAATGAATTGGTGCCTTTTATGGATGTGCATTCAACCCCTCTACGGCATTGCGTAAATAATAAGAATTTCAAAATCGTAAAAAATACATGACAATAGCAAAATGATCTATGGGAAGGTTTGCGCAGAGGTGAATAAAAAAGGCAGCACAGAATTGTCATCCATGAGTCAATCTGGACCTCATTTCTAAATAAGGGAAGCTCGATAGGACTGATAATACTTTAAACAGCTTTTTTACCCTTTTTGCGATTCTCTTTTCAACTGCTCGAAGTCTCTGAATAGACATCGCTATCAGAACATGCTCGAACATTCGTTTATTAACACTGAGAGGGATAAACGAATCGGCCAACTGATCAATGATAACCAGTGACCAGCGGGTATATTCGGAGTCACAGTACCAGACTCGATCTCATGAAAAGTCTCCTCGCCTCTTCTAAAGCCATGAAACCTTTGGATTTTTTAGCTCAAGGGGGCCCAAGAGAGTTTTGACAAAGATCGGCCGTGCCTCAAAACGAAACTTCATATAGGTTTCATTTTCAGCTAGTAAAAAGCACGTTCCCACTAAAACTAGCTGAAATAGCTAAAAAAGAATATTAAATACGAGAAAATTTCTATCGTCACTAAGATGGGAATAAAATTAACTAACATATCTGATTCAGCCCAGACCTCTTTGTCAAAATCCAAAAAGAATTCGAAGAGGATAGCTATATGAAAAGTCCCTTTTTTGCTTATTTTTAGGAAAATTATTATGCAAGAGGAGATTAGTTCGTGCTCAGATCGAACGGGAGGCATAAATTGCAGTCTATGACCGGTCGGTAGGCTAGGAACTGTATACATCGGCCGTTTTCAATAAGCTCTACCATTTGAACATTGAAAAGGCTTGGGAATGCTGAAGAAGTAACCACGGACATAGACGAACCCGTGGTGAATGTTAAATCTAAGAAGAAATCGCATTGAAGAATAGCAAAATTAGTCGACTAGAAGAGTTTTGAAGTCAAAGTTGTTTGCATACGAGAGTAAATCAGGTAAGACACAGAGTGAGTGTAAAGGACGATGCATTTCGAGTACAAATAACTGAGTCTAACGATTTATAAGATGACGGGAATCTTAAAATGGCAAAGGGAAGTACCACCACAACGGGTAAGCCTATATAAATTGATATCCTCGAAAGCCAAGTGCTGTGTTATGGAAGATAATTTAAACAAATAAAATCTACTAGAATGGCAAATTCAGCGCGTGAATTTATTGGGATAAGCGATTACTGGCTTTAATTCAGGGTTCGTGTAATTTGTAAAGCATACATTAATACGTACGTAGAGACCTAAATTAAAGACCATCTAGTCTTTTCAATTTACAATTGAATTTGTCAGAAAAAAAATTCCGACTAAAACTGGTCGAATAATTGAATTGGTACTGTGAACTAACCGCAAATGGTCCCGACCCTCGATGAACTTGGTAAATGCAGAGTTTATAGATTCAAGCCATTCTGCCGTTGCAACGGACGTCCGATCAGAAAAAATGAGATCTTTTATGCCATCCTGATTGGTCTCTAATGCCGAGAAGAGAGCGTTCTGACATTTTAAAGCACCAAAAGTGAATGAAGGATCTTGATTACTGCTGAGGACCTCATGAAAATGCTCCTCCGAACTGGAAGAATCGTGCTCATCTTCGAGAGAGTTAGAATCAGACAGGCGGACTGGAAAAGAGGCCTCTTCATCGCCGTGGAAGATGGTTATAGAAAAGAGGCGGCATCGAACAGACAATGTGAATATTGATGGATGGGAGGCTAAAACAGTGAGGTGTTATGAGAAGCCATTGACTGATAGTAATTTTTTTTTCAACTCATTTTAGTAAAAAAAGTTGAAAAGGCTAACTTTGTAGTAAGATCTAGACTGTTAGCGATAGTATAAGTTCAAAGCAAAAAAATTACTTAAGTTAGGATAATCGCACATAGTCAAGGAACTCTTTTACTAGGTTGCAACTAAGAGGAACTCACGGATGGCAAAAGAAAATCAAACTGAAATGCAAATATTGCCAATTGAAAAAAAGTAAATACAAAAATCGACCGAACGGAACTTTTGAAAAGACAAAAACTTGTGAAATACTCAGAATGAGACCGAGTAAGGAGGCTAGTTGAAATCACTAGTAGCAAACAGTTGAGATGACTGCCGAAACTTAAACTCAGACGAAGAAAGATGCAAAATAACAGGTTTTATCATCCTTGTCATCCCTAGAGATGACTACAAGGGGCTTAACAGATAGGCACTAGACCGACTACTTCCTCTTCCCCACAATGAGCGCCCACAATGCCCATCTTAACCCTCGTTTAGATAAAGTAGAGGCTGAAAAAACAGTAAAAATGGCCAGCATTGTTGTAGCAGCACCACATCTGATGAGTTATTCGAAGCAATGAAGACCCATCCTACATGACTTCCAAGCCCGACAGCACGACATCATCCAATTTCGAGATAAGGATAGTAACTTAAAACCAAAGGGTACATTTTCAGAAGCCAATCAAAATGCGAACACACCTTCAACCTAGATATAAAATCGAACAGCTCTAAGACCATCATACTTCGTAAATCGATGTACCTTCTGACTCTCCTTCAGTCATTTGAATGGATTGCGTTAGGAAAGTCAGATGATAAATACAAGCTAAAAAAAGCGATAGATTGACAAATAGATTTCTGCCATCTACCATGTTCGTCTTTGAAAATAAGTAAAAAGAACAGAGCTCAAACACTAGAGAAATGGGTGAAATGAACACTCAGGAAAGGACGAGAAGACTGTTGACATTGTTTAAAACAGACCAGAACGATTGAGGTTTCAAGAGAGACTTACCTTGATCACTGATTAAGCAGCTATCCTCAATACATGATTGGAAAAGGGAAGATTCTGAAATGAGACCAGTTATCGATTAATGGTCTACATTTAAAGACATCTTAGGCATTAACTCACCAAAAAAAAAACAATTTCGAATCCAACTCACCATTTGTGGCCAACGCGCATGGTTCGTCAGAACCAACTAAGTTCGAAACCTTCGATGGTCTTTCCTAGAAATTAACATCAATACCAATCAACTTATAAGTGAAAAAGGTATTAGTGAAGCAGCTAAAGCCTTCAAGTACCAAGATATTTGAGTTGGAATCGGTGTCCTCTGCGTTTTCAGCGGACCGAAGAGAACAAAAGGCTTGAACGTATTTCGTCAATTGAGTTATGGTAGCTTTGAGCCAGAATAGTTGACTGGGACAGAGAGCGGCGAAAATGCAGTCCAGATCGGCGTTGAGATCAATTAGAGTGGGGTGGATGCTGATGACCGAAAAGCGGTCTCGAGTACGAAGTATTTGCAAAGTGAGGTAGTTCTCCTCACTTGGAAGACTTAGAAGGCACGCTGAGGCAATCATTGAGTCTCTATCTGGTCCTAATAACCATTCATTTTGCTAAAAACGCAGTAAGACATGATCAGGGAAATTTTTTGAAAATTTAATCTATTTGTTTAGTGATTTAATCGCATACGGATGGATTGCTATCATTTTCGGAGGCAGAGATGGACCCACCAGATATTGACCGGATATTATTCTTTTCTTTAGTGGTATCCCAGAGATCCCAGTGAAGTGTCACGCCATCTAACCGGAGGAGTTTCCGGGCCACTTCTGGAAACTCATTGGCCGTTTTGTCAGAACTGTCGCCTTCAAAAACAGAATATGCATAAATTGAGGATACAAACTTATTTCTACTTAAACAAATATAGTAAAAGGATTAATAGTGCGTTTTGATATGTACCAGAAAACCATGAGGTGAACCAATTTGACCACCATCGATTTCCCAATAATTCTGCTAGAGGCGTTACCTCGGTGGATTGATCAGGCTGGGCTGATGTAGCAGAATCGGTGCCAGATGTCGAAGACAAAGTCTTTTTATTGGCAGAATCACCAACAACATTGTCTATTTCTAGACACTGGAACTTGAGACGCAAATCGCAAGCCCTGCATAGGGAGCTGAGTTCAAGGGGGCATTGCAAGCGGATTGAGAGATTATTGAATTTCACGGAGGCTTTGAATAGCACTGAAATCGAAGAAAGCAAAGAGATCCGGATTGATACATTCAGCAACATGCACTACTCTCCAATCAAATGTTAACATAGACTGAAAGAAACCCCTAATTTGAGCGTTTCTGGGTAGACCCCTATTAAATCAAAATGGACGTTATTCAGACATTGAATTCATGCCTCACATAGCAGCAGTTTTAATGCAACGATTGACAATAAGTGAAAATAAGTGAACAAATACAATCATATTGGGCCTCATAGTAGATTTAACTCATACGCCTAATTAATTGTGAAGCAGAGAACAACCTCAAAATCACAGGTACCTTATCGCCTCTCAGCCCTGTTCATTGCAATCGGCTAGGCGGAAAACTTTGTGTCAAGCAGCCAACAAATTGCCAACATTTCAAGCAATGAATCTATGGGATAAAAAAGCTGTACGCATTGAGAAATATTCTAATGTGCTTTCAAGCACCTCATTCAACGGGGTTTTATACTCGTAATCGAAAACTAGTTATTTAAAAGGGAAGAGATTACTTGGGCATAACTCGCGCAATAGGCACTTTAAACAAGTTCTGTAAAACTATATGAGCCTCAAGAGAAGAGAATTTCCCCATTTAATATACTGTCTACGATGTCTCTGCAAAGACCAGCGAAACACCATCAATAAGATAAAAAACACTTCTAAAGTAACAATCCTGAAATTGTCAAAAAAAATTTCAGCTATAATTCAACCGTTTCATTCTCTCCATCCTGTGATTGCAATATTAGCTTCCAAGTTGATTTTAGAGGTGACGACTATTGAAGACAGAGCCGAAAAGTACCGGCCATTTTCTGCTAGTCAGTCGTTGAAGCGATCCAATAGGCCTGACCAACCTTTTAACTATGCAACTTGAGAGACAAGAAAGAAATCCATAGTTAAAAGTACCGATTCACAATAAGAATGATGATTTAAGAGTGAACAGCAGCTAAAAATGACAATGGACGTGGAGGTAGCTCGAAACTCAATTTTTGTGGGACGAACTAGTTAAGGGAGTAGAGTAGGGCACAGTGTTCTAATGGTTGGTACCTTTCAGATTTTAGTTGTCAAGCTGTAGCGATAAGATGATGAGATGCAGGTAAGGTGAGGTAACTACGACGATCTTCGAAGGAGTTGTCCTTTCTCTTCCTCGGTTCTGAGCTATCATTATACCAAAGATGACGCAGGTTAAATTACTCGTTTAACTCTTCATCAACACCTAATCAGATAGACCCACTTTCAAGTTAAGTTTAAACGATGGATTGGAAAGAAAGAGGTCATCAGACCCATTTAAATAAGTAGTTTTAAATCGATTTTGTCCATTAATAGCAGGCGTCCATATATTTGAACTCGCTGTAATGACCTGAATCGAACCGCGCGTTTGCTCAAGCGACGGCGCATTTGGCCCTTAACAAAGGTCATTCTGGGGTTTAAATTACAGGAGAGGGAGACATTATTGTGACTCCTTAAAAATATGAGCGGTGACACATAAGTCGTAGTGTAATGAGATAGGAACAAAGACGTTGTTATTCCTAAAACATTAGTGACTCTAACAATGATGGAACTATCGATAAGCGAATAACACATTGGATAAAATTTTCTGCAGCTTACTAGCCAAAGTTCAATGTCCCACTTCTTACAAACATCTAAAACACACTCGTAGAAATGATCTTAGGACAGCAAATTTGAAGAGAATTAAAATCTGGAGTTTTAGTTCAAAGGAGAAAAAAGTAGCCCGAAACTTGAGTGTTTAATTGATCGTTATAACGGGTACCGCAGAACTCAGGAATCGAAAAAACCTTAGATATTTATCTTTAAGGTTCGCAAAAAATCGAATATCCGCTGACTTCCTTAGGCAAGCCTAGTGAAGGTTACCTGTGTAGTTTAGCATCACTAGCTAGCTAGGTATCAAACAATTATTTGTGTATTACTGTTTGATATGAGCTCTCACTACCTTAACTTTCAGTGATTATTTTGATGGAATAAGAAACTCTAAAACTGCGAGAAAATTAAGGAGCCATTAATTCAAAACTAACCGTGTTTCAGAACAACGGATGTAGACAAAAGATGAAGATGCCTGTTAATAGACGCGGATTAACCACGTGACAAACTACAAGGTAAGATTAAGAGCCGAAATGAAACGTAGAACTAGAGTCACCTCAAAAACATGATATTTATAAGCAGACGCGCCATATCTACCACACTTCTAAGCGAATCAGGGTCAGGTGATTCTTATACAAAAAAAATCCTGTGATAAGCATCGATAAACAAAATTAAAGCCCGCAAACAGTGTTAGAGATGATAGACGGTTAGGGCTGACTAAGCAAGCGACAGGTGGCACTACTAAATACGATTTACTTACAATTGTCGATTAGATGGCCGCCTTTTTCCACGGAGACGCGGTCGACGAGACCAGATGTCTCGGATTCTGACAGACTGAAAATCCGCATAAAGGAGTCGAATTTGTCGATAATATTTAGAACAGACTGAGAATCTACTGCATCAGATGACAGATCTGCCTCAACGCCTACTTTAGCAGCAGCGAACGCGAAAGCAGTTACGCTCGATATCAACGAATTCACCATATCACCTAAGAAGCAAAGGAAAATGAAAATAAGTTGCAAATCACTAGCATTTAGTATAATTTCACAACGAGTGCTTACCATCCAATGGAGTAAAATGACGACAAGTAGTCTGGGCTATTATTTCCAAGTCAGTTAACTCAAACTTCATAGGAAATTCAGCAATAATCTCACTAATAAATGCAACGTTAACAAGTATCGGGACGTTTTTTTCAGCCAAAATTGCATTTATTTTCTAAATTATTGCCTCTTTAAAGAAAAGATGAATAAATGATTACCTCGATGTTCAAATATATGTTATTCCATATGATTTTTCTATCAACAATTCGAAACTCATCTGACTCAATCGGCCGAGCAAGATAGGATTCACAAAAGTGATTAAGCAAGTATCTTAGAGTGTTTTCTCTGATGTTTGAGAACATAACTAACTGCACACTGAAAGTGGTAAACCGTCTAAGTTAAATTTGACGCTTTTAAACCATCTGATCGATATATCTTAATGGTTAGCTTAAACATTTTTCAAACGTTTGCATGCTTGCATTTCTTTCATCAGTTTATAATTTATATTTAAGTTGAAATGTATTCTTAATGCAAACGATCGTTTGTTTTTGAAATTTTAATGAGAGGTTTAGTGTTTGTAACAAATTACGGCTCAGGTTGTTTATCTATTTCTTTAAAGCAAATCACCACGATTGGCTAAGATACCCTTTGAATGTCAAGTGTTTGGGATTATGGCTTTTACTGGACTTTGTTTGTCATCCTCACGTACACGCCTTTAAAAGTTCCCTTCGTTCTAAGTTTGTGATTTCTCATGAACAGAACTTTTAAATGAAATTCTCTTCAAGATATCTTTATCCAACCAGGTGTACAATGATCCAAAGCTGAAAGAAGTTTTGCCAATATCTGCTAAGGGTTAGTGATAATCAGTTAGTGGTTTTATTGCATCAACTGTGGTTTAGCCAATGAATTGCTTTTTGAACCCGTAGAATAATCGTGGCCAACAAAGAAGAAATTTTACTTACTACGGTCAAAAGTGTCGGTCCCCTTAGTGCAGCGGCAAATGAATAAAACCAAAAACCAATACATCGAATTTCAAGCTTTGAATATAGCTGCAATAAATAAACAGATTTACTGCTATCATGAGACCAGTATTAATTTTTACTGAATGAAATTTATTAATTAACTCCGGGGATTATAATCTACTGCTCATATGCATCACCAGGCATACTTATCCCTTAAGAGCTGTCATGGTCTTAATAATTCCGAAATGAGAAGTGTCATAGGGACCGTTTCGCAAACATATACTTGACTTCTCACATTAACCTATTTTCTTTAACTATAGGAATCCTCAAGACTTTTAAATGGAATGTCAATGACTCCGTCTTATAACCTGACATATTTTGCTAAACTGAGATCGTAAATAAACTTCGGAAGCCAATCTGTTGACCTAAAACTTTAGCATGCGTATAAACGTCGAACTTTCGGTTGATGCGTCAAATATGAAGACGCTCTGTGATATAATATGAGTATCTAAAGTATTGTAAATTTCACTGTCAGAAGTAATCAGCTCTATGTTACATATTAGGATGACACCCTCAGTGACTACGGATAGAACGCCATATGCGGCTGAGGACCCAAACGGCATTCTTAAATGAAACCGCAATTACTATTTGGACATATCCTAAAGGCATCTGTTTTTCTTTAGTACCATTTGAAATTTGTCCAATGCGTTTACGAGTGGATTTTGCATTACTTCATAACAGTTAGGCTTTTACTCAATTCTCTGTAGATCTATTCCTTATTTGGCGCCGAATGAAGAGCTACGTTGCTGTATTTTGCTACCCACTTCACACTGCCTTCATCTACGAGGTTGGGCGACATAATATTATTAAAGGGTCGGAGTTTTTTTTCTGGATCCTAACTGCTTTAGGCATGGATAAGTTAATATTGCTGCACTTGCGCCGTGTTAGCTTGGGTTGGTTGAACAAGTTAAGGGAAAGTACATGCTGGTGTCCATTGTTGCCGTCTTATAGTACTCTTATATGAACCAATCTTTTAAAGAGGAGGGACAAATTTGGGCTTATAATTGTGCCTTCCTCCTTCACCAACTGGGTTTCTTTGGTTTCCGTGTAACATACGTTAAGCTTCAGTATGCAATGTTTGCTGCCAAACAGACGACCCTTTCACCACGTTTAAAGCCCTATTGAATTGGTAATCTAAATAATTTTTATACTAGGTAATTGAGATCAAAACGCTAGTCTATTGAGTGAGAGCTTGTAAAGTTGGAGTTGCGTTATTGTTAAGCTTGTATTTGTATGCAAATCAAACGTTAGATACTTCGTAAAAGACTGGCTGAATCGGGATATTCTTGAGTAAGATTTCTCATGGATGAAGACACGAGTTTCAGGATATAATCATGCGATTACTGACAAACTAAAAGACTAATATCACGATGGACTTCAGCAATTAGTTGCGTCATTCCATCAAGCACATCAGCATGACCGTCATAGGTTAACGAAAAAGACTCTTTTATCTCTTTTTTGATGAGATTTAATGCAATTCTTCTCAAGAAGCAACGGAGCAGCAGCAGACTGGAAAATTTGTTTAAACTGACTAGAATAGATTTGAGTATATGCGATTAATGGTAAACGTTGAAAATAATCAAAATTTAAGCTGGAAGTTAATAGATGATTTGGTAACAACGGTGATCGGAAAAACATGGAAATGAGCGGAAAGTGTGCTGAGTACATCGTAAGTATCGTCAGTAGAAGGGAAAAGTGACTTGGTATGAAATGTACAAACACTGGGAAACCATGAGGCTTTATTTTTTACTTTTCTGTGACCGAACATAGCCACGAAGGGGATACTTGGGCCGTGCCGAAGCATTCTTTTCTGCATTCGCTGGAGGACTGATTTCTGTCACCCTACGTGCCCGTCTTTTCGTTTTGTCAGAGTCTACCCGAATCTAGTTAGCAATATAACAAAGTAATATATTTGAGCTCCTGTTGATCATAATGGGGCTTAAAACAATCTCAAGGTCACTTTTTAATTTATAGATTTGCTGTGTGGAGAAGGTTACAACGTGAAAGCTGATTGAAAATTGTATAAATCAGTACAAGATTATAAGATACACAAGCGAATCCAATTGTCAAAGAAAATTGAATTCATTCGAGCCTTAAATATTGATTTGGTTGCAATTTATTTGAACTAACCCCCATTTTCTCGGCTTGTTCAGTGAACACTGACATGCATTCCAGGAGACAGGTGAAGCATTCATTCTAGATGATAAAAGAACATAAATAAAAAATTCTTTTATCTCAATCAAGTTATTCATGTAAGGTTAGGATCTTAAGGAGATGTCAGAGATGGGCTGAATGAGCTGATAGAGTGCCGACACAATTTCTCCCGAATTCGATCAAGTGTGTCGCTTCATCAAGCAATATCATTAACGATAGTAATTCAAGGTGCGACGCGATCGCAAGTGTTGTTTCAGCAGAATTAGGAAGTCTGTTGGATGCTAGAGGATGTTATTACTTAAATGCTGCAACATAATTTGTTGAAAATATTGTGTGAGAAGACTTTTCAATTTTTTGGGCTACTTTTACTAATGTTCAGAAAAGATACTGAAGCAACGGCCCAAAATTTGTCTGAAATAAGTCAGCTCTCATATAAAAAGATGCAAGGATCTCTTCTCTCTATCCATGGTAAATGTTGAGTGAAACCGAGACTCCTATTGGCAAATGACTACTTCGCCAAATTATTTGATCATCCAAAATGAAAAGATTGGCTTGACTTAATCCATTAGTGTTTCATTAGATATAAGTCTGACCCCAAAAGAACAGTACCTGGATTGAAATTAGATTTATTTCAGTCACTAAATAAAAAAACTGTTAACCATTCATGTCTACCTGGGCAAGTTCAGATTGCACATTTCTTGAAATCGGACTTTGATTCCAGCGAGTTATAATTCATTCTTAGAAAACGTATCATCCCAAAAGTTAACTAGAAATCTCCACCAGATAAAAAACTGAAGCCCTAAATGATGGTGAAATTGCAGTGAATTTTATTCGTTAGAAGAATTTGCAGCCAACGCAGCTACCATTTTTGATCATTATCTCATAGATGTCATTACAACGATGGATGCAGAAGACTCGATCGAAATATCACCCTTGGTAATGTAGAATCGATGGGTGGCGAAGCAGTCTAGACGCCAATGCATCAAGATGTCCATGCATTGGACCACCCACATAAATTTCGACAGCTGCGGCAGCGGGCATCGAGGAGAAACAATCTCCCACACCCCCCAAATCGGAGCCAACGTCACACCCCACCCGCCAACTATCGTTCCTGTCGGAAATTTCGGGCCGACCAATCTACTGACTCCTCTTCCTCCTTTTACCAATCGACTCGACCAACTGACTGTGAAAACACAGACCTTCATCTTCCTTGAAGCGTAAAAATATGCCTGTTTGTCTATTCTTAAAGAATTCTAGCTTCTCTATCCTAGAATTTTCTCTCTCGCCTTACCGCTAGAGCATTGGTGCATAATTTCTGATTCAAATACATGCAATTGGACCAAAAATAACCAATAAAATTTCACATCCAGCTAAGGATTTCATAATACAAATGAACTATTTCCAGAATGAGACAGTTCAATTAAGTGAATAGGAATTGTTCAAACTCTTAAATCTTGATCGAGATTACCTTGTTGGCCAAATACGCATAAAGACTGTGGTTACATTTCCCCGCGCAGTCTCGACGACATTCAGCAAACACTTTAAATTTATCTGTGATTTAAAAAAAACAAAATGAACCTTAAAACATGTTGATTAATATATTCAAAATTAATTTAATAATTCACATCTTATTCACGTAAACAGATCTTTTCTGTCAACATGGACTGCATTAAATAATGTTCTTTTAAAATTTTTAAGTATAACATAAACCGATGTGCTCATAAAATGCATATTTATGTAGATGAGACTTCGGATTCCTTCCGAACAACAATTAAGCGTTCCACGTTTCCGAAAAGGCTTACTAAACTGGATAAAGAGATTTTGACAAAAACCAAAAAAGTTTTATGAATCACGATCCTCACCGTTTTCGAATGATTAATCATTTGTCCTGTACAAAAACAGAGTCAGAAAAAAACCTGATTCACACGATGAATTTTCTCCGCTAAAATTTTAATATTAACAAACGGCCTCGACTCAAAATGTTGACTTTATATATATTCATTTGTGTAGTTAGCCATAGCTTTGGAAATACCGGTTAAATTAGTAAGACAAATGCTGGCAAACCAGAAGATAATTAATGCTTACACTCACTAGAGTGACGTCTGGGCATCCTGTAGACCATGGGGGCTTGATCGGATTGGTATCCTTGTGGAGCGATCATGTAAGCGGAAGCCGTATTGAAGGTAACAAGAAGCAATCCACCGAGGAGACAGGTCATAAAGAGTAGGACTGATTTAATTTCCATGTCTGGAGTTTTTATCCGAACGCTCGTGCGTTCTTACCAGCTTGCCTTTTATATCGGCGTTCGGGCTTACAGACACTGCGACCAACCAATCAGCTTGCGAGGTGGGCAGCACAACTGCACGCGTACTGAATGGACACCATACCGTTAGCATTAAGAGCTGTGATTGTTAGACATTTGATAATTTTCCTAGAAATAAAAGTAACTCATGAATATGCTCAAGCCTTTATTGAGAAGATGTATCATTGAATTATTATCTTAAAATGAGAAAAGACAAATTGGGGACCTTATTTGTTTGATTAATGTAATCTTGATGTATCCGATGGGCTTGGCTGCCTCTCGGTGACAATTAGACTTCTAGATGATAGACCACCAAAAGATGATACCTTTTCAACGTAGTGGAAACGCAAGTTTGTTTTGAAGGGCAGTATCTCCTAACTTTGACCATAGAGATAGAGAAGGTAAACTCAGTTAGGTCTTCCCACTGTAAATCATAAATGTACATGTATGAATATATTTGCGCCTTTATTATCTATTTAGAGACTTCGTACATGCCTCGATTTCGAACAAATATTTCCCACTAAGCCTTCTTTTTGATATCTGACTCTGGGATCCTCGGCCCCGTCAAATGCAACTCTAGGGTCAAGACGACTTGATTCAAATGACCGATATGGATGCACAAATCAGTTAGTGTTAGCAAGAGCAACCACTTAATTCAGCTGCTGGTTCTTGTTGTCAGTGCTGGTTTCGATAACAACTCACAAAATGAGAGGCTGTGCACCGTTTTTACCATCACCGTGTTTCAAAACTTATAGCCCTAGATTGCCTTATGCCTTCAAACACCCAGCAGCAATTTTAGACGATTAGTTCAGCCTTAAAACCTACGTCTGACCCGTCGATTCAGGTATCATAAAAACTTAATAAAATCTTAAAGTGAGCTGAAGGGAATTAGCATAATCATTTATGTAAAGAGGAGAAAAAGCTTAATCCTATCTCAGTCATAAGGCATACGCTATAACTTAAAAAAAAAATTACTAAAAAGTGAGTAATCAATGTACTTTAAATGAATACCAAAATAAACTAGAAAAACTCACAAAATTTACTCGAATTAGAGTTTTGATTAAGAGCCGCTCTGGTGAAATAGAAAAAGCGTATCATGACCCCACTTACAAAATGGTCTCTTATTTGTTCTCCTAACCATTTAAAGTCAGAGACAGACCACTGTTAGCTCAAGAAGCACATGCACTTTGTCTTACAACGATTGCAATAAATGAAAGTGAATGGAAATATCCAAAATAAATCGGAATCACTAAGGAAATCGGTCGTGCTGGAAAGTATTTGAGAAATCGAAGAAGAAAAGAGCATAGCAAGAAAGCGCGGGGACGAACTGATATTGAATGGCAGGATTGTGTCACATTATTTGGTTCATGTACCAGTAGATTTCATTCATGTTACTGATTAATATTGAGAGGACTGGATATGGAAGGAATAGGCAAATGTCACTAGTGCAGTTGAAACGCTTCGGAGACATTCCTAGAGCCGGGCTGTTACATTATCGAAATAATCATCGATGAGTCCCTATCCTAGTTAGCCATGGAAGACGTAATTTGTGGTGGGGATGGCTGTATTCTTGACGTTGAATGACGTCTTGTTGTTAATGATAACTCCATTTTCATCAACCGCGAAATAACTATGAATGAATTGTGAACTTCAACTTGGCCGCATCTGTAGTGGGAAATTATTTCCGAACAAACTTAGAGCCCTTTCCTCATAGTTGACACTATCTCTGAATAGCCACAACACTTTAAAAAGGCTCTCTCCGATCAGAAAAGTTGAAAATAGGCTTATGACGTTATGATGAATGAAAATGTAAGTTGCTTTCCCATCACCCCAGTCTACTTCGCTGATACTTAGACACTCCTGCTTCTGTGAGGCCTACCAGGCAATTCTAATTGTTCCTTCTTCAAAGTTTAAAGTGCAGCAGAAAGACTGAAAATGAAACGAGTGTTAAACATTTAGTGCAATTTTCGAAGGTATTAGTTCTTCTGACTCACCAGACGGTTTGTTGACGCTGTAACTTCTAGTGTTAATGGTAAAAACAATAAAATTCCTTTAAATTTTACATCATCCCAAGACTGAAATTGGTGCCATTTTAACCGAGCGCCTTTACTGGTGACAAGTATTAGCTATCGCATTCATGCTTTCAACTCCGTCGTGTCCTTTCTCCATTTTTTGGTACCTCAATTAGAACTCGTGTAGGTGAGTTCTCTCTGCTCTGAGTCCTGATATAAACCACTGAGATTCTCATTGATATGAATGTTGAAAAGTCTCGCGTATTGTCTTGCCAAATTCTATCGAGACGCGCCCAAAACTTTGGTGTGAAAAGATGCTGTTGAGCCATAGGATGACAAGATTCCCTTCTTCACCTGAAGAGCTGAGACATCGCCCCACAAGTCCCGACGGCCCCATAGAGAGGATCATAGAAGAAAAATGGATCTCTGCGCCCATTAACTTAGTGAAAACGAATATCTGAATATGAGTTAATTAACGACAATGGTAAGTGCGACTGAACTCTGGAAAAAAATCAGATGCGTGACTTAAAAATGTAAGCTGAATTATAGCACATTTCTT
Organism: Moniezia expansa; assembly: GCA_019097775.1. Lineage (NCBI taxonomy): Eukaryota > Metazoa > Platyhelminthes > Cestoda > Cyclophyllidea > Anoplocephalidae > Moniezia > Moniezia expansa. The sequence continues at coordinate 2,142,340 of JADFDV010000052.1, forward strand.
TTTCTCGTTTTGATAGCCTTAGGGTCCACACAAGCCAATGGTAAGGACCAAACTGCTTTTTTATTCATGACTACATAATCACCTTTTCCTTCGCAACAATGAAAGTTGAAACAGAGATTTACCAGCCATTCATCTTTTGACTTAATTACGTTCAAGTCAAGATCTTATTTCAATCAGTTTGACTTTGATAGAAAAGTTCATCTTCCAGTCTCTGATGAAACTGCATGCTTTAAGGAGCGTAATGGCCTGCTCTTAGGGATATTGTCTCAGGTCTGTAGTTTAATGTATTTGATGATGGTCAGTCAAAAGGCTGCCCAGTAGAATTCAGTAAGTCTCAATTGAATTTTCATCGAGAGTTCAAAGGAATTGTAAAGAGTATAATTGTAAATGTATCGTCGAATGGCACAATGAATAACCAGCACCCGTGAAAAAAGAGCCATATTTTTAGTAAGAAGGTCGTGAGGTACTTGATCCTATTTCAAGTTCTCTGATAGAAGATGATTCGAGGAGAACGTGAAAAAAATGGGGTTAAAAGTGCTTGTTATGGAGTCCATGGATGTGATGCATACGTTCAAATACGTTCAGTAAGGATCGATGGGAACCTTGACAACATGACGCAAGCCTCAAGCATACAACGTTGTACTACCTCAAAGATTTGGCTGCAGATATTCGGATACCGACGATCGCGAGAAGCTTTGGTGCTTGAGCAAAGGTTAGTTAATAATATTTTCAAAGTGATCCTGAGGTTATCCTCATAAACGACTAGACCGATCTACTGCCCATCGCTTGCCAACTTTAAGTTCGTACTCATCGAAAAGAGAATAGTAAGAATGAACAGAAACATGCGAAGTTCCTCACATTTGCTTAACTGAATGTTGTACTGCACTCTTAGTTTTACTACTCATGCAAGTCACTATATATGCCACTTTTAGTGACGATTGCAGGTTAGAACTCCAATAACCTTGCTTCCGGATGTATTCATCTCTATTGTTGAAGATATATCGATTACAAAGGCTTCATCCGAAAATAACTGTTTTCTGCTGCAGATAAATCCATCTTGAACAAAAGAAACTATTCTAACACCAGGCTTTGATGGTGTTGAGTATTTTTAGAAGTGAGTATCTTTACAACTTTCATTTACCAGTTTGAAGACAAATGGAACTGGAGGTGAATAATTCAACAAACAGTCCGGCAGACTGTAAGATGGCACCAATGCGGTTGTTTTCACGTCCTCGAAATCGCCTGTTACTTAGTTGAGTGTGTGACTCAGTTACTATGTGTACGCCTAACTCCTTTCACTTTTGCTGCAGCCACCCACGATGGCGTCTTCTGACCGGGTATAACATATTCCTTCGGTGAAATGCATTGACTTGCCACTTTCCTACGCTTTTGCTTTTACTTCCTCCTGTTATTAGGTTGGACTCGGGTGTTGAAATGTGTAAGGTGACAGTAGGGACTAGAGTCGAACACCCAGCCGCGTGTAAAGCTCTTTTCTGCGGTCGGTTGCCAAGGGAACTGGTGGAACTCAATTTAACCGCTACTTCCGCAGGCTTTTTGATTAACATTTTAAAGGAGATTTGAGGGCAAAATTATGCTGAGATGCTCATTTGAAATCAAGAAACTGATCGAAAATGAATGGAATGTCAGTAAATTAATAATCACATTTGATTGCTAGACTTTGCCTTTTAACCTTTAACACGTTATTTTGGGAAAATTGGAAGGGAAAACACGGTATCGGCGGCACAGAAGAGCCCTAGACCAGCATTGCCACTTACAAGTTGATTACTAATATTCAGAAAGAAATAGTCTAGTTTCTCTCGAATTTGCAGTTCGTTTAGTTTTACATGACTACACATTAACGTCCTTCAGTATTATCTCAAGCCTGTATTGAGGAAACCCGTTTACCGACTCTCAAATTACAGAAAGGAAAGCCCATTCCGTTGTGGATACACGTTTCTCCTTGGAAACGCACTAAAGTTCCCTGAATATTCGTTACATCATCAGAAAGGAGTATGATCAAGCCTCTGAGAGGTCTAAAGCGTGTTTTGCCTCTACCGTGGTAGTTAAAGCGATTCATTAATTTAACTTTCCTCGTCAACCAGGCTTTCATTTTTAAGAATCTTGGATGGGCATCAAAAAAAGGCGAAAGAATCAAGGGCCATCTAACCCATCCAAAACCCACATTAAACCATTCTACTGCGGAAAATTTTCTCATTACCTTTATGTCTAAATGTCCAAAGATGTTATCCTTCACCCTTACCAGCGCTCTTAGGGTCTTTAATCAGAGAAGAACCATGTACTCACAACAAAATTCTCGGCCAGCCACTCATTTGATGAACTTTAGCACAATAGACTGAAAAGAAAAGATTATGAGTTCTTAGTCTGTTGGCATTCCCTCATGTCATTTGCAATAGCGAAGAGTCTACGATACTGCGAATGTTTCCACACGATCTCACCTACGTATTCCGGAATTTAGAGACCTTCCTTATACGAAGAGGGACCCACTTCACTTCCTTTTCATCCCACTAGACTTCTATGAAGTCGAAGATGAGTTATTTATATAATCCATTTGCATATGTTGGTTTGATTTTTTTTCTCTTTGAATGGTTGCTGTTAAAAAAATCATATCTGGAAGTTTTAGAAGTTAAGACCTTGTGCAGGCTCCCTCATGAGCACGTACCACCTAAGTTTCAATGAACTTCAACTCTTATCTTTTCTTTAACAAAAGGTACAACAAACAACTCGGATTTGAACAATCATGTCTTAATCTATACGTCTGAAAGCTATTAAAACAAAACAGTCACATCTTTCCAAACTCGAGCTAAAAAATGATAATCAAGAAAGGCTATCTTGAGATTCCCTAGAAATTCTTCTTCTAAAACCAAAAGACTGAATCACACACATTTTGTGCCCATTCGGTACCTTCGTCTATCAGTTATGAAGGTCGAAATGGTCTATCAAATATGCTGCTCTTCAGAAAATGGATTCCAGTTAATATTTTCCACTAAGACATGGGAAATGCAAATTTTTATAATTTCGAAATACTTGGTTTAGCAAATTCGATGCCTGTTGATGATGTTATCGCAAAATAAGCTGTGAAAGAGTTGTCTCTCCTTATTCGTCATGTAGTCGTGGTACTTTTGGCCATGAAAGCAATACACGGATCACCTTTACGAAGCCATGAATAATTTTCTCAAGCCACTGTAATACCACAATACCTTATGGTGCTACAAAGCGTCAGTCGGGAAGCGCTGAGTATTTTTCTTCAGTTTCAAACCAACGGTACAATGTGATCACTGTTTGACGTTTAAGTTAATCAAGAGATGTCAACCCGGAGGTGAAAGTACGAGAGTGTGGATGACAAAACATAGTCGCAGAACACATTTTCTGCTGCACACTGTGTCGCAAGTGCAAAATTATGTTGAAAATAGAATTGTTTTAACTACAAAGGTGATTTGATTTCTGATTGGGGGAAATCAAAAGCACGGTAACTGGAGAATTCGTCAACATAATACTAGTTTTCTTAACCTTAAACTTGTGATTGATTTGTAGAAGATTCTATATATTATTCAATGTACTATTTAACCAACAGCAATCCTAAGGTTACATGAAATTCCATGGGCCCGCGTCCGTAATTGTGCGAGAAAAGAAGGTGCCCAACCGCAGCGCACAGCAAATTCTGACAGTAGACAGCGATGATAAACAATCAAGATAGAGGCAGCCTGCATTCCTGTGACGTCGACATATCCGTTTACCCGGAAAGGATTGCCATAATAAGTTCAGATAAAACTTATCGAATGGTCGGTCTCTTCAACGTTTCCATACTTTTATTTCGGTATTTTGGCTCACGGAACGAGCTTGAATGTGGACTAGGATTTCCCTAATTGGACCTCATTAGACGATTGATTAATGGTCTTTTCTGACCGAAGTCTGACCCGACCTTTCGCAAGTGCCCGCAAACGGTACTCTTCTAGCCACTCTAACCTTATTAACCCCAAGTATAGAAGCCATTTCTAACTACGTGTGAGAACTACATGAAACATGCCAGAAGTTTAATCAAGCCTGATATGGGCGGCACTTTTCTCGGCGGTTCGAATTAGCGGTCAAATAAGACATAGTGTAGTGTAAGAAATCATAAAAGGCTTTTTGATCCTTATACCCACTAATTCATATCAAAAGGTCAAATAAAGAGTCAATTTTGTTTGCTTTCTGTATCACAGTAACCAATCTGAATGGGTAACCTTAAGCGTTACCCTAGGGTGTTTGATGATCTACGAATGAGTCTAGAACAGTTAAAAATTTAAAAATATTGCAACAGACATCCGATACTGCTGTCTAAATGCGGAATTTTGCTCTAAATAGAGAACGCCGGAAAATGTCTCTGAAGCAGAGCGAGTTGAAAGGAGAAATGGCTGGTTGTTTTTCTTGTTCTCAAAGTGAGATAACCATCAGTTTACTTCAATTAGACCAAAAATAACAGCTTATTCAGTGTCCTTGGCCAATAAACACTGCTATAAATTACTGGAGCAGACACTATGGATTTCCAGGTTCGGTACAGAATCCAGTATTTGAAATTCAACTATCAAACACCGGTAAAGGGCTATGTTCATTAATACCTGCATACAGGCATACATTACTCGGCCATTCACCCGCTGTGTGGTTACATAACACAAGAGAGAGGTCCACTCAGAACGAAAAGCCAGTCAACTCTACTGTTGGTCTTCAACAGTAGGAAAAGGTCCGGACGAGCCAAGGCTTCAACGCCAATTTATGTGAATCATCATATTTCACTGACTTTGATGACTCATAAAGATTTCGCGATGATGACCCTGATATTACAAATATCATATATGAAAGTCACCTGCTGTCTACTCGGTGACTTTCATCGTGTTTTTCCAGCTATTGCATCGGAGGTACACTTGGCGACGAATTCGGATCCATTCAACAAGTGAAATGTAGAACTGGGTAATCCAAATGAGCCGTGATTTTTACTAGCCCCAACATGTCAGAAACTCATTGTCGGTCATGAAAGATGGCTTGTGCTCAGTCCAACAATAATCCTGTTGGAAAAGCCATTGAATAAATAAAACAAAATAAAGAGTAAGAGACTAATTGCATTGCCGCGACGTAAACAAAGATGCAGAGTCCATGGTCCATAAGATTGAATATGCCTAGAAGCAGCCGCACCTCTCCAAAGTCAGGAATCTAGAATCATGTCGCAAATGAAGCCTGCGTACAATAAGGCCGTATTTGTTCCGATGAACAGCATTGTTATTGTGATAGAAATAAAATTTAGTAAGTGAATTCAAACAATTTTTGTTTTGGCATTGAATTTCTTTTTATTTTAATGCATCACACTGAAATGGCGAGTCACTAACAGGTACCGAATTTCGTCCTATCATCTGCCAACTAATCAAACCATTAACGCCTCCTAAACTGTCATTATTTAAGAAATCTATGTTTGTAATTGTCAGCGTTGCGCATTTGAAATTTTTTTGGTAACACTTTGAAGCATTCGATTTGAAACTGAAGGTCTTATTATGGAATGTAAGTGGGAATAATTTCAATCTTAATGACCTTATCGTGTTCCGAAATAGATAAGGCGGATCATATGATCAAACTACCCTTCTACCATCGAATCTCTTCTACCTGTGCTTTTTAAATTACTTCGGATCAAACAATGGATCATCAATAATCTTGAGAATAATTAAAGCTCTGAAGTATATTCGTCACCAACAATTGCGATATGGGTCTATGTCGAAATTAAGGTTGAAATTCTCCTAATGGCCTGCAAGGAAAAGGGCAGGCTAAAACTGGATTTGTTGTTGAGACGAAAGTATAGGTCATCTCTGAGCAAACACCTAGTGATAGACTAACTGTGGACAAGGTAGTTACTGATCGCGGTAAACAGTGCACCGTCGATGTTATCTTCCATCGTACTTCCAAATTAAATCCCGTGAAACTTAGCAGTCCATGAAAATCTTCTGCCGCCGGATTCATTTTGGTTCTGAGATAAAATGGCAGGTTTCGGATAGCCCACTAGATTCAAGAAGAACAAATAGCTTTACAGAGAATGAAAACGAATATGTAGTTGTTGATTAATATTTCGTTATTTCATCATAATAGAGAATCACTCTAAAATGTGTACTGGTCCTTTTCTAGCTCGATCATCCAATTCCTTTTTCACCTGAGGCACTTTGTAGTATGGGGCCAGCCAGCTCATAACACACTGTCACTATGTTCGTCCGAGTGTCAACCATGTACCCTGGCAGAAAGTGCGATGGTGTAGCTATAACCTCATCTCTAAATCAGTCTGGGCTAAAAATCATATTTTACGGATTCTAATATGTACATCCTAACTATCTCTGAAAGATTTTGATGTTAATCTTAGCCTTTGATTTCTCGTCACACATCCAGGATCCGACCATTGCTTTACAGGGCTGCCATTGAAGTATCAACATGGATTTTGTACCTCTGCATTGTAGACGATGTCATTAGAAGCTGCTTCGGTGTTTCTAAGAGTAAGTAAACAGGATTTCAAGTTGAAAAATAATAAATGACAGGTCTTCAGATTACTCAACTGCAGTTACGCCATCAAGCTTGTGCGGTATGGCCACCTTCAAAAAATTAACCTTTCGGGTTCTAATCCCATGTGATTTCACCTGTCACCCATGCTATCCATTTTTATCGAAGCCCACAACGACTATGGCCAGTGAGCAGCTGTATGTATCGTGCTCTCTCCAATCCGTTTCTTGCCAATATTATTCCAACATTCTTACCATGAACAGAAATACCAGGACTAATCGCCAAAAAGGCCAGTTCCGCCGAAACCAGGACCACCCAGGATGTCAGCTGGCATTAGGCACCTTAATCTCCAGCCACATTAGACCAATTCCTTTAACACGGACTGTTAAAGGCGTCCACCCTTCCTTTCTAGTGATGGCTTCAAAATGGTTGGCTGTTCAAAGCCGCATTCACTTTACCCAAGTTAGCCAAGAGTTAGGCTCATAGTTCACTTAGCTTTCAACCATAATCAATAGCTTTGGCAAATTTACGAATTTTGAAATAGGTGTTCTCCTCTTTTTCATAGAGTCTATACTAAGATATGATTCTTTATTAGTCCATTAATCCTGATTGACTGGCCCATACTTTCAGGGCAGCGACTTAAGTGCTCTGGATCTCTAGTGGTGAAAAGTGGCGTTGAAAACAAAAAAAGACATGAATTCAAATTCAGGGTAAGCAGCCTGACGCCTAACCGTTATTTCCTTGAAACTGCAACGCCAACTGTCGAATCAATCAGCTTCAAAGAGAAGTTATAGGAATCTGAGTTGAATATAAGCAGTAGGGAAAGATTAAGAAAGCAGTAGGGTAGATGTTCCATTCAATAACCTTTTTATTATTTACTTTTCATTTCACTGTATAAGTTAATAAAAAGTTACGCTGCAAACCAATTGAACAAGGACTTGGCGTTATATGGTATCAATGAAAATTAGACTAGGCGGAATTTCATTCTGAGCTCTACAACTATAAGTACTACTTGACATAATAACACAAACTTCCTGGATCTGAACTGTCGATTGTCAGCTGACTGCTGTTGCCTGCAAAGTATTAAAATCGCTATCGGGGTGAGAGTAAAGTGATCATCCTTCTGGTAGCGGACTTCACTTACGCCAATTGACTAGAAAGCTACACTCAAAGGGTATCAGTAACTTCACTTTAGAAGCTGAAGTCCAAATATGGGAGCTACATTAACCTCTGCGGTAAAGCCGAAACTTGTCAAACTTGGCAATATAGTTTGCAGATTGATCTAAATAAAGGATTTCAAGCAATCTTCTTAAAAGCAAGTGGTTTATTCCCATTCTACCCTCCCCAAATGAAACACAAAGCATTCATGTAAGACAATCACTAATGGGGTCGGAACAGAGTGGATGTCATTTCCACTTAACACTTCTTTTATCCCTCTTTGTTCCCGCAAAAATTAGGCGGCCCTGTTTGGGTGCTGTAAGGCGCTACTTACATGCGGTAGGCCACCGTGTCTTGCTGATCGGAAACGATTATGCCTATTCCCTTGCGGGTAATAAGTTACTTCTGATAAAATCTCATCGGATGATCTGAACGAATTAGCAAAGCAATTTTGTGGACTAAATTGATAACTAGAATTCGGATTGTGGGGTAAAAAAACTGACTTTGGAATTTAGAGCGATTAATAATTTACATTGGACCCACTTCCAAAGGCAAAAAGATACTGCTGACGAACAAATCTTGAATATCTCATTAACAATTAAATAATTTACGCTTCTTATGTAAACTCTACGATGAACTGTGAACAGTATTTAGCAATTCTTGGCATTAACTATATCATTCTGCTGCTTCTTAGACAGAGTTCTTTGCCTATTGTTGTTTGGAATCCAAATCGAAGGCTAAAGCTGGAAAGAGAAAAAAGCATTAGTGAAAAGATTTGAGGAGCCGTCAGATATTTAGACGCTAGACTATGGTTATCCGCACATCAAGTATTAACATCAAAGAATTTTTAATCGGCGAAGAGGCATTTAGCAGGGGGAATATTCTGGTGCTATTTCACATCCATGAAGGGATTTGCGCAGGCAGTTTAAAAGGATCGAGACTCATAACTAGTAACAAAATATTCATTCGCTTCGGTAAGTAAAATAATGAAGTCCACTTATTTGCTTTCAAAACTGACTTTTAATAAACTTAAGAAGTACCACAATCTCTCCTTTACTCCAAATGAAGATAGTTTTCTTGTCTACTTTTGCAACTTTGCCGTGCAATTTGTTACTGATATTTAATTGACAGTGCAAATTGACATATATAAAGTCGGAAGGATCCACTTTATCAGCTGTGTGTTGGATCAAAGCGCTGATTTGTATGCAAACTTGAAAAATATAGCTGACAGCCGCTCTGGGAGATTTCTGATCATTCGTCTATCCTTCCATTTCCACCCCAGGAATACCACCAATTAGGGAAGAGTAATCGAGCCCGTAACCTGGGAGAAAATCTAATTTCTGACAGTGTTAATCGTATTATGACAGATGGGGAGGCAAATAGAAAACGATGCGAGGAAAGAAGATTATACGAATTCCGCTGAACATAACCATGTGATGGGAGAGTTTCCAGACGTGCTCTACAGCATTATATTTAGTGGTTAGGATTATTTTTTTATGAATTTTGAGACAAATTCCATCAAAACTTTGATCTAATAACTCGGTCAACGAGTTTCAGAAACGGCAATTTTTTATATCTACGTTCACCTTCATCAAATAATCAAATAAATTTATTCTTAAAAAAAGGGAAAAATTTAACTTATTTAGGTTATATTTGCAAGTGGACAACGAAAGGGAAGAGCACTTCGCCCTTCACTGAGGGTGGAAAGTGCGTTGATGTCTTCCAATATTTAACGAAATTCTTCGATAATTTTTTTCTAGTTTTACATGATTGTCTTACGTCGGGAAACTCTGTTCAACCTCAAAGTAGCTATGAGAGGTCTTTTTTGTTTTCTAGGCGCGTTTCCTTAAGCTCTCACTGGCGAAACAAATTACCTAGGCAGAATAACTTCAAGCAGGCTTCAAAATCTCAAAAGGTACGTGAGCGTTCACTTAAAACAATGCGATATTTCCGCTCTGTATATATAAAACCCAAGCACAACTATCTTTTCGCTAGACTTCTCTATTCTGCGCAGATAGTCAATCGTATCCGTAGCTCTAAAAGTTTGAAAATGCATGTACACACGTTGCAAAACAGGTTGGAAAAAATTCACTTTCGTAAGATACATCTAGAACAAAAACATCAAATTCGAAGATTCAGCCTCTTCCAAAGACCAAATCACTAAAAGATGTATATCTTCTCCAACCTTTATCGAATGAACCGACTACTAACCAAAAATGTATGCTTGAATACCTCTGACTATAGTACGCATGTTTACGGGCTGTATTCGTTGGACGCAAGATCATCTCAGGAAGCATAATAAGGAGCCGAAGAGAAAAGTCTACATGCTATAGAGAGACACCTGTCTACTTAGTTAGTTTACTCCTAGTTTGGAAACATTTAAATATACAGCAGTTTGCTTAATTAACTGATATACATGTCTGCTTTTTAAGGTACACAAACAAATCATATTGATTGACATTTCTAGGCCGAACAAAAGCTTTTTCAATACCACCTTAACTATTTCGCGAAGCTGTTCAATTTTCAGTTGCGAAAAACACAAAACTCCTGATTCTTCTAGTCTACGAATGAAAAGGAACTGTGAACTCGTCGTTATTCATTTACAGCTTAAATTGATGTGCCTCTGTTACAGTTTGAAGAACCGGATAGAAAAGTAGTGCAGAGACGAGCTAAGTCGTACGTGAACATCGTAGTAAAATGCTAAGACCGTGCCTACCGGAATTTCATCATTGGCCGGTATTTCAGTAGCAAATTAAGGCCACGCCACCGGCGCGCGACTGAGTTGTTTGTGTAGGAACAGTGCATTGGGTCAGGTTCTCCACTAAACTAGCAATCGTATTCTCTTTAAAACTTAGACTTGAAGGTTCTGGTTCGTCAATTTTCGGATATTTAATGACGTGGCGAAATACTGCTAAGTAGGGTGTCAGATGACTCCCCCGAAAGTTACCGCAGCCTGTATTATTGGAAAAATCAAGACCAAGGTACTTCGATGGGAGGCCTACCTCAGGGGCACATATGGAAGAGCACTGAAATCACATAGTTCAACACAAAGCCCCAGTCTGTCCGGTCGGCTTGCAATAACGCACTTGTTCTGAAACTCAGTGACTAAATCTATCTCAAGTACTACGTTTCAAACAAATTGCCAGACAAAGTTCTCGAAATGTCGCAGAACGCTCTCGCCATGAACTCAATATGATTTATGAGTACTCTGTGATCAACGCTTGATCAAAATCAGACCTTTGCGAAGCATCAGAGCGCTCGTAGTGGGCTTGCGTTCCCCCTAGCACTAATGAAGAAAACCATATTTTAGTGTCTATAACTTTTTCTTAGACCCTATATTACCATCTGTTACTATTAAGCTGCGTTACTGCTATCAGAATCTTTAGCCATAGAAACTTTATTCAAAATGGCAAGGCATAGTCTGGAAGAAGTGCTGTAAAACTTCACCGAGTCGAGTCAGGGCCTTCGAGGATTCCTCCAGTCTCTTAGACTCCCCGGGGTTTCCAACTTTGGATAATCTACTCCGTTAATTCGACCATATTGCTGGGAATGAGAGATTAAATGGGGAGATCTAGGCAGTGAACGCCATCTGTAGTACTGTTCATTGTAAAGAATTTTCAAACCAGTCGTTGGACTACGTTTTGGGTATTGATAAGACAGAACCTGGTTCCCATATTCCTGAGTATTTGAGTAGTTTTCATTAAACTTTGATTGATTTTCGTCTCTGTTTTCTGGTTGAAACAAACCACTGGTTTCCACCATAGAAACCGAAGAAGAAAACTTGCTCAGTGTAGGCTGTGGCAGGGGTGCACTAAACTGATCTTCCTTGGGGTAACTGCAAGAAGTTAGTGAAAATGGTGAGTACGTCCTGTAAATATATCCATCGGAATAATAAGGCTTCTTTCCCCCTGAACTCAACTTTTTCGTTGTAGGTTGTGTTGGAACTGCTTGATGAGGTTTCTCTAACGGAGGTGATCCTACCTCCTTTTTTGAGGAATTGGAGGTATCAGAACCCCTAGGGCATGTGATATCTTTTGTAGAAGTTAGCATATTATTTTGGGCCGTGAAGTCGCTCCACTCTTTGGCGGTTGGATAATGAAGTCGTTTCTTGTAATAGTCAGGTCGAAAGCGAAAATACTCTTTGCAAACCTGTTTTTTTATAGCCTGTTGACTTTTGTCGACTGAAGTGATTTCATAACTCTCACCTGTTGAAGAAGTTAATCGGTTCGATGAGGTTAGCACCGACAACAGAATAGGCTGTGCTTGTTTTAGCCTTGGAAATGACAGGGGGGACTTTGCCCTGAAATAATCTCGTCCGGTCTGTTTGTTTGGAAGTTGGCTCGCCTTAACGTAAGGCATTGGTAGATTTGGTGGTTGCGGCAGAGAAATGATGTCCACTCTTGTTCGCGCCAAGTACTGTGTTTTGTTGAGTGCCTTCTCCTTGGAGGTTTGTTCATCTGAAATCTTCTGACCATTATCGAAAAGAGGCGGTAGAGACAAAAGATACAATTCGGTTTGGGTCAGATTCGGCATTTTCCTCTGTGTACTGGCCGTAGAATTCTCTAAGTTTATGTCTACAGGACAAACGGCAGTTGAAAACTCTGATGGTGGTTCCGGTTCATCCTTTTTAGTCGATTCAACTGGAAGTAGCGAACCCAGCTCTCCACCATCACTTGACAATGGCAGACTTGTTCGTGAGACTTCTCCACCTATTTGATCCTTAATCAGGACACTTGTTAGATCAACTGAATATGTTGCCAGATCCTGACTTCCTTCCAGGGTTTGTTGTGGTGTATCAGAGTGTTGTTTACTTCGGTGAAACTGTACGCCAGAGAAGGCGCAAGAAAAAGTTCTTCCTGCGAAAATCTCCACAAAACTTGAAAGAATAGCCTCAAGACCTTCTTTATTACGTCCAAGGCGCTCTAGCGCTTCAGGTGAACATTCAAGATGCTCGGTGAGAATCGGGCCAAGCAACTTTAATAAAGGAGAAACCTCAGAGTTTATCTTAGCCGTCACTTCCATCTTAACCGGAACGGAGGACTCCTCATTACTTTTATTGTATTCTAATTCTCCGAAAGCCAACAGTTTCAGGTCCATTAGTTGAAATTCCCCTTTGAAAATCAGCTCGGGTTTATTTTCACTGAAACTGTCGAGTCGGTGCCTTTCGAAAGTTCTCATTTCGGGTCCATATGGACTCATATAAAATGGCTCAATTACCCTAAAGATCATGCTGTCCTGCATCTGCATCGGCAGATTTATTCTTATGTTTTCTGGAAAGTTATAGAAGCTAAAGTGAACAGTGTTGTGCGCTCTATTCCTTCGACGATGGATTGCTTCCTTCTTCAGCTTAACTTCTTCTTCAAGCAGTGCCACAGAAATTGAAGGTCTTTTTTCCCCCATAAAAGATGTTGATAATATTATGAATTTTTCGAAATTGTCTACACTCGTACCCAACTCCCGTTCTGCATGCATGGTGTGTTCTTTTAAGCCGCGTGGCAGTGGAAGCTCTTGTGCAGGCAATCGATAAAAGTGGCGAGAATTTTTCAAACTTAAGCGAAAATGGCGTTAAGGCTCACTTGTCCCAATAGATGTGCTCATTGCACTGTCTATGGGGAACTAGAGTTTCATCTGCGCTTTAAGAAATGTGATTCCATCAGTACAAAACGAGGAGTTCAAGAAGTAAGAAAACTTCCTCGACGGAAACACTTGCCCTCCGATCATGTAAGCACTGCCTGTGGACACATTAAATGCACGCTATCGGGTCCGAGACTATCAGCTCTATCAGATTCTTCTCATTCGTCTCGCGATGTCGACAATGATCTTAAAGCTAAAAAATCCCAATCAGCTTCCAAAAATACACATGATTCCGTCCATTCTATAACTCCTGAAGGAAGAAGTGCTGCAGCTGCGAAATCAAATCCAAAATGGTCCATGGACGCTGCTGTTCTAAGTGTTGAGGTCGAGGATTCTAAACCATTTCAAGATAATGTGGACCAAAGGTCCTCTTTTTATAAGTCAGTAGATTTTGAGGATTGCCCACGAGAACAGAAAGTTTCTGTGAATTCTAAAGACAATAAATCGCCCCCAACATGCAAGCATAAGATTTCAAATTCCGACCGAAATTCAAGTCAAATGAAGACAAGTGACGATTGTTCGGAAAATTCTACATCTCAAGGACTGATATCAATTGTGATAACCTTTCCCATCTCAAAAAAATTATTAAAATGTCTTAAAACTCTCTGCGTGTCGTCAAAACTCACTCAATTAGATGGAACATCTGGTCGTGATGAAGAACTTGATAAAATGACTTTTAAAGTTAAGTCCACACCCAGATCGTCAACGAAGGATTCGCAGTGCACACAAACTTTAGATGAGAAAAATGGTTTTCATAAGCCTCTGTCTGAAACAATGACGTTGGATCATGGATCTACAGATTGTGAGCACTGTTGTTTCAAGACAAACTCAAGAGTCAGCGAAACTGGTATGAATTTTGATTCATGCGATAGGGCAAATAAATTCGAATGCCAGAGGTTGTTTGCTTCTTCCCATAAATCAACTGAGGTTTTGGTTGTAACTAACGAGTCAGATGAAAGTGAGCCTGCGGAAGAGATAGCGCCAGGATTGATCAAGTCTAAAGATGATGTCTTAGAAGGGGTCCTACCTGTGCCAACTATGGACAACTCTATCTCTGTCACGTCTGGGAGTGACAGAGAAAATGAGCCCTATGTCCCAGACTCAAAAAGTTCCCCACTATTTCTGATCCCCACCAGTAATGAAGAGGACTTAAGTAGAGATTCACTTAGCGGTGAAAAAATCAATTCAGTTGAAGAGTCAGGTTGCTCTGTGGGATCAGAGGCTTCAATTACCGACAGATCAGAAGGTGGTGAAAGAGAAAGTTTGGTTCGGAGTTTACGTCTGGCGGAGACGGAGGCTCCAAAATCTATAAAAGTGCCAATGCCGGGTATGAATCAATTGCCACTGGCTGAGACATCGTCTTCATCAGCTGAAGACCCTAGTTGTCCAGGTGATAAATGGGTCTAATAATTTATCAAATGAAAATTGCACGTGATAAAACGCAAATTTAATCTAGTTTTGCTTTAAGGAATGCTACAAGTGATCAGATCAAACTGCTACCTGATCGTAGTGAGGAAACAAGTCTATAAACTCCGGGCCTCATCAGAAAGTGAGTGAACTTCAAGCGAAAATTATTGAAATGCTGGAAAGAATCTTGTGTCCATGCGAAAGTTCGGTTCCTTCAAGGCAAATACAGAAAGTAGAGAAAGTAATGTCTGTATTATTCACAATATTGTTTCGTTGGTTTTAGAATACCAGTGTTCGATACTAGATTCAACTCCAGGATAAAAGAAATAATTGCAGGCTGCTGATCTCGATTTATGTCTGCTAATACAGAATGGCAAACTGGAGGCCATTTTAGGCAACCTATTTTCTGTATTTTTTTTTGTTTCACATCAGTTTTCTCTTTAATTTTGTGTATGATATTGTTTTCAAATGCAGTTTATTTTCTTTTTAAAAGATCACATTTTGATTGCTCACGAAATTTTTTTTTCGATTGTTGACCTGTTCAACTCAGTCAGTTCTATCTGAAACGACGTGAATGAATTCTACATCTTTGATCCAGCGTGCTTCAACCCAGTGGATGTAATTTATCTCAAGAACCATGCTTTATCCACAACTTAATGGATAATTTGGTAGTGTTAATTGGAACTCAGTCTCAAGTAAACGATGACTATGTGCGCTTCAAGCCACATTTTCGCATGCAAGTAGGTACATGCTACTTGGTTTTGTTAGTAGAACAGTTCGTGGGCTTCGATATTGCTGTAAAAGCACGTGTTAACAAAAGTAAATCAAGCTATGTTCGTGTAGGCTAAGCCGTCACACCGTTATAGCAAGCCAGAACAATTAATCTGAATCGCCCATTCAGCTAATACACTAATCACACAAATTAAAGTTAGCTTCGACGATAGACGCGTTTGAAATAACGTCATTATTGAATGTGATGAAGTCTTCCAGTTGATTTGCGAATTAGTGAGCGTTTTTTTTTAAAAAGCAACGTAATGATAATACAAATAAACCTCCTCCTCGTAATCGAATCTCCGGTGAAAGAAATGTTTCCAACAGGTTAAGTATAGCCACAATTTGTACGACAAGAGTTACATTAAAGTTACTTTTCTCGATTTTATAAGCCAAATACCTCGTTTTACGGTCAGCTTAGAATGCCCTCCCGCGAAAGAAATCGGGAATGTGAAGAAATAAATTTTAGACATTTTATTTTCAAAAATTTGATGCATTAATGTAAACGAATACCGCTGATTTAAAGCATTTTCTACCTCACTTGTGTCTTTTAAGAATATTTTCCATTTCCAGAAATGTGATAGCTGCAAAATGCTAGGTCCTAAACTGTTCAAGGCTCTTTGCTATGTTGAGTGAAGTTAACTGACTGGTGGAAATTTCGTCAGAATAAAACATCTGCGTCTCTTTTTATGCATCACAAAGGCACTTATTTGAGGTACTGCCCCCTCAAATTCCAAAACGTAGTTACTTTGTCGGCGAAGCCCTTAAAGCCAAAATTTTACCCAGTAGAATCTGAGACTTCTTTGAATTTTTTATACCCTAGATCCAGTCGTTGATCGATTGACTAGTTTTCAAGTGCATTCATAAAATGGCATCCAAACTGTAAAAAAGATGATCAACGATCGAAAATTCCATGATTTATTTAAATTTAAATTTAATCGCCTCCCAGGAAGTACTTCGGGACTTAATTCCTATTGTTAAGTCCTCATTGTTTTAGCCCCTAGGACTAACTGAAGGTCGCTAGAACCTGTGGTATTCCAGCTTATTAACACGCCTAGTTGAACAGAGGGGTAGGAGATGAGGGAAAGCGGTGGGCCAATTACAGAAGTGTCGCTTGTGTCGATAGGGCGAGTGAGTCATCCATCTGTGTCGCATGCCGAACAGCAGCGCTATCGATTATTTTGCTAATGAAGGAGCAAGTGAGAGCAAAATTGCTTATTAAATATTGCATCGAGCGCATGAAAGTGCTAGACCAAAAACGACACAAACCGTTTTTTGTCAGTCGACCGGTTATCAATAGCAGAAAATGAATTTACTGACATAAAGTTATTCCAAGTCACGGATCAATGAAGATAGAAGGAGACTTCGGAATAGATTGAAATATCTGAGTAAACCCTCTTCTTTGCGCGTCCCCAATGGCCATCCCAACTTTTGAAATTTCATTCAATGGTGTTGGCCTCATTCTCCTAGTGTGATAGCGCAGTTATTTGACTATTATGAGCAATTAACCTAGTAGATAAATGTAGTAGATTGGATATTTTGATAGAAGTAAAATGGGTTGGGGTGCTTAACCTCTACGGCTGCAATTTCGAAAAATTGATTTCCAATTTCATGCTGCTTGTGAGACCTGATTTAACATCCGTTTCAAACAGTTAATGATTATACCTTGCCTTATCTTTAATATCCTCTTTGGGACTTACCTTAGATCCCCTCGAGTTGAAGGTAGTATCAGACCCGATTGTCCATTGATAGAAAATGACAGTCTTTTGTAAGAGTCGAAACATTCAAGGATCTGCCACTTTGAGTTACGGTAACCTTGTTTCGAATGCTTGAATAATTCCAGTGTGGCTCTATTGCACTGTTTGTGTGAGCATTCCCTTGAGGTTTGGCTTACTTGTTGATGAGAATGAAATAGTTTTGGTCCGATGTTTCAATCAAATACAGATTTCCCGTCCCGTCTGATTTGCCCAAGCCGCAGTTTTTCTAGTGCTTCCACTTAGTTCTTGGTGGCTATCCAGAGAAAAGCCACCTTTTTTGAAGCTTGATTCCCCTGCCTCCAGGATTATCCTTCCAAGACAGACCTAAGATAATTGACATCAGACATTCTTAACACTAATTTGAAAGTGCAACAGTAGGGGAAGGATTCTATAAGAGCTCAGTCAATCAGCTGCAATATTAAGAAGCTCTTTAATGCAGATCAAAGTCATGCCTGTTGCAGCATCGGATGCCTTGTTAACTGTACTAAATTGACATCCTTAGCACCGGAAAAACGCAACCTTTTTATTGTGCTCTTTCCAGTATATGACCTTTCCAGATCAAATTCTCTTCGCACCTGCAATCCGATGACTCCTCAGCTTCAGGGAAATTCCTAGCTATTTATCACAAAACATCTACATACCATGGCTTAGAATCCATTCTTTACTCTCAATCCACTCCACCAGTTTGAAATTGTAATCAACTCTAGAGTAAACCCGTTCAAATTAAATTTAGTTTCTTGGTGATATTTAGGTTGCCTGCATGACCAGGGGAAAAAGGTAAGAAACGACCCTTGTGAATCAAGGCGGTCAGGTAATGATTCTAAAGCCACTATCTAGTACGGTAGCACCAAAACACCAAGGTGTTAATGCAGAAGTCTTGAGAGAAAGACTTAGCAAACAATTTCGAACTGATAAAAAGCCCATTTCTATTAGTTCTGGCTGCAGGCTTCCGATTCAAGCGGGATTTTTTGGGCAACAAATTGCCAAGCGCTTTGTTTTGTCTTCTCAATTTTAAAAATTTACAAATCTTCTGTGGGAGTCAAAGTGAAATTTTCATAAAATAGAACTTATGGCTTTGGGGTATCGAAATCTGACTTTGGGCTCAGATCATCATTTAACTGAACTATAAGCGGACAAAATTGTGAGGAATTTTAGAGAAAGCTAGAAGACATGATTGAATAGCATCGCGTTTTGTTGAACTGCTCCGCAAGCGCGTGTTGCTATTATAGTAAGGTGAAAACTAGCCTCCAAAATATCTGCAGAAAAATGGCTGTTGGGTCAGGTAATAGAACATCCCAGTCCAAACTCTGGCTGCAGAAATTCGGAGGCTCTTGTACCTGTCACTCAGGCATAAAATCCCATAGCCTGTAGATTTCGTTCAATGGCAGTTCTGCAAATCACAACTGTGACTCAAAACTTGACCGTAGGGTTCAAACTAGTTAGCACTTACTTTGCAAAAAACCCAGTATGAGTCCAGATTCGTGGATCAGAAGCAAGCTGGTCCCATTTCAGCTTCATGAAGCAAGGAGAAAAATTAAGCCCGGGAACAATCCAAGATCAAAGTTAAATCTAGGTAGACAACCTGGGCAACAATGGTACCGCCGTCGGAGAGCCCGTAATAAAAGAGGAAGTGTTAGGAAGCTTAACATTATAATCCAGTCCACTCTAGAATTCTCCTCCTGTTGCCGCTCCTGCGAGAGTCTTTTTACTTGCTAAGGTATTAGAACAGAGAGGAACAGCTCATGAACTACTCATTTCCAAAGAATAAATAGTTTAAAAACTCAAAACAGAGTAGCCACGTGATAAGGAATGAGAAGTCTGGGATGAAGACATGGTTAATAAAGTTAAGAAAGGAAATAGGCAGCTTGAAAATGCGAGTCTAAGCGAATTCCTGCACTGTCTTGTAGAAAACGTTATTTGGTAGAAGAAACAATGGCAGCCGGTTGGATGAAATGCCTCATTTACTGAAGTTCTGTACCCGGAACCACAGCCACAACCGAAAACACATCGACTACAAATATGATTGGCCCCAATTTAGGAAGTGAGCCAGCCCAACAATGGTCATGAGTGCTATCAACGAGCTCCAAGGTCTTGCCCATTCGTAAATCTTCTAGGCTCCGGTAATTAAACACTGAACCTCGCAGTTGAGGACATAAATCGATCACTATCGAGATGGGACTTCGCTGAATATTCGGATGAGTTTTCTCCATCATGGACATAAATCATGCCAACAAAGGTGGCCGACTTTGTGACTCATTTCGGCCAAATCAGTAGTCTGGGACGTAATCGGCCACAAATAGACAAACCTATTCGAAGTTCTCCAATCCACACCACCACAAATGCTGGATCGACCAATGGCCAAGTATGCGGCTTCTCTTAGTCGGATGAAATCAGGTCGTACGAATCAGACAACAAGAGAAGATGCATAAACTGGAGGCAAATATAAACAGAGAAATTAAGCGTTTATCTGAAAACAGGTTCAATTCGTCAAACCACACATTAGTCCACACCAGGCCTAGAACCATTCAGAGGAATGCATGTTCCCCTCTGCAAAGTTCAGAGCTGGGAATATTTTTAAGCCAGAAGTAGTCCTGTCATTCATAACCCTCCTTGTCTTGCTCTATCAATAGATATTTAGTGTTAAAGCCACACTTCCTTGTTTATTACCTGGGAATTTGAAACCGTTCACTGGTCAGGACGAGCCTGCCAAACCTCCCCAGAATTATCTTCCCGTTATCCTCATTATAGTCCCTGATTTCTATTTCTTAGTATTTACAAGCCCCCACGTTTCGATCAGAGCTGGAATTGTGTATGGAATGAGACGTCAAGTCCTCATATAGCCATAAAGTAGTGTCTCTGTAGAATCCAGTTATGTTGACAATAAAAAAAATATGGAAATTTTCAAGCTGGAAGATACCCCTACAGCAGAGCCGTAATCACTTCCCTGAATGTGGCTTGGTGCTAAAATTACCGAATATATTTAGATTAATTTCACTTAAGGTATTGCTCTAGGCGACATCTTTGACCCAAATTAACATTCGTCCTGCCTTTATGTTAGCCTAAACACTTGCAAGCGTGACCTACATGACTGATCTGTGATTTGCAGTTCTGATAGACCGCTATTAAAAGTTACCACTTACAAAACCAGTGCTATCTATTTTGCTAATATAAACATACTGTGCACTTGTCAATTAGGATGGTGGATTTTGTAGAGAGTTGGGTTCAATGTCCTGAATAACTGCGTTCCCGCATTCAATACGAAAGGCAGGAATCCGCCTTTCAACTTTCTTCTTGAGAAGAGAATCTATGCTTTGTTTGGATATCAAGCGGTTACCCAAGCGCTGAATGATGCGTTTTGAATCTGTGGCATTTGTTGAGTAATATGCTATCAGCGGAGAGCCCTTTCCAATCATTTCAAGGAGTACATTTTTACGCGCATCTGTCCATCGGCATATCTAAGCATAGAAATCACGCGTACTACGTTCCGGACTTATATACCGATGTCTCACCATCATAAGAATACTACTTCGTCTATTCTGTTCCTTTTTTGGCTCTTTTGTTAATTTGCACTTCTTCAACGAAGACTGGAATCGCCTTCTTCTACCCATTTGATCTTTCATCCGCTCAGTGGAGGCGTTATATTCTGCTCATCTTTTTCCTCTACATTCAAGAATAGAGCAGAATGGTCTACGGATGAAGGGAAACCAGAAAATTACGAACTAGTCTGTCGCGCCCCTCGAATTGGTTTGGACATAGTCCCAAAACCACTATTACTAATCCAATATATTGACACAGAAACCATTAAGAAAAGATATTTTGACGATTTCATCATCCAATTAAGCGAAGCCACATTTCGGTTTTCCCCTCGTGTACAGACATACTGAGTAGGTTTCATAAACATCTGAGTTGGACCACGAATCGAATCGTCTGTGTTGCATACGGAGGTCCTCATGTGAATACGGAGTCTCATTTTCTACTCGGGTTATATAATTAAACAGAAGAATAACTATTAAGGGACAGTTTTCATCATTAGCATTAGAGAGAGCAAAAGTGCATTAGGACTTTACAATAAGAAATCGGTTCAGAATTGTTAATTATTTGAGTGTCAATATTGCTGGTACAAATCATCATTTGGCTTCGACGTGATCATTCTGAATTTGTTCAAATGGTTGATGCGCACTTTAAAATTCTGTTTGTCCTGTTAGATAATCACTCTACATTAAACTTTTTTCAGTCATCTGGGAAGCAGTAAACCTATTCACGTTGGTCTCACATTTTCTACGCAATTCATCATATACGCCTGCGCAGAACCTTGGTTTTCAATCTTACCTGGAAGGCCTAATTTGCACACTTGGGATGCAGACGAATTGTGAAGGCGTCTATAGAAGGTGATCGCATATTTTCGCAACTTGCTATGACGCACACCATGTTTGGCTTTCGGGCGACTGGCTCTATGCCTCATGCCTCAGATACTTAGTTTAGCAAACGGTATTGGCACACCTAATTCAGAGAATTCTCCTGTTCATAGGAACTTGATTACTGGGAGGAAGCTGGACTAGTAAATCGCCAGTACCTATAAACTACTGAGAGCAATCTAGCACACACCTTCGAAACTGCGCAGAAGAAAGCTGGGATGTCAAGGCAGACATTAAGAGCAAAGACAACCTCTTCCCAAGTAGTATCCATATGTGCTGGCCTTAAACAATGGTAAGAAAGACTTGATAAATGGGTTTTTAACAAAGCAAACTGCTGATGAGACACAATAGAGATGTGATTAAGCTAACTGTTTCAGGCAAAATATTGTAAACTATGAAGGATGTAAACTTGAATATCCCAATTTTTCCCAAAGATGGGGAGCAACTTTTCAATAATGCCTTATTAGTTTCACTTACACTCAGAAAGGCACCAAAAGTCCCAGGATTTCAGTGAACAGTTAATAATGTGGTCATTCGAAAGTAGTACGACTGGTCAGGGTTTATAAGTACGGGGTTCGTACAACTTTCATAAGGTAAGTGATTTAGCGGGTTCGGAATACATTGGCTTGCATGCAACGATTGGAATGACCGCCTTCGTAGACTAAACATCGGTATTCAACGTTTTTGGCACATGGGCGTTTACTAGTCAGAAGTTCCTTATCTTCTGCCCAGTGGATTTTATTGAAATACGGGGTTAACATACTAACATTTTATTTTCCAGAGTGCTCCATCAAATCGTTGAAGTGAAGCTTTGCCTTGACACCTAAAATGCCGTTAACCTGTTTCTTAGTTTTCACTTGTAGAGATGATTCTGAAGTGAAATTTAAGGACTTCACATTGAAGATATCCGTTTGATATTTAGTTTTTAGACTTATGAAGCCAGAATATTCTCAGTGAAATATTCTAGCAAAGATTAATCAGCACATGAATTTGTTCAAACCATATTTTTGGTGTCTCGCACATTACTCAAAGGTGGTCGGATTAGTACTAGAAGATCGCTATGCTAAGCGGGCAGTTTAAATCCTTACTTCATCAAGACATCAGTTGGTATCGCACTGGCTTTTCAGCTTGGGAGTTTGATTTGATCGCCGATTTAAAAGATCATTTACTGGCTTCCTTTGCAAGTAACTGGGTTAAATTAATTGAAATTCCTGGGTGCCTTGAAATGGGAAGAAAAGTTCTCCACATCGTTTTCATATTTTTTCATCTGCGATCATCTCGTGGTGTTACAATGGCAAACGGCTTTGGAAATGGCCAGTGATTCCATACTAGCAACTTTATAGAGTTATTCAGTCAAGGTGTTGAATCTGTGATTCGAGCGATAATAAGGTCTCTGGTGGCATTCGAGGAGGATGCCGAACTTGGTGGTCAAATGAAGTTGAGACCTCGGGTAACTTTCGTGAGGATCGTGTTATGTAATCGCAGAAGTGCTCTGAATGAGATAGTGTTCCTGTGGCCGATACCCCTTTCTGTCTTGTTTTATCCGTTTTTCCATCTACTTTTTCATCATTTAATAGTTTTGTTAGCTATCAATCAATAAGTGATTTGTTGCTTAAGGTTGTTAGGGCGACCTTTGGAGTTTTAATAAGAGTTGGTAGAAAAAATTCGAATTGATGGAAAAAAGTAAACGCTTCCTTCCTGGTCGTAAAGGTCAAGTTGAATGGTACACTGGGCTGCACAATGGATGCTTGAAGTGTGAAAAGCCGTCGGTATCATAAATTACTTTTTTCAATTAAGATTGTAAATCGCGATTCCATTATTGAAACCTATAATCACAGAGGTGCAGAGATCATCAAAAGCTATTTTATAACTATCCTTAGTAAACATTGATTGAATTAGCTATTTGAAGGAAGTTCGCTCATTAAATCTACTCTTAATTAAATGAAATTTATACAAATAGAGCCGAACAAATGATAATCTGTAAATAGATGGCTAGAGGTGAGTGCATCCGAATAAAAATGTCAATTCTAGCCCAATCGCATGGTGAATTTGGCTTTCAAATAACAGACGGTCTTCTTTATCATAACACTTGGGTGGTCTGTTAAATAACTTCACCCGATCGAACACTTGCTAGAGCACTTCGTCTGTCCTCAACACTGTTAAGAGCAGAAGTCTTTTCAACTTTCCGACGGCGATTCCATTCATTGCTACCTGCAAGTACATTTCGCAGTCCAATTTGAGGCCATGCGATCAGCTAAGCAAGAGGCAGAGGGCTCTAAAGAACCCAAATTTCGCCTCAACAACCGCTTTATCTTTGGTTGAAAGAATGCAGAGAAAAACTTAATCTACCGCTGTTACAAGAGACTTTTACTAATCAAAGCAAGTGCAAACAAGTGAGAAAAGGCAGACATTTGAACGTAAAGAGGGAAAATCTATAAATTCTGCAAATCTTCCATTCTAACACCCAAAACAATGAGAGCCGTAGATCGCTCATCCCGCCAGTATGTACACCAGCTGTATTTCAACCAACAAGTCGATCATACAGCAATGAACCTGCTAAAATTTAGGTTCCGACACACTGACATTTCCATCATGAACACCTCACATCCCTGCTTTTTGTGGGTTCATTAACTATTGCCCCAGCCATCGAATGCTTCATTCGAATTCCACAGAGGCATCGGTTGCGTAGGAATGCCTATTTCTATTCTGAAATGCAACGAATAAGGAAGTAAAATTTACGTATTAATGATTAAAACAAGTCACAAGAATTACGGAGTAGGAATCGTACATAAAAATCACTAAACGTCAGGACAGTCAATTCGATCGGTCCGATATCAAAAGGCCGAAGTTTCTAGACTGAATGCATCTTTAAAGGCTGTTTCAATCAAGGTAGCATAGAAATGTTATTGATAAGAAAATTTTGTTTCCACGTCATGATGACATTGCATGAAGTTAACAAGTCATACGTTCAATTCCTCATTGCCGATCAGCTGGAGGCAATTCACTTTCATTGAAAGTAACATCTGAGAGAGGATCGAAATATGCAGTTGTAACCTCATGCCTTTTCTGGAAAGTGTTGCTTTTCAGCGACTTAGCGAGAACTCGTAAACCGAAAAGGCTCTGCCTTCTAATGCTCACCCTGTCCATTACATCCTCTTGAAATATTGCACCAATTTGAATACTCTTTTTTCCAGTCATTCGATGTTCAAGCACAGTGTCGAAATGATTGGTCAGATCCTTTCCCATAGTTTATATCTATTTTCAAGCGATTTTTACAAGTTCTTAGCTTCGCGAGCAATCGCTAGAATTAAGTGGTTTAACTGAAATTTTTTGGCATTTGGTCCATATTACTGGATATTTCTCACTGTAAATACCACATTATCTTCTATTCGACTCTGGTCCTTCACTATCGATTGCCATCATTCAAGCACAACCTAGGGCTCTAAAAATGCAGAACTCACACCCTCATGCAGAACTGTACACCAGATAGATAGAATATCAGAATGGCAGCCTTTGGACAGTGATTTAAACTGATTGGAACGATCAGCTGATATACCCCGTTGATGACCAGTCAAAAACTCCTCCAAGTGGTATAAGACTATTGCAGTGTCATACGACGGGGAAACCTTAAGGCTCAATACCACGCTTGTTTAATCTGCTTTCTTGCACGCTTGACTCATACGATTTTAATTTGCCATACGCACGCAACCTTTTCTCCCATTGGTTTGGCTTCGACCAATAGGCATGCTCCCAAGAGTGCGACTTAGAAGATGGTCACACATAAACAAATGATTCCAAAACCAACCTCGCTGAAAATCTACATTCTGCACTCGCTTCGTCCTAGTTTGAATTACTGAAGTTAACTTAGATAGCATCTGACTCTGCCCTTTAAAATACTGGCGAATTATATTTTTCAATGCAATGTGCGGAGTTCCGTTTACTACTTCGACCAAAATGCCACATTAGACTCTTGACATCTTCATAAAAAATAACCATAGTGGGCTCCCACAAGCCAGAATTCGTGATTATCGTTTACCTTATGTAAATTATTAATCTCACAGGTCTGCTACTTGTACTTTTGTTATTAACATTTGGATTGGTACACCAAATCAGTCCTATGCGCACTTAAGAACCATTCCTAAACAACCTTACGCCCACATACTTGGCGTCTTAGCGCCGCCAAAGCAGAACACAAACTGCAAATGGGAGAAGTTGTCCTTATAATTGTTTTTGGACGAGTCATACGATGAGGGGAGGGTGGGGAATAAGGGGTTGATTCCCATTAATAGTAAAGCTCAACATCAATTAGTTCGATCAACAAAGTGGAAACGCTGCTCCCGCAATGTGAAAGCGATTATCCTGCTTATTTTCAACCTTAGCTTAGGAGATAAATCAGAATTAAGATCATCAAGCACTAATCTCTGTGAAATCAAAGCATCTAATTGGTTTTTAACCACTTTGTGTACATTTGAAAACGTTTTGAATTCTAATGGTACGATAATTGATTCTAATGAACTTGAGTATGTAGCGTGAGCGCACGGTAATCGTTCCCCTTAAAAATACATTTGGGTGAATGTTAGACATAAAAATTTGCCTCTTGTGATGGTTATGCTATCTGTGGTTTTATTAGACACAAGACTGCTTTGCTATCTTGATTTACGTGAGCAAGGATCGAAAGTGATAAGAGGGACAGCCCAGTTTCAGCGAAATTACAAAGGAATGGGAACAAGACCAGTGAAGCGTAATGATGCTAACCGTATGCAAATGCTCACTTAATACGACAAAAAACTTCTTCGCCATGATTTCAATGACTTAAATCAGTCCTCTCGTCTGTGAGGCCCATGCGATTGGTTTTTTATATGAATCCAGCTGCAACAACATTTCTAGACACTTTTGGGTGCGTTAACGTGCTTTA
The DNA here is from genome assembly GCA_019097775.1 of Moniezia expansa. NCBI lineage: Eukaryota > Metazoa > Platyhelminthes > Cestoda > Cyclophyllidea > Anoplocephalidae > Moniezia > Moniezia expansa. Next base: position 2,168,922 of record JADFDV010000052.1, read on the forward strand.
GTTTTAAGTCCCCGACGCTGTCTTCGTGGGAAAGCTTGGTTAAAAAGTCAATTAAGTAATTGAGCAAATGGTAAACTAATAATTTGATGTAAGAAATCGACCATGCAAACTTAGGAAATTAGATTAATTAAAAAGGCTTTGGTTTCTAATTTAAGAGCAACTTCAAGTGTCTTTGTGGTCAAGTGGTCTGATAACTCAGCCGATTTATTCTATTGACCTGTGCAAGATGGCTCAACCGCACATTCCTGACGCTGGCTGACATTCCTGAGGTTTTGGAGAGTACACTTTTTTCTCTTTTTCTGTATCCAAAACCTGCTTAAATAGACGAATTGCCATCATGAGATCATGACCAAAGCACCGTTAGGCGGCAAATATGTTCTTTGTGCATATGCGCACATATATGCAGGCAAAGCTAATCTCTACTTCACCTATACGCCAAGACGTCAAAACTTTCGTCATTTGCAATTTCCTATCGTTAATAATCTGATTATACTTGGGGTTCGGAACCTCGTTTCTGGTACTTGCAAACTGCGGTCTTTTACAAGTGCACCAAGTACAAACGGGGCTCGGTCAATAAAGTGATGGTCATTTGGAGTCCTGCACAACGATGTTTATTGTTAGACCAATAGTCGTGCCTATGTGACCCGTTGGTGTTCAGTTATAACGGCTTCGATGTCAAATTGAGATACCCAGTGTCTGAACTTTTCAATAGGGTGGGCCCTTGTAATTTGAACATCTATAGTTATAGGTTCACCAATGTTGGAATTATAAACATCAAAAGCATTGTTGCTATGCTGTCAAAACTGTTTCATTTGATAAATTTGAATAGGAATACTTTGACTAAGATTCCATGAACGGTGGTGGTGAATCGCAGCTTGCGCAGGTTAAAAATACATCGATGAGTACCGAGAAATTGGAACTACCTTCCACGCTAGTGAATGGGACAAATGAGTGCCAATTAGGTATCATTCAAATCCCCAAAGCAAAGCTGAGGTGTGGTTCGATTCATTATTGTATTGGTCTAACGTAAAACACAATCAGTAAAAAAAAATATACAGAGAACAAAAAGAACGTAACCACAAATAGGAGGTCTATACGCATAGATTTACACAAATTTTCGTGTTTCCCTATCTTGTTGTTCCTAAAATGAAGCGGGGATAAGGGAAATGATGGATAGACAGATTTGCAAGCACAGTAACATCTGGTCTTTCGGGAAAAAGTTATCAGTAGTACTCTGGCATTCGAATCGAAATCTTATTGAAAAAAACGTTAATGTACTCCCAGCGTTAACAATTCCTGTTTATCGTTTTCATCTGAATCTCTCATGGTAACGGCCCGCTTATCACATTCGTCTAATTATTTGCGCCAAGTGATTTCAAGACTGTTTTAGTACTGATGATTCTGTAGCTGGTGTTTTGGAAATCGTCAGGAATTGCAGCTGTAACAATAACAGCATCGATTGCAGCAATCCTTTCTTGACGCATTATAGCTCAGCATGCACACGGGTCGAGATTCTATCCCAGCTGTGCAACCGCATTTGTGGTCAAAAATAAATTTCACAGCTTTGTTATGGTTCTCTTTAAAATGAAACATAACTTGACTTCTTGAAAAGTCCACAATAAGGAAAATGAAGTTCTACCTTGTTGGAAAAGAAATGAAATCTCGAAAGCTCGCTTTAACCTAATAAACAAATCTAAGATGCTGATTTTGGATATCCTATTATTAATATTAATAACCTCATTTTTAACCAATCACCATAGCTGCTTACTCGCCTCCAGTTGGGCAATTGCAATGTCCTGATTTAATTGGCCCCTCTAGAACAGTCAACGAACAGCATGCCAGTTGATTATAGTAAGAACGTGACTTTTAAACTTTTATTTAGCCATTTTTCTTACCGTCACAATTTGCCCGATGGAAAAATTGTTGTCTCTTTTTTTAAAAAAATTCCAAATTCAACATCAGGTAGTCAACCTAGCATAAACAGGCAACTCAGCCCTATTGAACATTTTTCAGCCCATTGCTTAAATTCTTATCAATGGAATGTAGAGACTCCAATGGGTTAAAAGTTTTGAGCTGACAGCAAACTGCAAAAGCCAAATAAGAGTGATGAAATTATCCATAGGTACATTACTTTACTGATAGAATATTTAACGAAGATTTATGAGAGCAGTCTAAAAATTTGCGATTTTACTTCAAGTTGTCATTTTCATTTAAATAGGTTAAACTGCAACTATGAACACGCCTATTTATGTGTAATTCTCAACTTTTCATATTCTTTTGCGGTAGAAACTATGGAGGTTGCCTAAGAGCATAGTCCTTTTCTAGTAGCATCAGCCACCTCTAGGCTATTCTGGGGTGTGAAATACCTTGCTGCTAAAAGTGTCATTATCGACATTTAGCAGAATTAGGTGAGGAATCTGCAGAATTTAGTGCCAGTACACTTAATCATTTTTCTCCACCATTTTCCTTTGAAAGAATGCAGGCTTCATGCAGGTTGTAAGCAATGCCTGAGTCTGTAGTTTGGAAGGCCAGTTGAATTGTCTCCTTTCAGAGGGGCATTATATGACAGTTCCTATTTCTAGGAAGCGAGTTGAATAATGCTTTTCCTCAGTCTGGGCTGGGGTGTTATTATGGTTAAGATGGCCTGGTTTGCTTTACAGCAGAACTTACAAAGCTGACTGCTGTGAGCTTTTGCACTCCTAAAAGTTGACTTTGGTGATTATGGAAATCATGATCTAAGATGCTTAATGGAGGTGAGGTGTTAGCATAACTGCCAAGATAAGGCAAATTGGACTTCCAAAGGTGCAATGAGTTTAGAACATAGTGGATGGTACGAAGTGGGCAAAGGAAGAATTGTCTTGGCACCATCGGCATAGTTAAAAAACGGTCGGGAAGAGATAAATAAACGAGTGACTCTCCGGTTTTCCAAATCTATTTCGTCTAACTTTCAGTTCGAACTCCAGAATTTTCACTTTTGCGGGTGAAAGTTGACCAAAATAAGACCAATAGTTTAAAGAAAGATGATTTACAGCTTTTGATTAAGTTGGTTTTGAAAAGTCTAAGTTTTGGTTAGCTGTTTCGTGCGGTTGTAAAGGCGAAAGATTAATGTGCATTGAGATCAACCACCACTGTCAGATCGGCTAGAATGATTTCACTGGATTTATTTTGACACATTTTTTTGAATTTCCACTATTCAAGCCCATATTTCTACGTTTGATTTGGAGTATGAGAAAGTATGCAGTTGCCCAAAAGAGTGAAAGTATTCTATCTTTACATTACATCACTTAATATATTCTTCTAGTTTATCAAAAGTTCGTTTACATTTCAATTTCAGTTCTCGAAAATCTCTGTTGTGTTTTGTCTCCTTGCTCTCAGGAGGAAAAAATTAACTTGAAGACTGTTTGAATGGGGTCCCCAATCTTGACATTTGTCTTAGGCCCGCACTCATCTATACGACTGGTAATTGCAATTGTACATTTTGAGTTTCGAGTGGTCCGGAAGGTCAAAAACAGCCAGAGGCGCTGTCCATTTTAAAAGAAAATTTTCAAGCAAATATCTCGTTTTCATTCAAGTTTTCATTTGTAAATTCCTCTTCCGTCTCGGATTAGCGTTTAGTATCTATTCAATCCTCTCTATCATATTAACCTAAAGCATGTGACGTATATAAGAAAAAATAAGCATTCATTGCCTGGAAGGACTGGCAAAATTAAATGGAACCTGTTCTTCCAAAAGATACTCAAACTAGAGCTTTTCAGTCAAGGATATTCGAAAGGGCCTGCCTTCACCCCAATAGGTAGGTCAATTTCGATAAATTTTTGTACAACTTGAACGAATTTGAATTCTCTTGCTGCTAGTTTGTTCTAATTTACCGATTTGAAAGTCTAGCATGCATATCTTGATAATTATCTGCTTTTGTGATCAACAAGCATTGCACTTCCTAATAGAAAGTTCATGTTTGACTAAGCTATTCCATGGTACCATCACTAATCTCGCGCTTCCAAAAATAATACCGAAGCCTGTATTCAAGGAACGTGCCCTGCAACACTTACCTTAGAGAGGGAAGGCATCTTGACTGTCTCTTGTGTAGGCCGTCGGCTGCTAGTATAGGCAGTCAACCCGATCAGTAGATGAGCACAGATCTATCCCAAACTCACGCTGCTGATGTGGCAGATGCCTACTCAAGCGCCAGATCAATGGTGCAAATGCACTGTTGAATTTATTTATCCAGGTATAATATAAACAATTTTGAAAATGACTTTGGAAGGGATTTCTTTCAAAAATCGACAACACAAACTTAAAACCTCTTGTGCCGGCTCTTCAGAGTTGATTCTGGTGCGAATCGGTCCTTGAAATTGAGACAGCTCCAGAACTTTCTACTCATAAATTTCGTCCCCCCTTTACCTTAAATTTCTCATGCATTAACTTGTACATTTGTGAAACTTTTTTTGAACATCACAACGCATAAGCTTTACCTCGCTTGCTGATTTCCTCATTCGAAATGATTTTTCATTTCAAACCTATGTAGTTAGGTGTACTTGAGGAAAATAGATTTTGTGTCAGTTGGAAATTGGAACCATTTTACCTAAGTGGGTGCTCAGTGTTTGCATCTAATGAAAATAGTAAAATTAATAACCCGAGCTGATGTCAGCTCTTAATTCAGTGGGGTGAATGCTACATTTAAGCTTTTCTGATCGAGAGCGATGTTCTGCCTACGTAGGTGGGCAATCCAATCACTACGCAGATGATTTGGAAACTATCATCTGATGTGATCTAGGCGTACGTGAATGCTACAATGCTCAAATATACTATTAGTCAAGTGCCAAACTTCTTCCAGAAAGTTACAATGCGTCTGATTTTGTAGTGCTCTGTTCTCGTGACAGCATCCTTGGTTTTCCCTCCATTTCTTCTGCCAAAAGAAGGTTGAACGATATGTTGTCGCCGAAATATTTTAGTCCTTCAACTGCACAGAAACGACTAAATACCACTTAGAAAATTGCTTACGCTTCATAGAATGATGAAATGAATTTATTTTTCAAGTTTTCATGCATTTCACAAAAGGAGAATATGAACTGATAAGCCAAGATTGCTGTAGTACTCAATCAAGTCATGTGAATTTATGCTGAGTTTATTGTAGTACTAATCGCGGCGAGTTTTCAAGCTTGACATTCAGTGCCCATTTCCTTTTATCCAATGTAGGAATCAGAACTTCTTGAAATGGACAAATGAATGGCTGACATAATTCGTCTTTCTCTGTTGGATTTTCAAAGAGTTTGAGAGATTACATCTATGCAGTTTGGCAAAACTGGTCCCCACCTACTCAAAGCCCTGTAATCCTGCTTTCAACCGATAATCATGATTGCCGCATCCCTCCCTAAAGGCTGGGTCAAGGATTTTAAATATCCAGGATCTTAAATGGTTGGAGGTGATGTTGCATTCAATTCTGCAATCTGCAATATCGTTAAGGCCAGGCGGCAGCTGGTGCGATCCATTTCCAAAGAAGTCTGGTAATATTAGGTCATAGACTACATTCAATGCCTCGAAGATGATACCCCCGAGTCTCTTCAGCTACAAACCCGCATCTCAGAGACATTTGCACAAAGTCAGTAAAATGTGAGAAGTTCGGCAGCGTGTAAGGAAATGTGTTTTAGATAATATAAATCCGATCCGAACGCGGCGAATTTCGATGATGTCAAATGTTACATTGTCAAAAGTTTCAAATCTTACGGAGTAATAACCTAAGTACTTGGATAATAATTATTCATTTTAATCTCCTTCTTTAGAAGTTTCCAGATAGCTTCCAACGCACCTCACTGGAATGTGGCAGGGTACTGCAGACCGAGAAAGGCTTATAGGATAGATACTTAAAAAGCTTTGCTTATTCCTCAGCACTCCCAAAATAGTAGGTCGAAGGAGGGAATATACTTTGAATTTACTAAAATTTGAAAGTTTATATGACCACAAATGGATTACTAAACTAAAGTCAGAAAAGCCGTGCATATCTCGTGTATTCAAATTATAATTTCAAGACGGATGTCTAAAAGTCTCTGTCGTCATTTAGGCTCCACTTCAATCTACAAAACTTGAAACTGTTTTATGTTTTCTTCCTGGATTAAAGGAACATTCAATTTTTAAATAGTGGTTTTTCAATTTCTCTACTATTGAGTGAATCCCTGATGTAAAACAGTTATGGTATACCACCATCAAACGAATTTACTTTGAGAGAGTTGAACAAATATTAAACGCAAGGTATCAGTTGTTATAAAATTAGAGGAGTGAAACGCCGCAAAGACACTCCTTTATTCGTTAGCAAACTAAGTTTTCTGTGGGCTTTTCCTCGTCCGTCTTCATGTCTCCTACCGTTCAGTTGCTACATGCACGTGCATTCCACAGTCCAGTTTGAGACCAGCAATGCGGTTATTTATGTCGTGCCACCTTGACCAAGATATAAGAAATTGTACTTCTGCTGGCATAATTTAATTCCATACGTCCGGAGGGTGATTAGTCCCAACCGGCCGCCCCTCTCATTAGCCCCCAGAGTTGCCCCTGGGGTTACCGGTGGTCACCACTAGGAGGTTGAGGGTAGGTTTGACCACCGATTCTGGTACAGTCAGTCACGTCGAAAGCTTTGAATTAGTGCCATTGTTGAACTGTCACGGGAAAAGTCCAGAAACCGATCAAAGTAAAGGGTTTTTTTAAAAATACGACTTAAAATATAATTTCTGCGTTGGAGCTTCACCTTTTTTGAGAAGCTGAATGTCCCATAATAGATTGGGGATGTAAGACCAGAAGCGTGTTAGGTGAAAAAGGTTTAGCAGACGGTGTTTACATTACTGGAGAAGAATTTAACTAGAGAGAGGTGTCAAGTACACTATCTGGGCTTTTCCTTTATTTTCCTTGTAATTTAATTAAGTCTACACTCTATTTTTGTCAGAAACATCCGAAAGGTACTGTTTATTGCCCAAACTGTTGTCGAAACATTCCGATTTCAGCCAATAGACATTTCGTGAGAGAAAGTACGACAACTTCGGCAAGGCATGAATTTAAATTTTGGCGCTAATAATAACCACTTCTATTTTTTGCTGTTCTCGTCTACTAACAGCCCTTTCTGGCATGCCGTTTCTTTGTTGGAATTTTATTCACATCATTGTGCTTGCACTAAGAAGGTTTGAAACAATAAATCAAAATATGCGCCCGTTAATGGACCAGGAAAAGCGAGTCACTGTGACAAACAGATCAAACGATATTCTAAAGCTAATAAAAATAGTGTCTGATTGTTCATTAGAGTGCAGTAGCAAGGTTGAGGAGTAACTATCGGTTCGTTGTTGGTGATAGTTGACTTGGAATCATATGATTAGTGGTGGTGCCGAGGTAGACTAATTGGCTTGTCAGTTGAAGGGGATTTTGGAACCTTTCGATACCACTCCAGTGGAGGGGATTCTTTTAGACTGGATAAATACGACTTTCAGTACGATAGCCTGATGGAACACCCTCACCAGAGGGCTACCAACTTACCCAACCTTTCCTGCTTCTTTTAATGGCATTGCTAACAGTTTTCTCGGTTTGAAAACTTTGAATTTGATTTCTTAAGGTCTATGATGCATCGATAATTTTTATTTAGTGATTAAGACATTTTTTTTTCTTCAGCATAACCATTTACTGGAATGATCTTCGCCAATTTTACTAAAAGTGGACTGAGTGCTAAAATAAGAATGGATGGCCGTCGCTAGACAGAACGATTCGTTTATAAATCCAACGCAAGATGTGTGCACGATGCACCATGAATCTGATTGGTTGATGTTCGATCAAGCAAGTAGAACTAGCTTACAATGCAGCGGCGTTTAACATTTGTTCGTGTCTCCGGAGAAGAGTGTAATTCCTGTAGGTCCTTCTCTCTCCTCTCTTAGCTCTTATACTTTTTCATTCTAATTCAATTTTATTACTCAATATCGATGTCATTATACAAGTTCTTTGGATTCAGTAAAATAACAATGTAATTGCGTGAAACGAAAAGTAAACCATCGATGTTTGTCAAATATTCTGTTTAAATCACCAAAGCATGGACTTAGTAGATATTTTCATTGTCAAATGATTTTCTAAAGTGCAATAGTATCATTAAGCAATTAAATTTAAGTGACTGATTAAGTATTCGTCTACTTATCACTATGGCTATGGAACCCAAGGTGGGTGCAGTTTTTATGCAAATAATACTCAGTCGGAATTCAGTTGTACTAAAACCAGAATTAATAATAGTGTGTGCACTACTTGCAACATTTAGGCTATTTACGCTTATCAGCTTATGCATCTGCCTAAAACACTGTACTTATGTTCCGTGAAAAGCAAAATTACTAACTTGGAGACGTCTGGGAATGATAATCTGGATAATTTGTGTAAATTATCCAGGATTTTAATACTGAACTGATATAATGAAACCAAAAGTTTTCTGAAATGCTATAGCTCAGCTATGGATATAGATTTGAGGACGTCTTTTTGAAGTGACGGTGATTGGCCATTTTAGAGAAGAATGACCCGTTCCTATAAAAAGTACTATTCAATAGAATGGCTAAAATTGGTCATGCGTATATGCTGAAGAATACAGCACTACTTATTTGCTCTTTTTCACTTTTTTTTGCGTTCAATAGCCCAACGATTTTAATTCTCTCCTTTTAGTTGTTCACCATTTGGTTTTCAAATGCCTGTTGGTTGTTTTCCTTCATTTCGAAAGAAAATAAAAAGTAAGTTCCATCATTACCTAATCAAATTCATCATCGCATTCTGCTCCTTCTCCTTTATCAATCAATCAATCAATCAATCAATCAATCAATCGATTTATTGACGAAATAGCCACAAAATGGACGCATGAAATGTAACAATTGAATAAATTTGCAGATGGCCTTGAATCTCGTTACTTCACCATAGTTCGAAAATGCAGCGTAACCTCACAGCTTATGTTAATCAGTCAAAAATGATTCTGAAACTGGAAATAGCTTTGGTAATTGCTTGTAAATATTTATTTTAATTACCCTTCAGAGTTTAATAAGGGTAAAGCACCCTTATCTAAGAAGGAAGAAACCAACAATGACTCCCCTCAGAACAATGTGAGGCAAAACGAATCTAATAATCATGTTGAAGCCAAACCTGAATCGCCTGTCAAGGTTGTGGAACATCCTGTTGAAGATATTCCGCCAGCGCCAAAGTTCGAAACAGAACAAAATCAACAACCTCAAGAGTCAGTAAATACTGCGGATCTACCTCATGAAATACTCAAGGAAGCCATGGGAGAAAATCGACCAGCTGAAAATGCGCAATCAGGAGAAGTATTGGTGGAGTGCTCAAAAGCAGGTGAATCGATCCTCCCTCAAAAACATGAGCATGAAAATGAAACAGTTCCACAAACAGTAGTGGTGCCAGAAACGTTCATGTGTAAAAAAACTGAAATACCCGAAGTGAATGAAAACCCTTGCAAGGCTAGTAAGGATATCGAAAGCGCAGTCGAATCGACAGAGTATTATGAGCTAAATATACATTTGGAAAAGGCAAAAGATCAAGAGGCGGTCAAAACAAATGAGGACGAGCATCAGTACGAAATCACTATCGATAGGGTAGAAAATGCGCGTACAGAAGAGCTGAAATCTCAAAAAAATCGAGAATCTGCGGAGCCAGAGCGTGGTGATGTTGAAATGACATTAACTCAAGAATATCCAGAAGACAAAGAAGGAACTGAATCAACCACCACTGCGACAGAACACATTCATGTTGAAGAAGAGAAGCCCGAGGAAATCCAGACAGGCGAAAAGCAGTTGGAATCTGCGGTTGCAGAACCAGAGCGTGGTGGTGCTGAAGAGGCATTGACTCAAGAACATCTAGAAGACAAAGAAGGAACTGAATCAACCACCACTGCGACAGAACACATTCATGTTGAAGAAGAGAAGCCCGAGGAAATCCAGACAGGCGAACAGCAGTTGGAATCTGCGGTTGCAGAACCAGAGCGTGGTGGTGCTGAAGAGGCATTGACTCAAGAACATCTAGAAGACAAAGAAGGAACTGAATCAACCACCACTGCGACAGAACACATTCATGTTGAAGAAGAGAAGCCCGAGGAAATCCAGACAGGCGAAAAGCAGTTGGAATCTGCGGTTGCAGAACCAGAGCGTGGTGGTGTTGAAGAGGCATTGACTCAAGAACATCTAGAAGACAAAGAAGGAACTGAATCAACCACTACTGCGACAGAACACATTCATGTTGAAGAAGAGAAGCCCGAGGAAATCCAGACGGGCGAAAAGCAGTTAGAATCTGCGGTTGCAGAACCAGAGCGTGGTGGTGTTGAAGAGGCATTGACTCAAGAACATCTAGAAGACAAAGAAGGAACTGAATCAACCACCACTGCGACAGAACACATTCATGTTGAAGAAGAGAAGCCCGAGGAAATCCAGACAGGCGAACAGCAGTTGGAATCTGCGGTTGCAGAACCAGAGCGTGGTGGTGTTGAAGAGGCATTGACTCAAGAACATCTAGAAGACAAAGAAGGAACTGAATCAACCACCACTGCGACAGAACACATTCATGTTGAAGAAGAGAAGCCCGAGGAAATCCAGACAGGCGAACAGCAGTTGGAATCTGCGGTTGCAGAACCAGAGCGTGGTGGTGTTGAAGAGGCATTGACTCAAGAACATCTAGAAGACAAAGAAGGAACTGAATCAACCACCACTGCGACAGAACACATTCATGTTGAAGAAGAGAAGCCCGAGGAAATCCAGACAGGCGAACAGCAGTTGGAATCTGCGGTTGCAGAACCAGAGCGTGGTGGTGTTGAAGAGGCATTGACTCAAGAACATCTAGAAGACAAAGAAGGAACTGAATCAACCACCACTGCGACAGAACACATTCATGTTGAAGAAGAGAAGCCCGAGGAAATCCAGACAGGCGAACAGCAGTTGGAATCTGCGGTTGCAGAACCAGAGCGTGGTGGTGTTGAAGAGGCATTGACTCAAGAACATCTAGAAGACAAAGAAGGAACTGAATCAACCACCACTGCGACAGAACACATTCATGTTGAAGAAGAGAAGCCCGAGGAAATCCAGACAGGCGAACAGCAGTTGGAATCTGCGGTTGCAGAACCAGAGCGTGGTGGTGTTGAAGAGGCATTGACTCAAGAACATCTAGAAGACAAAGAAGGAACTGAATCAACCACCACTGCGACAGAACACATTCATGTTGAAGAAGAGAAGCCCGAGGAAATCCAGACAGGCGAAAAGCAGTTGGAATCTGCGGTTGCAGAACCAGAGCGTGGTGGTGCTGAAGAGGCATTGACTCAAGAACATCTAGAAGACAAAGAAGGAACTGAATCAACCACCACTGCGACAGAACACATTCATGTTGAAGAAGAGAAGCCCGAGGAAATCCAGACAGGCGAAAAGCAGTTGGAATCTGCGGTTGCAGAACCAGAGCGTGTTGGTGCTGAAGAGGCATTGACTCAAGAACATCTAGAAGACAAAGAAGGAACTGAATCAACCACCACTGCGACAGAACACATTCATGTTGAAGAAGAGAAGCCCGAGGAAATCCAGACAGGCGAAAAGCAGTTGGAATCTGCGGTTGCAGAACCAGAGCGTGTTGGTGCTGAAGAGGCATTGACTCAAGAACATCTAGAAGACGAAGAAGGAACTGAATCAACCACCACTGTGACAGAACACATTCATGTTGAAGAAGAGAAGCCCGAGGAAATCCAGACAGGCGAACAGCAGTTGGAATCTGCGGTTGCAGAACCAGAGCGTGGTGGTGTTGAAGAGGCATTGACTCAAGAACATCTAGAAGACAAAGAAGGAACTGAATCAACCACCACTGCGACAGAACACATTCATGTTGAAGAAGAGAAGCCCGAGGAAATCCAGACAGGCGAAAAGCAGTTGGAATCTGCGGTTGCAGAACCAGAGCGTGGTGGTGCTGAAGAGGCATTGACTCAAGAACATCTAGAAGACAAAGAAGGAACTGAATCAACCACCACTGCGACAGAACACATTCATGTTGAAGAAGAGAAGCCCGAGGAAATCCAGACAGGCGAAAAGCAGTTGGAATCTGCGGTTGCAGAACCAGAGCGTGGTGGTGCTGAAGAGGCATTGACTCAAGAACATCTAGAAGACAAAGAAGGAACTGAATCAACCACCACTGCGACAGAACACATTCATGTTGAAGAAGAGAAGCCCGAGGAAATCCAGACGGGCGAAAAGCAGTTGGAATCTGCGGTTGCAGAACCAGAGCGTGGTGGTGTTGAAGAGGCATTGACTCAAGAACATCTAGAAGACAAAGAAGGTACTGAGCCATCAACAACTGAGACAGAGCATATTCATTTCGAAGGAGAGAAATTTGAAGAAGTCGATGAAACTAGACAACGAATAGCGAAATCTTTGCTATCAGAGCCCGAATGTGCTCATTTTGAAGAATCAAATTTTCAAGAAACTCGAATTTCTGGTCTTGACGAAGACAGTGTTTTGCCAAAAGGATTTAACTGGAAGTTAGTATCAGATCCTCTACCTATTGGAGCTATCAATATAAATGAGTTACACCTTCCAATTTACGTTGGTTTGGTAGAATGTTGTCACGGTAAAATACCGTGTAAATATGTGGAAAAAAATAGGATGTTCTATGCTGGAATTGATGGACGGGAGGAAAATTTCGCCAATGGAAAGATTCTCTGCTTGGATCCCAGTTTTGTGTAAGTAAAAATCTTCAATAATATCTGAAAATCCCAATTTTTTCCGAGGTTAACTATGCTTGAATGCTTCCCCCAATCAGTGAATCAATAGAGCTTGAATGGGTTCACGTAAGCACACCGGACATTCGTTCAAGGAATCTCTTTATTGGAGCCTTTGACACTAATGGAAGGCCCATGTACATTGCTCGAGGCATGATCCCCCTTGCCGGCCCTTACCCTTATTATGAACTCAGTTCCGGATGGGTAAATTGCACTTTTTCGCTATTGGGTTTATGTATCTCAACAGTTTCATCTTTAACACCTCATGAGTTTATTATGCTTATCCTCAAAATATTTAACAAATAGATGGTTAAGGTCGTATACCATGCGTTTGATACTGCTTTAACTATTTGAAAGATTTATTTTTAATAATTTTTATTTGTTCGAATTTACTAATGGGTATCCATTCGGTTTTTTGCTACATTCACAGTCTGTTCGGGAGCCTCCGATAAAATATGTGTTAATTGCATCTTCTGATATGTCCATCTTTTAAATTGGCCATGTTTTGAATAATTTTTTAAATCTGTTTTCTTAAGGCCTCGGAAAATCTCGAAATAGCAAGCTTGGCTTTTGGTGGCTTGGAATGGAAACAACACGATTTCGATGTGCTTGCATGGAAACCGAGATGTTAATATTAACTTTCACCTGTGACAATGAAAACCCGCCTGTCATCCGCAGCTGCTTTAGAAAATCGATATTTTGGGGCCCTTTAAATAAACCACTCTTTAATGGCTTTTCGTCTCAGCTCAATTTTAACTTTTTTAATGGGTCCTCATCGAGCTAAAAAATAACAAAAATCATTCATTAGAAGATTAATTGCTCAGAAATAGAAAAAAAGGAGTCTGGATGCTGTACATTATTTGCCGCACACTACTTCCATTTTATTTTAGTATGAGACGTCCTCGTTCATGTATGGAGACGTTTATCCTGTAGTCTAAGAGGTGCAATTTTCCGATTTTCTACAATCATCGTTGAGACTTGTAGAAGTAAACTGTCCGTCTTTCTCGCGGCAACTAGCGTGCCCTTATTTTGTTGTGTGAATTTCTGCATTTCGAGCCTTCTTTTTCAGTACAAAGCTAAGAAGTGCTTCTAGGTGATTTCCGAACCTCTCTTTCCTAAGGTGGTTAACTCGGTTAACAAATTCTCAAGTGAACTTATTTCTTTGAAACTGCAGCTACCATGTATAAATACTGGTCTGCATGATTATACTCATAAAGATGATAGAGATTTCTGGGTTAAGTTATAAAATTAATTTTACACTACTTTTAAAAACCGAAACGAGGACGTGGGTTAAAATGAGAGCGTTTCCGCTACGCTAGAATTGAGTTAATTGTGAAGACTTTTTGAGATGCTTAACGAAAGACCGATGACCTTATTAGCAATGCAAATGTTAAACTCCTAGTGGGGTTCCAGAAATCGATCGCTCAAATTTGTAGGTAATAAATAAAATAAAAAATCAAGAAGTGAAAATTGCACCAGAGGATGATAAAAACTTATTTTGGTTTTGCATTTTTCAAGACCATTGATTAGTTTGGCTGAAGTGATGCAGTTATCCTGAAGATGGATTTCTCCTTTTCATATCTAGACCTGAATCCATTTGGGCCTTGGATTTCCCGGTCTGGGGTTTATGTATGGGGGGGGGGGGGGCAAAGAAGGCATCGTTTTAGAAAGTAAAACTAAGTGTGTTAAGAACTGCTGGCTAGCTTGAGGTTTTTGTGGATGTATACAGTGGCAATGAATGGCGAGGGGCAAATAGCATGATCGCATAGCGATTTCTACGCAATGGGAATTTCGGAAAATCGTCTTTGGAGGAAGATGAATGCACAACTTCTTAATCCCTGATTTCTTAATAAAGTGTTGCTGCGATCTTTAGAGTATTAGCGTTTCGTGATCTCAAACTCTGCACCTGGGTTGAGTAAATGCTAATACTTTCTTGACGTTTTCGTGTTGTCTCCGTTAAAACAAACCCTTATACCTCTTTCAATCTATTCAGTTAAAGCCCGAACTTAATAGATTTAACGCAGTACCGACAAAAGCGAACCTAAATTTAACGTAAAAAATATCATAATTTATTTTACTGAGAACAAAAACCATCTTCTCTGGCATCGGTACACGAACTGCAACTCAAATAAATCATCCACGAACATAAACACCACAGACTGAAGCATTCATATTTATCGTACAAGGATTGTGATTCAAACCGTAGAACGGACGTTTACATTTGACTATGTGGAATCTTCCTTTGTGAATGGAAAGTTTCACAACCCAGTCGACTGCGATCGGCACGTGAATTAGTTAAAAAAACGCTATTTTCCTTCTGAGTTAACTGGCTAAATAAAGGTCTACGAATTGTCTGACACAGAGGCAACAATTTCTTCCATTTCACCCATCCCTTTTCCTTTATTTTATTGCTGTTTGTTCTTAATTATTTGCTTATTTGTTCTGTTTCCCTTTTTGACTTATCTCTCGCAATTTGACATCCGACGACGTAAGGCACGTTTGATCGATGAATAATAAACAAGTAAACATTCGTATTGCTTTTCACTGATACAATATTTGCCATTTTTTTAATAAAATACTTTTTATTAAAAACCTTTTAATTTATTTAACCATATATTGTTAATATAACTTTTCATACGGGTTACACTGTGCTATCGTTCACGGCAGTTTAGCGTATCAACTCCCTTAAATGTAATTGCTTGAACCACATAGTCCACATGGAGCTAAAAAGCGAACCGGTTGTTTAACACAGATAAAATTGTAACTGCAATCACCAGTTGATCCACCTTTCACCGTTTCACCGTTTATGAGGCAGTCCATTTGTCTTGGATTCGCAGTATGCGTTGGGGAGTCATTCAGGTCGACGCAGGAATCATTAGAAGGGCAATGAAGAAAAGGAATTTTGGAAAGAAGGGAATCGAAGGAAATTGTCTCAAATAAGTGTATTCGTGACACACATTGGAAATAGATGAATTTTTGCACCGTTTACTCCTTCGAAACGAAAATCTTGGTTGTTATGGCTTATTCATTTCTCCCAGCTCGATATATTTTAATATTAACTAGCCCAAAATGGCATATCATTTAGCTCGTTGCTTTCACAGACATCTCTTGTGACCATTCATTTTCGCAATTTCCATGCTAGCTTAAAATAATTTTCAGATAAGAACTTAAATTTCACATTGTTTGATTAATTAGGGGAAGCGATGACCGGGTTCAATTTAAATTGAGCAGGTAAGCTGCTGGCCACGTCAGCAAAGATTCGACTTTTTGGTAAAGTAGAGCTGCTTGTACGTAGAAACGTCCAAAGCGTGAGCATGTGAACATGCTGCATTGATAGCCCAATTGATGCGGCTCTCTGATTGGCTCTGGCTGAAGTCCTTTGTGGCAACTACCAGGAGCATGATACGCCTAGCCTTCATCTTCAATCGAAACGACTGTCTAGGCTGTCTAGCCTACGGTGGCACAAAACATTTGCCAGAGGGCACCGAGCCACACATTCAATATCCTACCTAGAAATGATGTATGCAGATAAATTGCGATTTTGAAAGGTTATATTTCGTGCAACCATGAACGTTCAAAAAGGAGCTTTCAGTTTGTATGACCTCGAGAAGCTCCGCCTTGCTAAATGTGATGAGAAATTCCCCTCTGTAAAGTGGTAAAGTACAAGGCAATTAATAATAATTTATGCAAAATATTATCGGGGATTCGCCCATTCAGTTGTCCTTTTCATCGTACAATTATATTTATATCTATTCACAAAATTGGTAGCGCGCCTGCTATCTTGCCAATGAACCCTTTTTGAGTATCCCCAAAATTGGAGCTTGATAATGCCAAATAAGTAGGTACCGAAATAAGCGAATAAACTGGCTATGAGTGGCCAGACAATTGTTTACATATAAGTGATTTGGTGGTTGCATCCAGCTCCAGAAGACAAACAACTTTGCGTACGTATGACATATGCCAAAGTTTATTCATTAAGTTAGAATATAAAGCTTTCATAAACCATTTGGGGTAATTGTCGTGAAGCTCATTCCAGAGGAGATCAAAGAAACTTTATCACGATCTAATCTAAATACATACCCATTCTTAAAAAAAGTACCTTCAGGTAAGTGCAGATGTTTGTACCTCTTCTAGTGCGAGGATCCTCATGGTGCTATTTCAGGCAATGAAATGGAATTTAAATGTCATAGAAGAGCAAATTAGAACTAACATATCTTTGCCAAAACAATAACCGCAAAGGCAAGAAAGACCAGCTTCGACGATTATCGGAAGTGAATATGAACGGAGAAATAGGTGAAGGAAAGTCAGAATTAACTAACCTGACCGAACCCTGATAATTTCGAAACTTGTTCGACTCTTCTTGAATGCCCACCTTTCATCTAAAACGTAAATTCTATCCACTAAACGCCAAATCCCATTCAAGTTGCTCACCTACGTCTGATATTCGCTGGTTTTTTTGTTATTAAAGGATCGAATAATGAAATATAAATCTTTTTTTTCCGAATGACAGCGGCGCATATCTCAATGACTTAGATGCTGAGTCTTAAATATTTAGGCAAATATTGCCTTTAATGCTAGTCATACCACAAACGAAAGTAGGTTCCATGTTGAAAGAGTCTTTTTACTCAACAGTTGGAGATAGAGAAAATGGCTAGGAGCCTCTGAGACTGTGGAATAACGCTTGATCAGTGTAAATGGCGAAGTTACTGGTCGTTTGCCGGCGAATTTCAAACCTGCGAAGTGGTATTTTGTACGTGAAAATGAATATGCTGATTGCAGTTAAAGTGGCCGAAATGAACCCTTGTATTCGCAAATACTGAGCTACTGAAATACGAATCAAACATGAAATTGTGTCTTAAATGTGAGATCGGTCAAACTGAGCTCGATATTTACATCCCTTTTCGTCCAGCCAGAATCAGAATTTCCCAGCTTATTCTTCAGACTTTTCACTTTCAAATAATTGACAGGGCCTGCTAACAAAAATGCGTATTCTTCCTTTAAGCAATCTCATATTGGCAAATCTTTTTGTGCGATGGACCGCTGAACTAGTCGCAGTAATAGCAGGATTGAAAGCGGTGGGTCTTTGTTATTGTTTTTATTTAGCGCAACCACTAAGGTCAAATAGCTGAGATAATAATGTTGCGAATCAAAATGAGCAAGAGATCAAGGAAGAGTTCAGTACTCAGGCATTAGTCATCGAAAAAACATCTAGTAAGCTGTCATCAGCTTCTGTCCTCGAACCCATTGCTGCCAAGCTCGCAGATCTAGTGCCTCTTGATCTTACCTCTCCTTCGGAAGTAAATCAGGCATTGCGGATCTAATGGTTCCAATATCGGTCAGGCCTTAAGAACCACCCCGTTGACCTTTTTCCACATGAGGCCACTAGAACCAGGGCGACATAGAGAGAAGTATGCTGGACTATGGTTTACCTTCGAAAAATCGCAATTCGCTCAAAATTGACACAGTAAGAATATTCCGTAATTATGAAGGTATTTTGGTCAATTCGCAAGTCATTATCTGAAGTGGTTAAGTAACTAGACCATTCAGCCAAACATGATTAAAGCCATTTAGGTTGGATAATTCTGCCAGTACTGCAGCTTATTTTCTTACATATTGTGCAAAGAACAGGTATTTTAGTAAACAAGTTGGCAAACGTAATGGGCGTTGTTAAGAGGAATCGGATATGAATTTAATACTTTTGTACGCTTACAGTGAATAGAATGGTCTAACTATTTGGAGTGTCGTGGTTAGATCAGTTTACAAACAAACAAACAAACCATTTCACTTGCACTTTAGTGATATTTATCATGATAGCTATTCGGCGGACATCTTGGCTCCATTTATTCATTAATGGTTATAAAGGGAGAAAGTGAAATGGGGCTATGAGTGTAAACTATTTACAAGTTAGATGAATTTTCTTCATTTCAACTCCCATTACTGCTGATTTCGCTAGATCTTTAACACTTGCTTTAGTTAAAAATGCACAAGTAATACAATCTCTATTATATAAATGGAAGGCAATTAGGAAAAAGGGAGTGTTACTGGTGGTGGTGGTCGAAGAGGGTCAGTGGAATCAGATCACTTTGTTGACCTAATTTCAACTAACAGTAGTTGGTAAGGCTATTTGGAGTAACCTGACCGTAGCCTGACCGGAATTACTCCGTTGAAAATTCCATGTTATGTCCACACGTACGAGCTGGAGATAAGGACCCAATCTGGATTAACTATAGGCTTCAGTAACGCGATCTCATTCGAAATCTGCGATACAGGTGTGGCATTGTGATTGTTAACGTGCAACCATTAAACATTTATTTCAAAGCCCTCAACGATGCGGCGGCATGCTGATTTGACAATGACGATATTATGTGGCTGTATATAAAATTTTAAATATCCTAACATTTCGAAAATAGAAAGAATCTGGCTTAGGATTGTCTCTTAGCTGTCCCGGCCATGTGAGCGATTTGAATTTCCCTCACCAGATCTGGTCTCAATCAGACTGAGAATATAAAGATCTCATTCGCTGCGCTGATTTGAGTCACTCCTGGAACTTTTCGACCGCAGCTTCTACCAACTTGCAAAGCTCAAAACCTTTTTAACTATAGACCTGTCACGTGCTCATTTCACGTCGATTTTAACTATTATGGGTGGTCATTTTCACCATTAGACTATCATTTTTTATTGTTGATAACGTCAGGTTGTCAGGGCTATTTCTTGCCATTAGACCACCTAGCAGCCTATCAAAAGAGCCAGCACCGACAGTTAGTTGCACGGAGCTCATGCTTTGAATGAAGTCGGTAGGAGTCTGTTTATTAACAGATATCGCTCAATCTATTAAATTTCAACTCAATCGTCAAAAAAACTTATCCCCTAAAGGAGACTGATAGAAATCGCTGAAAGACATTAAAGTGTTTCATTCGCACTGACGAATGAGGAGCTGATGGTGGCACAAAATGACTTTGGAAATGAGCAGCGAGTTCAGGCAGGATTCATTCAACAAATCCAAGTCTAATTTGTTAGACGGTCACTGTTCCAGATTTTAGCCACGTGTTTTGGATAAATCTGATTTCGAAGCCTGCCAGTTTGTTTTCTAAATTTTACCCTGGATTCTAAAATTATTTAAAGAAACTGCGTTAAACAAAACAGATAAAATAGTTGGCTCTTGCTTAGGCCAACGATTTCTTTATGGAATACGGAAGACACATTTTCTACGGACAGCTAAAAGGCCATATTCTTAATCTGGCTAAATTAAAGGTAATTTCGAAAACTTGTTGGCAGCAGTAGTCAAAGTAGTTGTACTTAAAGCAATTCTTAGAATCTAAAGATGGTACACAGGATACAAATAGGAATTTTTAAGGACTGGAAAAAGCAAAGTGCAGAATGGAGTTAAATATAATTATAAATATAAATCCAAACTGTTATTTGTTTGGATTCTATTCTAATTTCCCAGGAAATATTTTTTCTGAGAAAAACAGAGTTGAATAACTAGGCGAAGACCAACAGTCAAAATCTCATGATTGAGTGGATGTAGTCGCCTTTAAACTGTGGTGATCTTTTCGTCTACACGCAATTTTTTGCTAGAATACTTCTGGCTCTATTTATTGGATTAAAGCTAATAGAGATGCGTGTATCCGTGACTATCAATGGAGTAAACATTCTCAAATGTAAGAGGTCTAGTATCCGACCCTAGGTTACATGGAGTGAATGGAACTAGTGAATCATAGTTCATTTAGAATTGGTTCGAATAATTGAGTGCAGAGTCACACTGATTGAGACTAACTCAAATAACGGAGATCGAAACTTTAGAGTTGTCAAAGGAATTGTGGATGATGGATCTTCACTTTGTGACATTTAATAAAAATAACAATAAACACGGCATGTGGACGAATAAGACCGTAATCCAAGCTTTGCCATAATGTTGTGACAGCAAAGCTGGGTCTTGGTCTCCGTATGCACTTGTGAATCCTTGTTTACCATCAGCCAGCACTGCCGGTAAAGTTGATAAATCCCAACAAAGGAGAATCTATTCGATTCTTTCCAAAATGTACTCATCCTTCAATTGCAGGTTTTCAAGGACTGCCACATAGCTGGATTACATTTGTAAAACGGTTCTAGTGCAATCGAGGGTCACTTAGATGAAAGAATATTGCACAAACTTTAAAATGGAGCAAATCAAAGTTTTCATGAACTACCGATGGTCGAATAGTCTCAACTCTTGCATCTCTATGGGACGCAAAAATAACATAACCTAATGAGCTAATTTTTTTCTGGGTTCAACGGATTTAAAGAACTTCGACATGACTTGATCACATGCTTATCTAATATAGTAAATTCAAATATAAATACGATTAAAAATAGTGAAATACATCAGAAAATAGCTCTAAGTTGTTGAACCCGATGATTATTGGTTCAACCGAAAGAGAAGTGAATGTGCGTGTGGGCATATATACTTGCTTAAATGAACTACTTAAAGAAGAGCATTAAAGACAGGATTCAAATTTTACGAAAACGATAGGTAAATCAAATTTTGATAAGAACGAATTGAAGTACATCCTTTATAGAATGATCGTAAACAAAGGTTTTTTCCACTATATACAATGACTAAAATTTCGTCAACGGTAGGAATATCTTAAGTCAACACTTTCAGCAGTGAACATCTCTAGGGTGAACATTTAGTTATGTAAGTCTTGTATGATTTATCTCGCAAAGGAGGTGTTTGCGCCCGACGATTTGCAGTTCCTTAGAATTGGCCAAAATGCTTGAAGGAATAAGGTTAAAAATGGGACCCTGAGGTCCATTTTTGTCAGATTAGAGCTTATAATGACTAACGAAAAAACTGCTTAGGAGTGATTTTGTCATTTAGGGCAAATCAAACCAAGTGCCTTCTTGGTATTTTGATAGCAACCATATAAATAATGTTAATCTCACTTATTCAACGTTTTTTCTTGATAATAAGAGAGTGCGGCAGATAACATCTGTTAAATGGAAGCTCACAACGGACCATCGGTTAAATGGACATTGGGTTCCAGGAATGGAAACAGGATGAGAGAATCAGTGATTAAGGGGAGAACAAAAGCAGAACAAAATGAAGAGGGATCGAAAAGCTATTAGTTACAATAGCGAATAAAATTCGGTTGGCGGGCCAGTGAGTTAAGATGACTGTAATCAATGACCAATTACCTTCAATCACACCTATCAGATTTAAGCCAGCAAAAATCATTCATTTTCAAGCGATTTGTAATCCTCGTAGATCACTTGGAAAGCTGACTTGCATACGCTATTTAAATTTCTATCAACTGCATATGCATTAAGCGCCAACTTTAGGATTCAACGAGCATATTCAAACAGTGGCGAAATAAGTACAAACCGTAAGTAACTACCTGACGAAAAATAACCATCATGTTTGAAAATCTTCGGCAAGACATTACTATTGATCCAAATATTGAAAATACAATGCATTTATTTACAACACACTTAACTACTATATATTTGACTCATAATTACTATCTAGAAGTTTATGCTGTAATGTTAAGCATAGGAAATGCAAATACCCGAGAGTTTACAATTAATTTCAATCAGTTTCGGAGTTTCGTCGAAAGGTATAAACTACTAAGAAATATAGAATATCAAAGGATCAATTTTGCTGATTCATACAGTGCTAGAATGAACGCCTTTAAATATGTACAAGAATTCTCCTGTTGAACAACTCAGTGCAATCGAACAAATCACGAACAAAGTGAAAGCCAAATTTTCATCTAAAATCGCAGAGGAGAAGTAACTATCACAAAGACACGTGATTACATCCAAGAGAACATGCGCACACATTTCAGCACACTTAATTTTCTGCTTCCACCATATCATAATAAAACGAAGCTCAGATTTACAACCAATTATTAGGAGATCCGTGAAAGAATTGGCGAGGATAAGATAAATAAGGTTTAGTGAAAACCACAAGAATATTTTGCTCAGTTTTTTTAACATCGCGGCTATCAAAAATTATTCGAGAATAAAATAACGCAATGGTTAGGACCATTTTTGATGAGTATTCAGTAGATAATTTCTTGTTTTAACCAACCGAAGAGATCATCAACACACAGCCCAAAATCGAACAGCCGCCTTTATTAAATTGGTTGACTTATTTTATGGTTAACGTTTTGAGTGACTGGGCCTATTTCGTGCCCAATGGAACGGATCGTCCAGAAGCTCAACAGTCCAATGTTGAAAAGGAAGTCTATAACTGACAAAAATCGAAATTTCGGAATTCCTCTTAAATGCATTCTCTACAAAGAGTCCGCCTTAGTTCCCCGGATTGTTGAGAATATCTGTGAATTTATATTAAAGTTTGGTTTAAAAACTGAAGGGATCTTCCGCGTGAATGGAAGCACAAAAACTATTGCGAATCTTAAAGCGCGATTTGATTTCACTTCAGCGGATGACCTTAACGATGCTGATCGTGAGGACATTCACGCGATTTGTGGTGTGCTAAAATTATTTCTGAGAGAAATACCCGATGGTCTTCTCCCAGATGCGGTTACTAGACATATTGTTAAAGTAAATGTAACCTTTGAAATCTCTTTCGCTGTTCGACGTTATTTTATTATTTTTACCTTGTTTCGCCCCATAGATTATGAGCCATTTGAAGGATGAGAGGTTGCAACGTGTTTTAAAGCTCAAAAATGTTGTTTCGAATCTCCCAGAAGAAAATTACAATCTTCTCATCTATATATGCCGCTTTCTTCGTGAGCTCCTGGCCAACGAAATAACCACGAAAATGTCGGCTGCAAATCTGGGCATCGTATTCGGCCCTTGTCTCTTCAAATGTGGGCTCGGTGTTCAGGTGATTCCATCAATGCTTAGTTTTTGCTCGAAAAATAATTCATTCACTCTTTGGTACTTCTTATCTAGGATTTCATTCCTTTGAAATCTTGTTTGAAAAATAGATTAGTGCCTCTTTTGTAAATGTACATCTTTGAAAATTTATCTGATTCCGGTTCTTTCGCTTATCAAAGGGTATTTTTGTTGTGCAGCTGTTTGTTTGCATTTGCAGGACATGAACATATGGGAATACTTGTATTTTGGGATTTAAACACTCTGTCACTTGTTATATCCCTAACCTTGCTCCGGGGTAGAGCCTATGGGTGAATGCAAATAAGGCACTCATTTCCACTCATCAATGCATATATGAAGGGATCCCGCGCTATCCCATGTCCTTCCTCTCATTTAATGAAATTCTTAGAAATGATTTTTTAATCCTCTTCTAAGTTCAATCAGAACTGCTTTTCGACCCTACCCTTTACTCGTTTTATTTCTCCTGAAGCAACTGTTTTGGCTCAAGGCGTCGATATCTGGGAATCAAATCATGTTTTCAAATACTCGTAGGCATTGTCATCAATAATTACAGACGTTATTTAGTATCCTTCGGTGCATTCAAACCATTCAATTGGACATCTTATTCTAATGTCCTCATTGTAATATTATACTGCTAAATCCTGTGGGTTTGTAATATTATGATCCGTCGTCGGTTTGTTCATGGTTGGGTAATAGTACAATCCATGGATTTACTAAAAGCGCCAAAATGGCATCTCCTCTCTATGTATTCGTTATTTTTCTACGCGGTACGGTTTCTTCCATTTTGACTGCTAAGTTCTTTTTTTATGCAACCCGACTTCAAACTGACTGCTGAACCTTGACCCTCGTCGGTATTTAGAGCTTTTTAGTTTTCCCCCAAGTTTTCGCCTAAAACCATGCTGGCCTTGAGCAATCGAATGTGGTTATCAAGAAGCAATGTTTGAGGAGATGGGAGTTGGATTCTATCCTTATTCGTACCCTATTGCATTCATTGTTAAATTTTTGGGACTTTAACTAATTGTAAATCAGATGAAACATCAAAAGACAACATATTCGTTTAAATCCTTTTCGTTTCTTTCTAATTCAAGTGGGCATCAGATCCAATCTTCCATTTGAATAAGTGATTTTCTTTATACTGTTTCCTAAACCTTATATCGTGAAGTGAGGTTCAATTTTCCCAGCCAATTATCATTTTTCTTTCGCCTTGGGCTTGAAGGTTAGGCTGATGAAAGACGTTTCTTGGGAGCGAAGCAGTTCCAGCACTTTCCAGCAGTTAGCATGGAAGTAGCGGTCTGTCGAACCTTTAGTTTGTATTGTTCATAGAAGACTTTCTTCTCCAATTTAATGGGCTATATTTCTTGGCTAAATATGTATCTCACAAATTATGTCTCGCCTTGCCTACACCATTTAATGCATTATTCTGCTGGAAGAGAAGAAAGTCAATGTTTGGACCCTAGCTGTGGTCGGCTAATGCGCTGACTCACCCTGCATACAATCACCCAGTTTCCCTCTGTTGCCTCAGCCTTAGACAAACTCAGACCATCCTTTGAAAAGGCTCTTTGATTATTGTTTACCATGCTTTGCTCTCATTAACAGCCTGAGTTCTCAAACTTGGACAATATTATCCAGCTTCCCCCTTAATCTATTGGATTGTTAACTGCCCCATTGGGCTTACTCTGCTTTTTTATTCAGAAAGAAGAGCCTAACACTTATTTTCAGTTTTCAGTAATCCCAAAATTAATATTTGTGCACTCAATTTTGTCTTTGCCTGGAACCTAGGCAAATGGCCTTAATCATTTAGTCGGTAGCCCAATTATAATACTGTTAGAGGCCAGTATACATAGGTAATAGTCTGAGATTTGAAAGGCGAAATATTTAGTCTGGGTGTTTTAGTCCTTGCCTTTCATTGTGGATCTTTCTTTGGATCCACTTTGGAAGCAGTTCTTGGTGATCCTTTTCTTCTCCCGCGGTGTTGTTAGGGAGCCCTTTGGGAGGAATATTGCGCTGGATCGTGTCTATCTTTTGACAGCTGGATGTGTGACGTCTTAACTGCGCATCCCTTTTGAAGATTTTGAAACATCCCGAATATAGGTAATCTGTATTTGTTTGAATTTATTGTATTGTCATGGTGGATTTTCTTATTTTCAGCAAATATTCTCAGCACTGTTCCCATGTACTTTAACCAGACCCGATTTGTGATCCTCTTATCGTTAGTTTCTTCTTTTGTTCTCCATCTTCTTCCTATGAGTTCTCTTAGCACCAATTATTAGTCCTTTCATCTCGACGCGATAGTAAAAGAGAGGACCACCAGGAACCCTTTCTGAAGTTTTGTTTTGCACCTTTATCGATCTGGCTAGCTATACGACAATCTATATGACCAAGGGATCAATGTTGAGAAAATGTGCTCAATTCTTAAACCGCATCAAGGGATTGGCTTCACCCCACAAAACCTCGATTGGCTAAGGGTCGTATTCTCCTGTTAAATTTTTCTTGCGTTATTGAATGAGAGAGCTCCATACCTAGAATGGTGACCTCAGTTGATCAGTACAAAATTAGTTGTATACTGATGCACTTGGTTACGTTTTAAACCATGTTTGAGCCTTTATAAGTCACTACTCATTTGCATTTTTTAACCAAAGAATTAAGCTTAACATACTAACTCATACTATGCATATGAGTAGGAGATGATGGAAGTCTAGTATAATCAAGGTTGTTTATCTGAAACGTGTTAACAAAGACTAGACCATCCTTTTGGTCGCGTGGCGATTTACTCTACTCTGCATCTGTCTCTCATTTTTCTTCACCTCTCTCCCTTCGTTTATTCATTCCAAACTTCATTGGAAATGAGTGGACGTACAAACAGGGGCTGAATGCAGACCAAGTCTTGAGGATCTTTCGGAGAACTCCAAGTCGCGATAAAGAGAACAAGGCGACGAAAAGTACAATTTAAGTTTAAGTTGGTTCCACTCTATTCGCTCTACTTCTTTGGCTTTGATTAAGTTGTTTTTTAGGTATTCGTTTTCTTTCGCGGGTGGCAATTTTTAAGTGCTACAGTAATTTTATCCACAAATTTCCACTTCACTATCAATAGATTGTGTTCCGTTATGGTCCGCGCCCCAAAAACCTCACGAACTACTTCTTGACTAGCTCTCAGACGTCCGAATAATTTGTAAGATGGATGTTATTCATAAGTTCGGCTGGCTTATTTTTCCGTCTTTGGAGGGCTTATTCATTTCTTGAAAGTTGGTTTATTGATCAATACCCTTGATTGACATAAAGCGAAGTGGCTGATATCGTGTGATGAAGGGAAGATTGGTGGGTTTGAGGACTGTACTGAATCCGAAGCTTTCCGCCTTTGTCTTTATTTGTGGAAGTTATAGGGCACTGGTTGATTATGCTTTAACATTCTTCAATGCCTTCTTGCTGCCTTGTGCGAAAGGCAGAACTACTTGTTGAAGTTCTCCGAGTTCGAACTACGCTGATCTTGTTTATATTGTCGGCGTATTTTCTAGTTTTCATCGAAAAGACACCTTTATTGAATTTCTGTTTTGATTAATGTTGAATTCCAATTTTCTCTTTGTAATAGTGCCCTCTCGTCCCTAGTGCTTTCCGGTGAGTGATTACGATCCTCTTTGTTTGATCATTTCTTAATACTGTGCTGTTTGTTGCCTCTAAGGGGGTAGCTAATCTGGGAGTTGATTAGACACTTGCCTAGGAATCTTTGTGATGTTACTGTAAGCCTAACTATTAGATTGTACTCATCTTCATTGATTTTAAATAGCTGCATTATTAGTTGCTCTCATGTTACTATTTCCTGTTAATGCCGAGACGGATGGCATCTCGCTTTCTGCGCTTTTCAGATTTTGTTATTATACTGATTAACAATTACTGCCGCAGGACTAGCCGAACTTTAGGAATTGTTAGTACTATGACCCACAAAATAGGAAGTGTTTCAAGAATCCAGCTACCTGACTGCTTCAAACCCTTCGAAAGACACGATTGATCGTGGTGCTATTTCCTTTTCAACCTCAATCTTTAGTTACAGAGGATCGAGAAGTTCCTAATGGCTTTCGAGAATTCCACCAATCTCTAATCCTGGATTGAAGGATATCACTGAAGATCAGGAAAGGTATCGTCTAACAGTGCTACATTAACCGACTGGAATCGGTTAGAGAAAGTAGATGCTTCCTTCCGAGCTCGAGCTGAAGTGAACCCCCAACCACGCAAAAGTAATTCACATTATCCTTAGAGCCTGTCAAATCGTAGTGCTAGTGTACCATTGTGAGCTTAGCCAAGGCAGAAACTTGACGGCATAAAATCAAACTGTGAAGGCTTGTTTACCATTTTGATGATTAGGGAATAAGAGTTTGAATCAAAAGATTTGTCAGTAGAGGTTGAACACTAAAAAATTTCGGCTCTAGACGAATCGAAGCCGAATTGAAAAACGACAAAGCCACCATCGACTGAATGGGCAAATAAATAGATATATATTTGCTATGGTTCAATATAACATCGCGGTTATCCATAAGAGGTTCAGCTGTGAGGTTGGATTATGGGCCAAAATATATTTTCAAATATCATGGGTTTCCTTTTAATGGGCGTTGCTTGATGCTCACAAAGAAAACAAATAAATAACTATGTTGCTATCGTCAGGCGATCGGTTGTCAAAATTGTATTCTGTATTGAGTTCTGTAATTGCAGTCAAGTGAAATGCAGTCCTTGAATACGATCTTGTTTCTAGAGTGTGAACGCGTTGTCTCTTGAGACAGACTACCAGAAATGTAACCGATGATATTTAGCGATGCATGATCCGTGGTACGTAACTCGGACCATTAACATCTGGGATAGCTATTTTTTCCTATGGAGGTCAGGATTCAATCTCATCCTAGGCTTATCAAATAAAACGAACTTATTAAACCGATCTCTTGTTCATTTTGGAACAGTTGACGCGGATGCCGCATTTAATGATATTGTCGATAAGAGCAATGGGATATCTTATCCTTTTTACTGATATCCTTACATATCCCAAATTAATAAAGTGGTTTTCTCAGTTTGCTTCTTCGAAGTTGTGGCCTTCTGGGGCTTTAGGACCGAAACTTAAAATCTTAGGCGCTTTTTTTTCTATTATTGGGGGATTCTGGTTTTGGACAGAATAGAAGACCACTTTTTGAGCCGGTCTAAAAGGTATCATTAACTCCCTTGTATTTGATAGTCATTGCTCCAACTCTTAGGTGATGAAGGTGCATGTTTGTGGCTGGCAAAGCTTTGATGATTTCTATCATCCAAATCTCAGAGGTGTGATGTACTTAGACTCCTGCTCTGAATGACTGCCATATTGAATTGATGATCCTTCGAAAATCTCAGGAAATTGTTGAGGAATGGCTCTCGACTGACAAGGCTCAGTGATGGTTCTGTCAGTCAAGATCTGGCGAAAGCTTCAGTCCAAACGCAAATACTCTGCCTTTCCTGGATAGTTCTCTTTTAACAATTAGACTAGGGATGAATGAACAAATGCTATCATCTAAACCGATTTGGGAAAAGTATAGTATAGGAAGTATAGTATAGTGATTTCATTCTTTTCCTTAGGGTCTCCGACAGCAGAATCTGTCCAATCAGGCCACAACTTGCTTCATCACGCAATTCGATGTCGTCTTCTCAACCTCTCTGCCAGCTAACTCCCCACCTAACAGCGGTCTTCACCAACATCTTCAGTTCGATTTTCTCAAGTCTGCTACTAGTCTCAACAGTCTTCTTCAACGTCGCCGACAAAGTGTCGTGCCACGACGATCCATGGTAACAGCTGCCTCCACGGAGGAAACTATGGCTGTCGCGAGCCATGTTGGGGGTTCTCGATCCCGACCCATCAGTCCACGGGGTGATACTACTTCACCTCTTCTCTCGCCTTCTGTCGACAATAACTCCTGCATGGAGATCCACTCGACCAGCAGCCTGTCTCTTTCTAATCCCAGAAAGTGGTGTTACTCAGATGCTGAGGAACTCAATTTGGGGCAAGTCACTCTTTATAATTTGATGACTTCATCTGTAATGTATGTCTATTCATCAAAGTTTTAAAAGAATATTATAGGTAACTGTGCCATTAATGGTTTGCCCAACTGGCATTTAAAGTGACAGTCTTTTTCAGTAACCTTTTAATTCTCCGTCTCATTTATGGACTAAACCATGTAAGATAACTTTTTTTGAGATATTTGAGGAGATCGGAATAATGGATTTGACGAGGGTTTCAAGCTTTAGGAATTATTTATTATGAAGTTAAACATATGTAACACACACACTGACACTAATCTATTCCAGTTCGCACGTATCGATAGCTGGATGCTCACTTCGCGATTGTTTCATTTGTATACGTTGAGCAACTGTAGATCGGATCCACTTAGAACTCAACTGCAAGTTTCCCACAAACTAAACCCCCTTCACATTCAAATCGTTGATTATTCGAAGGAGGAAATGAACAGATTCGCTTCTGTTTTTCCGTTTGACAAACTCCTGTTATTGGCGGCATAAGTGGAAACTCGCGTTTCTGTCGCATGTTCCTGATCCACATTCACCGATTTCTTCCCCCTCGTTTTCCGACTCCATAAAACTTGTATTTGGAAGTGCTTAATCGTAACAGTTTCCTTAAATACAAAAGCACCAAATGACTCTCTTGAAGCTTTCATCAGTCTAGTTGGAGTATTGTTGGGTTTTTTTCGCTAGCTTCATGGTTTTTTTCTGAGTCAAAACGGGTTCGACGACTGCAGAAATCCTATCCCGATTCTCGTTGCTTCGTTTATGTAGCAAATGTGTACACATCGGTGCACATCCAGTAATTGGTTACCTCTGAAAAGGAGCAGACAAAGTATATTCTCTCTCCTAGATAAATTTTGAAATACATTTTTCCCAAATGTTGATCTAGGTGCGATTTTAGTTCTAAAAGTCCATTAAATTACTCATTTAGTTTCTATATGATTAACGAAGCGTTGCGCTTGCCATCTAGTGATTGTCGATCAAGCCACACCGTTGAAGTTCTACGAGTTTTTTGCCCTCAGCCTTTTTGCTTCAACACTTTTACAACAGAGACTTCTTCACTCATCGCCTTCGATGCAAAGCCTCCATCATTTTTCGAATTGAAGTTCTTAATATCTCAACATTCAGTGTCAGTCAGCTGAACCGTAAGTTGACTTCCACATTGGGATTTCGATTAGTGCAGAAATCCGTTTACCGCTTTGTTTGCTAGCTTTGTTCCTAACCTTCTCATAATCTGGCCGAATGCTTCTGAGTCCCTCTGAATGGACAGTAGACGTTTCCTAACCTTTTCATGGTTTTATTTGCCTAAATTTAAGCTGTTCTCAACACTATCTGTGTTGCTACAAATTTTTGTATGGGATCAATATTGCACGGTGCGTTAGTTGCATGGTACAGATCCCTTTGGAAGGCAGGGGACCTGTATTTCGAATGCACACTACTATGTTGTGTTTATTTATTTTCCAATTATGCTGACTTTAGAAAGGTACTAAAGTATACGCTTAATGTATTAGCCATTCCAGAGTTTTGTAGGTCCCGAAGCAACTCATTCACATCGTGCAAGTAATTCTGTTTATTTCTTACACAGTAGGGGTAATCCCTCCTACGTCGACCTTCCAGGTTTGGATGATGAAGGTCATTTCTTAAAGGTGAGATAGTTCGACAATTTTATACTCAGGGATATTATTTTTCAGCTCTCAAGAGTTCTGCATTGGCTGGGTCTATTAAACCCAGCATTTGGTATGAAAGTGCCGGATTGTCAAGTGTTCAAACTATAGACTGTTCCTCGGTAGTTTTCTGCAGCTTACACGGAGCTCCTGCAATTTAACTTTTTCCGCTGAACCGAGGAGACAAGCCTTTGCAGTCTTCATAAGTTTGTAGGCTACTTAAGTAACTGAAATTGAAAGCTACGGATGCATTGGAGCCTATACATTCATCCAAATTTTCTCCTCGTTTGCTAATTAAGACAATCAGCTTCTTGTCTTGCGGGTTGGAACCATAGCTGCTAATCAGCGTGGTCGAAGGCAAGATTCAGAAGAATAACTGAGCAAATGTACATCCGAAATGCACCAAAAGCTCTTTCTGTACCTATTCGGCATTTTGGTTTGTATTCCAAGTAGTGCACCAGTTGAATTTGATTTACCTTATCATTGTGCTTTGTGATCGTTTAGCAAGGTGATGACTACTCAGTTTACCAGAGTCCAAGAGTTTTTACAGTTAGTGATCGGTCTGTTTCTTTTCACTTATCTTGGGTTTGAACTTATCTTGTTAATAACTCTTAGGAATGTAATCTACGTTGTTGCGTTGCTTGTGGTGTTTAAATTATTGCTTAATGCTAATCGAATGGATCAGTACGAGATTCATTTGCCCTAGATATTGGAGTTTCGGCTAACCATCTCAACTTCGGACAGTACGCACAACCACCTGCGAATTTCCTCTTTCCAAATAGCTTGGTTCGACACATCCGAAAATCGTTGTGCCTAAGTCAATGCTAGTGATCTGAACAGGACCCATGTCTCCCATATTTTAGGTCTATTGCTAGGGTATAACCATTTTTTTTAGATTGTTTCGGTGTCTATTGCCTTTGTTGTCTTAAATGGTTTGATGCAGTATAGGATATACTAGTAAGATGTCCGCTTTATTTCACTGTTTCTGTTGCCTCTTTAACTGATAATCTCCCTTGGACCCTCCGTTCGATCACATTTCAGCAGTTTGGCTTCTACTGAAGGTAAGCATCTTTCGACATTTGTTTTAGTGAGAGACCGTCATTAAACTGCATCATATCCCAGGCACTGGATATGAGCCATTGGGTTTTGAACTCGTGTCATCTAACGTGTTAGACTCTTGAATGACCGGTTAAGCAAGCCTAACTGATCATTTCATCAATGGTCGCCAATGTGCTTTGTTCCTCATTACATTTCGAACCCATGAGTCGAGGATCCACCCTCCTCATTCCCGCCTACAGCTCTGCAGGTTGTTTGGGTTGTTGTTCATTCAACTTCCTTTTGCCTACAATGACATGCCAGAGCTCCATTTCGTGGATCAAAGTTAACAATAGATTGCTTTAGATTTACTTTCTCCAGTGAGCACCACAACTGCAGAACATTATAACCTTTGCATAGCCCTGTCAGCCACCTGCGATCACTAATGTCCTACAGTTTCGATTCCTGTCATAAATGCACTAGACTATAAAGTTCACCTGAAGCATACCATTCTCCTTTCTACCCTGGTTAGTTGTCTGCAGTATTTGTTTTTCTGCTATCATGTTTTCCGAATGTAGTTGAATTTCCACATTAGTGTACTTTAGTAAAAAGTACTTGGTTCTTTGAATAAATTTTAACTATCAATGGAGTTCATTATCCCTGTTCATTTTTTCAATGCGCTTTTTGAATTTGATGTGAAGCGAGATTGCCACCTCCACCCCCACCGCTAGTTGGTTTGAAGTAAAGTAGCCAAGGTAGGTGCTTTGAAAATACCCAATTTCGTACTACTTCTTACTCATTTACCTTCAGAGGTTCCTTTATGTATAAAATGCACCCAAAGCTGACGAAATCAAGTTTCTTAAAGAGTTTTTCATAAAAAAATAACTCCATTTTTCATATTTCTAGATTCATTATACTTGTGTTCTGGGGATCACAGAGTAGTGGAAACTCGACAAAGTACTAGAATGGTTTCTTGCCTTCGATAGGCTCGGATAATTGTTTCATATTACTTTCACAGGTGCTAGACCACGACTTAATCATCAGCTTGAAACTATGCCGATCCCTAAAATGTCTCAGTTGTTTCAAACTCATTGCTTTTCGATGTTCATACCACAAGAGTAAAACATGACCACTTTACAACTCCCTGAACACTCTTGCGTGTACTGTAACTTTCTATAATTCACTTCTGCCTTTCAGACGAACCAGAAGTCAGTTACTGTTAGTAACGTTTTCGTCTCTCTACATTTCAATAATTCCCATGTCCATATTATTCTTGTCTCTGCACCAGGTTATACCGGTGCATTAGGTTGCAACTCTTTCAGCTCCTAAGCAATGGATTCATATCAACAGTGAAACCTTTCCTTTGATCAGTTAACTTCATTCACCAAACTTCAACCTCTCTTTTTACCAGTTAATCATTTTCTCTGGCTTAGAGAGTCAGGGCTCTGATATCTGTGCATCTTAAGAGCTGACTTGACCAGATTCATATTTCATTTGGTTTGATTGAAGTATTGAAGTATTTTTAAATCCATATTCACCCAGACATCATTCGTCTGCTGTAGTTTTAAGTTTTGACGCACAATAGTGGCGGTCGTAGTCTTATTTTTCTGACTTTAGCTAAATAAATCGGCGCTACACTGGATGCGATAACATTTTCTTGGGCTCTCACTGAAAATCCATGGGGGAGCGAGAAGCGCATGGGAATATTTCATTCACGTTCGTCACTCGCTTCTCATCGGATTTGCCTTAGGATTACAACCTTTCTTTACCCTTTGAATTTCTCTTCAACATGACTTGAGATTTCACACTTGACCATTTTCTGCAGACTGACTTTCTCATCATTGTAGAATCATATTATGCTTATGGTCGTGTACTGTAAATATAATCTGAATCTGTTAATCTTTCCATTGGCGTTTTAACATCCTTTGAGGTGGAAAAATCTTATCTCCTTTTTTCTAAAGAGAAATTTTACGTTCTGGTCTTCATAGTTGATGACTGATATCTACGTAATTGAAAGGGAACCTGAAACAATTTACCGATGAGTCTCTGGTGTAAATAAACTAAGAGAAACCCTGCTTGATGCCTTTTGTGAAATTTCATTGCGATGCTCTCCATTTCATCTAAGAGCGATTGATTTTGCATTCTGTGGATCTACCGCTTACCGATTTGCTTTCAGTTCTCCATAATCCTAGTATTATGGAACCTCATCACGAGATCCTGATTAAGTTGAGGGCATTCTGCTGATTCCCTTTACGATCTCTTTTCCATAAAATGCATTCCTCTCTTTCATCAACTTTTGATGCTAGTGGCAAACTATCTGACCATCCTTTGACGCTTAGAGTTTCTTCATTTGTTTCCTTCAAAGCTGTTAAAATAATACGAATCCTAGAATCGCGTCTAACTTTAGCAGCTTATTTTGCGGGCTATAGTGAGACCTAAAGATTATCTCCCTGTATTGGAGAAGAATGAACGGATTAATAATAGCAGCAGCACTAATTTATTGATTTTTTTTCGGTTAACACAAATATTGAGATCTGAGGGAAATCTAACGAGACACTACTATTCTCGTTTGGTCATCTCCTCTCCTTGCAGTAAAGGTCTCCCATGCAGCGCCCAACGTCCATCCTTCTCGGCTCTTGTCCCGCTTGCAGCTGATTTCTTAGCTAGTGAAATAGTTATTTATCTGACTTAGGATCTGGATCAAAAGTCCTCCTAAGACCTTTCGTGCCAATCACCTATATAGAGTGGCATTGTGATTTGTTCCGGCTGCAGAACTTTGGAAAGTGCTAGATTGGCCTCACGGTATATAGGATAGAACGTTGGGATTATTGAATGTCCTCGTGTGCTTTTCATAACTGTTTCCTCTGCTATGCGGGAGCGGTGCAATTTTCCCCTCATTGATCACAAATATTTGTGGATGGTATATGAAATACCGGAATGTTTAAGCGAATATATGTAGTGAATTTCGAAGAAATGACTGCTTCGCTTTGAAATAAAATCAGTCCCCGGTTATTGAGATCCGTTTTAAATGTTAGTACTTATTGAATTCTACATTTACTACTCCCATGTTCAGCTACAGTAAACTTCTACTCGACCATATATATGCATACAGATATATGCGTTTAATTCATAAACCGTTCTTACTTTAAATACATGCGAATAAATATTTCTTCCTTCCTTAGGTCCCACAGTGTTTTGGCTCGTGAACTCGCAAGCATAATGACTTCAATTTCAATACCCTCCGTGAGCAAACTCGCCCAGCCTATCGATTCCATCTCCACCTCGAATACCCGTAAACCCCAAGCCACCATGGAATTCGATTCCTCCTCTCCCTCGTCAAGCTCTGCTGAACCCATCAAAGAGTCTCCAAGTGCGCAAAAGAACAAATCGTCTCCTCCACTTGTCGTAGTAGAAGACCTCGCTAAATCCATGCCTTCACTCGTCCAACCCTATCACCAACATCATTCCCATCATCAACACTATACTAACAACCGTCAAAGTCGTCAACACAACCCGATTAACTTTCGAGCATGGCGTGGCAGGTGTAGAGGACGGGAAGAAACTGGGGAAAAGATATCTTCTGACTCGTCCTCTTCTGCAGCATCTCTTCTGGAGGTCGTAGCGACGTCTTTGACTACAATGACTGAGAAGTCGATTCCTCAGCTCCTCACGGAATCCAATACCGAAACTACCACTCATACTCTGACGGTAGACGATGAATTTGAGCCATGCCATGCTTACCTATCATCCGTGAGTCCCTTGACCTCCTCCTCCTCTCGATTAGTTAGTGCTTCCGTTAGTGAAATGGAGAGCTTATCAGCTTCATGGTTCTCCACCTGCTGTCTGATAATAGCAGTAATATCGGATGAGGCAGATGATGATTCTGCGGATTTTTTCCCTCCATGATTTCGGCCCAATGAGTAAAAACTTAATGGACTTTATGATCTTGGGAAACTAACCGATTTAAGGGATGTATTGTGGTTTCACGGACTAGAATCATAACCTACACATACACAGTGTGAGGGCGAGAATGTTGTCACCTTTAAGAAACCGTTGAATGCATTGTTGTCTTTCGTATGAAATTATAAATATCAGCTCCTAGAAGCTGTGCTCCAAAATATTTGCTTTTAATGGAATTGTGATCAACAGAGCTGTGAAATTGTAATTTAATTTGAGAACTTGGTTTAAGAAGATAGAGGTAGAAGCATTTCGATTAGCAACCAGAGCTACTTAGGTAGGCTCACCTGACAGGCAGCAAACTTAAAGTTATGATTGCCCAAAGGAAGAGACGAGAGAAATACTGGAATGCGTTAACTCAGCGCTTACAATTGTGGTTCATTCAGAGGCTTCGTCTAGCCCACACTTGGAGATCACGAGGAGTAATTATCTGGTGGAAGAGGAAGTCACAAACTCATACAGTGAGTTCTTGAAGTGTTTGTAGTGTGTGCTCTCTGTCCCATCTGGTCTTCTCCAAACTGGGTCGTTTGTTACGCCACCGCTGTCAGAGCTTTATTATCAAAAGAAGATATGAGCTTTCCTACGCAATCCCGAAGTTTTTTATATTACAAACTATTTACTTTATGAGTTAGTCCGCGTATTTTTCGTTTTTTTGGAAGCTAGGCTGACCCCTACTTTATTATTATTATTATTATTCTAGGTAGCGCAGCAACTCGAAGAATAAGGTGGGCATTGGCGGAGGTATCATTAATTAAATAGGAGTTTTTAAAATTCGTTCATGTCCTACTGTCGTGAAGAAATCTCTGTCACTGCGTTAAAACTGAAACTTATGTCGAAATCGAATCATGCAATGCCGTTGAAATGGGATTTCGTGCGATTTTACATAGATAGTTTCCCGAATCTGTAAAATAATATCTCGGTATGTGGAGAAAATGACTGGTTTCATTGATAGAAGATCGACAAGTCTTCAATGACCAAAAGTAAGTGAAAGTGGCAATTAGATTTCTTTAATGAGCAACGGTTTTCAACTTAAGTTCCTATAGGTCTCGTCCAGGTGAATATTCCTTCCGAATTGGCGTTATTGATGTTTGTCCGGGGGTTGTCAAAACTCTTTCCTCATTTTCCACCTCCCCTTCGGTGTCTCGACTTAATGCTTTGAGCTGATCACTTTTCCTTTGGAACTAAAGAGTCCTCCCATTGTAGCTTTCTAAACAGTGTAGTTATTTTGTGAATCGAATCTAATATTCTATGAGTAGATTAAATTCGTTAGCATACTGCAGGACCAGTTTAGAGTTAGATTTTCCAATCATCAGCCAGCTTTCGTGAAGTAATGCCGTTAACCAACCGAAAAAAAAACAGGACAAACGTTAGTTCCATAAATAGGAAGTTGACACCGCATTGTCCCCTTCTGGAAAGCATTTTCATTTACTAAAAGCAACAATTAATTACTCACTCGCCGGCTGCTACGCGTGATCTCTAGTCCCAGGACCTGGAGCTTGGTGATTATTTCCTCTGCGTCCGCAGTTTGAATGCGTGCCACTATTACTAACCCTTTCCCTTGGCATAGAAACACACTTGTATGAACACATAGGCATGCACGTAGTCTTCCTATTTTTGACTAAAGAAGTACCTTGGCGGTAACCGCGCTATGGCAGTTTTGCGTGGGATGACGCCAGCTGGACGATCCGCCTCGCTGCATCAGAACGCTTTTCGATAATCGAAGCTATGGACAGTATGAATAGTGCTGTTCAGCTAGATCGTGTCGTCTTCCAATTCGTGTGTTATGTAGTAACGGGCGTCTTGAGAAATAACATGGGTCGTTCGTCTTATTTCGGTACAGTTTCTTCTCAATTACTTCTTTCCGGTCTTCCTTTCACTTTCATGTTTAATTTTCCTCGGGATCTACATGTTTGCCTATGTTTATCAGGTATGTTTAAGTATCCTGCCTTGAATGACACGGCTCCAGATGCCTACAGACTCATACCAACTTCTTCGATGCATCTCAAGGTAGAATGGGGGGGGGGAGGGTATTTCAGGTTTCCCACCCTGTCAACCATTCCCTCAATGCTCTAGATTTGCTATTCATCCAAGCACTAAAGAAACGCTAACAGTGTATATGTAACAAAGTGCTGAATTTCGACTTCATTAGTGGAAATCATTCATTAAATCATCGTCAAGAAATCCTGTAATTTAATTGGCATTGTTGAATTTTCTAACCCCACTGACAAGTATAGGAATACGTTTGGTATTGTGATTATTGCATATATTAAAGCCTGCTACTTCGATGTTTTGATCCTCCTCATCCAGAGTTCAATGCCTTGCCTGTTCGATTTCATTGTAGATAAATTTTTTTTGAAGTAGGAGTTTTAACTCCCTTGTCACCGAACCTGGGGACAAAAAGCAGACCCCTTATAGACTGAACAGGTTCAATGGTGGTCTCAAGGCCGTCCCGGCCACATCGTGGATGTACACTACCGCCTTTAACATTAGATATTTTCGTATGTTCAAGGCTTGCAAATCTTATCGGTGGATCTTATCGCTCTAGGTTGACAGTACACATTGGCCATTTCGTTACTCTTTTTATTTCTAAATGTCTCCTCTTTCTGCTAATGTCTCTTTGAATTCAATTTGACATTGTCACAGC
Organism: Moniezia expansa; assembly: GCA_019097775.1. Lineage (NCBI taxonomy): Eukaryota > Metazoa > Platyhelminthes > Cestoda > Cyclophyllidea > Anoplocephalidae > Moniezia > Moniezia expansa. The sequence continues at coordinate 2,207,839 of JADFDV010000052.1, forward strand.
TTCAAGGATGGCAGATCATTCCTCTTTATGAGTTATCGCCCGAATCCCAGACCGACTAGAAAGGCCAGTCCATGATTGGTGCTACATTTATTATGCAAGAGACACAAAGGAATCAACTGAGATGAAAATTTCACTTTCGCGCAGAAGTAGAAACATTGATATAGTTGGGTGTTTGCGAGCGGTTAACTTGTTGATTGCCCTTTCGACCATGAGCCAGAAGCAAGAATGATCGACCGACAGCCCCAGCTACCGGGTATGAATCATCAACACATGCTTATATTGCACCTATAAATATATGCAGGCCAACTATGCCCATAAGAAGCCGATTTTTTGGTTAGTCTGTTGCTCTTTACTGGTTTACAACTCCGGGAATAATCGTTTGGCAAACAGATCTATTTTATCATGATTCAATAGCATAGACTTTGTGGATCCGGCATACCAGTTCAATTAGCGTTTTTCTGCTAACAGCACTCACAGAGTTCTGCTTCATTGCTGTTTTGCGTTATGGCAGCACTCGTTCTCAGCAGGAATACGCTGTTACTATCCGCTTCTCACGTCTCCTTTTAGCGTCCTGTTACTGCTTTTGGACCTTTCTTCAATTCATTCTAGTCATTCCAATGGGAGTAGTCGCATAAGCCACTGGGCGGCTTCTTCGTTTCTAGGACCCCTATTTCTGGATGAGGTCAATAGTTTGAGACCCGCTATTACCCTACAGCAATTCGAGTGCTCAAGTTGATTGAAATCATACGTATCCATCAGCGAGATTGAAAATTCGCTTCTAGATTTCGATATTACGTGACCGAGCCATAAGAGTCGGCGCGCCCACGTCTCTTTAAACTTACACACCTTATGGCTCATTAATACTTTTTACTCAAAGAAACCACCATTCTTAAACAATTGCTGAATTTCATGACACCTAGTCCATTGTTATAAAAAAACTTGTTGTTTGCGTGATAATCGTTTTGACTATACTATGCCTTTTTGCTAAACATCGATAGCCGGCAGGATTTGAGTGTCCCTGTTGTTTCCCGTCTATATTTTACGTCGCATCTCTTTCTCCAGCCTTCCAAATCTCAATTTAGGGCGCTCTGCTATTGACGCCTACACTGGCCGGCTTCATTGCAGTCGTTGACTCTCCATACAGGTAATTTTTACTCTTTCTATTTGCAAACTCCCATCTACAGCTAACCGTCTTGATTGCCACGATACTTTCAGTTGGTGCCTCGATATTGTCCAAGCTCTCTTGCTTAACTACACTTCCAAGCTAGTCTCTTGGCTTAGATAGGAATATTTGGTTCTCTTTAATGGTCTAATTTGATGAGCTACACATTAGAATCTAGCTGACGCAGCCCTACACTCTAAGGTCACACGACTCTTTTTTATGAGTGTTTTGCTGTTCCATAATTGCGCACAAATCGGGCTTTGGTCTCTCCGTATATCTAAAGGTCACAAAGGAGTGGGTGGAAGGGAACAAGCAAATCATAGGGAGACCAGGCGCTGTTCAGTCTTTAAGGCTAGCGTTGCACGAATTCTACGTTCAAGTCTGCGCTTGCTTGTTTGTCCTATCAAAATTGCCATCGTATGAAGATGATATCTGCGACAGTGCTCTTCTAGCGAACATTCTACTGCCCTTGGGTCGGTCTCTTCTCTTGCCCCCCCCCCCCTTCATAGCCTTTATGGTTAATTGAATCTGTTTCCCATTATTGATTTTCTCCTAGTGTAAGACACTTATGGTTATGTGTTCTGTATTTTGGCATAAAATTTGTGGGGATTAAGAATTGTGTAGAGTTGTGATGCCTTTCATTTCTGCCTTTGTCGACTACAAATATACTCTGCTACACCAGCTTACATCCTATTTTGTGCCTTTTTACATTTTGATAGCTCAAATCTCGTTTGTTGCATGATTATCTGATTGAAGTAGAAGCCTAATTTATTCGATAGAGACCAGACCCGGGATTTGAAAAGTCTGGTAATTCATGCTTTGAGGCGTTTCAGAGATGATTCTAAGATTACACCTCTTCTGTCAAATCGATGATGAACTTACCACCACCGCACTTCCATTTTCGACGTCAAGGCTTGCGAATTATAATCACTGAGGCCCTACTCGCTCAGAGTTGACAACTCTTAACAGCCGTGTATGCGTCTTGTCGGTAAACTTCATAATTCTGGTCAAATCAGAATGGAGGATGTGGTAACTTAACCTTGAAACAATATTAATCCTTAAAACATCATTTGGAGATCCAAGAATCTGATGGTACTAAGAAGCCAATGCATTTGTTTAAGTTTCTAGTTTATTATCTTACTCTTTTTTCAAAATTGGTTCAAGATTTTATTGTGATCTTTTTTAGTTTAAAAGAGTGGATCAAACTCCTTGTGAGTCTAGAAGCCACGTTCCCGAGGTTGGAAAAAGATAAAAAAAAAACAACTCGCCTCTAAACCGCGTAAATACGTAGCCTCTAGTTGATTTTTAGCTGGGTACGGTTATGCCAACCACCCAAGTAGTGAGATATTGTGATTCGTTCTGACATCAGGCAGCTTTCATGAACAGAATTTTCAACATCGAGGTGGATAGGGGGCCAAAACAAATTTGTTCAGCTGTACCGTTGACGTGATTATGCTGTATATATTCCACAAAATGTAGTCAACTTCTCTGATCTGGCACGCTCATCATAAGAGGAGGTTCACATTTCGGTCAGGGGTCTTGCACAAAGTAGTAATCCCTTTTGTATTGAATTTTTCATATTCGGGTGAGTTGATTTATTCATAGCATACAATCTGGACCCAGAATTTTTCACGCAGAAACGTCCTTCACCTCATCGGTACGGAGCTGTTGGATCCAGAATTTGGTATGAGAGTAACGGATAGTCTCGTTAGTTCGTATCGCTTAAGCTGAATTTTCAGGTTTAACCAATACACTTATTTTCATGGAAGTGGTGAAGTTCCTTCCAAAATATATCTTATTCTCTAAGACGACAGTCAACTAAGCTATTCACTCTGCAGGCTAGATGTTCTCGAAAATAGCAGCTTTTTTCATTTCCTAGGTAAGCCCTAAGGCATCGTTAATGATTCTTATGAAGTACAAAATCGTTAAAATATCAAATAGGTTTTTTGGAGGGACCCTCATTCTGTAAATAAGTTGTTTTACATATGTTATCACGTAATTGCTATGCCTGTTGTTAATTCGGAGGTCGACGAAAGGAAAAAATCTTAAACTTCATAAATTCATTTTTGATTTCAACCAAAATTTAGTGGGCACATTTTGCAGTAACATTGTTACTTTCGTAAGATTCGATTTGTCACGTGTTTCCAGCCCTATACATGTCTAACTTATCGCAAATCAAAGTCAGTTGCTAAAGAAGGATTGAATCTATTTCTCGCTTCACTCTAAGTAAAGAGTATAATCACTTTTGGTTGGCTTTTAACGTCAGTCAATGGTGCCTTTCGTTCATAAAACGTTGAATTTTCCGTGCATGTGACACATTGCGCGTGTGTACAAGATTGTCTTCGTGGTATTTCACATTAATCGGTATTCGCCTAGCAATTCATATTGGTCAAAATGAGGCCTCAAAGGCATTAAAGTTGCGTGCGGGCTCTTATACTCCTCGCGTCCAACTCACAAACGCGTTTTCCATTTAATTGATGACCTCTCACAATTATTTATTTCTCTGTGAAACATCAAGCGCTGCAATTCGTTTCGCCCTGAATCCAATGCTCTCATTAAATAACTTCGAGATTTGGCTGGCAGAGAATGGCTGGTCATTTGTATCCCTATCCAAAGCTTTCAATTGTTGATTTGGAGAAGGAAGTTACTTTGATGCTTCCTCAATTGAAAACTTCTCCCTTGTTCATCATTTTGTAGACTAATTTTAGCCAATATGAGTGCTGATTCTGAATTTTCACAGATAAGTTCGAAATCGGAACACCTCTTGGGTATAATAAGCTCTTTTGATTATGAGGTTTTCTTGCGATTGCAAACTGTCCACTGATTATTATCTCGCAGTCTGTCGTTGATGGCGTTCACTTGTCCCAGCATCCAACCTTCTCAGCATCAGACTCCGAAGGTGAAGAGTGCGAGGAGAATCCAGTGGGCAATGATATTAAGGAAATCGAAAAGAAGCAAGTGGGCGTGGAACTCGATACCACTTCGGCACTTTCCTCCTACTCAGTACATCACTTCCCTCGCTCTAAGTATCGCTTCCCTAATCAAGTAACAACGATCTACTTATAATCGTATAGTAACTCGTTGATGATAGTGTAAGCCTGTCTTTAAATTACCAGGTATCCTACAACCGTCTTCATTACGGTGTTGTAAACCACCTCGAGCAAGGTACGGGCGAGGATACTTTCTCAGAATTTGATAGAATGTCCCCCTACACAATGAATACACCCACCGAGGCGGCCGTCGTTACCGTGGTCTCTCCGTCTCAGGATTATCATTTCAGCTCAGCAGTTGTTTCAAATCCAGTGCCACGGGTTCTGATTGCCAGTCTTGTTTGCCAATGTACTACCCCAAGACCTAATCGCATCTCCACCTGGCCTAGGAAACGAAAAATCTTAAGTCTTGTGCGTCTTCTTATAGCTGAAATCAATATGCTTAATGTTTGTTTTTTTCCTATCATTCATGCTCTTAGTTTTAAAAGAATGCAAATGCAATCCTTTATGAAGCCCCTGGGCTTTAAGCCGTTTTTCACACATTTATTTCAAGAGAATCTTCTGATTCATATGGAAATCCGGAGTCTAAATCTTCTTTGAGGCAGAGCGACTAGGTTTCATATGTAGCTACGCAGAGCTCATGGATTTTGGCCTAAGCCCAGGATCATCTTGCTGGCGTCCGGTGTCTATTGGACACGGGACCCTTGTCGATAAATCGCAAAGTAAAAGAGATTCTAAGAATATCTGAAGAATTTTAGCCTCGGTAGTGATTGAAATTATACCGCTTTTTAGAAAAATTAATTTTCTCCTTGTCTGGATTATTCCAAGGAGTGCATAAATGGTTCAAAGGATGGACTTTCTTTAACAGTAGAATCGAAGCAAAAGTTATTCTATCCGGATGTTTTCTCTGTTGGAGGATTTTTGAGATAATTTAACAAATACACTTGATTTTTCATATCATCGATTATGCATAGTAATATTTTTTTGCTAAACACAGTTGCACAATCGACGTTCCTTGGATGTCTGCGTTCCCCTTAATGGCGAAAGGCTCACTATAGAGAAATTGACAGTTTCCAAAGCTGAATCAAGGGTGCAGACTCTCAATCTCACCTCTGACAACCTGGGCTTTCCGGACGTGTTGGAGGATCTTGAGATAAGCGGGTTCCTTGCTGTGTTAACTGCAGTCCTAGAGTCCCGAAGAAAGGGATGCCGACGACCAGAAGACTTGGAAAAAATGACCTCCTCCGAGGTAAATTCAATATTTCAAAATAAATTTTTGAGTGACCTTCGAATTACCATACCTTTATTGCCTTTCAGCTAGCGCAAGAGAAGATGGATTTGCAAAGGTGTCTACTCTACTTCGAGAAGACAAAAGGAAGACCTATTGATTCTTTCACGAAGCGTATCATGAAACCACTCTATGATCGATACCGCTGCGTCCGTCGAATGGTGCGACTAACCTCCTCATCAGCTGTTCGTCTTAGTCGTGGGCCTTCCAGTGGTTCTGCTCCTCGACCTTCTATGGATTTAGTGGAGGTTCCAGTGGTAGAAGTCACTCAACGTTCAACTGAAACAGTTAATTTGGCACCAGAACCTGTGACTATTCTCAAATCCTCCCCTCTACCTGAAGCTACCGTACTTGTAACATCTTCCACCATTTTTTCACATTCTGAAGCCACAGATCGAACTGCTTCAGTCATGAGTAATCCCTTTGATTCTTTCTTTCTTAATTGGGATCTCACTCTTCTTGAGTTTGCCCAGGTGGCTAAAACTCTAGAGCCTCAGGACTTAGCTCATGGAAGGGGCGAGATATTATCCGTAAAGCACAAGCTTCAACGCTTCCTGTATGACTTTGAAAAAAGGGTTCAGGAAACTACGAGTAAGTTGTTTTGTTTGACTTTTAGTTAACTTAATTTGTAGCATTGAGAGTTGTTGATTTTATTGATTGATAGATCGTCCACCTTCTAAACATGACCGAGACGATTTCAGAAGCGAATATAATCGCTACCGTGACTGCAAACAGCGGTTATATGTAATCGACCGATTCTTAGAGAGACCCCAGACAAGTCCGGAAAGTTTGATTTTGGATGCCCAAACCGTGGGGAGGGCACACCGACGAAGACGTGTCAATAAAGGCGGTAGTGGTGAAACGCTTCAGCAGCAAGTCACTGCCACAACGAAGAATAGCAGTGCAGATGCCACGATCGCTTAAAAGCGCCACCTTTGAAAATTCATTCTCTTTGACCTTCTGACTGGCATTTTTCTACACTTCGGATTTCTTCGATGAATGACGAATGAATGAAAATGCCTCCGCATTTAACTTTTCATCTTCCGAGGGTTATTTCTTGCTTACTTTGTAAATAGACTATGTTATTACTTCAAAGAATATGTAACTTTTGATGAAATGCATTTTATTACGGCTCTGATAGTTGTGGCAGGTGCCTTCCTTTATTGTTTGTTAATTAATCTGGCTAATAAGGTCAGTGTAAGGGTGATGCGTTCCTCCCTGAACTCGTTTCAGGTGGATTTCCACCTCAGCAATTTCCAAGAGACTGCTGAGTCAGCTGTCCAGGTGCATACTATGGCTCAGCTCGTGGAATCTATACTTTTCTACTTAGATTTTACCACCTATTTTAATTCTAATCATCATGGCAGAGATTAAGCTATAGGTCCCAATGAGTGAAAAAGACAACTATATAGTACTTATTGAATAGCCAATTCATCAAAACGAACGAAGCAACCTCAAGATTCATCTGCTAGTGCTATTAATAAAAGGGCGGGAATTAGTTATCCTTAGAGTACATATAAGTGATGAGGTCAACAACGCGACAACTATAGCCGTATTCATTGTCATACCAAGATATGAGCTTGACAAATGTATCGTTGAGAGCGATTCCAGCGTTTGCATCAAATGTCGACGAAGCCGTACTGGTGAGAAAGTCCATACTGACTACTTCGTCTTCAGTGTAATCCAAAATCCCTTTCAAGCTAGGGCTCTGCGATGCATTTTTGACAGCTTCTTTGATCTGATCGTAGGTTGCAGGTTTAGCTAATTTGCAGGTCAAATCGACGACGGAGACATCTGCAGTAGGGACACGAAACGCCATACCAGTGAGCTTGCCCTGAAGTTCGGGGATGACTTTCGTAACAGCTTTCGCAGCGCCGGTAGATGCAGGGATGATGTTCATGGCACCAGCGCGTCCGTCTCGCCATCCTTTTGGATTTGGACCATCAACGAGCTTTTGAGTTGCAGTATAGGAGTGCACAGTTGTCATAAGCCCCTCAACAATCCCAAAGTTGTCATGAATGACTTTCGTCAAGGGTGCCAAGCAGTTTGTGGTACAGGAAGCATTGGAAACAATCGTCATTGAGGGATCATATTTGTCCAAATTAACGCCGACCACAAAAGTTGGAGCGTCCTTAGAAGGAGCAGTTATGACAACCTTCTTCGCTCGATTATTTTTAAGATGAGCGCCAGCCTTGGCCATTTCAGTATTGACACCGGTTGACTCAACTACATAGTAAACTCCATCTTTATCCCAAGGGATGGCTTCGGCATTTAGCTCCTTGTAAACCGAGATGGCATGACCATTTATGACCAGCTTCCCGTCTTTCGCCTTCACCTCACCAATAAAAGGGCCATGAGTGGAGTCATATTTGAACATGTAAACCATATAATCAAGTTCAATGAAAGGATCATTGATAGCACAAATGTCTACGGTTCCTTTGCAAATCGCGGACCGAAGAACCAAACGGCCGATTCGGCCGAAGCCATTGATTCCAACCTTGGGCTTGCTCATTGTTTGAAGTGTATTCGAAAGTGAAGAGCTAGACAGTATAAGATACCATGGGTAATAACCTAACACTTGGAATATTTGAACAAAGTAGGTTTTAAATAATGAGCAAAGTTGAAACTCCAAAGAAACTATTTTGTTAATAAGTAAATGTATTTCTTAATATCAAATAAATAATAGTACACTAGTTTGAACGTGAAATTTGTTCGAAATGCGTTTTTCATGCTTTTCTGGGGAAGAAAAGCGCTTTATAAATAATAGAGAGTAAGAATATCGGTCTACTTGCTGACTTAATTTTTTTGAAAGTTAATTTCGTTGAATTATCCCCTTCCCAACTCCATTCATTTACCTCGACTTAAGGTCTGGCAATTAAGTTAAAATCCGGCCATCCGAGTGTGAATGCGCCGCATCTGCGGTCGTGATGATTTCATGTCTTTAATTTTCAACCCGCCATTAGAAGGGGGCTAGATCAAAAAATTTTGCCATATTTGTTTTCCATATGCTAGTGCTCTCCTTTGATTAACAACAAGTCCCCGTTTTATATTTTGATGAAACGTTTAACGTTCCTGTACGTGTTTTCATGGTTTTTTTCTGGATTTTTTTTAGAAACATGAGGAGAACTCTTCATGAGAATGCATCCACAGGTAAACATATACCAAAAACTGGTTGGTTTTCTAGGTGAGGATAACACAAATCACTTCTATGAGTTCTTCAGTTCCAGTACTAGCTATAATATAAAACAGTCGAGTACTGAAACAGTCTATCACTTTTGGGACGTACTCTTCAGTTAATTGGAAGGTGTAAGTAGCATTTTTTTGCATAAGTATGTTCATTTATGAAAATTTATTTATCATTACGCAAACATTCCACTGGAACGATCGCGCCGAAAAATTACCTTCACTGGATTTGAAATTTAACCATTTCGTGTTGTCGTGTTAACTTGCCCCACCGAGTAAAATATTATGCAACACATTGGCTCTAAGAATGATAGACTTTAGTTCAAACTCTCCTCTCGGGGTCGCTGTTAGTGTGGAGACATCGTTATGACCTAAATGGCAACGCTGACCGTCAATGCTGCCAGCTACTTAAACACCATATTACAATTGGTTTCATCCTCTGCATAGTTTAGTCTCTACTTTTCACGCCCGATGTCACTTCTAGGTTTCTGAAATGTTAAGCCTGTTAAATTAGAATAACACATGGACTTGAAAGTTGGCTAATTACCCTGCAGGGAAGGGGGGTGGGGGGTGTCTGCTGATTTAAGAACACTGTTATAACTTGAATGACAATCTCAGTGCTCGTTTTCGCATTCTTAGGGATTTTATTCCCGTTTACGCGAACAGGCGTTCACCTGGGGTCGGAATTTTTTCGAAGTGGCATAATCTCACCGTGTACCGAAATTCATGTGGATTTGGGCTATCAGAAAATAAATTAGATTCGTTTTAGATACGGGTTAATGCACTATTTCAGTATTTGGGAGTGAAAATGTTAGAGCTATGATTACAGTGAAATGAAGTGTTCAGAACAGTCAATATCAGTAATGGAGCCGCTGTAGCGTCGAGTGCGCTCTTGGACCACTAGATGACAATTTGCAACGGAGCTTTTTGGTAAGATTATTTAAAAATGCGTTCTCGTCTTCCAAGTTAAGTGTCGGAAGATGTTTTCTTTCAAAATGCGCCTGGATATCACTACTTTAGTGAATTTATCTTCCCCAACCTCAACTTTGATAGGTCAGGAAGAGGTTGTTGTTGATGCAACGTAACGTGCCCATGAGTGCATCTAATGAAAAACCAAAATACTTAGAAGGGGCAGTACTTGTTCTCCTTGAACCGCCTTGAATCAATAACAGGATGGAATGCAAGTGTCTCAAGACAAGCTTAATATTTTTCATTTAAGACTAAAAATGTCGAAGGAAAATAAGAATCAGATTTAAACAATGTGCTGCAAAAGTCTCCAATCGAAATCGTACAAGATAGATTAGGCGCAATATGCGCTCGGTAACTTTCATAGATTTTTTTCTATGAAATGATCATCCTATCAAAATTTTTAGCCAAAACATTAGTCTTCATAGGAGTCTTGTCATTTTCTGATATCGTTAGCAAACCATCTTACCATGAGGAACTAAGTACTGCTAGGAGGCTAAAGAAGGAAATCAGATTCGGTCGCTAAAAGTTCAACTGTTTCGAAATACCGCCTTTTTCAAAGGAAGCTTTCCTTTTGGGAGACCACCATTTTATTTTGCGTTCGTACGATTTCTATCTAAACGGGGCGCCCTACAGCCTTTTTTTTAAATTTTTAATAAGCTGTTTTAGAATCTCTGCAAGGATTAGATTTCTTGAAGTATTATATTCATTTTCAAGTGCTCTTGCAAACAGTTCCAGTCTGTTTTTAATTTTGCCTCACTAAAAGAGACCCATTTATCGTTTATTCAAATTGTACCATCCTTAAGTTCAATTTGCCTTTACCTCGTTTTAATTCCATGAAGTCTTTCTGCTGCACCACCATCACATAAGTAACTATCAGTCAAGTTCGATAGAAGTGGTACAATGCACTCGCAAACGTGGCCATGCACAGAGTACAAGAGTGGCTATTGATGGGGTCATTAGCGCTTCCACGCTGATTGGTTTTTACAATGAGTGGCTCTAATGACTTCTCCTTCTGAGTTGAAAGCAATGCGAAACTGTTACCATTTTTTTTTTAATTTAGCGCTAAGCAGCGTTTTATAGTCCATGCATTATGCCTCTAACGGAACATTAACGTGAGATAGTGCAAAAATTGGTTCCTACGACAGTATAGTCGACTCATTCACTTGCTAATTTTCAATCGAGTACATTCGCCCATTTCAACTACATCTGTTCCCACCAGTGGTAACAGAAATCGAAGTCACACCATTTTTACATTTTGCATACTGTTCAAATTAATACTGAAGAGAATGTCTGAAAGTTCTGCTTTTCCCATTGATCAAACCCAGACCAAATGCTTTTATATGTGCTTGGTCCGAATGTCCAAAATCACATAAAAATCGAGTTGGATTTGCGCTTAATTTTAGGGAGGCGCATAAGCAGAAGCATTATTTGGAAAACATTGGCTGAATTGTCGTTAAGGATATGGCGGGAACGAAGCTGAGTTGTCGGTGAAAGTCAGCATTGCAAATCGTGCAAGTAAGCAGGAATGTGTACCGCTGGGCTCAGTGGTGGGGTTAATGAAGAGGTTCTATTGGTTGTAGAGGGGATTCCTGACCTCTTTGTCACCGTCTTGCTGCTAATTGAAAGATTTTTTTAAAAAAAAGGAACCAAATCTTTCCGCATGTTGAGAAAGTCGGTTAATTAAAAGTGGCGAAAATTGAAGAAGAACGTATTAAAATCACTCTTCTTTGAAAAAATAGTCGCTCTTACCGGTGCTAGACCCGGAATTTCCAAAAGATAATCACTTCCACTCGGAGGCTGTGGCATCAGAGGTTCATTGGGATATCTTTAGAAAGAAGAAATAACGTGTTCACTCAATATACTGTCAAAAGCTCTATTTAATGGTCGATTGTAAAGTAGAAACGTTTTTCACTCAAGGCTGCAAGGGTATATACTTTTCGAAATATTACCGATGTGGCGAGTGTTTATTTCAGATAGCAGCTAAATGAATAAGAGAAACTAAAATAAACTATGGAAATAGCTTGGTAGGTAAAAGCGCGAGGTAACACCATTTAACATTTACGCTGCCTTGGATGAAGACGAAATTTTCATCCATGAAATCGAACACAAGGCTTAAGTATTCACAAATGACCAAATGAAAGAATTGTGGCCGTAGTTAACACTCATGGACATTCTATATTGCTTTCTTGTATCATTTTGCCTGATGGTATGAAAGTTCACCCTCAGATTCCCTGTAAAAGTCCAATTTTATTCGATTTGCATTTCATTCTCTTGACTGAATGGCGCAGATACTGTGAATGGAAATGCTGAGATAATCTTATTGCCTTATATCTAAGTATCTTTTAACCTTGAAAGGGAATCAAGATTGAATGAAGGAACTGTTTTATCATATATAAATCAAGAGTTCGGACTTGCTCTTTCTATAGCTCATGAAATAAGGTGGCCTGATTGGTTGACATTAACCCAATAAACCTGTATAACCTACAGTATATCTTAGATGGACAATTAGACTGCAATTATATAGACGCTCGGCAATTCACAAACCTACCACACTGTCTTCCTCTCCATCGAACGGATGCTCGCTGGGGTTTTTCTCCTCCAAAAAGTTCATTTTGATAAAGAAAGTCCTGGTGGGGTAGCTCATTCCTTGCGATCAGAGATTAAATATTTTGTATTGAGAAAAATTCTAAGGGGCCAAACAATACATTTTAGGCCCTTCAGGAAGTTGAAATGTTCATCGCCGATACGAGCTTACGATTACACAGGCACTTGGAGACAGTATATCAACTTTTAAAATGGACTGATCTTATCTTTTGAAATGCAAAAAGAATGGAACTTCACAATGTGACTTAGTGTTTACGCTAGGTCTTCAAGACACATCTTTCCCATAAATTATTCCTCGTAAGTGCGAATAAGGAAGTTTGAAATTTCCCCACTATTCACAAATATTTTGGCTTCAAAATAATGCCTTTACTTTAGTACATCTTTCGACGTGCACAGCAATGATAAGTGGATATTATAACGCAGGAAAGTCAAAAATAATTCAATTCAATAGCTTTAGAAAATTTTAGAAGAGCTGACAGTTAGCAGTCCGCAAGTGACCTCCACCGACAATGCAAACCATTGGAGGAAAAGAACTTACGGTAACGAGGCAGAAACCCGTTTCTTCTGGTACTGGTAGATCAACATCTCAGCTGATGGGGCAAGCTTGTGCTGCTCATTGGGTTGTACGTAATAAGACTGCGTGGCATTCCCTAAAACAGGTACGTAGGAGGCCGACTTCTTCTCGTTTGAATCACTATCCGCACCTGTTTTGCTGCCTTGTTTAGACTTCTTTCCTTTTGCAGAGTCATTTTTCTGACGCCTGTAATTTATAAGAGAGAAATTTGCCAGCAGTTTTTCTGTTTATGTGCCAATTTTATGCTTAGGTTGAATTAACATTTTAAATCTTAGTCGAATCAGATATATGATTGCAACTGAGAGCAACTATTATCGCAAGAACACCCTCACTTTACGGAAAACTTGGCGAAATTCGCACTGTAAATCATACACATATTCTGTGAATATTAAATTAATCCGTTTTAAGGTCAAGAATGTATACTGAGGCCTTAAATCAGACACATTCAATTCAACTTCACTTTATCAATGCAAACCTGTTCTTCTCAATGACTGCTCAACGTTTTTTATTGTTGAGAAGAACTTGCACGTCTTAGGGCCAGTCAAAACATAACTAAAAGAACCCTGAATTGCAGTAGGATTCCATAAATTAATCCAGATCTTCTACTTTGATATAAGAGACCATAAGCACTCTATGGTCCACCGCATCCTAGCCAAGTCTTGGATTTGATGGGTACAACATGATACAATAAGCTTTGAATAATGAAAGGGAACCTCCCTGAGTAAATACGATGGACTACCTGTAAACCTCTCTTTGGTGCGGTCTGAAAAACGATTAAATTTAGAGGAATAATGGATGTCTCAAAGCCTACAGAGCTTTTGATTGGCTAAGATGGTAGTTTGAAGGATCGAACTGAACTCCCTATTTTGTTGTGCCTATGGAAGGCAAATTGGAATAAAGCAATCCATTAAAATCTGTATTTTACCCTCATATTTCAAAATTGATAAGTGGTAAAGAAATCATTTCCACTTTCAAATTAATAAATGTAATTTAGAGCAGTTGGTGGCACTTCTAATAACTCAACAAAAAGCGAAATTTGGAGCATTTTAAATTAGAAGGCTTTGCCATATTCATTTGCTGTAATCCCTATCTCGGTAATGCTGATATTCTTCAACTCAGCCGCAATGCAAGGGACACAAGTTATGAAGCTGTTGTGGCTAAAATCCTCGAGACTAAAAATTTGAGAACTGCCTTGTCGGGAAAAACAAAAGCTGCTCAAACCTCTTTTCAAGCCAACTTCGGGCCTCATCAGATCCGAGCTGGGTTGGCAAATCGTGGTTACAACAATCAATTTGTCGCAGTAGAGAAAATTGACAGAACCACGAGAAATGATCAACAAAATCAAATCCTTTTTTCTTACCAAACAAAGGGATTTTTGAAAATCATTTAGGAAGGGTGTCTTAGGTATGGATGTCCACTGTTCAGCATTCACTCGGATTGTAAATTCCGTCAAAGAAATAGAGACAACTGAAACTAATATTTTATTCTTTGTATCTAATTTCTCTTTTTTTCGACAATTTGATTTGTCTTCAAAAAACTGCAAGACTTTTATTGCTGCTAGATTTATTTTGCAGGATAAATAGACATAATTTGAAGGTACAGTTCTGAATGGTTTATATGAACTGAATTCTAATTCTAAATCCATTTGCTCGATGAGGACTATCACCAAGTAATCCTAAACATATGAACGGCACTTGAACGTTCGAATAGAGGCACGATGTTTATGGAGTTACCAGCGTTAATGGAGCATCAGTCCTATTTCCGTTGATCCTGCTCATATTTATCTGCAATGACAATGGGTTCATTTATTTATTGATCATTTGGATTTCGGTGCTAGATCTCAACTGACGTCTCTTTCACTTGAATCTTGCTGAAAGGCTTTAGGTTAATGCAACAGGTTCATCATCTTTTCCTAAGGATATCTATACATCGTCGCTATCTTTATAAACTATAGGAGCTTAGCTTATCGGTTAGATTTTTGCCGATTTCAAACACTCGATTAAGATTTCTAGTACCTCGTGGATTGCATGAAATAACAATCGAGGTCAAATTTTCTGCCCGCCGAATTCACTCCTACGCCAGACACATCTATTATTGGAGGTTCGAAGTAGTCCATGCTGAAAAAATCCATTCGAAACGGTAGCTTCATCAGATATGATGGCCACGAAACAAAGAAACAAAACAAGGGTAGAAATTACTGCTCATGACTATCTCTATTTTAGCGCCTAAATGTTAAACCACCATTGATATTTGCTAGTAAGCTATTCAGATCTTGTGCAACCGCGGCTTGGTGTTAAGGTGGTGGTTCGATACACCACCACACGCGCACACAAAAAGTATGAATGCTCAACTGCGGGTTGTGGTATTGCCACCGTTCCGACGCCGTCACCGATTCGTGCGTTGCCCCTTGCCTTGAGTGTGTGACTCACAAGTTGTGTAATTTTCAAAAAAACCCGAATTTTTAGGTGGGTTTGCGGTGTTGAGGCAAAAAGCAGGAAGAACTGATGGTTCATTTCCATCAGCACTAGTAGAGTAGGCTTCGAGATAAAGCCAATGAAAATCAACCATTTATAGAATAACGCTGAATGTACCCGAGATGCACCTTCGTTTTTTTATATAAAGGACTGAAATTAAAATTAACAGTCCAGCGCTGGGAGATTCGCAAACTACCCCGGTTCCTCAGATATTATTTGAAAATACTTCCGTGCACTCATAAAAATTAAATTTGTTTACTTTTTTGATTTGCATTTGCAGCAATGAAAAAACGGATCACCTCATGAAGAAAGCCCGAAAGTGCCTCAGCTTATAAACTGTTGAGCGACAGGGTTAATTTAAACGAAACTGCGGTCCTGAAAGTAGAAGACAACTGGTAACCGAAAATGCCAAATTAATCGAGAAGTGACGATGCTTAGAGACGAGTTGCTGACCGATGAATCGGGCATTAAAAAACAATTTAACTTTTGAGTCGAATCCAATTTCAGAAAGTTAGAAACAACTTCTTTATATTGAATTCATTCTTTGCGGTCCAAGGGACCGATATATCGGAACGCAAAAAAAAAAACAGTAAAATGGTGCATTTTGGCCATAAATTCGAAACAAATTGATAGGGAGAGGCTCTTAGCTAACCAAGTACAAAGGCCTGGATAACAGATTCATCACCAGAATCAAGTGCTAGAGTAAAATTGACTGAAAGGAGTAGCTTAGAAGTCTAAAAGATCCATCATTTGATTTGCAGCATCAACATGTTTTTCTTTCCGAGTGGCTAAACTCAAAACCCAAAATGCGCTAGAATTAAACATCGGTATCGAAGGCATCGAAGGACTTTGGGAATCTGGTGGTTACAATCAGGGGACGGCAGCATGTTATATCAGCTTTAAGGTGTTGAGTCAATCTTGCAAAAGTTCCATTTGACAATGAATTATTTAAATTAATGATATAAGTGGCGCATAAATCAACCGCATTCTTCGAAATCTTCACAAGCAATTTCATTGCAGGATGATGAACAGCTGCAAGGAGTGCTCCAGTTTACCACACAGCCAGTTTAAAATACAATACTGCCATTAAAATGCCATTCAAGACAGCTATTTCCCCAGTGATAATAAGTATTATTTGAAAAAGGGGCCAAGCATTTACACCGTTAACTCACCATATGAAGCAGACAAGAAGAGATATGAATACCATGATAACGATTGCGCCGAGGATGACACCGCAGGCTAAAAATGAGTGCAAAAATTTTGAAATGAAATATTTTGAAGTGAGGAGGTAGTGATAGCTTTTAACACGCACAGATGCTGAAAATGACCCATTTGTCCATAAAATCTTCGGTCAATTCACTCTCTGGTTCACCTAGAATTGAGAAGAAAGCCTAAATTGGTAATTTTTTGCCTCTTTAATCATAAAAGAACACTTGATATCCCTAAATATAAGTTTACTTTACTAATATTTACTTTGTATGGCAAATCAATGGTTGACTTATGGCCAGAAATTTGGAGGAAATTTGCATTCGGCTATCCACATAAGTTATTGAAGATTAAAGGATTAGAAAACATTCATCCACTAACCTACATCAACCATTCATCACGACATCGGTGGACACTCGCCATTCATGCAACCCTTACCATGTCCAGATATCACTTCATTAGCGTATCACAACAGTACAGCAAGAAATCTTCTTAATGCGCAAAATTTACACAAGCCTCTATCATTGAGTATCTTGAACATATATAACCAGCAGCTTCCACCCAGTTTTCCTTTCTCGTAGACTTTCATTATTAATCTCTGTGGTGGGTCTCTGTAATACTAGTTTTTGGTCAGTAGCGGAGGGCGACTAGACTCCCGGTTAATTGCCTTGAGCTAGCAAAAGTATCCCAAAAAGGCCAGAGGCTAAAAGACATGCTCGTTATATCCTGAATCCATTGCAATTGAGCAGTTGACATTTCTTGATCTTGCAGTAACTCAATTAATCAAAAATAAACCAGAGCGATTGGTGCTCCTGCAATAAACATAATAGTGGCCTAGGTTCACTTTGCCTACGTAGAATTGTACCAAAATAAAGTACTTAAAGCCATTTATGGGGGTCTTGAACCCAGTTTAGTAAGTCCTCGAAGTGCAAGCTTATTTTAACCCGTACCTATCGGATAAAGTCCAGAACCCGCGGGATACGGGAGCACTGTTGATGCCTCATATTAATCCCGAATTTCAGTAATGAGGGCTATGACAATAAATAGTATGAACAAATCTGAAAGTTTCGCTAATCTGAAAAGATTTTCCATTAAAATATATAAAAGGAATAGATCAATCGTTGACATAAATATGAATTGCAGAATTAAGGGAACTAATGTTTTAAAAATATTGAAAAAGTTGTGATAATCTGGCAACTTAAAAGTTAGACCCAACCAATGCTGACAATTACGGTGATCTTGAGTTTTTCGTCATCTTGGTATATTAACAAGAGATTATTTAGACTCAACTAAAGTCAAAATCACACAACCAGTAATTCGTCAATTGATGCCTGGCACAAAGTTACTTGCAACAGAATACGAGAGCTGACATTGAGACAGCAAGCTAACTTCTAGTAGTGCTTTTGGAATTCACCCTAGACTAGCAAATGTTTTATTGATTTAGGTACATTTATTCCATAAATTCAGAGGCAAAAATGCCGAGATTATTGATTCTAATGGAGAGATTTTCTTTTAATGTCAAATAATGTTAACGATTTTCAATTGTATTGGTACTTAATTTGAATTTTCGAACCGCCTAATGGACTAAAATTCTACCGTTTATGTTAAGAAACTATTATCTACCGCAGAATATTAACCTAATAAATAAACTCGCTTAACCCAAAACTTTTGGTATACAACAAATTGCAGCGCCGATCAATATGTTACTTCAAATAATCCATCTAAATGAATTTGACTTTGATGCTTCTCAAAATTTCCACCAGCATAACTTCGAGTAAGAGGTAAACCGTGACACCTATCCTCTCTATCTTAAGGGTTTCCTCTAGAGTCAAGGATGAACTCCAACAGTACTTGAAACAAGCCAAGATCAGTCAACAACCCCCTTTCCCCTCTTCCCTACTTATAGGTTGATATCCGAGGAATTATGCGATATCACTGAACAAAATAGTGGTCTAAGCTCGCGAATTTAGTGAATTAGAAGCCTTTTTAACCGAATGCTCCTTTAGTTTGCATAAAGTTACCAGTAGCAATTATTTATCTGTGCACAATTTTCATAGCTTTTTTTATTCTATCAGAGTGCATCACAACAACTCTGAAGGGAATGGACTTCCGATCGAATTTGTAAATCTTCATAAAAAGCGAACCTGTAGGAGCGCGTCCAAAGTTTCGACATGATTAATAAATTAAAATTTTTACTCAAATTTTTGAAAATGTAAATTTATAAGAAATTTATTAAAATATAAATAGAGGATTTTGCGTACCACAAAATCATTTGTAAGTAGTCAGTAGCAACATAATTTTAATTGATTTTTAGATCGGCTGAAAATAAAATCTTTCTTAAAAATGCAGGAATTTTGTAAAAACTGCCTTATTTTCTAATTGTTTAATGCGAAATCGTTCTTATCACTGCTGTTAGCGTTTTTAAGCAGTTTATTTAATGTTTAAAAATAGAAAGGAAATATTGAGAGAAAAAGTCCACAAAAAGATGAACAAGAGCCCCGACTGAAAGCAAAGCCAAGTGACCTACTTAATATTTATGCATGTGAGTCATTCTGCGATGTGTTCTTCAAGATCGGTTTTCACGTAATGTAGCTAAAATTGTTCTCAATTTGATATTCTCAACTTTGACTAAGAAATGCATTACTTAATACTGTAGTTACATAGAAGAATTTGGTTTAATGCACATTTACAGCGCAAATGTAGGGGTCTGCAAACAATGAAGAAAAGTTGTTTCGGATTAGATATTTACTGAGTTTCCCAATCAGAGAAGTAAAAAGGTGCTACCTCTCTATCCAGGACAAAAGTCACGGGCACTTTAATACGAGCCTGGCTGCTATTAATATTATTGCTTGACTTTTATGGGAGCCATTAATCTAACTCTAAAAGGATGCGGTTTAATAAAACCAATCATAGTGTCCATGCAAGTGCTGAAGGAGAAGAAATTCAACGCATGGTTATTTGCTTGTTCCTCCGGCTCTCAATAGGCAGTGTGGCAACTGTTCAACAGGAAAATACGATATCCTTGGATATACATAGCGGAACTATCTTCTGTAAGTTAAATACAAGAAATCGAAATGTCGATACACAAATAGTGGACCTGAGTGGACTGATCAAGGGAGCTAGAACGAAACCCATGACTATCTCGGACGTTGCCAACCGCATATGAGGAAATTAAATTCCGTTCGGAATGCGCGAAAGAAGAAGAAAGTTACTATCGCGATTCAACCACATTTTATACATGTCCAATTCTATAGCATTTAGTGACAAAGGCTTCATTTGCAAAGAAGGTTAGTCGTTTTTAACTGGCGAAAACTTGACGTAAAGTACCCAATAGTTTGACACTATTTAAAGATGAAAATGATCAAATTTTTAATCCAGTCTTCGAAGAATAGGTAATCACTAGACTTTCGTGCAGGTCATTTAATGAGCATAACTTAAAAAAAATGGTTTGAAATTGAACCGATCTGTATTTTGCCCTTCATACTGCGACTCCTTTTTTAGGACCAATGAAATTCAAACTTAATAGACGTCCCCAACAGATAATCTCTCTGTTATAAACTTGTTCAAAATAGTGAAGCGCCAGGTAAGTTAAAAATGCTTCTCAACCTCCTCATGGTGACCACCGGTAACCCCAGGGGCAACCCCGGGGGCTAATGAGAGTGGTGGCCGGATAGGAATAATAACCCACCCGACGTATAAAATTATGGTAGGCCAACAGAATCATAACTTCGTACAGCCTAGTAAATGAGGTACGACGTAAATTCCTGGATTTATGGTCTCAAACTGGACTGTGGAAAGCGCGCGCATGCAGCAGTGAATAAAATCCCCGTCAGAAGATTGAAAGCACTTTTGGAGGAGCTATGAGGACTGTCTACCCTTAACAGTATCAAGGATGGGCGAAGTGTCACCACAAAGTTGAACTGCTACCTGTACAGTGAAACCATGCTAGAGAAGTGACCGGAGTACCGAAGACATCGAATAAACGCTTTTACTGACTTCTGTGTTCACTGCTGTGTGCTATGTGTAGTAAAAGCTATTTGTACACATGTTTTATCCCCAATAAGGCCTTGGGACTTGCACTAATGGGTGGCGAGTAAATAAATAAATGATGCTGCAACTAATCTCGCTAAAGATTTAGGCCAAACCCCATGTTCGATCACATATGCACTTCGAATATATTTGTATTTCAGAGGAGAATAGGTTTTTTAGTTTAAGTTATCATTCTGTTGAAAAATTGTCAATAATGAACCAACTTTAAAGAATGGAACCTTAATTCAAGTTCCGATTTAACAAACGTATGGAGAATCTGCGATTTCCCAGAAAGTTAACAAGTGACAATAGTTTCTAAATCTACTTTGAACTACGCAGAAATGTTTTATTTAATTAATCATAAGCATAACTGACTTTGGCCCGATTTTTTACCTGATAGCAGAATAAGTGAAAGTTAATGTTGTTCTATGCAAACATAAAATAAATAAGAGTTGGACAATCGTGGCCATGGTCAAATAAAGCATTAAACCGCAGTAATTAATGCCACACATTACGAAGTGATTGCATGGATTATCGATTCGAGAAAAAAGCATAATAAAATAATATTAAAATATAAATAGCACAATTATGGTGGCAAGAGGACCCACCTGATTTTCGAGCCAGAACAATACTTTATTAAACAATACATAACAGAATGTAATGAAATCTGCGCCACTAAAAGAATAAATAAGAACATACCCATTTTGGATTGGTCTTCAAAATAGTCCGCTACAAGTGAATCAACTTTAACAAGTTATACATTTATTAAATTTTTTATAACAAAACTGTAATCAAGTTCGATTTCATGAAGAAATTTTTCGAATTCTGTGTTTTAGCCACCGTTATATATAAACATATAGCAGTGTTACAAATGTTCCGAAAACATAATTTTCGCATAAAAAATATTGAAGGAAATTTCCTTATGATGCAAATCTCAGTGTTATTATTCCTGTGAATCGTACAATCATGAAATTTTAAATGCGTGACATGAAATATACAAAACTAAAATGGATTCTGCAAGGGAAAATATTGTTCTAATATGTTATCTGCATACAAAGAAATAATACTCTTATAATTTGAAAGTTCCTTTCAAGTTTGCATTTTATTTGAGACTCTCTTACCGCTGCATAAACTTCAATGCCAAAATCAAATTTATGTGCAAATCAGCCAGTTCGTCGATCCGCTCTAAAGTTGTCCTACATTTTTATTTAGATAAAACATTTGCAAAATTCTTGAGTATGTTATGAAAATATCATGATAGACCATATTTATCATGCTCACTTTTGCGAATAATTTACTTTCATTTAGTCTCTTTGTAAAAATAAAATATTTTTCTTCAAAAAGGGCACAGATATTCTCATAATTTTTTATATCGTAATAAAGATAACTATTAAAACGAATAAACATGTTATTCAAATGATGGTTTCTTTGCCTCTTTAAATATGAGCTTATTGCTATGCAATTTTTCATATCTTTCCTTTTTCTTATCAATGAATTCACTGATCAATATGTATGCATTTGGTGCTTAAATGAGGCCTTAGCGTAAAAATGGGTGTCGTTCGAAATACGAGCACATAATCATAACGTCGAGAAGCATGTTGCTTTAATATTATTCAGTGGGTGTTTTACAAAGCTTTGAAAACCATAAATTGTATGAATAACCGGGTTAAAACGCTATTTCAGAACATACGCATACAATATTACGCATTGATTGTATATTTTAATTCTAAGAGTTAATAGCCGGTACAAACAAACAAACAAACGTTATGACTGCCCTGAAAATGAAAAATAAATTTATTCGAAAATTTAACTTCTACATTTGCTCGCAAAGGATACTCGATAATGACTAGAAATATGTTTCTTATACTCTGGCCTTGAAGTGCTGCCTGATCGTTATTTCGCTATTTCAGCATCACCATTCAACTGTTTGGCGTACGTAAATGAAAACTACTTAAGCGAAGTCCAGGACACCTTTCCAGGAAGTGGATTTGCTATTGGAACTAATATGATAATCTTTGCCATTTGATTCCGTGTTATTACTACTAATGTGATTTTAGAAATCGCACCATTTCTTAGGGATGAATACCATTGGAAAGTGGTTAAACTCAGGCGAACTCTCATAAATATTTGCTTTGCGTTTGCGAGTTAACTTATGAATGGTACCGGACTAAGCCTACACAATCCGACTCACCTACGAATAACGTATGATAACCCTATCATGCCGAAATCGAATTTCGCTTGCACAGTCGAAAAGTGTGTACTGAAGCATTAAGTTAGCTTATTCAAAACTACGCTTTATAACGAAATACTTTAAACTGCAGCTTTCGGGCTAAATTTTCTCGCGTATGCTCTAGAAAAAAATATCACAAACGAAACATTTCTATATATATTTAAGTGATTGAAATAATCATTAGAAGCCTATAGATTCGCGCAGAAATGTCAGTAATTGTTACTCAATGACATAAGCCTGTTAGATATATGTTTGTTTCTTACGATTGCTATTGCCTTATTGGCGGCCAAATTGGTGGTTTTGTTCGTATAGGTATTCTACCTGTTGATGGCTACTATACGCAAGAAGCTTGTGATAGTAGGTGATGGTGCCTGCGGGAAAACGTGCCTTCTTATTGTCTTCAGTAAAGACCAATTTCCTGAGGTGTACGTTCCTACTGTCTTCGAAAATTACGTCGCCGATATTGAGGTTGATGGCAAACATGTAGAACTTGCTCTTTGGGATACAGCCGGTCAAGAGGATTATGATCGCCTTCGTCCTTTGTCTTATCCCGATACTGACGTTATATTGATGTGTTTTTCCATTGACAGGTTAGCTTCAACTTATTATTTAGTCGCTTTCTTCCTGTTCTTTGTCTACTGATAATTTGTAAGCTACACTATCTTCGGTTACTTGGTTTTCGTTACTATTTCTGCCATGGGCAGCAAAATAACTGAATCTTTGTAAGCCTCTTCTATGTGACGTTTTCTTAACCATTTTGTTGCAGATGTTTTGTCTTCTGATCTTATCGGCAAGTTTTAACTGGCGCGTACTTGTTTCATTGCTCTAGTTAGTAATGAATAACCTGCGATTGATGTCCTTATTTGGCTCATAATTAACGCTGCCATAATTAAATTTCACAAATCTTTTTCGCTTTCCACTCTCCATGTTGAAGCCATATTAGTCTATCTTCCTTATTTAGCACCGATAGCTTGGAAAACCTCGCTGAAAAATGGTGCCCAGAGGTGAAGCACTTCTGTCCGAACGTGCCCATACTGGTTGTAGGAAACAAGCGCGATCTTCGTGATGATGATGTAGCTATTCATGGTCTCACGAAGATGCGACAAGAGATTGTCCAACCGGAGAATTGCAGACTGATGGCCGAGAAACTAAGTAAGTTGCTAGCCTATTGTGCCTTGTTTCTGGAATTAAAATTTAATGGTCATTTGTTCTAGATGCCTATGCATACCTTGAGTGTTCTGCCAAAACTAAGGAAGGTGTACGAGAAGTGTTTGAGACTGCGGCGAGAGCGGCTCTCTACACAAAACGAAAAGGCAAAAAGACGTGTGATACGATCTAGATTCCTACCAATGACCTAACATTTCCTCGCATTCTCCCTACGCCTTCTTGTTCGTGTGCGTTTGTGTGTATGCGTGCGTTTCTCCGATCCTCCCCTTACCCCTTCTTCGATCTCTTACCGCATCTCTTTGATCTCTGTCCTCGAAGTGGGTGTGTGCGTGTGCCTCATTCCCCAAGATGCATGTCTTCTTATTTGCATGTCTAATATCACTCTTGCCCTTATCTCAAATTCTCGACTCCAGCACGGCCTTTGCTTTCCTCGCCTCATCAGTTATTCTGCATTTTAACCTCTATCCTCTCCGTTCCGTTATATGGGGAGTTTTTACTGTAATCTACGGCTTATCTTTCCAACACACATCCACACGCACTTCCAAATAGACTCGACGACCGCTACTGGTTTTGTTTTTCGGCGGCGCGCATTTAAGTCTTCCATCACTAGGTTAATTGCGGTTTTGTACGTTCTGGTAGACCTCTTCTCCTTTTCGCAAATTGCTCCCACACATCAATCGATCTTTCCCTCCCTTTTCTCAGAAAACTGCTTTGACTCCTCTCTTTTACCGCCGGTTTATCTGGTTTTTCTATATCTCTTATTCCTTTTCATGCACATATACCATCTGATAATCAATGAGGAACTGAAATCGTGAAACTCACTTCCAAGCGGTGCCATTCGGGCGTTCCTCACTCCGCAACTTTTTCTCCCCTATCCGGCCGTGTGTTTGTTTCTTTGCTCTCTTGTCTTTTTTAACCTCATTTTAACTTTTTTTCAGCTTCATTGTTTGTGTCAGCTGTGCTGAGTCTCTCTTCGGTCTCACACAATTGCATTGTCAACACATCGTAATAATTTGACATTTCATCTGACTTAAGAATAATCGAATGCTCTTTCTCAAGTATCTCTCCAAGTGTGTGTTTTAGCTGATTCCTATTTGCGCGCCCTATTCACATGGGTTTGGATGGCCGCAGATAGATTCAGCAAGCTTGGTGGTTTGTTTATTTTGTTAGGGCAGAATTTCCTCTGCTTTCATTGCTTGCTTGCCTTCTTGTAGTATAGTCCTCTATTGCTGCCCTTCTTGTGACCAGGAGCGCGCGAGGATATTTCGTTTGCTAGCGTCTGCGAACTGGAGGTGCTGTGCTCTAAGTGTGCTGCGAAATTCTCACAACCACCTTGCCTACATTTTCGATTAAAACTATATTGAAAACCTGGCAGATTTTACCCCCGTTGACACGCAATAAGATGGCCCTTCTCCTCCCCCATGATAGTGGATATATTGGTAATCACATGCGAGGTTTGAAAAATCAAATAACCAGTGAATTGAAAAGGCCGTGAAAAGGTCGTAATACCACCGCGGCTTTATTATCAAAATAAATAGATATTTGCACAGAAGTCTTTGATGAAAACACTTCGGTTCCCATTCGGTCAGTGTTGCCCGCTTTCGTGCTGTCGCCATTTGCGCCGCATCTCGTGCATCTACGACTAAACACTATCATGCCGTTTGCCTCCGGCTTTATAAATTATGATTGGCCTGTCATTAGTTGGGTGTCACGGTGTGATCGGTTAGATTTTCTCACCTAGGCCAGCGTTATTCTCTTGAATCGATTGCGCTCAACGACTACTGTGGTCATTTGATCAAGAATGCTGACTTTACTTGTTTAACGTGATCTCGTATGCTCGTATTTGAATTTTCCTACCCTACGAAATTAAGCGGGAACTGTGTTGCAGTTTTCATTCATCGTACTCAGAAGGTTCAACGCACATTGAAACCAAAGTGTTTGTCGATAATACGCGTTCAACCTAAATATGGTGCAGCTGAATTACTAGGCTAGAGTGAGGATTGTTCTGACCTTGAGCAACGAGCTTTGCATTTATTGGTTAAATTTTCCTTGAAAGGGGTGTCGTTGTACAACCTTAACTTACGATGACGAAGAGCCGGGGTGTCCTTACTCTCTGTGGATGGAAAATCGCAGGTGCCAAGGTGTCCCTCGCTATTTCCTGGACAAACAAGTGGTCAGCATTAATGAGTTTTCGTGAATACCGGCATATGATTCGTGGGATGTGAATATTCTTTCTCTCTCCCAATTGACATTGTAAAACAGAAATTAATTATCAGCCCTACTAAAGTGCGGTTTGAAAGCGGAAATGTAGGTACTCACTAATGAAAAAACTGACCCAAATATGTTAGCTTATTACTGAAAAAAGGGTCATCTAGTGAATTTGCGTTGCCAAAAAGGCGAATGGAGAGGTATAATATCTGTAAGTTCAACAGGACACCATAGATAAGGAGGCAAATAAAGAAGAATCGAAGGATGCGGTTATTCCTGTCGTAACGGATTTGTCCATAGATCCGCCTATTGACACACTCGCGCACGATAGGCTAGTGACGTAGCCTAGCATGTCTGCTTTAGGTGCCTTATTTTTTCGACTTTTCCTTCGCAAACTTTCTCGTATTCCGCGCACGCTTGGCTTGCCAAGGCACCGCCGAGCCGTACATTAAGTCTATCATTGTGTGTATTCATCCCCCTTCCACATACGCATACAAATACGCAGGCATTCAAATCCACCAATCAGGTTACAGTTTTGAACCCCACTGTAGTTAGATTGTTATTGCTAATATCAGACATGCTACATTTAGGACAAAATGTATATATCATACTCTGCACATATCATCGCTAAAGTGCTCCAATAAAATGTGTTCTGGAGTCCAATTCGTCTTTAATTCCCTTTTCTGCGTCCTGTTAACTCCAGGAATCTTTTAGCTTAAGAAGCAACATGGCTGATAGCCAACTAAACTCTGGGCGTCCTTATGTAAGTTGCAGAACCCCCAGCGCAAAGTAGTGGGCAATACCTTATCTAATAGGAGATGATTGGGAACGCCTCTGGATGGAGGACCGTGGCATCACATAACTTCTAAGATATAGGTTGCATCACTGCAAATACATAATGTCGGTTGTCGGAAGGATGATTTCCAGAAATGGAATCCCTTTACATATCAAGTAAAAGGCAAGTTCAGAAACTGCACAGTCCAGGGTAACCTAAAGCACCCAAAACCTTTATTATCCACCACCCCTAACAGGAGAATGGTAGCAGGTTCTTAGTAGATAGGGTCAGATGGCGAACTCAAATCAAACAGCGAAGGAATAGCAGATTGTAAGCAATCTAAATTATTTCTCTATACACCCGCGATTTTCCTATTTTTGACTGCTCATTAACCCAAGTAGGAACTTAATCCAAGCAGTCATTTGTTACCTTATTTTCTTAATTTAAAATATTCAAATTTCATTACACAGTTATGAGGACAATGGAGTGAATTTAGAATGTGTTTATTTACAAATTGCTGAATTCGGATTCCTCCCGATTGCTATCTTCAATATCAACCGGAAGTAATCATGACCATTTTAATGTTTGCAGTTAAATATTTATGGGAATATGAAACAATGTAAAAATTTATGCCACCAAAATAAATCGAAACATGCAGCCAACCCCAGTCTAGGCTGTTTTCTTGAATTAACTTATTTGGCGTAGATTATTTAAGTCAATTCAAGCACACATAATTTAATAGTGTTTGTCTACCTTTCCCGCAAAGCAGTAAAACAAGCGAATGAAATTAAACTCTCTTTCAAAATGATTCATACCAAAATGAATTCTACTGTATTTGGCAGACAAAATAAGGGTAAGTCGATGTAAAACAGCTTACATCAAAACTCCAAAGAATGTTGGTGTCGTTTTGCCCAGCCCCGTTGACCTCCGGCAAGGAATTCAGAATAATGGAAATTTTCGCGGGTCAGATTGTAGACACGTTTTAGAACCAATTCAATCACCAGCTCTACTAGCGGCTGTTTACTTCGGATGGAATAACCATCTCGGACTGATCTAGCGACTGTGATCACCATGGGTTTCCGAGGCAAAGTAGCTTTCAAGATCCGGGTCATATTTCGTGCTAATTCGATTATTTCTTCATAAACTGGAACGAATTCTGGTACTACGGATGCCCCGGGATAATTGTGTCCCAAACAAAGGCCGATTTGTGGTTGAGTGTTATACGTTCTACTAGCCACTTTCAGACACACTCCAGCCTCCAGGAGAGCATTCAAAGACTGGATTGGTTGGTGCGATAGAAGCAATACCAGGTGTTTCATGCTAAAAATAACGTCGCCTTTGTTTGGACAACTCCAGCGTGGATTCAAGGTGGATGCGGCTCTGAGAATTTCATTCTGACACAAAGCTGACAGACTTGAATTATCGTGGAAGTGCAGGCAGCGAAAATCGTCAAAACAGCTTGCTTTTATAAATGAATTAATGGTCTGTTGAAACCAAGAGTCGATGTCTATTTCTTCCGCGCCAGTAAGTTCAGCAGGTGGACAAAGTATTCCCTCGAGTGCATGGGAGACTTGCAAGAAGTCGATTAAACTCCATCCGTGTTGCATAAGTACAGCTGCGGGTAACTGAACACCAAAAAAGTCTTCATCAATGTCAAGGATTAAAGGTGCAGGAGTGGAATTCTTTTTGAGCTGGTGCCGAAGGGCACCGGATGAAGCTTTCCATGAGGTTAGCTCAACATGTCGATAAGATACCAGGCGAGGATCGCATTTATAAGGTGGTATAACTAGTTCCGCATCCTCTATTTCGATGCTTCGTGTATAACACACCTCTTTCGATGAAGAACTAGTGAAGCACAGGCAAAGTTGGTTGACATTGGTAAAGTTCGAAAGTGTTAGACCAATAGAAGCGTTATAGGCGACGTTCTGATCGCTTGTCCAGGTTGGAAGTATTAGGTAGGCAGAGCGAATGATATTGCCGAGAATGGCAGCCTTATAAAAAACAAAAAAATCAATATCACAATTTAAAACACTAAAACTTTTATTGTTTAACATTCTTATCCAAGCCCATATTTTGTTTCAATACCCATATGACCTCAATAACGAAGTCGGTTGAGCCCTAGAACTTTCTGGGGTGTGTTAAATTTAGTTGACTGAGCTGATTAAATGAACTGGTAGTGTTATCAGAGGAGCAGCATTTTTTTCTGCATTCAGATTTCCACGAAGCTTTTTTAGCCATTCCAATAAGCATAAAATTATTTGATATTATTTCGAACTATGGTAGTCGCGACCTCAGTTGACCTCTCATATAGCCTACAAATACGGACGCTGAATATTTAAAATTAGGATCGAGGTTAATTTTCGAAACTGAGATTATGGATGGGCCTAATAAACCAGTTTTGCACTTAATAATCCCAACCATAACAGAGAACACTTCAGTGAAGATAGGAGGGAGGATCATTTCCTCCGATTTGAATCGCGTCATTTCAAAAAGCGCTCAGCCGATTTAAGTAGAACCAATGAAAATCGTGAGTCAAGGAAAGAAACAAGTGGAAAATAATATATGAAATTAAATTTTATCCCAAAACCTTCTGTTTTCTGACCTCGACGCTCTCATTTTCTGATTGATTCGTATTTATCATACAAGAGAACTTAAGTCTAGAAATGGAGTCGACGCTCTCGGGATTTGCGTAGCCAAAAAAATTGGATCTCAGGATTTGACAGCGAAAGGTCTCCAAGAACGGCAAAGGCTTACGCTTCTTTACTTACAAACAAATAATGCGAGGCAAGTTGAGGTTTGAGCGAACCAGATGCACCCAGAAGTTCACCTCCAAGTGCTAGAATGTCTCCCTATTTTAGAGGAGGAAACTGTTAGGCACAAGAAAATAGATAATAGTAAATGATTCGTTGACTGAGTTTGAAAGTGCTCCAAAATCTAAAAATACCCTCGGAAATTTAAGAAGCGATTCTGTGCGCTGTCTCCCAGTCTTCACTTGGACACGAAAAGGGTGAAGATGAAGCAGCAAAAAAGACTAAAAGGAGATGGAAGGAGACCGTGTTTCATTAAGGGGTGAGATCTCCATCCATCTACAGGCTAAATGATTTGTGCTTTCATGTATTTTTCTAAACGTCACAACAGGGATTCAACAGCGAATACCGACTTATGTATGGTTCTTGATCACGCCTAGGTTTTTACTAAGTCTGCGAAGTAACTTTACTTTCATTGTTTCTTAATTAGTTCATTCAGTTCAACCAAGGTCTGTAACTATAAAAGTTTCTTCCAAGGGGGCAACTAGTAGAGCGCCATCTATTACTTTGATCAGAAGACTGAAAGCTAAATGTCAGTTACCAGGTTAGTAATTTGTTGGGAGATTCGCATTCAAGCCAATGTTTTTCCGATTATAGTGACTTTTTTTCGAAAGTATTCTGCTCTTAGAGTAATTATACATATTGGACTGCTATGAGTAAAGAGGTAAAAATCACCCGTGAATTCGATTTTAAAATCTATTGTATTGTTTATTACTATACATTGGGAGCCAATGTTCTTATTGTTACGTACTTGGATGAAGTGGTCATTCCGCTGCATCATCACGGAAGTATCTTTAACTGACTGTGGTATCCTTCCAAGAGGAAGACCATCTAATATTTCTGGATAGTCCATGTCAGTGTGCCCATCGATATGAATCTATCAACATTTAAATAAATAACTTTTGTTAATACAGTATGTTCCTTGAAAACGGCCTTTTTGTTTTAGGATTCACTGAAGATATTTTTAAGCACAATTATAATATTTGTGTTGTTTGTTATCAAGAAATTTTCCGCACTTCGAGCCTTAAATTCAAATAATTCAATGCTATTAAATAGCAAGGAATTTCGGTTTGCAGGGAAAGCTTACGAGATCTGCTTTATTCCAGCCATTTTTTCTGGCAGCGCTAATCCAATGTGGAATGACTGTAAAAATAAGCAAAACGTTATTTACAATGCTCTGTGAAGATCAACTAGCAGCTTAATTTCCAAAAAAAGCGTTTCGTGTGGATATAGAAGTGAAGTAAATTTAGTTCCACCGTGACCTCTAATAATCCTGATTGAGTCAACTTATTCCTTCTAAGTTGCACTAAATGTTGCTTCTTATCTTCAAATGGGGGAACTTTTTTCCTGAAAAACCAGTTATTTGATAACAAAGAAGATTTTAAGTTCAAGGATACCTTCATGATGTTCTTCTTCGATGAATACTGGTATATCTTCCACCACTTCCTGGGTTAATAGGATGGGGCTCAAGTGTATTAACAAAAAACCAATGGATCTGATAGTGATTGCCATTTCTTATTAAAAATACGTCCTAAAATTTAGAAAAACATCTTTAATATTTATATATCAAGCCAGCAGTTACCAAAAAAAGTAACATTTTCGCTTCTTTTTTTGTCATTGCGAAAATAGTGCACAACATAAAACCATCGGATGGTGCACCGTTTTACAAGTCCCTCAGATGGCATCTGTGACCGCCGCATCAGAAAGCTTATTTCCCCCTTCTCTTGACTTCTACAGTCTTCATCATTTTTAGAGCTATTACCCCTGAGTCGCTCTTTCAGCGCTTTTCTTGTCAAAAGCACAGTTTAATCTTAGAGATAACACAGGAATCTCAAAGCACCATCCCTTCTTGATTTATTAATGATAAATTCGTTTTGACGAAGATAACTATTTCCAAAGCGGAGTGTTTAGATTAAGGCCTAACAGTTTTCTACCAGTTTTTCAAAAAGATGCTGGTTTTAGCACCCTCACTACACCGCGAAGAACTTCAGATTTGGATCCTGTCCAGGGCGACGTATCCGGATGTGGGAGCTTGCAATTGTGTTGAGGCCTTAAAAGTACTAGAGCACATCGGTTCCTCCGGAAATTACCCAAATACTGAAATGTGAATTAAATGTTAAAATATTTAGCCCTAATAAAGACATGCCTGGAAACACAGTCAGCAATAAATGCTATTTAATGCATTAACAGGAAGGCTTGACAAAATGACGAACTTAACCATTTAGAGTAATTGTGGACTATATCGCCTTACTCTACCATTCACCACCACAGTCATCTTCCATTATTATTAGGATTTATACGGTTTTAGATTTGTGATTCTATATCTGCCTGAATCATAAATGTTTTATTGCCTTCAAATGTTAGTTCTCTCGAGATGGTGATATCTGCCTCCTAAGTGAACAAAGCCTGTAGATGAGATTGAATTGCTATCCTACCTATGCGGAAATTCAGTAAGCCTGACAGATCTTGAAATCAACCAATCCACATCATCATTTCCATCTCCTAGAGAGAGATATGGATTCGATCACCTCAGGTCCTCGGGCTTGTCACTTTGTCTGCTCGTAAGCAGAAGTTGGGGTGGACGATGGATGGTCGATGGTTGGATGGTGGGTGACAATGTGGCCGTTCGATAATGAAACTTCTGTTGAGGCCCTAAACAAGCGCTGAGGGACACTATTTTGCTTGAGAAGTGCTGGCTAAGGTGGATTTTGTGAGAAAGCCACCCAAACTTTATTCTTTAGGTTTTAATAAACAATAATCAATGAAGAACGGAAACTACCCGTGTTTACTACCAACCAGACAGTAAATAAAAGTTGAAATGAGGTCTTCAAAAACGAAGAGTCAATAAATTTTTGATTTTGCAAGCAATATTTTCTTTTGGAAACCTAACCAACGGAATTTTAGCCGCTGGCATTTGTTCAAGAATTGGAGTACTTCCTAACATACAGTACAGAGGCACATCCAAAATACTGGGTGATCAACTATTCGTTGACTGAGTCTAGTTGTTGAATGTTGGGCCTATATCTAATACACTTAATGATTGATAGCAAACGCATCTGAAAGGTTCGCCCTGGAGACGTTTAATCTACCGAGACCCACATTGTGCAATACTTTTCGACTCAAAGTTGGACATTTATTAGCATTGGAGAAACAGTCACCGATCTAGTACTAAGAAATAAATTCGTAGACATGTCGATTAGCAGGCTGTTTCAAGACACCAACATTTCTGTTTTGGCTAAAAGGCACCCGTATTTATCGATAATCCCTTAAAAGGAACAGTAGGAGCTGATGACCCATCAACTAGGTCAGAAATGGATGTTTCAAGGCGACATACACAGGATAGATGTATTCTGCAAAGGGCCATACAGGAATGAATGAATATTTGTGAAACAGTCATTAGCATCCTGTTCAAATGATTGACAACTTCTATTCCTCTTCCTCTTCGCCAATAATGAAAAAAAATTGAGCCCTTTTATTTTTAATAGAATCATGAACAACTCAGTGTCAACAGCTTCCTGAATATCCATCTTATTGATAGAGGAAAAACAAACATTTTCAAAGGCAAAAACTTACGAATTGCAGTGGCAGCGTACCTTGAGGCGACATGTGCGAGTTACCACATTTCGATTTATATAAACGTCCACTGGATTTTGTTTATCGTTAGATTGCGTTTAGATCCAAACGCCTCCGCTATCTGCTGGTTTGAGAGTTCAGCTGCTTTGATTTTGGAAACCCAAATTCTAGTAAACGTAATCGACACGTTTATTGAGGGTTCCTGTCGAGATTTTGGGAAATCTAAACCCTCCACTGGTAGGCCCAGAAGAACAGATTAGCCTTTATATGGGAATTCCTAGATTTTATCAACTGACTTGCCTCCAAATTTCAGTCCTTGTCGTATTTAGGCATGACGCTAACCATAAAATTAGCATTAAATTAATTACTTTTTGCGGTTTTGGAAAAAGTAACGTTAAAACGCCAACCCATATTTGGGGCGGAATGCGGCTCACTCGTAGGCATAAGGTACTTGCGCATATGCATTTAAACAAACATTGTCGCTCTTAACCAATCGGTTACAGGTACGCACAGTGGTTAGCTAAAGAGGTCAAGCATTGTGGTTATTTGCTACCCACAGCCTCTCACACGATTCACCGAAGCTGAATGGACATTGCGTTTTCGCGGCCGGCTGGTCGTGCTGGATGAGTTATTTTTTTATTTACTCCGCACCCATTAGGGTAAGTCCCAAGAACTTATTGCGGGTACAACAGGAATACAATTGGCTTTTACAGCATGTAGCGCACAATAGTTAGCACGGAAGACAGTAAAAGCGTTGATCAGCGTCTTCATATCTCTGGTCACTTCTCTGGCATGGTTTCATAGTGCAGGTAGCAGTTCAACTTCGTAGTAGCACCACGTCCGTTCTCGACATTGTTAAGGCAGACAATTTTCATGTCTTTTCCAGAAGTCTTCTCAACCTTCTGGCGAAGACTTCACGTATTACTACATGCACGCGCTTTCCACAATCCAGTTTGAGACCATGAATCCAGGAATTTACGTCGTGATTCGTTTACCAGGCTGTACGAAATCGTACTATTGCTGGCATAATCTAATTTTATACGTCCGGTGGGTGATTAGTCCTATCCGGCCGCAGGATGAGTTGTTATAGTTTCGGAAGGGCTGTCATGTTTATTATATCTATAAGAGGTTACGTTTAGCTGGAAGTGCAGCAGTACACAAAAAAACGAGACAGTTGTATTCAAAGGATGGATTGTCCATGGTTTACTCTTCTGCCCACATGTTTGCGAAATTCTTTCGGTTTAGCTCAAGTCATGAGTGCAATTGCTGCTTCCACTTTGCGAAACATAAACGAATTTGAAGGAGGGACCGGTTTCAGAAATAAATTAGCCCTATTCTTGTCAGTGATCAGAACAGACGGCTGATCACCAGACATTCTGCATCAGGTAGTGCCGAGTAAATTGCTTCTGGTGATGGGACCTAAACTTTGCTGTGGCAGTGATATCTTCATTGAAGATAGATGGAATCAATGTGGCACAAAAAGGTCACCAACGCCATCATGTCAGGTTTACCCTGAATATTCCTATCAGCACCTTCTATTTGAATTCGTTTCAAATCTCCCTTTTCTAGAAAGAATATTTGATCGCTGTATATGCGTTGGTGCTTCTTAGATTATGGACTTGTCACTTGCCCTCCGTTCCGTATACCATTATCTTTAACTGTCACGCATATAGTGACTTAAATATTGCGATTACATTGCGCACGAGCTGTCGTGGTTCGCCAGTCCGTAGTGATTCGACCTTTGCCAGTATGATTTACAAGCTTTGACGACACAGTTGCATCCAATTTCTGAGCTGCAGCGGTCTTTGATTGTTCTAATATTAAAATCGTGATAATGATGATGACGATGACGACGACGACGATGATGATGATGATGATGTAAAATCAAGGATTCCAGTTTAATAATGATTGTTGGGTGTTTAGTGTATAAGTAATTAGCACCACGTGGTCTACGTCAAGTAGGAATAAGCGCCGTCACAACGGCTTCATGCATCAATATTCCAAACTCTGCTGACTGAATTCATGCGACAGTGCACCTGTGGCATAGCCGTTGCGTGGGCGTCTAATTCACTAGATGACAAGACGCCCTGCTGGCTTGCAACCAATGATCAATGGCCGCTCAACCACGTGCGCACCAAAGTACGAACTCTTCTCGTGCTAGAAAGTGCCCTCTAACATGGAGTTCAATGCCTATGCAAATGCAATGTATCATGTATGAAATAAAAAATTGCGTTTCATAGACTTCATGGACAATGTATAGTTGAGCAAGAGGAGAGATTATCAGTCTAAACCTTTCAAAGATTCGGTAAAGGTGGATTTGAGGGGATGCTATGCTCAAATGCTAAAGTGTCGCAAGGGAACCGAAAAACTAGCATAGCCATTGGTCGCTAGAAAAGAATACCTAGATAAGGACAAACAAACGAGGATAACGATGTTCTGCACTACGAAACCATGTCGAGAAATGGCCAGGGAGTCGAAAACGTCAATTTAACTGTTCCATGCTATGTGCAAGTGTCTAGCTGCTATACAAGCTCTTGTATTTCTGTTGTACTCCCAATAAGTCCTTGGGACTAACCCAATGGGTGGGCACGAGTATAAAAAGCATAGCCATGGCGGTCAAACTTACTCTCAACCTTTCCATGGTGACCATCCCTCTCCCCCCCCCCCCCCCCCCCCCCCCCCCAACAAGACCTTGGAGCTTGCCTTAGTGGCAAATTGCCACTGTGAGGACTCTATGCTCTTTGAATAAATGCGATACCAGCCCAAGTTAGCATTTTCTTATCTTGCAATTGCATGTTTAATCAATTTGTGTTATTCATGAGTCTCCTGCCATTGGTTAAATTGGCAACTTGTGTATATTATCCATTAGGTGTGTAGGCTTCAGTATGAGCAAAATTTGGGAACACAGAGTTTCCTTAAGCTGCTAATTTATTCTGTTAAGCCAGGACACGAATGACCTTCGCAAGCCTTATCACAGCTAATGCACTTGAGGTAAAATTTCCCATACTTAGAGTTCACCTCTCACTTAATTTCACTTCCCTCTATTGCATAGAGAGACGGAACAAGTTACTTGAGTGCGAAGATGGTTTACAATAGTTCCAAAATCACCTCGCCTCCATTTGTAAAATAGTGGTTTTAAGACAGAAACCTTTAGAAAAAGAATCGCTAAATGATTGTGGATTATTCGTCCTTGTAAAAGCTTTCTCTACTTATCCATGCCTGTGGACCTTCTTGCCCAGCTGTCTTGAGCAGTGACCGCGCACCCGACTTTGATGTCTGATCCTTATGCTGCTGGTGATGGACACATCACCATTTTACATTTATGAGCACTAGATTTAAGTCTAGAAATGGGCTCAACACAAAGTTTGTGTGCTCATAGAATGAGAAACTTGTACTGAACACTTCGAAAATCACGCAAAGTCATGATATGAGACTCATCAGAGGGGGTGCAGAACAGGTTCTTAGTAGGGACTTAGCGGATAAACTCGACGGAGGACTAGAAAGGAAACGCATGTTTGATTGCCTCCCTTAATATTGGGGCAACCTGGATTCAGCAGGGTTCCTGCTCCTCGAAGCTTCTTATGAAAATCCAACGGACTATTCAAGTTCGGAGCTTGGGAAGTCATTGAAGTCGTGGAAATATATCATCGGCCACTGTTATCAAAGCCACAGTTGCTCTGACTTAAGCATTACCATAAAAAATTAGTAAGAAATCATTCCAAACTGGAGATGACCAAAAAGAAACTTCTTAACGAATGTCAAGTGCCGAAAATAATGAGTGTCACAGTTCACAGCATTGAAATCTGAATGTCTTAGGATCACGATTTAGTGATTTTAGCGATTTCAATATTCCAAAAATAAATGGGCTGCTAATAGCTAAAAAACAGCCATCTTAGGGTAAACACCTTAAGTTTCGTTCGCGAAATTGTGTTTTGTAGAATCGGGTTAACGAGAAAGTGCTGTTGTTGCGTATATTAAAAATGTAATGGAATTATGTGGGAAATTTACCATCTTGTGTGTTATTTCAATTCTATTCTCTGACTTACCTGAGTATAAGGGCTGCTTCTAGGCAGGAGATGACACGGTTGAAACTCATGTTGCTGTCTCAACGAGCAACTGCTGCACAGTTTGGTGTATTAGTTAAGTAGCATTTACCTTTTAATTAGGTCTTCACTGAAGGGGATTATGTCACGGGAATAGACCTACCTAAGGGACGACAGGTTCTTGCTGTCAGCTGGTTTTATCAACAGTTCATACGTCTGCGGCGAATGGGGGAACATCCAGTAAGTATTCATACGTATTGCTCGTGGCCCATGATGTTAGAAAATCGAACCTACATTTTGCCTCGAGGGAGGAATATACATCTGTTTGATGGTCTGCTTTGGTGGAGAGGGTCAAATCGCCCGTTCTTTTCTAAGCTGCCGCTCCAAGTCCTTTTCTGTGTGACCTATGCTTCTAGTGACTTTCTCAACGGTTATATCATCCGAGAATTAATAACTTGGCGAGCACAGGTTCGTCTCTGCAAATCGCCTTTCCGATTATTGAATTATTTGAAACCAACATGTCTAGGTCACAAGCGAATGTGAAGTCAAATCAGGGTTTATCGGAGGTTTCAACCTTCATGACTTCAAGAAACTGGATCGCAGACATACCTATTTTAGTTACTTTTTATCCTGAAGGTAAACGATGCAATCACTGTTATAATCTAATCTAGAATAAAATTATCATCGATGGAACTGGTTGCTGCGATTGAGCACAGCAGACTACTAAGAGAATTAATCTAACTTCTGTGTTGACCATTAGTCAACACAGATAATAAGACCAAAGAGCTGAACTAAAAGATACTACTTAGGGTAATCAAATAAAAAGTAGGTTCGGGAGGATATCAGTAATTAAGAGCAGGATCTCTTACGGTTCAAATTTCGCCCGACTCGATCCGTTCTCGCTCCACTCGTAATATTTTGCCTTTTCTGAAAACCGACTGATAGATCAGCTTTTCCTCGTCCAGAGTTTCCTTCCACTCCTGTCCACGTGTGGATCGTTTGCAAGCTCGAATGCGCGGTGCACTCTTTACTACTAGTTAAACATTGCCGAACCTGCCAGCTCCCATTCACTCAGAAAGCCGATATTAGCACCATAGGACTGCGAGGAGTTAGGGATTGATTTGCCCATGGTTATCTAGTGATCTTTTTAACTTCTGGAAGGAGATGCATGCAGAGCTACCTTTTTCCACATTTACTTTCGTGATTCCTCCCGTCAACTTGTTTATTCTGGTGAACCTTTCCCTGTCTGTACGGCTAATTCTTCCATTCACGGGTGAGTAATTAATTATGACGTGACCGATCCCCTTCAACGACTGATCAGGTGCATGCGCGTGCCGACAGAATACACTGCTAAAGTGTGGTAGATATATAAATAAAACCCTTATCATGCTGCGATAGGTGCTTCGGTGTTTCTCTGAATGAGTAGATCCCTCTAGACCTGTAGTTCTAATCACTCTGGCTGGTTATCCCAATCACTGCGCGTCTGTAAATTTCGAACCCGCTACAAGAAGCAGGCACGTCTAGATTTTAACGCTTTGGATATTACAAAATTAAGGCTTAAAATCACCCCAATGGATGCTGCGACACACACATGGAAGCTTCTTATCCATATTGCCTAAGCTCGACTTATGGACATCAAGGATTGGCATTGCATAAAGGTCATAAGACTGCGGTCCGCGTTAACGAGCTTGCATCTTCGATATCGTTATCGTATTTAATTATTCGATGCCAGCCTCGATACCACCAAACAGAATTTTAATAAAATGGGCGGAAATTAACGCCTAATGATAGTATACTCTCTCGATCTCATGATTAAAAATTTATTTTGAGATTCACGGGAGACAATCAATGAGTTGATTAATGAAGCCAACCCTAGTATTAGACCAGACAGCAATTCGGTTAACAATGAAGCATGAAAATGAGCGTCCACGTGTACGCCCAAGTGTTTCGTTCAATTCAGGATAAGCGAATGATTCCTCGATCGCTAATATATGGCCAAGGTAAGGTAAATGGAACGGGCTACCGTTATAAAACCACAGTTAGAGTTAAAGTATCTTCGAACAGCAGTTTGGAAAGAAAATTAACGACGACTGAAGGAACGTTCAGTAAACAACTAGCATTACTAGTTGACAGGGCAATTTTATTCCATTTCTGCTAAATTAGCGTTCATATGTCGAAAACGAATAAAGATAATTAAAGGCTGCCTGATCAGGCGTGGTAATTACAATAATCATAGGCCAGACTAACATGCCATCGAAACAACTCTGAAAAGCAATTAATGGAATTAAACGAAGCTGGTAATACCAATTGCGCACATTCTACTTCTCTTATGCGGTTTCCTTCCATAGATTGAACCACATTTCTTTCTCCATTACCACCCTCCCTAAACTAGTACTTTTCGTGCTGCAACCACTAGAAGAGCAGAATTAAACTTGCGAAATGTATAATTCACATCAGAGATATGCTGTTACCATCGAACTTAAAATGCAATAACATCCCTAAGAGGTAGAGCCTTAGTGGCATCTGTGGAAACGCCATTGGAATCTGTGAGTTTTTGCGCCAATTGCCTCAAAAAAGCATCCCTTCGATTGTTGGAGTCCTGAGTTGATAACCAGTCACAGTAGAGGGTCTACAAAAGTTAATGAGGGGAATCATGAACGAAATGTGGTGTGCCGGAAAATATAGCTACTAAATAGGAAGTTAAAACGCACGGGAACAGCCGGAATGGTAGTGATATTGGAATAAGAAGATAGGAATGAACTAAAAGGCTGCGGGACCAAGTCATCGCGTTTCCACAACAGAAAGCAGAGCGCGTATTTGGAAATCGCTGTCAAACAAAATGAACATAACACTAAGCATTAAAGAACATTCCCCGTCAGTAAAGATGAATCAAAAAAGCCTACCGGAATCCGCTGACGATACCTTTCGAACAACGATGTCTGCAAAAAATTTAGTTTTCAAAAACAGAAAAATAACTTGCTACTAAAAAAAAACAGTAGGACCCACCGGCAAACAATTGAACACCTGACTCGGTTTGCACTACGTGAAAAGGAAGAACTTCAACCCCTTGAATGAAACCAACGCGAGCTTGTACTTGTGTCATGAAGTCTTCAACTATTGGCTTCTTCAAAGCCACATATGCTTTCAGTAATTCCCGTTGCCGTAAAGTTAGTTTTGACAATGAGTTGGCCTCAGTAACACTAGCAAACTCGTAGTAGAATTGCCAATCCACGCGGGGTAAATGGGAGACCAGACCAACTATAATAAAATAGCTGAGCACATTCTAACAATCGGAAAAATTATCAGTGTGTGGTTGAAAGCACTCACAAGATTTAGGTGGGATGTGCTCAAAAGAGGTTAATTCCTTGGCCGGAAGAAGATGACTGGGTTGGTTCATCAACAGGTTCGCATACTCTCTAACAACTGGACTTTGCAATTGGAGTAGCTTTTCATAGCGAACACCGAGTAATAGCAGGGCCAGAGTTGTTCGCCTTGCTGAACCTGAATCACAGCTGCCTGATTTCAAGCTATCAACCACGTAATCACCAACATCAAAGAACAATTGACGAACCCAGTCGGCTGTAAGGAGAGAATGGATATCCAAACCATGGGAAAAACATTTTGACAACGGCTGTTCAATTTCCGGGGTCTCAAGACTCAGTTCACAAGGAAGGAGGCAAAATTGATTGGCGGAGAACAGGGACTTTGAATTAACAGTATTATTAGCTCCCGTTGCGAGATTTGCTATTGCAGCAAGGGCCCCGGCAATCCAGCCACTTTGTTCAGTTGTTGGATAACTGCTTGTTAAATGTAGCTTACGTCGAATTTGACCTAAACATCGCTTAATCAAACCTGGCCGAAAAGTGTTCATTCGTTGCATAGCACTACACAGTAAACACAACGTAAATAAGTTTTGTTCCTTTAGTCTCGTGGAAATGACGGTTTCCAGGGCCGCCATGAATCTCAGCCTATCAGTTCGGTTAGGGGATAAATCTTCGCCGAAATCATGAGCCAACCGGAGAAATGGCAAAATTCCCAAGCTTTCCAGTTCATGGAGACGGGCTAATAAATGCTCATTCAAAGCTTCTCGAAGAAGATCAGATTCAACAGCGAAGGGAGAGTCATCGCCGGTGGACTTTCTTGGAAGTCCGCGTAGTAGAGAAGAGATGTACACGAGTTCTGAAGGACTGCATTCGTTGATTTGATGGGTTATTAGACGCAGAACAGAAGCAATGCATTTCGAATCAATTTTTGGACTTTCAGGGATCTGTCGAAGACAAGCGACAAGAACTAAGAGACGAGGGCGGGAAAGATTTCGAGCTCCAGCGACAGTACTGAGGAGAAGAAGATGAAATCTTGAATCCATAAGCCACGCGCTGTCTGGAGAAAGCGTAGATAGTGGTTTAAGGAATGCTAGGACAGCGGTAGAAGATGGTTCGATCCCGAGGCTAGTGGCCACAGCAGCAGTATAGCGATCAAATGGAGGTGAACGTGAAAAAGATAATATAGCAGTCTGCAGAACCGCTTCCAGACAGGTAAGGCGCATCTCAGGAGGGAAGTCCCGAATATCAATATTCAGCAATTCGTCTAAACTGCGATGGCCCTAGAGGTAAACAGATTAGTGAGGTTAAGAAAGACCTTACGCTGGTAATATAGTTTAGTACTTCATCAGGAGTAATGGCAACTGGGCTTGAAGCAATCCCAGCAGGGAAGAGATTTCTCCTGTCGCTTGAACTATACAGAAGTTTGCATGTGGAAAAAGTCTTGCAAGGTTTAATGCTAAGAGAAGAAAGCAAAGTGAAGCCTTGAAACACCGATCTGGTAAGCCGAATGTGAATTAATCTTGGCGATTTCACAGCTGATAGCCTTTTGAAACCATACCTAAGAATCAGAAATAAAATGTGGGTTTCGCACCAACTCTATAGAGCTTAATAGTAAACACGGGTAAATAGAGTAAGGAACAAAAGAACCTCTATGAATTACATTTGAGTCCCCTCAGTGCTAAATTTTTCATATACGATGGGAAAGAAAGCGATATTCAAAAAAATAACAAATAGAATCACATGCTCAAGGCGCTAAAAAGAGGCTCCAGACCAAACGGATAGGTGAGGCTTAAGGGTCTATCTGGGTGGGATCTTACTTGTTGGCAAAAAAAGGCACCTGATAGTTTACAAATGTAAATTTTTGCTATTTTTCAATGTAAACATTAAAAAAATGCAATCCTTTTAACTCGGCCTATTGATCATGGACTCAAGAATGAATTCTTACTATTTGGAGCGAATTAATTAAAATTAATCAAATTGGAAAATTAATTTCCTTGCGGACAGGACCAGAATTCTCTGCATGTTATCAGCTAGCCCTTTTTACAGCTTTCGGGTGAGTGCGTTAGCTAGAACGCATGCCTTATATACGGCCTCCCTGGCCTTTGGAGTTGGTTTGATTGCCTCAAATCCTGCTAATATCCGTTCAATCTTGCTTTTTCTGCTTGATTTTGTCATGCTTTATCTTTGTTAATTTACGAAACTTTTCTGCTTCTAGCATGAAATCTCTGCGTAGTGACCTCTCATCCTATTTCAGACATTTTTAGTTTCTTTCTTTCCACAATGAGCTGCGAACAATTGGTTGAGTCTCTCGCCCATAAACTCGAGCTTCTTGCTAATGCTGATGAATCCGCTATCAAATATGCTGAAAATGAATATATCAAGATGAACATTCAGCTTAAGAGGGAAATCGCTACTCTTAAAAAGGAACTAGTTGATCTTGAACTCGTTGCTGGGCGTAAGTTGAGTACTTTATAATAGCGTCTATAGACATTCAATTTTTTGTGCCTACACATATAGAATCTCCAGCACCCATTTCGGTAACTGCGAAGCCAGGTAATTTCCTTTTTTATGGGATCTTTGATGGCCTAAATTCAAACTTAAATTTGCTTTTCCCGGTAGTTCTTTAGTCCTGAGGCTTTCTTTCTGCATTCTACTATTTGGCTATGTGCCATAGATCATGCCGTGTTTTGTTGATATTGGCTAGCGCCGAAACTTGTACAGTACTATTCGTTTGATTTCAAATACCGAAGTCTTTTCGAGAATAATATGGGAACCTGTTTTGGATTACTTTCATTCAAAGGTTGTATCCGCTGTGCAATCTTCTTAGATATGCTTCTTAAGTCTTTGGAAACTTAATTAAGATGTGATGTAAGTGGAAATGATCAGTTCATAAATACTTTGATTTCGTGGCCCATTCCGAGATTTCCTTACTATTGTTGTCGCTTTTTTACTGTTCCCTTTGGTTCACATTGAGGGATTTTCTTATAGAAGTTTTCCTTCATGAAGTTAACTTTGCCACGTTGGGTCTCGTAGGCATTTGGCATATTGGTTAATTCTTTCGTTGCTTATTTGTTACCAGCCAAGCCTGTTGATTCTGCACCGCTTCCCCTGAAAAGTGAGAGCAAAATTTGTGGAGCCGTTTCCGCAGGTGCCCTCCCAGTAGATATCAGTCGACTTGACCTGCGCGTTGGAAAAGTGGTCGAAATAGAACGCCATCCCGACGCTGATTCGCTCTATGTCGAAAAGGTTAGTCTTTCGCCGGCTTCTAATCATTCCCCATAACTACACATCAGGTTTTATGCCCTATGATATTTCAAATGTCAGCGAATTGACTCAGCGGTATAGCTTTTTCCGTTCACTGACTGCAAGTTGTTAAGGCCATTCACGTTTGAAGGGCATAGCCTATCGATTTGAGACAAGCCTCTGATATATTGGCTGTTAGCCTGTACCAGCAAGTGAATCTAATCAGTTAATTTGCCGTCTCATTTTGTTTCGTGAGGTTGCAAACTCGCGTAAGCATCTCCACCAACTCACCCTTGGGCTACTTAATGCTTTGGTTACCAATAGATATTTTAACCTCCCTTCCTCAGAGCTTAGTATCCGACTTTGTTTGATATTCCAACGGCACGGTCTTTACAGTTAATCATTATCAGCATATCTGACTGCGCTTTTTTCCAGCTTAATAAAATGGTAAAACATAGATTCTGATTGTGTGCGAATCTGATTCCGAACTTTTTACTCCATATGCAGCCGTCTCCTACCAGTAGTGTCTTCAGTACACATCCAATGTTAATCTTTGTTTCTGAATTGCAAAGCTCAAATATATCGGGGATCTTAGGAAACTCGGCAATGCATATAAATTTTCCAGCTTCTACTTTCCCTGAGGGTGCAAAAGGTATATGAATACGATAGTGCCATATCCTGTAATCCGCAACAAACTACTATTTTAAACCACATATCGGTCTACGATGAGTAGAACCGAGGTTGTGCTGAAATCAAATCCCAGCGGTAACTAAGACACTTTAGTTCAGGAAGTTCGTAAGGCCTTGCCCATGTTGAGAGATTCTGCCTTTGGCGGTTGACACAACGTAAACCTGCTTCGGAACCAGGACTATTGATTATCTCTAAAACGAATTTTGGTAAAAACGTGTTTGATTAATCACTATTCGCACCACCACTTAGTCCCTTTGGTACTTCTGAATGTCCGCGCACGAGTCAAGGATCACCAGCCACCTCTGACTTCAGGCTTTCGCGTAGTTGGGTGATTAACTCCCGGGAGCAAAAAACGTACTTTGGTGCCTCCCGTTAACCCACAGTGGGTGGTTAAACTCGTATGCGCACCT
The DNA here is from genome assembly GCA_019097775.1 of Moniezia expansa. NCBI lineage: Eukaryota > Metazoa > Platyhelminthes > Cestoda > Cyclophyllidea > Anoplocephalidae > Moniezia > Moniezia expansa. Next base: position 2,252,787 of record JADFDV010000052.1, read on the forward strand.
ATTGCATTTTGACCCAGTGTGCTCTTAACTGAATTGCTTTTCAGGTCGACCTGGGCGAAGGTCGTCTGCGAACAATTACCAGCGGACTGGTGGACTTCGTACCAATCGAGCGCATGCGTGGACTGATAGGTATTTTCATGTGCAATCTGAAACCCGTGAAGATGCGTGGAATTGAATCTCAGGGCATGCTCATGTGTGCTTCCAACGACGAACATACAGTCGTCGAACCGCTTGTCATCGAAGGACCTAACCCCCCTGCTCTCGGTGACCGGGTGTTCGTGGAGGCCTACCCGGGTGAACCTGATGCACAGTTGAACCCCAAAAAGAAAGTCTGGGAGCAGGTGAAGCCGGACATGCGAGTAGACTCAGCCAACTTTGCTACTTACAAGTGCGCTCGCTGGAAGCTTAAGAACGACCCTGATGCCGTTATCAAATGTCCCACCATTGCAAACGCTCAAATATCCTAATCAGCATGTCTTATTTATAATTAAACACCTCAAGTGTGTGGAAATAGCTCTTTTTTCTACAGAGCTGGCAAGGCTTTAAATAGTAATGATGAAATGTCAAAAAAATATACACTAAAGTCCCGAGGTATGTATACTGTTAAATGCAAATGGTCGACTAATCACAGATTATCTTTGGGCCTACTCGGCCTGGGGTGGCCTGAAATAATTCCTGATTGAGGCTCGTCCCGATGCGACGGTTATATGTCTCTCAGTGGATCTACGGTCTCCTCGACCAGGTGTCTAGAATTGATGGAAGGTTAAGAAGAAAATAAACCACACACCGATGATATAGAGTCAGTAGTATAATTAGTGGGGACTAGCGTTCGACGACGATGCCTAGGTGTTCCTTCAATCCCTTCTGAGTCTCTGGAGATGTTCCCAGGTCCATCAGAGTGTTCACTGATGTTGGAGGAGCGCGAGCCGGTATTGCTTTTCTGTTCCTCGGAACTATCGTCGTTCACTTCTATCAGTCGTTTTCGTGAAGTTGTTGGTGCCTACGTGGGGGAGTTCAAAGCAACGGTTTCTAACATACCCCGGAATTGGAAATATCGCCGAGTGGCGAATGCGAAGCTCCATGGCCAGTATCTGTGATCCTTCTGGAGCGGGAACGGGTGGAGATTCTTGGTGGGCTGCGGCGGTGTGGCTGAGACACCGTCGAGAGGCTGGAACTGCTAGAAGGATCATTCTCGGAATCGTCAATATTACTTGAAGTGACTGAAAAAAAAAGTCTTAGGTGCTTTAGCTAAGGTTGTTTGTATACGCTAGCAATGACCAAAATCTTGAATACAAATAATCGTTCGATAAAAAGAATTCACTCAAGCATTTTTGACTTTCACTGAATGGGAAGGATGCTACCAGCGCTAAAACAACGAAATCTCTCATAGATAGGGAACCAACTTTTCTGAGACCAGTTCAAAAATTCACTCCCGAAGATAAAATGTTTGCAATGTTTTTTAAATCAGTATGGTCTCTGTTGGTTCATTTACTTGAAGCCACAACGAGACTCAAATGAGAGAATTCAGGCTGAACAAATTAATGTTTACAAAAGTTCATAAAAGAGGTAGTCAAAAATACGTGTTTAGTATTACAAGTATGATAGGGTTGGAGGAATCACCGCTGAGTAGTGATTATTTGTCCGTATGAGCACGAGTAAACGTTTTATATGCCGTGCATTCAATTTAGGGGTCATTGGCGTTCAGAGTTCAATTAGAGAGATGGTGCCGAGCTTGGGGAAACTCGCTTAAAAGACAAGTGTTAAAAGGTCAAGCGCCCAAATTTTCTTTGCTGTCATGCCAAATTCCGCATCTGCTGAACATGAAGTCAATGCAGGAGGGATGTAATCTGTTAAGACCCCAAACAGGAGATTCAACTAATGTTGAAAATGAGGAATAGTCGTTAAAGCAGACTCGAGAAGTGAATTCCAACAAGATCTGCTAAATCTAGGTGGCTGAAGCTATATTCACGATTAGGAGAATCAAATGACAAAGTTATTAACTCAGAGGACTCAATGTCTACTTAAATCCTAGTGGGTTCTGGTATTAGTCTAGGGATATCCGATCTACTAAAAAAGGCCAGGATAAAGAAGCGAAAATAATACATCGTTAGGCCATTTCTGGTGAGCTTACCATCATCTGTGGAGCTGCAGGGCATTATATGAAAGGCGGGTGCAGAAGTACTGCTAGATGAGTGGCCAAAGGGGAAACGATGCACAATTCGTGAGCCCGAGACAATAGATGGCCGATGCATTTGCGGCGCCTTGCTCAATCCTTCTCTGAAGAGGAATATACAGTCAAATCTATTGCCAAACAAAGCTAACGAAGGTTAAATTGCGCACATAGATTCCTTACCCTGTAATTAAAATAGAAGGACCGATGCTTATATTAGTGTTACCACTACCAGTAGTTTCAGAAGACTCAGCGTTAATGTCTCTGAGAAAGGCACGGATATTCATTTGACGTCTGCGTTGAGCCAATGTAGAGGTTGTATCGATGATGGATGCATCCAAACTCGATATTGTTCCACTCAAAGAGGGGGTGCTGCAACCTACTGGTTGTTTCTTTGGAGATGGTGGTACCAGAAGACTGTTTTGATGCTCGGCTGTGGTGGTGGGCTGAAATCGACACTCTGTAAAACCTACAAAAACGTCAATAGAGGACCCTTACTAGGTGCTGAAAGAGCATTGAGTTAGCTTGAAAAATAGTTTTTCCAGTTTTTTAATCGTGGGGGCATATAATAACTTTCTAGAAGCCTTAGTGATAATACTCAATGCTAAAAGCTATGCGCCGATTTGGTTGAATGGAGCTTCATAGTTCCACTTAAGAAGGAACTGGAAGAACGAGTACAACTTGGCTAAACCGCAGGTGCAAGAAAAGTAGTGTTCTTGTGATCAAGACTCTTCACACGAATCAAAAAAGCTAATTTTGACTGTGAATGTCTTTTCGTAAATTGAAACAGATTCTTACAAGGAACAAGAAGTGGCCTGAAGGTCAGGCATTCCACTACCAGTCGAGCAGGTGGGAGCAGAAACAAACTCTCAAGCGATAAAAACCAGTTCTAGATGAACCCACCTGTGGTCACTTGGACTCTGCTAAGATCTATGATGCGGAAGGTTCTTTGTTAGAATAGGGGAAAAAAGAGGGTCAGATGAGCTGCATTAGCTGTATGGAAAATAATACGAGGTCGAAATTCTCCATAGAAATTCGATCTTTCAGATTAAACAAAAAAGGAATTCAGCTATAAGGAAATCCGCTTTAGCATTTAGTTAATCATTATACAGGAAAGTTATTAGATCGGTGTTTCTTGGTGCCATTGATCACTCACAATAGCGAAATCCGATTCTGATTAACAATTTGCTGAAAGAACCCTCAACATGAAAGAGACCAAACATGAAATGGCAGGAGTATATCGAATTTATTAAAGAAAGGAGACTCCGAATGTTACCATAACCAAAAGTTATTAGATAAATAACTTCTGCTACTACGTCGCTTATAGATTCTAATTAAAAAAAATTAACTAGTACTCACCAGCATGCTGTCCAGGAATGGGCAAGGTATATTCGCGGGCGGGATACATTCGCCAAATAAAGAGTTGAGAATTATCGGAAAGTGTTACCAGACGAGTGGGATCATGAGTACACCAACGCGGCACCGAGACCTCACCCGGTTGGTGCCCAGAGAGAAGGAATGGGTGTTGGATGCGCTGACCAATACAGTAAATGTACCCCCGACTATCCGCACTTCCCGTTGCCAGATACATATCATCTGGACTCAATGTCATTTTGATGTAGAAAGAGCCTGCGACGTGACCCGAGTACAAGAGCACTAAAAAGTAGGACACTGGCAACTGAGAGCGATTCTAACCGCCAGTTCATTAAGTATTTGTATGGACGAAAAGATTTCTGGAAACCTATTAGCTCTTATAGCTCATCGAAGAAGCGGGCTCCAGGTATATAATGCTCTGCTAAAGGAAGTTCACTTATAAATTCGGCTATCAAAGACTAGTGTAAATTACATTTTATTACCAATTGAATAACGGTTACGATGATGATCGTGAGATGGAGAAAAAGAAGTGTCGAGCCCAGAGAATCATGAGGTGTATTTTAGAAAATCAGTTCCCCTAATTCAACGAAGAACTAAGCTTTGGGCATTTTGCGGGACCGTAGGAACTTAAAAGCTAATGAAAGCTCAAAGGTGAACCTGAAATAAAGTAAACTCAAGAAAGATGGGAGCTATCGAGATCTAAAGGCTATGTGGTTGCAATAGCAATAAAACCCTAATCTCGGACTATGTCTTGATAACTTACTAGGCCGTGTAGAGGAGGAATTGAGGTCGTACTCATAGATGTTGTGATCCATACAGCTAGCGAATAACCGACTCCGTGTTGAATTTAAAATCAAATCGGAATAACCTATAGAAATTAATAAGCGAAAAAGACACTCAGGTAATGGACCTAGTAAATACAAACTAACCGCATTTCTTCTTAGAAATCCCCTTATAAGGTAGACAAACAAGAGGCTGTGGTGATTTCTTGCGAGTAGGCACAAATTTACGAACATCCCAAATTTTAATCATCCTAAAATGTCAGCAGTCAACAACGATCATACAAAGAGCAAACCCGTCTGTTGAACCTGCGGAAACTAGTTCATACTCCCTCGCAAACACAATGGAAGTGATTGTATGCGCATCAGTCTATAGTAGCGTAACTAAGAACAAACGCAAAAGGATCAAACCATCGACCGTCGAGAAACCGACCGATAACGACGATTAGAACTTTGTGAAACTGGGAGATGACAACCTTGCAAGTGATATGTGCTACCGACTCCGGCAAGATTATGAGAACGCATATCCCAAAGTCGAATAGAACCATCTCTTGATGCGGAGGCAAAGATGTCTTAAATATTTAACATTATTAAAAAAAAAGTACAGTCATCTTTCGGCCAAAGTGCAATCGATCGTACGGACATTTTGTGCCCGAGATAGGTGCAAATGCTTGAATCTGTTTCAGCGTCAACCAGTTTGATAGTTTGGTCTCCTGATCCAGTCAAAAATTGATTCGCGTGATTAACCCACTTGACACTGAAAATTGCATTTTCATGAACACTGTAATCTAAGTAAATGAAGACAGTAACCAAATTGCTATACATTTCAAAAGAGCTTCTGGGCCGTGTTCAGAAGTATCATAGAGATGAACCAAACCATCTTCCTTAGCTACGAGCAAATGATTTGGAGAATCTAATCAATTTTCAACGCTACAACGAAATTATTACGTGGTGAAAAATCACAGTCAAACGGAGGTGAAACAGTATCAATATTGGAATGCAATCGGAATGCTTGACTCTTTAAGCATTCGAAGTTTCTAACACCAGCGATGGGAATGCATCGACCTCAACAGCTAGATAGTCATAACAGAACTTACGTCTAGTATACGTTAATTTAAGTCGAGAAGTATACGGTCTGTCAATAATCTCACTAAATATGGAGTTAAACATAGATCAACGACGTAAAAATTAGTACTAAATAGTGGCGAGGTCACACGGCCCGCCATCAACAGGCTACGGGATTTCAGATGTTCAAAACCACAGATTTTCAAATCTGTAATTTTGTTAGTTCTAGATTCAACATATTCAATTACTACTGATAACATAGAATCGAATTTTATTTGCTGATTTAACTGTAATTTGATTCAAACACTCTCATGAATGTTCTTGCTTTTTCGTCAGATCCCGCTTTAGTTGTATTATTAACATAAAATCATCAAGCCTTTTGGTAAAACACTAATCAAGTTTCTGAATCTTGTAAATGAATTTTTGCAATTATCGAGCAGGAGAACATTCAAGACCAAGATTCTACGTAGCATGGAATATTTGATGGTAGAAGGAGAAACTCAAAATGATAATTGAATTGGTTGACACGTTCCAATCGAATAGGTAACAATACGGTTGCCAGCGCAGACCAGCTCTTATGAGATTTTTAATTAAATGTCAAACAGTCATTCGCTTACTATATTCAGTTCTTATATATACATTTTTTCCGTTCTAATGACAATCAGACTCTAACTTTTGGCTCAGTCACAGGAGTGCCTAACTTTTTTTCATCATAGACTGTAAATACCAAATGACTAATATTACAATAAATTTAATCGTTATTAAATAACTGTTAAAAATATAACTAAAAGCCAAATCACCTGAATTTTAATGGATGCTAGACATTGCCCGAATATCTGTTTCATGGAATTTAAATAATTTATCTCGAATGGCAGTAATTACATTTTAACCTACAATATCTTGCACCTCGTCCATGAACCCAATCCTTTAGCCATAACCTTTTAGCTTTATTTTTGTCGTTGGTGATCAGGAATGGTCGTTGCGATTTCACGCAACCAAGTATTTATTCGCATCTACATTACTTTCCCACGCGACAGGTGTTTAACGTCGGAAGCTAAACTAAATTTGTAATTCTAATAAAACAGTTTACAACTGCACAATGACCTGCAGTACAATAGCTCGCTCACCTTAACTCGATGTAATTCAATGCCCACAAGCCATTCTGTATGTTACACAAAATCGTTATTTTCTCTTTCCGTTTGAACCAAGGTAAATATGTCAGAAAGTAAAAAAAATAATGTGCAGTTTTTTCGGAACCTTTTTTTAATCAGGACGGCTTACTTTAGCCTTCCTTGCTCAAAAATTTGGAGTAAAAACCGACATTTTACAAGTCCCGCTTTACCTTTCGAATAACAGTTGCTGGTGAGCTAGTAAATAGTGAATATTTTAAACTTTGTAATTAAATTTCGAATTCTTTCTTTTTCAAGAAAAGCCTTGTACCTGCAGGAAGCGCCTACCAAAAACATGATCTCCTGGTAGATTAAAGCCCAAATTTGAATCCCCAGTAGCAAATCTGAAATACCAGATATCCTGAGAAAGATTGTAATTCTTTCACATTTTGGCCCTCACTATTTTTTAGATATAAACTCTAACAGAAGACGTCTTATACGAATCAAATTCAGATCTTTGAAAATTAGACTTTGTTCTTTTCTTTTATTCCTCCCCACCCTTTAGGGCAAGTCCCAAGGACTTATTGGGGGTACAACAGAAATACAAGAAAATTACACATAATAGCATCGAAAGAGTTATTTGACGTTCTTCGGCTCGTTGGTCTTTTCTCGGCAAGTTTCCGTGGCGTAATAACATTTTATTCTTCTGCTGCGTATCTTGCAGCACCTCGATCAGATTTATCCACAGCCTGTTGGACTTTTCTTCGCAGTCTTTTTTCCAATCTCCCGTTCTATCGGTTTCCTCCTTCGTATTCAGTTTTTCTGTTTTCTCTGGTTTAGTTTGATTCTTTCCTCTCCTCTGTTGGTTTCTATCTTTCTCTGATTTCGACCGAAGAGTGACAGACCTTGTTCTATTGACTTGGTTGCACGTTTAAGGTTGCGGACATATAACACAAGTTTTCTCGAAGTCTTGCAGAATAGGGGAGTTTCCACGAACGTCTTTTGAGGCAAAAATAGCCCGCCTCAAATCGTTTGCAATCTGTGCTATATTGTGTTCCAGGAACAGGATTTGCGAAGGTCTTAGTCAAAAGTTTTAAAAGCCATTTTGTACACGATTTTGTAGTAGCAATACCAGTTTTTCATTCGAGTGGGATCCACTGGCTAATGAGGACTCTAGACCGAATGGTCAACTAGTCATCGAGGTTGCCTAATAGTCCGATTAACCTCAAATTTATTTTCGAGACAACAGAAAAAACTGAAATGTTACAGCTAAAGTATCACTGGAAGCGATCTGAGCGGAAAGAAACAGGAAAAGGAGGTGGACTAGGGCCAAATGACTGACAAAATGATCTTTCAAGATTTAGACCTCAGCGGAACATTTGGATGACTCTTGAAAATGTGTCTGCAATTTGAGAGATGCTGGCCAAATGTTACTCTCTACAATAGAAGCTAATCCACTCGCTTAACTTTTCCTGCTTCTTTAATTTATCCTACTAGTACCTACGTTTGCCGCAGGTTAGTCTCACGCATTGATAATCCAAAAATTCGAACCAGAGCTTTACGTAAATTGAATGCTGGGGTTCCAGATTGATAGATTCCTTGAATTTACAGTCCTTTTCCAACACCTTGCTCAAATAGTGAAAGTTCTATTTAATTCGATTAGTCTCTATTGGTAAGGACAATCATCATTGTGTTTTTATGCTCAGAATCAACATCAGCTTCGGAGAAGTGACTCCATCCACAGTAACAGCACATGTTAGTTGCAAATAAGGGTGCAAAATTTGCAAATAAAAAGTAAAATGAGACCTTTTTCAAAGTTATTTTACGGTTTTCTTTATATTCTTAACAGTTCAAATGGAATTTATAGATCGAGTAGTTTGTTCGTTTTTGTGAATTCCAGAAATGTTGAGGTAGATTAAATGACTTTTCTTTTGACAGGTCAGTACAAATTTTCCACATCCTGAAAGCCCTCACAGTGTAAATTTTCGTGAAGTCGTTGGTCCTGTATAGATATCCAATCGTGTACTTAAAGAGATGAGGAATCCACCATGCCACACATTGTACAACAGCTTAACTGCGGTCTATTGATAATTCCCTATTAGAGCACCTCCAAAGGCTACCTTCAATCTGTGTTCAAGATTAATTAGCCTTCTAATCATCACCACAATGATAAACATACTAAGCTGACTACAGGAACATGTATCTCAAGACAGACACTTCGTTCGTACCGAAGGGCAATGTCTTCTATTGATAAATCCTTTACTAGAAGGGCTTAGAAACCATCGCCTTTAGCGATTGACTCAGCGTTGGAATTCAATGGAATCGCTAGTGGAACTGATGAAGATTGATATGGCTGTGAATGCACATTTTTAGGCTACTAATTGATGACCGTGGTTAATGAAAGTGATAAATATTATTGCCACATAAGATCTGAATTCTCGAGCTTCCGATCACTTTTGCCAGCCTGCACAAATTTGTTCTAAAAATTAATTTAAGACATTTGTTGAACGACAGTTTCTCGATAATATACTTGAAATTCCATTGCTGTTCAATTTTTAACGATATTTAACTCTGGTCAAGCATTAAGGTAGACAAAGAATTTTTTGGAGGCTGACAGAAATATCTCCACATTCTTTTATATAAAACTAAATCTGACAAAGCTTTGAAATGGCAAACGAATAAAGTGTATATTAACAAAGTTAAACGTATTTATTTAAATATGCAACTCTTCTGATATCACCCCACTTAATGAAATTACCAATTCGAATAGTGTTTTCTGTCGTTGATATTAACCTACAAATAACGCCAATTTCCTTCATTGAAGGTCCAGAGATACTCTATTGAAGAGAGAGTTTTATCAAATCTAGATACGTTGATTAGTTGCAAAGTATAAGCACTCGATTCGAGCTCTTCGAGATAAAAAGCTATCAACTTGATTCCTCAAGGGCATCACTGCACACAACCCTTAGGAATTTAATTTGCTGAAGTCTCTTTTTAATTGGAGAAACCCACTTGAGAATTTGAGAAATTCGACAAGATGACAATTATTTTTCAATCGACAGTCGCTATGGCTTGAGTTGATCGATTTTATCCAGTCACATTTAGAGGAAAGCTTTCCTAACCACCCATGGAGTCGAACAATCAAAATGGAATCGATTAGGTACATAAAGTTTTTGGGATATTGGAATCATTTGTACATCCTGCTTCATTAAATAATTGGATCGCAGGTATTATACTTACTAAAGGCTGGTGTCTCTGATTATATTTAACTTGACAGTCCCACAGATCTGTTTAAGTAAAAAAGATTGATTGTAGATCAAAGATTTAGACGGGATATTTTGTTTTTGACACACTCAAATACCAAGGTTAATGCCCAAAGATGTCTTAAGAATCTCCTCTTTTCGTTATTTCGCAATAGAATCGAAATACATAAAATAACATTTTCAGTTAGACATGTATTTAATTGCTTGTTAAAGTGACTCCTATAGTGATCGGAAAAAAATGATTGTCACTTTAATTAAATTGCATATAAGGACTAAAATCACAAAAATTTGAACAAATAGTGTGATTGGTATTTATAATTTCAAAGCGGTTCGCATGAGTTAAAGGGTTGCCGCTTGTAATTGTGTTGAGACATTAGTAGATCATAGTAGTTCTTTAATTTCTTATTTTAATTTAATAGAAAACCATGCTCCAAATTGACTGTTTTTTTTCTATTAGATATATTTGAACTGCAATGCCACGCGATCTTATCACTCTGCAGCTTGGACAATGCGGAAACCAAAGTAAATTCCACTTACTTCCAGTTTTTATTTTTCGTGATGAATACGATTTTAATCCTATTTAAGTCGGGATGGAATTTTGGAAGCAGCTCTGTACTGAGCATGGTATCAATCCAGAGGGTGAATTGGAGGATTTTGCCACCAATGGAACAGATCGAAAGGATGTTTTCTTTTATCAGGTAAGCTAGGATGGGATTTTATGTAAGTCAAAATATTGCGGCTCTTTACATGAAAGCTTTCTCTCAGGCTGATGATGCTCACTACATTCCTCGAGCAGTTTTAGTCGACCTCGAACCTCGAGTTATCAATACAATTCTAACTTCTCCTTACGCCCGACTTTACAATCGAGAGAACGTTTACATGTCAAAAAACGGTGGGGGTGCCGGCAATAATTGGGGAGCCGGTTATACGCAAGCGGAAAAACTGCAGGAAGAACTATTCGATATTATTGATCGTGAAGCAGAGGGCAGCGATAGTCTCGAGGTTGGTTCCTTGCTCTTAGATATACCCTATTCTTGAACGAAAACATTAAGTTCCTTGAAATTTTTCGCCTTTTTTTCTGAAAGGGTTTCATAATGACCCATTCAATCGCCGGAGGTACTGGCTCGGGAGTGGGATCCTACATGCTTGAGCATCTCAACTCTCACTTCCCTAAGAAGCTCATTCAAACGTATTCAGTTTTCCCCAACCTAGAAGATACTAGCGATGTCGTTGTACAGCCCTACAATTCACTTCTAACACTGAAGAGACTTACACTTAACGCCGATTGTGTTGTAAGTTCTTTGCCCTGTGCCTAATTTTCTACAGTTTCAAATGTTACCTTTATATCCGCATATCCTTGATGCCTTAGGTGGTTCTGGACAACACTGCTCTTCATGGAATTGCGACTGATCGACTTAGACTAGAGAATCCAACGTTTGCTCAAATAAACCAACTTGTAAGTTTCACTCCCTGCCAACTCTTCGTTTGGAAGTTTTTCGCAGTTATTACTTTCAAACTCTTTGTTTATAGGTATCAAAAGTGATGTCAGTGAGTACGGCAACTCTTCGTTATCCTAGTTACATGCACAATGATCTGGTTGGACTAATTTCCCCACTGACACCGACACCGCGACTTCACTTCCTCATGACAGGCTATACACCGCTGGCCACTGAGAAAGAGGTGGCGGAGGTTCGACGCACAACTGTTTGCGATGTGATGCGTCGGCTCCTTCAGCCCAAGAATATGATGGTCTCTACTGCCACCCAACGCTCCAATCTCGCTGACCACTGTTACATTGCCATCCTTAACATTATACAAGGTGAAGCGAACTTTTTTAAATTTTTTTCATCTCAACCTTAGTTAGAAAATGGATGTGCATGTATAAGCTGATAGTTGGTTGGCTAGGCAATAGACACGTAAAATAATCATTTTTTTAAAAATTAATTCCAAGCGACGTAGCTGGATGGCTGTTTGAAGTATTGTTTTAGCCACCTTTGAACTTTACAAATCTTGGTTCAGCCTTCTTCATGTCTGAAGGGGAATCCATTATTCAAGTCACTTTCTGATGATCATTTCATTTTCCCACTGCTCGATTGTGTTGATTTTTTGGTTTTATGCGGTTTTAATCATAATCTAAGAGTTCTCCAGTTTACAAATCGTTGTCAACTACTGAAGTCATTTTTGTTAATGTTTTGAGAACAGAACAGTCTTGGCGCAGTACCACTATATTAGCAGCGTTCCGAATTACCATAAATCGGTCTTATGGGCGTAGGCTTAACCTGGTTTTATCACTAGGGAAAGTTTGAATCATGACTGTTGTTGATCTGCTATTAGGTGAGGTAGACCCCGCAGAGGTTCATAAGTCGCTGCAACGAATCCGAGAACGACATCTTGTCAAATTCATTCCTTGGAATCCCTGTAGTATCCAAGTGGCTCTCTCAAGGCGATCGCCCTACGTGCAGACTGCTCATCGCGTTAGTGGTCTAATGCTTGCTAACCACACATCCATCTCTTCCGTGAGTTGTTCTTTATAAATTCACTTTCCGTTTTAAAATACATCTTATATGATATTAACATGATATTATTCTCCAGCTCTTTTTGCGTGGATTGAACCAGTACGACAAGTTGAGAACTCGTGGAGCTTTCCTGGAGCAATTCCGAAAGGTAGATGTCTTCCAAGGGGACCCTGAATTGCGCCAATTCGCAGAGAGCCGACAGGTTGTTCAGCAGCTTATTGAAGAGCACGTGGCAGCGACTAGACCCGACTATGTTCAATGGGGAACGCAGAAAGCAGCTGCTGCCGCAGCCACGGCTTCCGCCGCGGCTTTGACGTCATCTATCGCAACTTAACTTCTCCCCTTCCGTCTGCCCGCATTGTACCCCCCTAATATTTCTTTATCTAACACATTTTGTATATCATTTGAATCATGCTATTATAGCCTCTTGAAAAGCGAAGTGACAAATTTATCGAGATCCTGGTACATCTACAGGCCGATGACAATTTTGCTAGTGTCGTAAGATCAAATCGAGTGGCTGTTTGCGTGGCTTTCTATGTGATCTGCTATTTGCCCCTTGTGACTTTTCCACATTTCCTGTTGACTACCATACAACCTGTGTACGTTCAATGCTAAAAGCTATCTAGGTCTTTGAGGATTACCTTGTCACCAGGTAATGGAAGGTGTGGTGACTGATTTCACTGAGGTTAAGCACGGTAGTTAATATCGCTTCCGTAACAGTTTTTATAGTGAAAAACAGACTGAGATTGGGACTTCAGGTTACTGGTGTGCTTAGAATGCTTGGAGGTGGTCATTAGATTTTCCGGAATTATCGTCGAAGTATTGGGGTCCTCCGGGTGCATTGGTCCACGCCTTAGCAGCTGCAGATATGTGAACAACAGTTGGATAAATGGAGTTTTTTAATCATCCCCATCTGTTGGGAAAGTCCCGATGACCTATTGGGAACACAACAGAAATGCAAAGAGCTTGTGCACGTATAACAGTTAAATTGACGTCTTCGGCACCCTGATTCCGTCGTGCAGTAACAGTTCATTCTTCAATTGCATTTATTTGTGGCACCACGTCCATCCTCGACACCTTTTAGCATCGTTTATGGTCAATGGGCCTTTGTTGTCTTCATCTATTTGTCATTATCCAGGTACTCTTTTCTAATAGGAGACCATTTGTGTGGGTAAATGTTGTTTGCAGCTGAGATAGAGTAGTTGTACAGTTCATCCTGCTGTATATTCTTTTCTTCGTAGTCGTTTTTTGTGCCTTCCACTCTATATTTTTCCTCCATCGTGTTCAATTCTTCTTCTCTATTGCAGTTTGATGCTTTCCCCTTCTCTGTTGGCTCCTCACTTTCTGCGATTGCAACCGAAGAGTGGTACTCCCTAATACGTCTCTTTAGCCACCCTTGAGTCTTGTATCGTTTAAGGCGATCTGTAAGAGGGCACTCTAGTCTACGGTCCAGTATCTCTTCACTTTTGTGTCCTTCTTCTCCATGTTCTTGTCTTTCGTGTCTCCCCGGTTGTGGCAAAGCATCTGTGTCAGCCTGTGTTGGTATAGACCATATCACAATGCCTTTCGCCTACCCGTTATCCAATCGAACTTTAAGGCTTGCCTTTTGATCACGTAACCATGTTTCGGCGTTCTCTTGCTATATTTCTTCTTTATTTAATTGAAGCATCCAATTCCTTGTGTGTGAGGCTTTTTTGGTTTCCCCGTTTTCAAACTTACTCTCAAGTATGGAGAATATCAGGCTACCTTTGTACATTTTCAAACTCTCCTGTATAAGACTTGCCAAGTTACTCATCAGCAGCTCCTTTCGAGGTTCCTCGACGGTTTTGGCCCTTCGCAAATAGAATCCAAGAATCATACTTCGAGCCGCATTCTGAATAGTTTGTACTCGATTTTTATCGTTTACTCTCAAGACGAGTTGATAATCCATGGGTGAATGCAAGGTCGACACAAATTACCCACCAGGGTTGCTTTCAGGGTATTGCTTAGACTTCTTGAGCGCACGAATGGTCGTTTTCGTGTTAGTTACCTTTTTGCTCTGACTAAATTTGCTTTTATTGCTCCTTCTGGCTAACCGGTGTCTTGGATTATGGAGCCAAGGCATTCAAAGTATAATGCACGTTGAAATGACATTTCTGCTGCTTCGAGGGGCGTTTGATCCCCTAGTAATCTGGTAGCTGTGACCTTATTTGGCGCAATAAGACATAGACCATCTGCATTTTCTAGATGACTTAACAGTCATCCCTTGCCTGAGTGATCAATCATCTGAAACGCACTATCGTTGCGTGAGGAGAAGGCTTCATCCAATATGAGTTGGAAGGTTAAGTTAAGGAGAAGTGGCCCTTCTTTTGAGCCTTGTCTCAGACCATCTTCCATCACAAAGTAGTCCTTTGTTCCCTCAACTTTCCAATCGGTGAGTCCATCAAGGACTTTACTGAGTGGATCATTTGCCAAGAGCAGCCTAGATCTATTATTCGGTTGATTATTGCAGCTGTAGGCAGCGAATCAAAGGCCTTTTACAGGCCAGGTGGACAAACACTAGCACTATTTTCTGCTTCTGGTCCACGGCTTTCTGTATAATGGTTCTTACTCCAAGTATAGCCTATTCGGTGGACTTTTAACAGAATCCATATAGGGTTCTTGAGTGTATTCCTGTATACAACTTGCCTAATGTATCTAGAAGGAAGATTGGTCTGTAGTTTGCAGGATCTGTCTGCGAATTCCTGCGCTTTTAGATGCTTACAATTTCAGCATCAATTCAGGCGCGAGGTATATGAGTGGTCCCATTCAAAAAGTCATTGAAAACCTTTAGAAGGTAGGCATTTAGATACTGAATTACTCAGATCTAATTCTATTTCGTCTGGACTTTTGTGTAGTTTTAATCCGCTTTAGTTGTCTCTATCCGCTCCATTTAAATCGGGGAGTCTCTTCGGTGGTTCTGGCCTTACTAGTGTCCTTGCACTTTTTGCTTTCCATGAGGGGTTTTCCCACATTAAATCCCTTAAGGTCATGCAGGCTTTTCGAGGTTCTCTCTGCAAGGTATGCTGGAAAGTGGATTATTCCTTCTTCTTTATGAGCTTGTTTCAATTTTCGAATCAGGTTGTTCACTCTATTTCTTCGCTCTTTGTACTTCAAGAGCTTTTCTTGAGATGGGTTTGAGGGCCAAGTTTTTCTCCCTTCTCGCGGATACCTGCATACCATCCTTTTTTCTTTTGCTCAGCTTTTTGCCTCGCTGTTTTGGCGGCAGCTTTTTAGATAGATTTCAAGATATCCTCTTATAATTCGTCAATTTGTCCTGAGACAATTCTTTCGATTTTCTTATTTGTTCGAAGCCTTTAGGCAGTTGCCACATTTGCTTTTGACTGTTTATGCCCTCCATTCAAAGTTCTATTCTTCCGTTTACCTAATCGCCTTCTAATGTGTGATTTGAGCTTGAGGATATTTGTTTGTAAGCAATGATTAGAATTTGCATCTGCCTTTCTAGAAGCTCGTATATCACTTATGAGGAATAGACTTAAACTTTTCATCAGAACACAGTCAAGAATAGCACCTTCCCCTGTAGGATGGTACCAAGTTAGTACCTGAGAGGTTTTTTTCCGATAGAAAGAAAGTATTCATCACGTTTAAATTACACTATTGGCATAGGCCTAATAGCCTTAGTCCATTTCTGTGCTGTCTTCTCGACCGGTAAATGGACAGACCAGTTTGGCGCCAATGTTACGAGCATCGGAGTCCAATCTGGAATTGAAATCGCCGAGGATAATCATTTGTGTAAAATTGGAGAGAAGTAATCTATCCTCCTCCGTGGACTCGGTCGAAGCATAGCATCTCATCAGTCCAACTTGTACTCCTCCAATTTGAAGTATCAGCGTGGCAAGTCTCTTTGAGATAAGGTTTACTTCAGCTTCTACGCTCTTTTTGACCAGAAAGGCGACCCCTTCATTCGGAATAGAGCTTTTTCTGTGTCCAGAGTTAAAAAAGCAAAGTTTTCAACAAATAAGGAGCTGGACTTCATTAGAATTTCCGTGAGGACAACAATATCTATACTAATACCAGAAGTCTTTTCAACTATCTGGCGGTGTTTCCATTCCTTGCTACATGCATGCACGTTCCACTGTCCAATTGGACTCAGAGCTTCTGTATTTATATTTCCGATGGGTGACTAGTCCTATATGGCCTCCTCTCTTAAGCCCTCAAGATTGCCTCTGAAGTTACTGGTGGTCACCAGGAGGAGGTAGAGAGTAGGACTGACAACGTCTTTAAGGAATTATACACCAAGGTCACCCAGCCGAATTTGAAGTCCCAGAAACCCACTGGGTATATCAGCATTGAAGTTTATCAGCTCTTGCTGAGTAAACCAAACAACAAATACTTTGACGGGAAGACTTTATCATTAACAGCTCTGTGGAGAAAACAAAGTCAGATTCTAGTACAATCTCAGATTACAGTAGTAAAATTTGCAGTCAAAATGCAATTAATTAATGTGTATTTATCGAATATTGAAGAAATCATTATAAGAAGCTCGTGAGTTGATCCCGCAATCTGACCAATTCGACTGGAATAAAATCCGTGAATAAATCAGATAACCAAGCAATCTAGAAGCCATAATGCCACCTGTAGTTGGGAGTTGCGGATAGAATTTTTCAACTTTCCCTGACAACTGATTCCAGTACTGTCCGCTTATAAGTTCTCCGCGCAGGAGGTCACAATATCTGTTCCCTCCTGCTGCCTTGGCCTCGCTAATGGTCCGAATGATCATCCACCCATTAGTGGCCTATAGGTTTACACCAGCTTTGTCTATATTGAAATAGGTTACGGCATTGCTGGTGTCACAAGAGCGAAAACTGACAATAGTGGATAACACCTTACTAACGACAGCGCGTCTTGTGGAGCAAGAAAAGGAGCAATTAATAAGACGTCTGAGTTTAAAAGATCTTTCTCCTTTGATATCATTCCTCAGTCATTATAAAGAATCGCAAATTATTCCTCACTAAAGATATTAGTACTAGAATTAAAACAGAAAAATGCAAAAATTCGCCCAAATTACCTGTTCTGCAAAGTTGATCCATTTAGTAACTAAGGGAGAGTTGTCCACAACAAGGAAGGAAACGAGAGGAAGAAAAAGATATATTCATCCATGTCATTGCCGGTTACAGGTACAACGCAGGATATTAGCGTCTTTTAATGAAGTGTAAAGATCCAATAAAAACTGAGTGGTTAATACAGTTAGCAGATACTCGGTTAAAAAGATGGTAAACGTGTGAATTCAGTAATGGACACGCGGAATCATGACTGTTTATTAAATTAGCTCTTTAACGTTAACTCACTATTACCGGCCGATGTACCATAAACGAGAGTAGAAACACAATAACTTTACAACTGCAAATTTAGGAATGATTAGTGCCTGGGGCTGGATTGGTTGTTGAGTTTCTGTTAGAAACAATACTTAGACAAGTGAGAGCTACCTTAATAAGATTGAGTGGAGGATATACCTAGATGAGGATTTCGCAGACATACAGGTATTCGTGAATCCTTCCTGATTTGCCCAGGTCCGATAGCCAAATTTTAATCACTTCATGGAGCCAAAACAATATACCGTCTTAAGCGCAGTAAAATTTTGTGCACCTGTTAATTCGTGTATTTATTAGAATTGGTTCCTTAAAAATTTAAGAAAATAAAAGAACCAAACTTTTCAACAAAAAAAAGGATTAAACGTCGGAAAAATATGACAGGTACAGTTTGTAGTGGTGCTATTAGCTTAGCAGCATTTTTGTGCGCAAACATCGATGGCATAACTACAAATTCACAGAGCACTCACCTGATTGGCTAGGTCGCCTATCTTCGTGGTCGACTTTCGGCGGCGTGACAATGAAGTTGATATTATTTCTGCTAATATTTTTGAGCGGAATTTTCGCTGCTAGAGCGTGGGATCAATCAGATCTGGAGATGTTCGACCTCATGGAAGAGTTGAAAATAAGCTTTTATGATTTTCTTAATGTTCCAAGCGTAAGCCCAAACCATTTACGTTATGTCAAACTTCGCTAATAGTCGGCAATAACTGCAGATATCAAACACGCCTATCGAAAATTATCGTTCGAATTGCATCCTGATAGGAATAAACATGATCCTGATGCAGGTGTGAAATTTAGACAGCTCTCTGTGATATATCAAATATTAAGAGATGAAAAAAGGAGAGAACGGTAATTCTCTTACTGTCAAAATAAATCTCGTCATTCAGGTACGACGACGCCTTAGAAAATGGCATTCCTAGCTGGAAGACTCCTGTCTTCTATTATCGAAAGTTGAGGAAAATGTCAAATTTTGAAATTGGTGCATTCGTATCTGTTTTTATCATAACAATTCACTTCGCTGCACTGTGGGGGTTTGCATTTGAGCGCCGCTGGACTTTAGCAAGATTTTTATGCCTTCCGTAATTCTCTTGATTTTGTAGAAAGAACGCTTACAAAACCATATGAAAAGACATAAGGCTTCGGAAAAGAGAAAAGCTGCAATTGATTTAGAAATTGAAGAGCAACTAGAACTTATTAAATGGCCTACTTTCATGGACATATTACCAATCGCATTGGTTCGTGGATTCATTCGCCTTATACTATCTATCCCTGCTGCCTTTGCTACCCTACGAGGCACCGTTCAAGCAAATATCGAAAAGGTAACGAAAGACTTAGACGAAAGACGAGGTAAGGGCTTTGCAATGTTTTTTAAGTCTACAAAGAGTATGTCTCTAAATAGCTGTATAATTTCCAGAATTGGCTAAAATGCTAGAGGAACGTTCCAAACGGAAAGAACAGCAAAAGAAGAGACGGATGGAATCATCAGATAAAGCATGGAATAACGAAGAAGATCCTGATTACTTCAATAGTCCATCCTTTTACCACGTTACAAATTTGATTGCCAAAAATGACCAACTGGCAGGTACTGAAGACTCTCAGACAGAAAACTCGGTGGTGTCAAGGCCTTGGAGTCAAATCGACGAGTTGGCGTTGATTCAATTAACCAATAAATACCCCGGTGGTTTCCCCAATCGATGGTCAACAATCGCTCAAATACTGGACCGATCTGTCGCTGACGTGACTTCTAGAGCTGCTAAGATTGCCACTGATCTGAGTTCCCGTGTTCTCATTAATCGTAAATCCTGACTCTTTATGCTAGCCTTACCACCAACCCCCGTCGCAATCATATTTATTGATTTCGGACATTAATGAGCTAGAAAAGTGAGTTTCAATCAGATTTCGTAGCTTAAAATCAGCTGCAGATTGCTATAGCTTGGCGTCCCGACCCCAAAAGCAGAAATAATACCTTTACTTTGGTTTGCTAATCGGGCCAATCGTTATTCCATAACATGATCCTTTAAGTAACAGAATGAATG
The DNA here is from genome assembly GCA_019097775.1 of Moniezia expansa. NCBI lineage: Eukaryota > Metazoa > Platyhelminthes > Cestoda > Cyclophyllidea > Anoplocephalidae > Moniezia > Moniezia expansa. The sequence goes on from JADFDV010000052.1 coordinate 2,272,450, forward strand.
AACATGAAACTGTCCAAACGCCTGTCGTCGACTTAATTTGATGCGCTTTATCAACAAATTTGCGGGTTCTTTTGATTTACGCTCATTGGATTCCTCACAGCTATCCAATGTGTGAATCTGACGGGCCCAGAGACAAATAACTTTTTATTGCGAACAATAGCAATGGCCAATGTTAAGCGAGAGAAAATTCTGCCTCTTTTTTGTTCAAAACCGGCAAAAACTGCTCAGGTGTATCGGTAAGGGTGAGTTGGGCGTTTGGACATCTTTTCTGAAATCGATGAAAAATGTAAACAGACTGGTAATAGTATTTGCATTTTTTTGGTTTTAAAACGAGTTTAAATCAAGAACTGTTTTCTTTGCAGCGCTCGATGATTTCCATGTGGATACTACGAACAATTCTGAGCAGATAAATGGTGGAATTTACCAGGACTCTGTGGAAGATGATGAGTTTTACCTCTCCAAACGTAAAACCAGGCGTATCGGTAAGGCAGATCCGAAGGAATACCCGTCTCCAGTAGAAGAAGTGATTGAATCCGAGGATATGGGGGAAGTACAGGAAAGAAACGGGAACAAGGACGACGATGCAGCACACATTAGTCGCAGAAAACAGAAGGCGTCTGCAAAGGCCAAAGTTAGTGGAACTGTAAAGGAAATGCCAGCCGGTGGATGGACACAAAAAGACCAAAATCAGTTGGAGACTGCAATGAATTCCTTCCCCAAGGGTACCCCGAAACGATGGCAGTTGATCGCTGAATGTGTTCCCTCGAAAACCTTGGTAGGACTGCTTCTAGTACTCTAGAATGTGTATGATCTAATATCTTTTGGATTGAGTCTGACACCGGATCATGTTGATTTGGAGTCTGGTTGAAGAAATGAATGAACATATTGGAGTTGTCTTTCCGGCTACTCTAGTTTCCTTCGCCATTGAGGTGACCTTCAACAATCGTTTGTCATTCATCTCTTTACTATGCATAGTTTGGGCTTGGACAGGTTACACCCCTCTTACTTCGACCGCACTTTTTTGATGACCTTAATTTTTCGAAAATGAGATAGTCTCAACCTCTTGTCTAAAGGCGTCCTGAGGCTGTAGGCTGCTTCTCACTCCTTACAAAAGAGTTCTCAAGCTTGTACGAAGACAGAATTTTAAGTCTCGCTTGCAGCTGGAGATTTTTTCGCCTAGGATCATCCTTCTAGTTGTATTCCGTATGATCAAAATTACTTGCTGTTGTTTGGAGGCGATAGAACGTAATGTAATGGATTCCAAGAATGGCAGGTGAATTTTAGCTTGGTGGAGAGTGATGGCGAGTTACGGTATTTTATCCATTGTTTTCCTCTTCTAGACTGAAATAATGGACCGAGTGAAATTTCTTGCTAATCGAAGCAAAAAACGAGTCCGAGTGGAACTTTAGCAATTCGTACTTTTATTTTTTGAGACTGTGATTTATGACTTGAATCTATAAATGTTGGATGATGACTTTCAATTTCTTTTTTGAAGAGTGCGTATCAGAAGCGAATTTTTTTACTTTAATTGGGTGCGCAGTGGCATGAAATGGTAGGTAACTTAATTAACTCAACACATTAGGACGCGTTCTTAGGTTATTGAAATGGGAAACATTGGCAGCTGTTGCGGTGATAGGTCCACTGGCCGTTCACTCCGAGGTAGTAGCCTTCATGGTCTACGCGATGTACTTGGTCTAGGATGGCATCCACATCTGGAATTATGTCATCAGTCACCACCTGTCCACTTGCTAGATCGTGGGGTTGAGCCAAGACCACCCATTTGCCAGTCAGTGTACGGACATACATATCTCCAGCTGGTTAAAAAGTAAAGAATGGAAATTAGATGTCAAAGCAAAGTATGATGAACCTGAATCAAAATTTTGATTAATAAAGTCGGGAAAATTACAAAACGTAGTTTAATCCGCATCAAAGTCCAAGGTTATCATAACAGAAACTAGATTATGTGTGCTAAGTGGAGTTATAAGATGAAGATAGCCAAAATTGAGGTCCTTATGAATGAATATACTTCACAGTAGATCTGACAATACATAATCACAAGTGCCTAGTGATCCTTACCGATTTTACTTGCCTGCACCGCTGGTGTTTGCGAAATGAAATGGTGCATGCATAATCAGTAAAGAAAATGTTGCCTATTGCGCCCCAATGAGGTCATGGCGCATTAGGAGGTGTCTTTTGTAAAACTTCAACTGCGCATCAAAATACTGGCCGCATAATAGGAAAGTTAATTGCGTCGTCATAACGAAATTTCGGTATGATCTGTACAACCGCTAAACAGGTTGCTGAAAGGAACATCGTTGATCAAGAGAGCCATATGTGATGCGTCACAAAGCCTGCTTTTGGGTCTCAACTAAAAGAAGTTCTTGTTTTGGAATTAGAGGAGCTATCTTTCAGTTCTTATATGGCCCATTTTCATCCGCTTGCGCACATATCTCCTCCCTTCTGAAGTAAAAAAATAATGACTATAATCCAGGACTCTTTGAAAATCTCGGCTTCATATAGTGACATTCGCTCTAGGTTGAAAGTAGATATAATACCTGAACTAAGGATAATGATCGGACCTATTAATATTGCAATATTACATAGACCTTTTAAATTAAGGTCCACAAGACAAGATCAGGTGGAGTCGAGACTCGGTCAAGCCTCCGAGTTAAAATTGAGCATGGCTGCTTGGAGACCTCTTTAGCTAACTGTGATATGACAAAAAAAGATGGGTGCTGTATTCCGTGATGTTTTAACATGCAGTGCTATGGTACAGCACAAAGGATAAAATAATTTACTACTATGATAATTGCAAATACATTCAATAAAACGGCTTTGTGCGTTAGGAGTAGTTTTCAACTTCGATTACGCACATGCCAGCTTCGATTTTCCTGGTCTTTGTGAGTGTTTATGTAATTGATTACCTATTAGTCGAACACAAAAGTATTGATCTTACTGGACGTCCGTATCACACCATTTAGAAGAGATGGTTTGTAAGGGTTATGTACGCGAAGACGTTATGTTCTTAATCAATCCATGCATAACTGGATGTGCTTTTTTAGTGTTAATCAAGAACAACTTGCTCTCGATCTCCTTAAGGTGACTTTGCTACCTGGCATGACAACGGTTTTCAAATGTAATTTAACTCTGAATCTATTCGAAAAGGGTAAACATTAAATCAGTTGGCTAATTGATTACCAAAACCATACATTTCCAACGACTGATAAATGCACCTCCTCCAAAAAATTATGTTCGCCAATTATTTGTTATGTTATATTGTGCCCACTGAGCTGTTTTGAAGTCAGCGTGGCTCGTTGGGGTTGCCATTTTACAGGAGATGGCGGCTGAAAAGCTTGCTAACCACCAGGGTAATGGCGCCTTAGGTTAGATCTCTTGTTTCATAACGTTTTGGGGGAAGTGTTTTATCTAAGTGTCAGGATTTTTTAACTTCTAGATCACGAAGAAGAGTTTGTGGTTCCACATATGAACATAAGCTGTTTGGTTAACTCCCTAGCCTTTATGGATATAATGAGGCAGCCTGCATTATTACTTCACAACTTTCAAAATCTATCCACAAGCTCTCAAAAAGCGGTTTTGGAATACGGATCTGAGGAGCTACGCAAGCTCGAGACCCAGAGATGCGTCGGAGCAAACTTACCAGTTAATCCTCAGTATCCATCATCTTCTGGTGCGGAGTCAAACGGTTCCGAAAGCGAAGATCGAACGAGGAATGATGAGTCTTCGGATAAAACAAACAAGAAGTCAGGCCACTAGGTAAATATATACTTGAAACTCTGTCCAACTTGTGCTCTTCAAAATTGGCGTGATGGAGGTGTCGTTATAAATAGTGTTTTTCTTGGTTTTTAAAACTACCCAAAGTCCCATCATTACATTAAAATTTTTTCACCTTAATCTTTGTCCGTTGTATTTCGTTAACACCAATGTATTTCTCAAACGCCACTCTCGCAATCATATTTTGAAGTAGAGTGGGAGTTCTGTGCAAATGTTTTTATTTAACACCACAAACAAGGTCGCGCTTGATTAGCTTGTCATTGTGGTATTTCTTTTTATTTGGCCTCATTGGCGTTTGTCCTGATGGCTAAGTTGTTAATTATTGCTTCCACCGAGTTTCTGCCGCTATTTGCTACATAAATTTTGCAGATATTTTTATCCAACTGTAAAAGGAACCAGTTGACAGGCTCCCATCCAAACAACTAGTGATTGATTGCAGCGCTGAACAGGTTGTCATTTCGGTTAACCTCCCAAACTTTCTTTAATGCTTAACGTTTTGTCCTTATTTTAATCAAATTAACTGGAGGCGTAGTTTTGCACTGTATTTGAATTTTACTTTGTTATGCTTCGGTATGAAGTTTAGTCGGGGCTTCCCGAACCACGGCAGTTCATACGTTATCACTCTTAGTGTTATACTTCTAACTTAACTGCTTATGTTAAATGGTGTTCCGTTTTGTTATAATTTACAAGGCCTCGGAGTTGTAGATAACGAACAGCATAGAAAGTCGGAGAATTTTTTTCTCGACGATAGCCCACTATTATATTGAGCGGTGGCAACTTCAGAGAAATTCGTCATCAGAATTTGGGTTCTCGTTCCGTACGCTTTTTCCTCAATTTGCAGCAGCCGTCGTTCCCGCATTATAGACCTTAGAGCAAACGCCTGGACATCTCCTCGAGCAATGTAGCCACCCGTGTTGATGATATCCATGTTGATGTTAAACTGTCTAACAGCCACTTTTAGGTAACGAGTTTGGCCTTCTCTGAAATTGCATGCAAATTGGGCACTATTCTAGTTCATAAACGTGATATAAACACTGAAGTGGTTATCGCGTACTGGCTAATGGCTTCCAATTGATGTCGGTTTGGTTTTTTGTCAACAGGTTAATTACAATGAGCTGTACAATCTCAAACTTAGCTGATCCCATTTATGAGTTCCCTTCTGAGCCTTATTGAATTGCCATCATGCCCACCAAAGGTATGGAAATTTTCTGTGCATTTGTTAAGAACATCTAGGGTTCGAGGTGGCGTGATTTATTAATTTCACTGATATTTCTAACAAATTCATCTGGTGGTAGAAGTGTTCTCCAGTAATTCAACCTGACAGGCCTGATATTGGCAAAATCTAAATTTTAGAAGATTTCTGTACGAAATCCCTCTTTAAAGCAATGGTGGTACTTATTGCACAAATTACATAACTACCTCATTTCGGTTTTGCTTTTGAGCTTATGTGTATTGGACAAGCACAGGGGTTGTTTAAGTGCTGGAAATACTTGGAAACTAAAACGAGGACTTAGAGACTTCTTCAACAAGTGAGTGCGCAGGGTTTTGGTTGTACATATGGGTCGTACTGAGTTCAGTTCAGTTATCGTTCCTCCATTTCATTGGCTTCTCCGTGACCGCCTGTCGGCTCTGTCCTAGCTTCGTCTTTGCACGACTATTTCGTCTACTACACCAGTCCCTATCTTCCGATCCTCATTGGCTTCAGTCCACAATGGTCATCTCCGAATGGGTCAATGGTAACTGAAGTAAATGATACAGCGGCACAATTGGATCAGTATGCTTGACAAAAGTTATTGTTTTAAATCCTGAAATTTTTTCCCTCTGCAATACAACGCCATTCTCTTACTATATTCTTTAACTGCACCTGGCCTCTATTAATTCATTCAAGCGAATTGAATACACTTCTTGTTCCTGAGCCATGGAGACCGCAGTTTGCTTGTTATAAGTTTGATTTTATCTAATTTTTTTATATTTCACTGTTGGAAAAAAAGAGGGTTTAAAGCAACAGTGTGTTAGTGTGAGTCGAGCCCGAGGAATTATCTGAGCGAACTGGAATTGGTGGGCGGGACGACCGTTGATGAAGAGCCATATATGATTGTGTTCACCCGCAACCCCCTTCCAGTCATCGAGTCGAAGACGGCTTGCTCTGAATTTAGTTTTACTTCAGAGAAACTTTCCTCATTTATCTTAATTTTCTTTGAGGTTGTCATTTGATTTGCGATTGCCAAACGATGTTGGTCAGCTACTGAAAGAATTGCAGTGGAACTGCTTTGCATCAAAAAAGATTTTTTCAAAAGAATTTACTAAAGCTAGGAAGACACGTAAATATTGACCAAGCTAATGAGTTCATGATCTTGGAGTTTGTTTAAGCTCTGACTTATGCTCATCAAAAATGTAAGTGCATTTGTTTATGGAATCACCCTTCCAGCCTTGCGTGATTTCAAACTATGACGTTTTTTCCCGATTTTAGCAGATTGAGAGGTCTTGTAAGAAAGATAAATTTCAAATCACTTTAATGTCCGACGTATTGTATTCTGTTGCGCATTCGATTTCAGTTTTTTGCAATCCTATCTGACAGTGTTAGCAATCAACCTCTAATATTTTGACCTTCTTTTGCCCATTTTTTTATAGCCAGCTATTATGATGGAGCGATAATGGTCTATCCAGCCTTGCCAGCACGATAATGCCCTATGTCAGAAGCGAGACCATGAATAGCAATATACAAGCAAGTTTCACACATAATTGACCAGATATTAATTACAGTAGTTGACCAAAAGCCCTTGTATAATTTCCTCTTTGAATAAATAATAACATCAGAGCGTTCTTTGAGCCGGTCTTGAACAGTTTCAATGCACGAGGATCCATCAGTTTTTTAATGCAAGATCTAGTCTTCACCATACCAGTTGCTGACGAGAGTTAAATTAGCCATCTTAATTCTATTCATATGGTGACGACGTGATATTGGTTGCCTTGTTTTACAGCCAACTGCCATTCAGTCAATGTATAGACAATAAAATAAGAAAAGTATAAACAGACATTGATAAAGCGAATAAAAATAAAGCGCGAATTTAGTGATTTCAGTCTGTACACATCTCTTTATTTGCACTGGCTAACATTTCTAAGGGAGGATGTGGCTCCATGATTTGCCTTCTGTAGCTTGAATTGAAACTTAATCTTCAAAATTCAAACTACCAATTACCTCGTTCTTGGACCTCTTTGGCCTCCCTTTGGTATAGTTCGGTTCACAATTTCGAGTTCCCTTTAAAAGCTCGTCTTTTTCTAGGTGAAGTTAGTAACATATAAAAGCCTACTTATATTGCGGTAGTAGGCCATATAATGCTTGCATATAATTATTCAATCGATGAACCCGCATGAAAAGTCAACGTGCGTTAAGCGAGGCGACAAACAGCATTCGTAAGTGAAAAAAAAGCAAATGCATTGCTCGCAGATTGACGAACTTTTTGAAACTCAAATAGGTGGATTGGGAGCGTGGCAGTTCTTCATTATCTTCCTGACTTCCCTTTCGTTTACTAACAACCTGCTTCTCTCCGTTTTCTTCAACGCTGTTCCGAAACATCGCTGCCGAGCTGACGCCGCTGTCGAAAAGCAGCTCAAAGATTGGAACTTCACGGAAGCAGCCTTCCTTATTGGTCCCGTCGATGAGAGCAATAACCAATTTCGGCAGTGTGAACGATATGCTACAAAATTTTCAGCTAATATCACTAGCTCAGCTCTCAACAACGTCGAAAAACTAGCCGTGCCTAAATACGCTTGTTTTGAAGGTTATATATATGAATACACAAGCGATCAATATAAGGGTGGAATCGTTCAGCAGTGGGACTTAGTTTGCGATGAAGCATGGCAAGTGCCTTTCAATGAAAACGCCTATATGGTTGGAATGATGATTGGGTTCATTTTAGGCGGCTGGCTAAGTGATCGAATCGGCAGGCGAAAGGCCATGCTTTTATCCGGATTCAGTGAATTTGCTGTCAGTATAATTACAGCTTTGAGCTCAAATCACTGGTTTTACGTTTGTGGCCGGATAATATTGGCTGCGTTTGCGACTGCTCGGGGCTCCACTTATGTCATTCTAGCCGCCGAAATTACAACAGCTAAGTCCCGCTCGATACTCGCTGCAGTGGGTATGATTTTACAAAATCTCGTACAGGGAAGCATATTGGCACTTTTAGCGAATTATACAACCAGTTGGAGAATTTTTATGGTCCTCAATAACAGTCCCTCCATATTAGTGGTCCTCCATCTGTGTTTGCTTCCAGAGTCTCCCAGATGGTTAGCCGCTTGTGATCGGTCTGAAGAAGCAGGAAGAGTTCTTTACTCAGCTTACAAATTCAATAACAGATTTTGCAAATCACAGTCTAGCCAAGTTATGACAGAGGAACGATTCTTCAATCAGGTTGGTATTGGCCCTAATCATCAAGGGGAGTTCAATGTCCGAAATATACTCCATAGGACTGTGTTCTCTTCGAACGAAAGCGCTAATGAGTTTGCAATATGGAAACTCTTCGCACCTCGTCTGCTCAAAATTACTCTTCTCTCTACAACTATTCTCACTTGCCAAATAACCTGCATTCTTGGAATGGTTTTCTTTGCCAGTAATATCAAACTTCACGTGGCTTACGTGACAATTGTCAATTCCATAGTCCAAATTCCCGGTTGTATTCTGGCTGCTCTGTGCTACAGATATAGTAATTCACGAAAGATTCCTCTCTTGGTTGTTGATGCGTCTATCATTTTGATAGGCACGATAGCTGCATTTCACACCATGTATTTCAACCCATCTACTGACGCAATGCTGAACGCTTACAGCAATGTAATAATACTTCTTCTCTCTTCCTCACAAAGAATGCTTTTTATCTATATACCAGAATTATATAAACCTCTTTACAGAAATAGGGGCTTCGGACTTGCAGCTGGATTAGCCAGACTGGGGGCTTTATGGTTTCCTCAAATAAATCGACTAGATCAAATTGTAATGCACGGCTTCCCGTTGGTAGTGTATACACTCGTTTCAACGCTACAGCTAATCTTGTTACTGTTCTTAGACGATACAACAGGGCACGCTCGGCATCCAGCCATGGTGGTTTCGCTCGAAGAACCAGGACACCCAACTCCAGACTTCGATTGAAAATCCACCTGCAACACTGACCAAAAGATTACATCTCATAGCTTCTGATAACTTCAGTCACTGGGGTCATGAGTACATGACTCCAAACTTGTAAAAACACCCCGTTTTCAAATACTACCTTTTGCCATTTGTTGTTTGTCTAAATGACCATCTTTTGTACAGCATTTCGTTTCAAATGTTGATGATATAAGATGAAAAATCGTGTGATTTTTATCCACTTTCATACAGGTTTTAGACTGTTGGCTAAAATATAATTTTCCTAAAGTAATCAGGAAACCGATTGGAGCACATTTAAGCTTATAATTGGCTATTTGTCACCGATTTCAAGACCCTGGCATCTAAACAGTAAGTAGATTTAAGAAATATATTATAGTGCATTGCTTCTGATGTTCATAAGGACGACTGTAATCTGAACGTGGGTTGTATGCGCTCTATACACAAGACGACAGATGATAGATCTCTTCAAACAAATTAAGAGGGGAAGGGAGAGTGGAAGGAAGGAAGAAAGAAAAATGGGAATAAGCCGGAAAGACCAAACTCAAATATGAGTTTCGGTGCGAATTTGTGCCTCTTCGTGAGTGTGTTGCTGCTGTTGCTGCAACTTATCTCGCATCGGAATTGTAGATCCTCCCATACTGCCTGAAGTTGTTGGTGTTGAAATCGTGGTGGCGGTTGTCGTATTCTTCTTTCTTCTTGCCCCCTTCAATGCGCCTTGAATTGCTGCCTTAACCTTTGAGGCATGGTGCTGTCTTTCGGGAGACATCGACTGTCTACTTTTCGCTGATTTGTTGAACTTATCTCCGCGCTCTACTGCTGCTTCTGTTAGGACAGTCACCTGACGTCTACTTACCCAAACGGATGACTCGTATTCAGAGTCCGTAACCTCATTCAGGTTAATTACATCTTCGCCAAGCTTCGTGTTGACAATGAGTTGAATTGTAGGCCGATCAGACGAAGGTTTTTGCATTTCATCCAAAGCAGCGGAAGTAGCAGCGCTGTATTGAAAGGGCTGCGCCGAAGATTCAGCGACTATTGGAGAGGCAATTGAAACGGCAGAGAAGGTAAGGTTTGTAGGTGCTTCCATATTTTGATTTGTCCCTGGACTAATTTCTTCAATGTTTGGAAAACTGGGCTGTCTTTGAGCGGCATTATTAACGGTCGATGTGTTTTCTGTTGTAGAAGTCGCCGGCGCACAAGATGAGATGAATACACCCGGTGTTGAAATTCCACCTGAATCAATATTATGAGTATGAAATTAAATACAACCCTTTGTTACTGGCGATTCAGCATTACTTAAACAGTCCATCCCTACCTCAGTCCATGTCAACAAATTTACGAGTAACTAACCCTGAAAATGAGATGGATTTGGTTGAATAGTTGGTTGGAATTGAGGATGCTGGGCTAGGGGAACAAAGTAGGGGGCCTGTGCGGGCACTAAAATTCCCTGGGATGAAAGGACATAGGCCGGCTGATAGAGAGGTTGTTGCGCTTGGTTACAGTCAAAGGTCTGTGGATGAGGAGCGAACAGAAAAGGTGGTGTGTATGTCGATTGAGCACCTTGAAGAGCAGGACACCACGGAACGCTAGGCGAAAGTCGCAAACCCTGTGGAAACAGGGGCTGCCACTGGTTAGGGTCGAAATTAATCGCTGAAGTTGTCCAGTTTGGTTGAGATTGTTGTTCGTGTGAAGGAAACTGAATTGGTGGTGCTGGCTGTTGAAGCTGCTGGCTTGAACTCAGGTGAGGAGGAGGCATTGGGGCGGCGTTTACCAGAGCAATTGACGGTCTTGCATATGCGCCACATATTATTTCTCCCACTAATTTCAATAAATAAAGGCAATTCCAATTAATCTTCGTATATTTATTCCATCGAAGCAGAACCCGCATTTAAAACTGCACTTCATGGTTAAAGAGCTAAACTATAGTCCTTGAGGGACGGGCAGCAAAGTCCGCGACTGATACTGCCCTGCATATAACAGATTGACGTGAAATATTTTTTTCACCCAAGTCATTACAAAATGCATTCAGTTTAGATCGACAAACTCAAATCTGTGGCATTACCTCGAATTTTATTAGACTATACTTAAGAAGAATGTTTACTGACCGGTTAATAGTACCATGAACACGAGAAATGGAACCACGGATGTTTTGCTCTCTTGAAACGGATGTCGCTCATGGCAATGACGGCGGCCCATCATCGGACAAACTTTAAATTTCCAAGCGGTTTCAATTTCGCTCTTTTCGATATATCTTCCTGTAGCTTTCCGACGCTCAATTTCAAAAATAGTCTCTAAAACCTCGAGTTTCTTTTGCTTCGCATCTATGGATTTGCGGTGAAGCCTGGAACGTTTCAAGTTTTCTACTTACTGTTTTAATATAACGTTCAACTACTGACAGCGCCTAACGAAATGCCCTCCATATTTTAGGTCTTGAGTGAGATCAGTCAGTATACCTTGTGGATGTCGTGACTGTTGCAGAAGTGTCGATCCACTCGTAGCAACCCCTCTACCTTTCTTGACATGTCCATCAAGTCCGGCGAGACCGGATGTATTCGAATCAGTTGCGGTCTCTCTCTCGATTCTGGGCTGAAGCTGTTGGCTATGATGCAACTGTCGATGATGTCGATGTTGAGCCTGTTGGACTGACTTCATAGCACCTGTTGGAGTCATCTGTTTCCAGCGATGTCGAGAGCGCGGAGAAGTGGAGGGAGGGGGAGCTGCGCCATAATGCTCGAGAAGAGCGCAAATTTCGCCATGACCAGCTTTCATGGCAACCTTATAGGGGGTTCGACCGTAAGCATCCACCTGCAGAGCGTTGGCACCTCTCTGAAGCAGGATAGAAGCTGATTTATCTTTTAATCTATGAAGCCTAACTCTGACCTACATAGGCAAGTTCGGTAGACACATAGATCAAGAGATACTAAAGTGAATGCTTTCAGAATCCTAATTAGCGGCTTTGGGTGTTGCCTAAAATAGGCCAGTCATGTATTTTGCTGCGATAGATGATGGAGCCATTCACAGAAGGAAGATCGATTAACAGGTCGGTGTCATACATGTGCATGTAGTATTATTATTAGTAGTAATATTAGCTCTATGTATACTCTGATGAAATCCCCCTTCATGACCGTTGGATAAGGCCAGGACTTTCAACACGTTTTCTTCACAGTTGTCCTTGGAAGCACACATAGTTGGCGGTCAATCTTACTCTCAACCTCCACGTGGTGACCACCGGTAACCCCAGGGGCAACTCTGGTGGCTAATGAGAGGGGCGGCCGGTTACGACTATTCACCCTCCGGACGTATAAAATTAGACTATGCCAGCTGAAGTACAACTTCTTACAGCCTGGTAAAGGAGGCACGACGTAAATAACCGGATTTGTGGTCTCAGACTGGGGTATGGAATGTACGTGCAAGTAACTGAATGAAATCTCCGCCAGAATGTTGATTTCTGGAGGAGATTTGAAGACGGACGAATTCAGACGAGGTGGCTCGAAGAAGCTGAACTGCTACCTGTACGCCGAAGCCATGCCAAAGAAGAGACCAGACAAACGAAGACGTCAACAAACGCTTTTACTGTTCTGTGTTAAATGTTGTGCTTAATTGCTATAAAAGCTATTTGTACCTCTGTTGTACCCCCAATAAGTCCATGGGACTTGCCCTAACTAGGTGAGGAGAAAACAAAAAAAGTTAAAAAAAAATAAAAATAATAGCACATATAGTTACCTAGAAGCAAAGACTTTTTATTCCCTTTGCTGATGGATTAGCCAGACGGCTTCCATGTACGACACTGCGAAAATTCAATGTTTGAGGATACCATAAATATGTGATTATCGTCGCACTTCGCACAGTTACGGAAAGATCTTGGTAGGAGAATGAGTTTTCAACCTCCTATCTCAGTAGCATGTAGCGTGTCCTATGCTAATACCAGTTGCTATTCAAGTTTTAAAACTCCCCTCGCCATTTATTCGCTGATAAATTTGGACAGTTAGAGCCCCCAGCCCTTTTGCTCTGGGCTAACTAAGCTATCTGGGCACCTTTGCGTTACGATTCCAGAGTCAAATTTCCCACTTGACGATAACTTCAGATTAGGTCACAGGTCAAAGGTATGGTTAAGAGCATGTCAGAGCCACCCATCACCAAATTACTGCAGATAAAACTGAAGACGTAATTCAAAAAGTGTTGCACCAATGGCACTGGCAGGTACATTTGCAGATCAATTTAAAATAATGCCATTTAATTCCAAGATCACTTCCGATATTGAAGGGAGAACGATTTAAAACTTTTTCACAGTGATGCTGAAAAATAGTGCTCCGATTTAGGGGTATCTAAAACTTGGGCTTTTCTGGGTCGGAAAACGGTAAAGGCAATCACCTTAGCTTTTCCCGCCACATCCCTTTCAGACATAACAACTCCACCGTTGTGCTGTGCGAATTCTTGCCCGCCTAAGTATTCAAACACATGGAGCCACCTTTCTTACCTGCAGAAGCACTTCACAGACGGAGAAGTGTCCTTCCTGCGCGGCAATGCAGAGAGCCGAAGCGCCTTGGTTGCACACTGCATTGACGTTGGCACCCAAATCAATCAATGCTCCACAGGTCTTTGCGTGATTCTGCCATGCGGCTGAATGAAGTGGGGTTCGGTTCTCTTTGTCTCTTACGTCAACCGCTGTTCCAACCTTGAGAGAGCAAGACAGTAAAAATACCTTATTTTCGGTACAGTGAAGGGCCTTTTCACTCGGACATGGTACAGCTGCTTGGTCTCAAGTTGCGGTGTCCCGTAGGTCGATTAATATACTCTTTTTACTTGAGCTTTTTTCAGGTATTGAGCCCAAATCAAGGCTTAACATAAAAAAATAAATTAATAGACAGGCAGATTTGTTTAGACGCATTCTCCATTGGAAGATGGCCAAGACACACTGATTGATATTCATGACTTTATTATAGAGCGCTTGACATCCTATCGCAGACAAGCCGCAGCTCATGAAAGAATCCGATATGTCAAGTTAGGAAAACCAGCACAGAACTGCTGACAGCAGCATTTCATGTTCATTTATGTATTTTCAGTTAATGTGCTTAGGGATTGCTTGGTATTTATCAATTACATACTTATTAAACCAAATGATCGAAATTAAATTATTAAATAAAAAGGTTATAAGTTTAAAGTTTTATTTTGAGCGTTATAAATTCAAATTGTGAGGAATTTTAAGCTAATGTCAAGAAAATGACAGATTTCAAATTATTAAGCAGATAATGAAATGAATATAACTAATTTAATAAAAATAGGTGCTGGATAGAAATTAATTAGCTACAAGAACTAGTGCGTATTTAGTTACCGTCCTACAAAAAATCCGTCATAGTTCCCACCGAAAGGACGGCCGATGATGGAGCTATCAACCAATCAGTCGTGCCGGTGGTGCAGTGTAAGGTGGATCTCACTGAGATAATATCGAAAGACATTTCTCGATAGTACCAATGTAGTCAAATAAGACAAACGGTGTGGGATCAATGAAATGACCTCGGTTAGAAGGACACCAGAATCCACGAGCTGAGTTGCTGTCATTATCAAGTAGGTAAGCAGATGAATAGACACTCGAGGACACCGTAGCACCAAAGAAATTTAACTTAGGTGCAAGAGAACTACTGTAAATTAGGAAAGCCACTGCGCAGAAATGACTGTTAAAACAGCCCAAACTTTGCTTAAATGTTCAATACGCAATCAACTTCGAACATGTGAGGAGCCAAATTCAAAACGAACATTAGGACGTTTGACGACTTGCCTGAATAAGCAGATGAACCATAGGGAGATCGCCTTGCCAAGCCGCTATATGAAGAGGAAATCGCCCCTCATCATCAGCAATGAGAGGATTTGCACCGACCGGTCCCCCTGTCAGCTTCTTTTTCGCCATATCACCAGAACTGGCACAGGTCTTCGGGGTAAAGAGCAAAACTTTGGCCATCTTCACTAATCCTTCCAACACTACAACGCTCAACGTTGTTCGACCACAGGAATCCTTGTGACAAACAGCAGTAATAGAACGTTAGTCAGAAAAAATTGCCTTTCAACTATCAGGATGGAGAGAGTATAAGGTACTTCGGTGCCTGTCTGATTGACGATCCTCTGCTAGCGCGGACGTACTTCGATGGATTTCAACGCGAGCGCAACAACCATACTATCAAAGTCAAGCTTTTTTTTTCTTCGCTTGATAGTTTAAAGCCACAATAAACAACATAACTGTTTAAGTAAGAATTTCCACGATTCTAACACTGCGATCACGATAGCGCCGTAGATTCAGCGACGTCACTACAGGCATTTGAAATAACCTAGCAGATATTAATTTCACGCTCAACCATACAATCGTACATTTGAAGCACGTATATTAAAGGTAATCTCCGTCATCGCATGTCCTGAGTTAAATCTGACCCCTGATGTTTTTAGGGCGACTAAATTATTTGCAACTGCAATTGTATTGAATTGATAAGGAAATGAACTGAGCAAACTAGACGAACCTGAGGCTGCCAGGATAAATTGAGGGAGCATGATGAACGAGAATTTATGAATCCTCCAGCAAGCGTAATTTTTTTTTCAATCTCCTATATTCTCGATCTGATTAGAAAAACAGACACGTGAACGCCTAGGTTCTCGGTTTTTTTGCTACTTAGGATATACTAGTTAGTCGATAGTTAAATAGTTGAGCACAATGTTGTACCCCATAAAAAGAATGAACAGAATTGATTGTTAGATTCCACTCAATGATAGTATTTTTCTCTCTTAAATGTCCGCCCCTTTGTCCAACTCCAATGACATCTCTCTAAACCATAATTTGAATTAACCATTGATATATAAGAAACGATATTGATACCATGGTTACCATGAAGCCTCACGAAGCTGAGGCATTTGCTACCATAATAACTCGAATGAGAAAGTGTAACACTACCTCTAGCACCTTTCACTTCAAAATACTCCCCAACGGGAAGTGAGTGCTGCGACTTCAATTGCTAATTACTAAATTCACTAGGTAAGATGACGTTTTACGAACAAGTTGATCTTTGAATACTCATTTATCGCTATGAAACGCGTTTTCTAGGTGACAGACAACAATTTGAGGCAGTGTTGAAGTACTTGCAAAGGAAATCGGGTTGTTTGTCTTAACGGGTTTCCGTTCCCACAAGCCAGTTGTGTATCTGATGGAAGCTTTTAGAGCACCCTCAGGAAGCATTAGGCACATCTACGGAGCGCATTCAGTGAGAAAAGGAAAAGTCCATTTACTCTTAATTGGCTATCAGACCTCCGATGTAGAGCCTTGCCTTGACTAATACGACTTCATTGTTGACCAAAAAATAAAAGGTGGCCTTCCTTATCAAGACTGTATCAAAAAATCCGGTCAAGATAGTTAGAATAACGTGCCTGTTGGTCTGGGTCGGCACCAAGTGCAATGAGAAGTTTCACTAAAGGAATGTTGTTATTCAGCGCCGCAACCCGTAAGGGACTACGTCCATCCATTGACGCCCGGTCGATAGTTTTGAGAGTAGCATGTCCAAGGAATCCATCTTGCCCACCAGTGGTTAGGGGATCGTACACCCGGTGGGGGTCTGCCAAACCCGTCTTTATCTCCATTCCGTCCCGACCCATCGACATAGCTTCGAATAGCTCATGAATTCGATCAATATCTGCCCCAGTATCCACAGAAACGGCGGGCTTAAGAAGGAGATGAACAACACCAGCATGATCGGCTTGACAAGCGACGAGAAGCGGAGTCTGGCCAACGTTGTCTACCTCATCTGGATGGGAACCAGCTTCCAGAAGGAGTCTTAGAAGTAGACGGCAGCAGGGAGCGGTATAAATGTTTGGAAAAACAGGAAAAAGAATATCGAACTTTATTTTGATTTACCTTACAACATCGGCATGACCAGCAGCGGCAGCTAGATGGAGCGGCGTTGCACCCATATGATCCCGATGGCCCTCATCCAGACCCCTGTCAAGAAGCTGGCGGACAACCTGGGTGTGGCCACAGGCGGCTGCTATACTTAGCACAGAGCGTCCATTTAAATCGATTGTGTCCACGGCTGCACACCAGAAGAGGAGTAACTGGACAACATCCACATGACCATTTACAACAGCTGCAACGAGAGCACTTCGACCACTTCTGTTAACAAATAAAAATTGATTTCATTCATTTTCTAAATTATCTAGCTCTTGGGGCATTAGTTCTCGTAAGTTATTAACAAAATTGCATTAAACAAATAGAAAAACACTTCAACTAAGCATGTCAAATCATCTTCAGTTGAAAGTTGAGGTTCTCCTTATATTTATTTATGTTATTCAACAATAACATTGAGTTTTCATTTTACTTCAAAATAAATGTCTGCAATCAACTTACTAACAAAATAAATTATTTTTTTTGCCGGAGAGGGCATTTAAAACATTTACTTCGGAGACTAGTCAGTTGCTATTAGTTACTGTTTTTCTCATAAAAATAAACTTACATTGCACTAAACATTTCAAAAAAATTTCGTTAATTCAATCGAGAACATCAAATTTTGGCAAAAGTGGCAAGACATAACAAAGTTAATGTATTAATTCATGTCTCCCTGGCCTTTTTGTGGTCGTTTTTCGTTCGGTGTCAAGCTATTTACGAATCGTCCCATTGCGTGGCATCTTGTTGGTTGCTCTGCACTAAACCTTTGCACCACTATTAATGGACGTATGAACAGATATTTTCGGCGCTGACGCTGTAAACTGCTACTAATGATTCACCGTCAGCCTGGGCAAGCTCTGTCGATTCGTTCTGACTACTTGAGGTTGGTTAGATTTTAAATACATCTAAACCTCGCATTTATTTTGAGAATCGAGTACAGGCGCATCTGCGAGGCAGTCCATATCAAACAAACATTTCAGTGTTCTCATTGCAGGAAGATTCTCGAAGAAGTTAGAAGTAAAACGGTATGAAAGAATTGGATATCAGTTTGAATCATTGTCATGCCTTCAATTTTTCTATTTCTATTAGATTGATGCAGACAACGGATTGTAACGTTCAGTCCCGATTATCCATATCAAGATAGTGGTTGATGATCATGAGAGTATCACCTTAACATTTTTAGACTCCTGTAGGTTTTGACAGAGTTCACAAAGTGATTAGTCCGTTTGATTTCAGTCAAAGTTGAGTCAATGCACTAGTAAGGACAGACAATTATCGTTTCTCAGGGCCTAAGTTTTGAAAGCGTCAGCAGTAAGCGAAACTATAGCCGTCACCTCATTGAGCATTTTCAATGAGCATTGAGTGCTGTTTAAATCGTTATATCTCAAATTTAAGTCTTCTATACGGAAATATCGGAAAAGAAATCAAACCCCTTCAGTTGATAAATTAGTGCGACTCATTGGATGCATTATTCTGCATTATAGCCTTTGCGAAATGAAACTATTTCGACCTTATTCTAAAAGCCCTTTTGGCGTTGCCATTAGATGAAATATTATGGGCGATTGAACGTTGCATCGTCTATATTACTTAGATTAAATAATGGCAGAAAATGAAAGGAGTGCGGGTTTAAAATAAATTGAACTTGGAGTCCTTATTTTAGCACAGTTAAAATGCCACTGCGCACCTATTGCGACATCAGCGATCTACCACCGGGAAAATATCTCCCTAAAATCCTTCCATTTACTCCAAGTGCAAAAAAATCCATTCAGATAAGTCTAAAGTGGTTCGTTAGACGACTGCTCTTATTGTGGACGTTAACAGCCATTTAACTTAAGATGCCAAAACTATGCTGGAATTCTTTGTGCATTTACTAGCAACTATTTCACCATCTGCTAGGCTAGTAGATCGGTCGCGCATGTTCTAAGTTAATCCTCCCATCAATTTAGGCTATAACAGAACGCTAAGTTAAGGAACATATAATTAATAGTATTTCAGCATGGGAATAAAAAATGATCACGATTTTTTATGCCGGTTGGATTTTCCGAATTCGTTTCCATGGACTAAGGAACGTTTAGGGCACTCCCTAGTACAAAACTCTTATTTTATTAAGGCCAAATGCCAATTTTTGACCGTCAAAACGACGACAATCTGGAGGTCGTTTGATGAGAGTGGGTACTTAAGACAGCTCTTAACAGGCACTTACTACTAGTCGATCAACACGGTAGCTTAATAAACCTGATCAACTTTAGACCCATCTAGGCAGTGACGCTTGAATCCTTTTCGAGAGAAAGATAATGGTGAGAGTTCCTCATATTAAGGAGCGTCAGAAGGCAGTCTTCGAGAATTGCTGCTTTAACTACTTTGCCTTAACTGTCTTCGGGAAGTTTACGTGGGGAGATAGAGGTTTCGGCAATTTGGTACAATTACTACATTAATAGGCCCACTGCAGCCACTATGTCACATTTTCAGGGGTTTTCCGAAAGAGTAATGGAGCGTCGCTAAAATTTCATTCAGCAGGTCAGAAGGCACATATTTGCAGTCGGTTTCACAATGACATGGCAAAAGGTCAAATTTAAGAGCCTCCTAAGGGGACGGAGAGGGCCGCAATTCAAAATTGATGATTTTAATGACGACTCTTAAGCGGATACTCATCAGGTTCTATCCCATACCATAAAATTTTGTCCAAAAAGATGAAATAGTTACAGGGTATAATTATTGTTGAGCTTGTAAAAAGCATTCTGGTGAATGGGACACTTTTTTTAAAATCAACCTTTGAGTTCTATTTGCGGTTTTAACCAACTTTCACGTGATTGCTTTACACTGCAACAAATGTCATGATGGTCAAATGTCCTATTAGGACGTAGGGTAGAAACTATTCTGACATGCAGCCATCCATGCTACCCTTTTGCGGTAAAGAGACCAAACAGAAGATTTAGACTTATTAGTCGTAGAACCAGGAAATCGGAATGGAATAATAAAATGACTAACTTGTCAACCATATCAACGTCAGCATCGGCTTCCAGACAAAGCTCACAAATATCTCGACGTCCGGTGTTGGCAGCTCCTATAAGTGGTGTGACGTGCTCCCTGTCGCCAATATTAGGATCAGCTCCCAGCTGAAGCAATTTAGCCACTACTGCACTGTGTAAAGCCGACTGCGGAACACAAAAGGCGGCGACACAGAGTGCAGTTCGTCCGTCTTGATCGGCGTGGTTCAAAATCGCCCCTGTAAACGATTTAGAAACTACTTTAAATTGCATTATTCATTCAAGACGCCATCTATTAACTCGAGGAAAAAATCACCAGATCACTTGGTCTCTATATGAAAGTTGCTGAGTTTCATTTTGTAGAAAAGATTGATCAGCCATTAATCTTGAAGCAACGTAAGCATATTGTTGATTATTTCAACCTTTACCTATTTCAGCATTCTATATTGTGGAGTGCGCAAATACATACGCATTTCACCGAAGTTTGTTGGAGTAAAAAATAGTTAAAATTTCGGTTTCATTACCTTTTTATCAATCAAAATGACAGCCTTGTCTGATACCATCGACTTAAACTCAGTTTTCACGGTTCTGGTAAAAATATTTGGAATACATTTTGGGCAGATTTAGGCCCTGAAAACGACCTTTTTCGTGATTGATGGCGAATCTGGAAATTTCTTTCTTCAATGCACGTGTGTCGTTGTTACGGCGATCCTGTATATGTATGATGGCAGACGACATGAGTTCAAGCCCATCGGCCCGCATTCAACCTGGAGATAAATGTTTAAAGACACTTTCCTTCAATAAGGGCTCAGCTACCATTATTATTATGTACACCCCATGCTCAAGATCTAAAAAGCTATCTTTTAGATATAGCAGAAGGGTAGTTAATTCATGCACAATATTGTGGATCCGAAAACTCGGCTTCAACGTTCAGACAAGACACGCAAAAACAGGAACAAATCAGGCTACTGAACTACAACCTAATTAGGGTACCTTAAAACAGCGAGAGCTAAAAACCATACAACCTATTGGTTCTGTCTAATCATAAAAAAAGTATCCTGTTATGAATAAAGAAATTTGATAAAAAGAAAGAAATCGAAAATAAAGAAGCAGAGCGTTTCAGGTTGCACAACCCCGGAACTGCCTCGATTTCACGGAGGTAATGGCGCTGATCAAAAAAATATTGTCAAAGTAGGAATGTTGCGAATCGGTGCGAAATGAATTGAGAAACGCAGTGACAGAAATGGGTTGACGCTGAAAAAAACAGCGAAGCCCTTCGGCTTTTGCGGTACCCCTATACACCCGTCACATCATATCCAGGAAGTAATTGGAAAGATGCTGCAGTTCAGACAGAAAAAGCCGCCAATGAGACCAGTGACTCTTGGCTAGAAGACTTAAACAAGGCTGTTGTACAATTCACAAGGCTTAAATTTTAAACGATTCGCAACGAAGGATGGTCAACAGTAAAAAATAAACACCATATTGAAGATGATGAATTTAAACGAAAAAATCTCGATTCTAGGCTTTCAAAGTCGCATTGAAAAAAGCAGCGTTTAAGATATCCGGTTTATAGTTTTTACACATTATCCTTGGATATCCAGGACCCAGAGCAATAGCCACTAACGATGGGTATGAGAACGTACTGTGTAATAGAAACAACAGCAACAAACACCATTGGTCCTCTTTAATCAATGCCTTTGAAATGCTACTGAAGATATCTGAATGACATAAGCGATTAAACAAAACATCAGTGCTGTAGTTCGGTAAACACCATTGTCGTACCATGCAAAATGGTACATAATTCATAAATTCTCAGATTCGATGGTGAGAGGGAATTTAACTCCCCCTCAGGTAGGAGGAAAGATTTATTACCCATAAAAAAAGATTTCCACTAGAGTTAATTTAAAAATTAATGTAACAAACAGTTCATGGACAATTTCTGGCCTTAATTTCAGACTTAATCATACCATGGTTGGCCATGATTTTGCAAAAATGGCAAGCTAAAAAGCAGTATCTGGCCTTTGAAAAGAAGAGGCAAAAGTTGTTTTAATAAAGGTGTAAAACTGATGGCACCTCATCCAAATTGTTCAGCTACTTCTTTAGCTAACGAAGTGCGATTCGAGTCTTCGGAGCCAAAATTATGCACTTTTCTACTAATTTACAGAATAATTCGAATATTAGATGCTTAAAACAATTCCATCCAAATACTTGATTTTAAATGGGAACGCACAACTTTTAAGTATCTTTCAATAAACTAACGAACCATATTGTTAAAGAATACAGAAAGATTAATTGCGGGACTGCACACTGCGCTCACATCAGGTACTGAATCGGAGGGGTCCAGATTAAGTTAACGTAAATGTTAGGTAATCAACGGAAAGAATCTTAGTCAGTCCCATCAATCAAAGTGGACTGCGATCTATCAAGATCCAAAATAGACTTTTGCTGCAGTAGTGAAAATGAATAGAGACTTGTCCAATGGTCAAAATGTGTACAGAAGACGGCTCCACGACCCATGAAACCGTGGGACGGAAATGAACTGCCTAAATCAAATAATTCAGCATTCACCTCCTAGGGGTCATGCGGCGTTATCATCAGCCAATTGAGTGAATGAGAACTGCCAGTTAACAGGAGCTTTGGGCAGGAGTGGAAACTCCCTCTGGTCGGCCAATGCTTTGGTCGCCTCAGACTGACTGACCTCATGGCCTTCTCATTCATAGTGCTCGGCTTATCTGAGTGGGAGGGACAGAAGTTAAAAAATATATTCGTTGGAGAAAACGCAAATCCTTGAGTTTCCAGGTGATCCGTGCGTTAGTGGGAACTGAAAGCAAAAATTTTTGGCCAACTAGATGCTCTCCTGAGGATAAAGTACCGGCAGAACCCATAGAAGGCGGCTGAAGGGGTTATTCGCTGCGAAATAGATGTAGTAACGCATTGGAAAGCACTCTATGCCCTAATAATTTATCCCCTCCAAACTTTTTACCTACCCTTTGATCTTAATAGCTGAATTAATTGAGTCCCAGCGAAAAAAAAAGGCTGCCGAAATAGATAACGATGTATTTCGTTACTCCCAGTAGAAGAATAGAAAAGAGTTACAGATCAGTAGGACCCTTTGGGGGTGTCTCATCAAAATAAAGTTGATAAATAGAATAATTTGGACTGAAATTTTATTCGAATTATTTATTATATCCTTCTCCATGTAAGTCCCTACCACCGGCTCTTCAATTAGCTTTGGTTTGCGCATTCTTTCCCAATGAAGGCAGAAAAAACAATTAGTTCAGGCTATGATACTAGACTTGCCTGCATCACACTTTTTTTTACACCAAACTCTGACTTATACTGGCAGATTATTTTTATTTTTCTGAAAGTTTGCATCCTAATCACAGGTGAAATTATACTTGATTACAAAATCACCATCAAGATGGCCTCCTGTCTGGATTTTTCTGCCACTTAAACAGTCGTAGCCTACAATTTATGAATAAGTCATTAGTAAACGCTACTGTATCTCGTTCATTTGTTCACTGCCTAATTGAAGCATACTTGCGAGGGGCCCCAGAATAGTTGTTTGCGTGACCTTCTTCTTGAGGCAAAATAACCCTAATTCAAGCTTATAGGGCATATTTAAAACAGTCAAGCCTGTTTTTGCAGGCAAGACTGCAGAGAAGGGAAGCAACGGATTGTTCCCGCAAAGAGCCCAATCAATCTGATCTTAGTACAAGTTAATAACTGGAAAATCTCAACACTCTTTTATCCCTCTTAACTCCAAAGAAATGCTTCTATTAAATTTGAAAAGCCCCTTTGTAGCTGTGTTATCACTATTCCACGTTCTTTCGTCTGCACTTTACTTCTGGTTCTTAAATTCTATTATGGGATTCTACTTCGATTTCGATTTCTGGTAACAAAACCCTAACTGGGCTGTAGAAAAAAAAATACTTCAACCAGGTTGAATAATGACGATGGCAGTAAATTTGGCATAAAAATTAAAGTCATTAAAAGTTAAGCTATGGAGCTGCTACAAGTAGGAGACAACAAAAGTTGTATATAAATGCCATTCTAGATATTAGAAAAGATTTCTTGCTATATACACAATTTATTGAACACTGTGCGGCAATAAAAGTAATCTTATCGAAAGAAGCGTTTTAAATGCAAAAACCTATTGAAAAGCTATGACCGACGTGCGGGATTAACTAGTTGATGAAGGATCAAATAACTCGAATATTTATCTTCAAGATTTATCTTTAAGACTTATCTTTTGAGGAAGGATGCTAGTTAAACCTATTTTGAACTGTCCTTAAAACAAAGTGATGGCGTTTTTTCATTACTTACGTGACTGAACCACTGATTACATTAATGGCAATTTTTCGAATCTCCGACATTCAAACGACTCGCTATTCCTTGAATAACAACTCGCTTGTTCCATTGTCTAATGAGAGCGGATTTTAACAGTGGCAATATTACTGAACCCCTCACTTGAAGGAAAAAGCCCTTGGATTATAACCCAAGCGAGTGTAAAGGTACCATGGAGCCTCTCTTTTTAGGGATCTCCCGTTAGATCAGCACTAACTTGGGCGTTGCAAATGGGCTTGAGTTGATGGAATTCGAACACAATTATCTGACAATCGGATGCATATATAGCCATTAAATCAGCAGCACGTAACATTTACTAAATGAACGTTTTTTCTAACATAAGAGGGGGATTTCAATGAAGTCCTAAACCAATTGTACATCTCAACCCTAGATTTGACTATGAAAGGAATGATTGGGAATGGAAGGTAAACAACAGTCGGAGGTAATTTTATAAGGTTCTAAACGATAGCTAAATGGCCAGGAACGCTGGAACGCCATATCAAAGGTAGAACAATTGATTTCCTCTCTGGATTTATCTCGATTTTAAATAACATTACTATTCCGACCTAATTGCTTAAAAAAAGAATATTTTTCGGCCCCAAAGAGTGCATATGTCAATTCATCCCTTCGAGCCTGCTTGCTAAAAGGGGAAATTTGGGTCTGAAAAACAATACACCGGTTTAATTTCATGGATCCGGTCGAATAGTCCGGTGAAAAGCAGGAAAAATCAAACCATTTGAAGATTTAGAATTAATTTTAGGCCTAACGGGCACCGATCTAACACAGTAGAGAGACAGAGCGCCGACGGCTTTAACAAAAGACAATCCAGAACTTTACCCACTATCCTTTCTCTTTTTCTAAGGAAATAAATTTGAATAGTCTGTTGATAGAGTTAGGGATGAATGTTATTGAGCTGAATATATGGCTAATCAGGCTTTTTTCTTCCATTACTAAAGTGGTTGATACAGGTAAAATGATATCGAAAAAAACAGACAACGTTTAAATCAACCGCGCAATGCTACATTCCAAAAGCAAGTATGCACTATAAGATTTTGCCGTATTTCATAAAAAAATACTGTTTAATTAATTAAAATAGATTAATCAATTTTAAATACAAAAAAATGTTAAATAGCATTGAGTTAAAAGTATTAACTAGTTTTTGCCATAATCTCTGCTTGGACCTTTAATTACATAAATGAATGATTGTTGAACTTATTATGTACTGCCAAGTGATTAATTGCGTCTAAACCCAAATAGTATTTTAAAGAGATTATCGCAGATGCTCAAACGTTGCGAAGTGAACGGAAGTTAAAAAAATTACACAATTACATACATAGATAATTTTAGTGCTCGTCTGAAAATGAAACTAAGTCTGAGCGGCAGAGTTGGAGCAAGATACAAACGTGTCGTCCTTAATCGTTGAAACAAAGTGTTCAGATTTGATGAACAGGACCGTAAATTTCGCTTGATAACGTGAAAAAATGGGAGCAATAGACTTTCCAGAAATAAATGTTTAACCGCCATCTTATATATATATATATATAAATACAACAAATGGGCCTAATCGTAGATCTAAGATATCTGACGAGAATGAAATAGTGAAATCGCGGTTTCAATTTTGCGTGTACGCGTGTAGCAATGCTGAGAAGCCCAAAAATTTTAATAACCAAAAAAGTTTGTTTTCGACAACCAAATAAAAAGCGCTTGTTTGTTCGTTTTAAAAATAAAAGTCAAGACTTACGCCTCAAAAGGGAGAATTTTTATCTAATAGGCTTGGATAACACGATACCGTTTCGAGATATTAGCATAGGTTAGAAAAACGAAATAGAGTGTGCTAAAGAGTATTTCAAGGAGAGAAGAACGTGATGAGGCACTTGACAAGCAACTAATAAACATAGCAAGTTGAGAACGTCGAGTGCACGACTGAAGTGCAGCGTAGATCTTAAAATAGGTAGAATTTGTTGTCCAGAACTCAGCGATGGCGACATTTATTTACTTTCCAAACAAAATACCGTGGTTGACAAATTGGAGTAAGAATAAAAGTGCGATGATGGTCGTTAACCTCCTCGTGGTGGCCACCGGTAACACCAGGGGAAACTCTGGAGGCTAATGAGACTAATCACTCACCGAACGTATAAAATCAGATCATGCCAGCAGTAGTACAAACTCGTACAGCTTGATGAACAAAGAACAGCATAAATGATTGGATTCATGGTCTCAGATTGGACTGTGGAAAGTGCTCGCATGTAGCAATGAAAGCTTAAAGAACTTCTGGAAGAGGTATGAAGATTGCCTGCCCTTATCGGTGTCGAGGATGGACGAGGTGCCACTACGAAGTGAAACTGTTAAGTGAGAACGGAAGACGTCGATAGACGCTTTCACTGTTTTCTGTGTTAATTGTTGTGTGCTATCTGCTGTAAAGGCTATTTTTACTCCTGTTGTACCCCCAATAAGTCCTTTGGACTTGCCCAAACGAGTGGGGAGTAAATTTAAAAAAAAATAAATAAAACCAACGGTGATGGAAATTTAACTGTCTGGACGAGACTAAAAAAGATCGGATTAAAGAGAAGAGGTTGAGAGCAAGGCCAGCGCAGAAGAAGAGTAAACTCCACCCTCTCTTAACAGTCTTGAACATCGTTTTTCAGTAGTGTGAAGTTTTTCAATGTATACGATCGCAGCATCTAGATTAAAAGTTGAAACTTCACTTTTTTGAAAAAAAATTGACAGCTAAGCAGCTTTTAATCAAGACTAGACACCTATGCATAAACCGATTTGACTTTATTTTGGCTAAAAACTAAGCAAACGATCACTGAAATCACAACAAATATTTTTTAATTAATCGCGTTTTCGTGGGAAGTCAAGAGTACAGATATTCGAAAAGCAACTAAATATGGAAACAAGCTATCTAAGTTTTTTTTTTGTAAAATGTATGTTCCCACTGAAAATTGTTGTCATCGCCTATTTTGTGATTTTAAATCCCTAGCTAGTACCCACCCAATCGCATTTTGTTTTCACTAACCTATAGTCGAGACTTCTTAATGAGCCTCCATGTGTGGTTGAGTTCAGGAATTTCCCTCCCCATACACAACACGTTTCGCATGTACATAATACTTTCTCTAAAGTGAGTAACAATTATGTACATTTCCGTTTCTCCTATTGGTTTAGGCTTAGCCAATTAGAGCTAGGGAAGAGCTCCCAATTGCCTGTTTTACAACTTGGCACGGAGGCACTTTACACGACCCATTTTTCTATCTCTAATGCATGATCGCTGTACTCTGTTTTCCCTCTAGTTTTTGTAACAGAAGGCAAATTTGGCGATTAAGCGACAGTTTTAACTTATAACTTAGATAGCATTTTTTCCGTCGAAGATCTTCTTTTCTTGGAAGATTTCAAAATTAAAGTGTTCTCCAAACAATAGCTTGTCATCGGTGTAAAGTCGAAAATAATATTTTTTTTAAGCCATTCATCTAAATATACATGTATATTTAATAGAAATAATCTAAAAGATAGGTTAAATGAACATTTTCAGCGTAATTAAATGGGGTAGAAAGCAACGAGCAGTCAAAAGCATGATTTACGTCTTGCAGTTCCTAGAAATTTAGAAAAAAAATCCCAAATTACACATTGATGCCATGGTAATCCAACAACACCCCGTATAGGTGGACAAATTACAGACAAACTTTACAACTTATTGAAAACCGCGATTTTTTCTGCATTGACAATTAACCAAATTTATATTTTCAAGCGACATTACATAATTTCCGTCCAGCTACTGAGCTGCGAAAGTACGATAACATGGGATGCATGAGAGATCAAAGTTGCAAATTGGCACATTAAGATGGTTATTTCGAAGATCATTCAATTGGGCAAATGATGTTGAACGAATCAGTAGAATATGAATACCTTGCCAAGTGAAGTTTAGTATCTAAGTGATTTACGGTTTCTGCTTGGTATGCAAATACAAAACAGATGGGCAGATGCTTGCCTGCTTGCAAAATAAGCCCATTAACAGACCTTGTTATGAGTTACCGCCAAGGTTTGAACAACACACCTCATTCCGTCTGATTAGTTTAAACTAAAGGAAATTACTTAATCAAAATTAATAAAATAGCATGTGCGGCGTTCATGCTAACTAATTGTTTCAAAATGAACTCTTTGAAGTACCTTTTTGACTTCACAGGGTGTAGGAAAATTAGCAATAACTGTATTTGAGAATTAGTTTTCGCCTCTGTTATCTGTTTACTCTCGCAATTTAAAACGGCATTTTATGGTTTAAAAAGTGATACAAAGTTGAAATATTTCGCAAACAGCGGCTGGCTCCATTTCCGCAAAAGGTTTGTTTCAAATTAGCTCGTGCCCATCTGATAGAATAATTTATGTAAGTGCATGGGGCAGTCGAGTGCAGTGACCCACTGCTTTCTAAAGCTAATATGTACCTTCACATAAACCAGGAAGCTGGGTTTCTTACGAACATTCACGTCTATCCGTTTACCTAATTTCACAATTATTCTTTTCCTTAAATTTTACATGTTAACTAAATTTTATGAGTGAATAAAGTGTAGTTATACACATGAAAAATCAGGGACAAAACCCTGAATACCGGTTAACTTTGATTTAGTACGAGACTGGAAAGAGAATTGGGCCTTGAAAATACAATGCTGAAAACTAGGTTTCGTCAGCTTACATCGAAAATATCATTATTTATCTAATAGCATATATATTTTGATGCAACATTATGCACTCAAAAGTTAGTTTGACAAACACAGTATTTTGTTGTAACACCAAAAGTTGAAAGAACCATTCAATTTTCTCCACACACCATATCAAGTACTTCGATAAAACAAAAGAGTCTTTGACCATCTAGTCGCAAAACCTGATTTATCACCGAAAAAAAAAGATAGAAGTGAGACGCCCTCAAATGAAGAGGCACGGGTCGGTAAGTCCGGCAATGGTTTTTGCGCTAATGGAAGCTAAAGTGGACACTAAATGATAAAAAAACTTGTTGGCTAGGCAATCATCCGAAAAAAATGTTGCTGCCAGACTTCTACACGACGAACTTTCACTGACGAAGTCGTAAGCTACGAGAGAAATCCTGGCCAAGAAGAATTGAAGGTACCGAGGGAAACTCTGTACTTTAACGATTCGTTCATTACTTAAACTTTTTTTAATCAACCATATCAGCCTTCCCGGTTAATACTGTTCAAGCGCACTTTTAGAGAGACTAATGACAAAACAGAAGGGCTAATGGTTATACTTATCGTAAAGTTAAATTAGATTTATGCTTTCCAGATGGTTTCCAGTTATTTTCAAATCAAGATGCTCCTAAATATGGAAACCAGTCGATGGTTCTCAAGTGAAAAAATGGTATGCATGAACTTTGAAGCGTTAAAATAGCAGTAAAATACATAGGAATAAGGAAAGGAAAACAAAATGGGCCAACGAAGTTAATAAACTCTTCCGTTGAGCGTTACTCTAGAGAAAGAAGAATCGAGGTGGGATTTCATTGGATGGGAAAACTGAGGATGAAAATCTAGAAGCGGAAAATAACAATGAAATACCGAAGAGGGAAACCGTAAGAGAAGTTCAGTTGTCGCGGCACTATTATGGTTGATCAATAAGTTCGAAAAACGGATCATTGCATTTTGAATATGAGCATCAAGACCACTATTATTAAGTGAAAGGCACCGTGGATAATGAATATTTACTGGTTGATTAGGTGTAGAATATTTCAATTAAAAGATGGATTGAATGAGAAATGAGATACAAAATCAGATGTCAGAGTCATATGTTATCGTTGGCCAGGTAAACGTATTGACTTCAAAAGCCTTGTCACCTTCCTGCTGCGGGGTTTCCAATTGAAAATTGCACAATTTTAATTGTTTACATGCAGTAAAGCCCAAATACTGAAAGCGAATTTGAAATGTCAAACCCCACGGAGTGAAAGGAACGACCCACTAAAACTCCAAACTAAAACAATTATGATATCACCGAGTTCAAAAGACAATGGCAGAATCGAAGACTCACCAGCATCTGCTAGAATGTCGATAATGTCATTGCAACCCATATAGGCGGCGGCGATCAACGGTGTGCGACCCTCCGCATCTGGTCGATTGACATCAGCTCCGGCGGCCAGCAACCTATGAACGATATCCGCATGTCCAGCCCAAGAAGCCGCTCGTAGAGCTGTTCGGTTGTCCGGTCCTGTTATATCTACGTCAACTCCCGATTCCAACAGCAAATCCACCACATCTGAAAGTAAGAAAACATTTAGGCAATAAGACGCTCAGGATTGAGAGTGCGGCCACGTGTGTCTGAGAGGAATAGATTTTTCTGTCCTCGGTGAATTTGAAGGAAAATTCCATTTCCGCTCTTAGAAATGTGAAGATTACAGGTTAATTCAGCTTAATTGCATGTGAGTTGATTTCAGGATGACAATTCCAAAGTTTCGCGTAAATTCGGTCAAGAAAATATTCTATCTTTAATATAAAGTATCACTCTGCCACCTGAAAAAAATAAGTTCTCTGCCGATATTCAGTCTCCTACTATTAAATGCGGGATGTATAATTGAATATTATATGGATTTTGCGATTTGAATTGGGTTCATTTTGCGATTGAATGTGTTGAAATTGAAGTTCTGACTAGTGAGAGGTGGTCTGAAGCCTATAAGTTTAGTGACCATTACTTTCTCATATTGAATGCTGCATTCGATTGGGAAGGCAGTCTCAAGACCTACAACATTTATTCATTCATTGTTTGAATAGCGCGATAGGTGTAGAAGCGAACCATAACAAACATAGTCATTACCTCAGTTTGAGTTGGCCACTTCATCTCCATCAATATTTTGTGGTTCTAAATGAGGTTAGCTGAAAATATAGTCGAGAAGTTAAGCAGAATTGTTAAGACGATTAGAGTAGTTACTTCTGATATATCAGAAGTTGAATTTACATTGTGATTTTCAAACTAAGATATCGTGCTTCAACGGTTCGACTGGATTAATAAATTTCATCTAATAGGGCACCAGTGTTTACGTCAGCGTTTCCAGCCCATATACTCATTCGAAGTTATCAAATCACACGATCACTCAATTTGGCTGATTTTGTAATAATAAAGGACGTTTCTGGTTTCATTTTGCAGTTGGATTCGTATTTCGACCACTGATATTCTACCGATTTTAGTAGCTGAATGCCTTCGACTTACATGCGTTTTGTTTTGTACTACAAGGAACAATATTTTGATAGCAACACAAATGAGACAGCGATTCGGCTATTAGTTGGATTAATACTCATGGAAACCAAAGAGATTCTAAGCCGATCCGCCCCCTCGTGAGCCTAATTACACTACTTTGTGATGTCGAATGGGACGTCAAGAACAAAAATCCACTTTCTCAATGTTTTAGTCGCATAAAAAGTGTCTAGCTTCCCCATTTCATAGCATTGCAACGTTCACTTTCCTTAGATCCCCTTCAGACTGTGATTCCCCATGAAAGCTGGCCCAGTTTAATTGCAAGTCGGGTTGATTTAAAACGACTTTTAAAGGTTATGGCTCAATCGGATTCGAGTGCTGAATTTCTCAAATAGGGTTTTCACTGACTTTCATTACCACCAAGTCAAGTAAACAATAATTTATCCTGTGAATTATTTGAACACGCCACATATCTAGAACATTTTGAGGCCGAATTAAGCCCTAAAATAAATCACCACTGAAGACTTCCGTCCTCTTAGCACGGGACAGAGTTGAATCAGATATTGCCACTTCGTTCATTCAGCCGAGGGCCAAGAAATCAAGTTTATTTGCCTTAATCAATCAACCAGTAGCTAAATTAGCCTAGTTTGAATGACTTGAAGGTAAGTGAGGTGGGTAATAGGACTAGTAATGTTTAAGTCCACTGTTAGTCATATGATAATATATGCCTGCCAAAATGGCCAGCCTTGCGGATCGACCAATGGAATTCGCCCAACGCCGAACGGAAGAGCGGCAAACAGGCCTAATTCGGCTAGAAGAGAAGCATGAAAAGACAGGCTGTTTCTTCGGCCTTAAAGCAAAAAGCCATTCCATAAAAGGAAACCATGACCATTTAATTGGGGTTGGTGAACAAGTGAGCGGTCAAGTATTAAGAACACCCAACTTAATCCAGAATGAATAAAAGTTTAAAATAAATGGATCGCCAAAGAGATATGAGGCTTAAAAGAACGCATTGAAATCTTTATTCAGAAACCTTTCACATAGGATTGGATTTAAACTTATCCTATGACTGCCATTTCCATGCTGTAATTCAGTAACCTCAGCGTTGCCGCTCTCGCATAATGACTGACAATAAGTTTAATATATCAAAAACGTCAACTCAGGAAAAACCAGTGCTACACAAAGATGAATCAAAACCTATCTGGTCGGAGAATATCATTTTTTACGTAGGCAGTCAATTCTGTTTATACCGACCTTCGAAATTGATTGCATTCTTCAAGTTTACGTAACTTCTATCAAGATTTTCCGTGCTTTGGCATTTGTAAAATTTGATTTAATGATGATAAATAAGATCACCTACTGGATTTCTTCTATATCCATTCAGAGTATCCAATCCAACTGTTGATTTGCCCCAAGTTGCCTGCACCGAATTTTTTTAGTTCATTACCATGTAACTGCTAAAGTGCCCATTGTTGAACCAGCCTCCAAACTATTTTTTTCTGCTATGAATTTGAAATCTTCTTCATTTGACGAATTCAGAATCATTCCTTTGGTTCCAGATAACTATAATACACAGAGCAGTGGCTGAAAAGTTCACGTTATTACAAATTCTTTGAAAAATCTGAGAAAATAGAACTGTTTATATCTGCAATGAGAATTATTATTGGCCATGCATGGTGGTCAAACCTACTCTCAACCTCCTCGTGGTGACCACCGGTAACCCCAGGGACAACTCTGGGGGCCAATGAGAGGGGCGGCCGGATAGGACTAAACACTAACCGGACGTATAAAATTTGATTATGCCGGCAGAAGTACAACTTCGTTCAGCCTGGTAATCGAGGCACGACGTAAATACCTGGATTCATGGTCTCAAACTGGACTGTGGAAAGCGCGGGCATGTAGCAATGAAAGGAATCTCCACCAGAAAGTTGGAAAGACTTCTGGAAGAGGTATGAAGGTTGTTTGCCTTAACAATGTCGAGGACGAAGTTGGACTGCTACCTGTACAATGAAACCATGCTAGAGAAGCGACCAGGGAACCGAAAACGTCGATAAACTCTTCTACTGTCGTCTGTGTTAACTGTGTATGCTACATGTCGTAAAAGCTATTTGTACTTATGTTGCATCCGCAACAGGGACTTGTCCTAATGGATGGGGAGTAAATGAAAATAAATTGGCCATGCAAAATGGTATGTTTTGGGAAGCGTTTCCGCCGTTGACACCTCTCTCAATTCACAGGGAATCGAGATACATTCAAACCAATTATGTTGGAGCAGAGATTAGCTTCCCCATAACCTTATTTTGCATGTCTAGCAATGAATCAAAGTCATCCCGTTAGCTAGAAATGCCAGCTCAAAGATCGACAATAGCGCTTACAAACCTTAATTACATGAAGCTATTGGTCTTCAAAAATCAGAAATGTAGTTTGCTAACTGTTTTTGAAGAATAAAACGATTTTCAACTTTGTCCTAGAAAAGTAACATTAAACAATGGAAGTCGAAATCAGAACTTCTCCTTTACACCTGACATTCTTTAGCTGTTCTGCATCTTCGAATGTAGTGGATCCCTTCAACTGCAATCGTTTCTTTTAACAGAACGACTTTGGGGCAAAGAGAGCATCAAGGAAGGGAGCTGATCTTCTGGTAGAGAAAATAGATAGGATAAAATAACCACGGATCAGAGCTCATTGAGCAAACTTATGCCGTTTTCTTCGCATGAGGCTCCCTTCACGTAACTTGTGCTATTTTCAATTGAGAGAAATTAAACTTATCTCCTGGTGTCCGAGTTCATAAGAAGGCATTTCTATCTTCACAGCATATCCCTCGGAGTCGCAAAACCGGAACACCACTAGATAGAAGACTATGAGAAGACTCACTGAAGGCTTCTAGGTATGTGGATAAACTATTATCTAAGCCTAAAGCACTCAAAAAAATTATGCACTCTTGAGAAATCCCTCTTATAGGCAACTGAATGTATTGCAAGGCATGATTAGAGAAGACAAGTGGATGATAATGAATGCAAATCGTTTACGAAATTTCAAGATAAAAAAGGTAGGAAAACGTCAAAATTTACTTTGTTGTGGTCACTGCTTTATGAAAAGCCTTGAAATCCGTTAAGCCTAGAGTTTTCTAACTGGGAGGATGGTCGTTGACAAAAGAGCGATTTGATGTGGGAAAAATTTTTGACGACAGAATTAACCTTATATTCTCATCTAAGCGTTATCAGAGTACCTATAGCAACTCTTATAGACAGATGGAAAGCCTTCATGTATTCGACTGATAAGTCGTTTCAATAGAAAGTTGTTTGCAAAAAAATTTAACTATTGTTTTACGCTGATGCAGAATTCAACATCAATTTTGATCTTATTATTTTTTTTATAGCATACTTGTACCAAAAGGAGCTTGAGAACAAAGGCATGCCTAAACTGGCTCCTATAGCTGTTTGATTAAACGTGATGAGTACTTCATTTATTGACTTTGCATTCAATTCATAATTGATTAAAGATGGTAAGCATATTTAAAAGAAACCTTTAAGGAATATTTGGATCCGAACAACCAATTCAATGGGGACAGTTTTGGAGAAATCGTTGATTACTTCTACAATTTCGATTTTATCATGCAAATGCACTTGTTCTACATCCATTTTTTACGTGCCAATCAAGTTAGTCAATTTCTTGAAAGACCTTGCTCTAGCGATCGTTGCTTATGCACCTGTTCATTTCCTCCCACTTGGCGGTCATTTGGGTATTCAACAAGTTAGGTTGATGCAAGTTACTCCTGAATCGCCCCCAAGGGACGCCCTTCAATACCACTTTAACAAGTCCTATCCAATCTTGTGTTTAGCTTGTGGATAACGAGCGGTGAAGCCCTCAACTGTCACGCTGCTTCGCACCAAATTTCATCTGAGAGAGATTCCCTACTTTCTAAAGAGACATTTATGTCACCTGTGTTGAAAATCTAAAATCATGCTTGCAATGGTATTCTGAATAAAAGCAAAACATTCTGAATACTAGAATATCGCGCTTAAAAATGGAAAAACCGTATGCATCAGACCGGTCAAACTTGTCAATTGATCCTATTTTCCATTTGCGAAGACACTGACACTGACACTGCTCACAAATATATTACAATTTTGACAAGCTACATTCAGTTCTTATGAAACCTCATTTTCAATTTTAAAAGGTATTGATTTGTTAAAGCTCTTGGCCTTTTCTTGTGGACTTTAAATGATAAACGTTAGACAAAGAATGATGACCATGAAGGCTTATAGGTAAATCATTTTCGAGTTAAAAGACAGGCATTGGGCGGTAAATTTCGATTTTATTAGTCTAAATGAATGAGACTCAGCATGAATTTGATCAAATAACCACTTTTTCGGACAATTATTTCCTAATTGCAAAAACATCTGAAAATGGTCAGTATATAATGGCTGATGAGAGTTTTACAAAAGTAAATATTCAGAAGAGTAAAATTCGCATAGTGACGGAGGTTTAGACCTATTTAACGTTTACTCAACCCTAATTTTGTCCGCTCGATTTCCATGTAAATAAACGCTGTAGAAGATTACACCCTAGTTGCAATTTATTCCTTCCGCCTGCAGACAGAGGCATTCCCTCTTCCGATTGGCCAATCATAATCGTGCCAGAAGATGGACGCTCGACCAATAGAAAAATTGGGAAAAGATTCAATATTGGAGATGGAAAATTGCGCAACTCTACAGCTCAGAAATGCATATTAGGTTCAAGTAGTAAAGGCGTCATATTTGGTCCGTTTGAAACAGTAGAATCGCTACTGATCTACGGGTTTTCAACCACACTACTACCTAAATAAAATGCCAAACGCCTTAGCGAGATTGTACAATCCTTAGAAGAGCGACCACAAGCTTGCTTTTATGTGGTTCTGGCTGCGAGAACAGTTCTAAAAGACCAGTTCAGCTGTCACTTTGGCCTATATTGCTAGATAAGTACTTTGAAATTATGTAAAGCTAGAATTGGATCGAACAGACAAAAAGCGATAAGTACTACAAATCTTGAGAACAATGTTAACAACTTCCTTC
Source organism: Moniezia expansa (assembly GCA_019097775.1). Classification (NCBI taxonomy): domain Eukaryota; kingdom Metazoa; phylum Platyhelminthes; class Cestoda; order Cyclophyllidea; family Anoplocephalidae; genus Moniezia; species Moniezia expansa. The sequence continues at coordinate 2,308,870 of JADFDV010000052.1, forward strand.
CTATTTTATGGCAAGCAGTTAAAATGCACGGCATGGAAGAACGGTAGTTTGGCCTAGCTATGCCACTGAAAAATGTACAGTGTTTAAAATGGAAATTTCCATGAATTACATTTTGAATTTAAACTATTCACTCACCATAGTGTCCACCCCATGCAGCGGATCTCAAGGCTGACCATCCATCCTGATCAATCTGATCTAGTCTGGCATGAGCTTCCAAAAGACATTTGACGATTTCCAGATTGCCTTGACGTGCAGCCAGAACCAGTGGTGTTGAACCTGCAGCATCTCTCGTCTCAATGTCTACTGAGCCATGGGCTAGAATGCTCTTTACAACAGCTAGCTTGCCTTGAAACGCAGCCGTACACAACTGACCAATAGACGTTTCCTTATCAGCTCCAGTTTGCAGGATTACTTGCTTAATTTTGTGTTCACGACTCCTCATTCCATTACAACTTGACGTTCCCACCTGAGGCTCTAAAGATCTGTGCTCGTAATTTAGAGCATCTTCGATCAGCTGACTAATTGACGATCCCGCAAATGAGCAATGAACAAGTATGGGATCGTGAAGAAATGACCAACAGTCTAGATTGGCCAATGTGTCCACAGTAAAATCCAGTTCCACGTCCTTCAAAGCAGAGGTCAGCTTCTGAACTGCTTCAGCTGAGTTGTAAAGACTGGAACGCGCGAAATTGTACAGTATGTCCCATGTGAATGAGTGTGAAAGACAAGGCGATCGTTTAATCTGATTAAAAGCTGCTAATGCCAGCATGGTGTGGCCATCTCGAGAAGAGACCAAGGACATTGGAGTAGAGTATTTGACATCGAGGTACCAGTCCCGTAAGCTGGTATGGGCAAGACATAATACCCGCTCTTGTCGAAGATCTGCGTAGTCCAAAAGATCTACCCACTGTTGAGGCTGCTGCTGACGTAAAAAGACTGGATAGTCGTGACTCAAGAAAAAAGGAAGAATAAGCACCTGTTTCCAATTTTCCAGCACCTTTGAGGAGATACTATTAGCTTGTAAAATCACATCGATTTCGGAGAGCGTTAAAGGACGGGGTGTCGCAAGAATAAGATTTAACACCGGTTTGATAATAGCCATAATTGTGGTTGAAGTATCGTTAGGAAGGGGGTTGAGAAGACGCTGGCCGAGCCAAAGAAATAGGCCATTAATGGTACCGGGAATTGTTTTGATGCATTCCGGGGAGAGCCAGCCTTCACTTATCGCAGACAATACGATTTGGAGGTACAACAGGGAACCGCTGCTTTTAAATTGCAACATTTGGAGGCAATCCGGACCACCGAGAGAGAAGATATTGTCTAACTTGGGGTCATTTTTTACCCGAAAAAACCCATAATTATCGATATCTTTAATAACCAGGGGACACCGCATATCATCTAGAAAAACACTACTCGCACAACGGAAAAGACGACGAAGAATTGTTTGGGAGTCTCTGCGACAGGTAATGAATATACCAATCCAGGGTGGAAGAAAAAGGGAATTGACAGCAAGGAGTTCAAGGAGATTCCGGCTGACCCACCCCTGTCGAATATGGCCAGATGATTGCCGAATAGCATGACTCTGAAACTCACTTGTATGATCAGAAGTGGAAGAAGCTTGTGAAAGTCGTTTGTGAGAACATCCAATGCTGGAAATAGAAGGAGGAGCCCTAACTTCAGAAGTTGGGTTCAGGCGAAGACATTCATCGGCTGCGTCAATGGCAAAGAACAGTTTCTGTTCGCTGCCTATTTGTCGAGGATCAAGATCACCAAGAATTTTGAAAACAGCTTCAGACAAGACTTCGTCGGGAAATGCACACATTCTGGCAGAAGTGAAGAGACGGTTTAATCGGCCTCCATCAGCAGCAAGGCGTTCTCTGTAGGAGGAACCTATTGAGTCTTGTCGAGCGACCAACTGGTCTCGCATAGAGAGGATGAATCGGGGAAGATTTAGAGTGGCAGCGAATTGATTTGAGCATGCATGATAGGCCAGAAGTCTACTGGATATATCAAAACATTCTTTCCGAATAATCTGACTGAAAATAGCGGTTTTTCCGGTACCTGGTCCACCCATAATTATGAACGAACAAGACATGGCTTCAGTGGAAGCCGGAGTGCCATCAGAAGAAAGTTGAAGCCATCTAGAAAATTTCTCAAGCACCCACTCGCGACCGATGAAAGGGGGAAAAGTGTTTTTCTTCTTTGGCGAGGAAGTGGTTCGAAGTGGAACCTCTGGAGGAACTGTATTCATATCAGAACCGGTTGAATATTTAGAAGCGTGGGAAGGTGGAAGGGAAGGAGCTCGAGGAACGCAAGGGGTACTTGAATAGGAAAGCGGTAAAGCGGAGTCACTATTAGTAAAAGATTTGCTCATTATATATTTCCCACTATTGCTAACGGCAAATCCATCTGATCCAGAGGAATCAAAAAGCGGAGAGGAGGCACCGTTACGAGAAGATGCAGCATTAGGATGATTCGATGCCGTCATGGCAAACGGGTTTACTTGGAGTTCAGTGGAAAGGGAGTTTTCACAGTTAGCACGACGATTGTCAACATGATCGATGCAGTCCGATTCCATTTAGTATTTCCAGATCATTTTATCTAAAGAAGATCAAAAAAATATTACCAGTATCAATTTCAAGTAAATGTATGAATAGATAAAAAAGTAAAGTTTCAATATTAGAGTGACGGTTCAGAAATTGTCCTATTTGAGTAAACAACCTATGGAATAAATTTTTCAAAATTGGAAAAAAGCAAAATTTATTGATTGGCATTGGTGATAATTTATCAAGCAAACAAGCATTGAGTACCCATGGATTAAAATTTGAAGAAGGTCAAAAATCTTGGACATTAAACAAAAGCTAAAATGACATGAATAAACAAAAATGAGGCAAATTTAAATGACTAAAATAGCCATTGAAGATAAGATGCTTGACTGTATTCTTTAATTTTATTTGACAAGAGCCTTAAAATTCTATGAGAAACCGATGGGTGCTGAAATATTTTAAATTGAGCTAATTAACTGTATTATTTTTTGAATAAGAGTGATGTTGATTAAGAATTTGCTTTTTTAAATTTTCATAACATTTTGCAATCAAACTAGAACTGTTTTTGCAAGTACGGTTTGTTGAATTTCCGAAAAACAAAATTTTCAATTATCATCTTTTGATATATATTTATTTTTCTGTCAATCAAATACTTTTCCTTCAGTCACATTTAGGATGGGATATTAGCGTAGTCGTGTTAGGCCTGAGGGCGCATGATATCGCCTGTCGATATGGCCGTTGACTCACGTCGATGGTTTTATAATGAACTATCGGGACTTGCCGCTGAAAAATTGCTTATCGAGAAGGGAGAACCTGGAAGCTTCCTCATTCGGCAAAGCCACAACAGTCCCGGAAATTTCACCTTATCGGTTCGTCGAAAAGACTCGTTCGCGCACATTCGCATTCAGAATACTGGCGATTTTTTGAGCTTTCTGGGTGGAGACAAATTCGCTACTCTGCCAGAACTCGTAAATTACTACCGTGACCATCCTGATCAGCTAAAAGAAAAAAATGGAACGATTATTGAGCTTCGCCAGCCTCTTATTGTTGATAATTATATTACGGAAAAGTAAGTTAATTAAGTGGTCTCTACGAAGTGTCTTTTATTAGCGCTAGGTGGTTTCATGGTCGACAAACAGCCAGCGAGGCTCAAACTCTCCTCCTTCAAAAGGGCAAAAACGGAAGCTTTCTAGTTCGCGAATCGATACGCCAACCGGGGTCTTATGTGTTATCGGTCGTGACCGGCAGCAACACTGTTTCTCATATTCTTGTCAATCGGCTTCCCAATTCGAAATTTGACCTTGGTGATGGGCAAGAATTTTCTACACTTACTCATCTCATTGATCATTATACGGCCTTTCCTATTATGGTTAAAGATGGAGACTTGGTGCGCTTAAAACAGGTGAGTTTAATTTGCTTAATTTGTATCGATTTATATATATTTGGGTCGAATGCAAAATTCGACAATGTTTTACGCTATTTTGTTTCTACCTTAGCCTCTGACCATTTTGGAAATTGACTGGAACTGTCTAATTTATGTTGCAGCCCTTCAATGTAACCCGGCTAAACGTTTCTTGCTTGGATCAGCGGATCGCGCAACTGGAGAAGGAAGGTGTTCGCGGAAAACGGGTTACCGGTTTCTGGGAGGAGTTTGAAGAGCTTCATGACGAACCATCAGTGGCTAGTGTTGCTCGCAGTCGCAATGAAGGTAGCCGTAGTTGCAACGCTGCGAAAAACCGATACAAAAACATTCTCCCCTTTGATGCCACTCGTGTTATTCTTCTTGATGGTGATTCTAGCGTTCCTGGATCGGACTATATCAATGCAAACTATATTTCTAATCCCGTGAGTGGCTTTTTGATTGAATAGAATTTGTTCGGATTTTGCGCTTTGGTTTGGTTTATTGCATCATAGTCGGCACCACAGAAACAGACATTCCACTTCGCGTATGTTGTTGCTCAGAATAGTCGAATACTGGGCCTAGTAATCAACATGGTGGAGCGCGTTATTGACTAGGAATCATCAGAACTTTTACAAATTATCAGACATTTGTTATCGGAAGGTTTGGGGTCATGGCAGTATACATAACTCTTGCGGTTGAGCAAGAGGCGCTCTAGCTTGATTAACCGTCCCTTTTGAGGATATCTAGTAATAATGCACTGTTTCACGTTATTTGAGGTTTTCCATGCTCACATGAAGCGTGAACTTGGTCTTAGCTTCCTGCCTGTGTATTCATTGGAAAAGTCCCAGCCTCTCGATTACAGATTTCTCTCAGAACCAGTTGCTGTATGGTCTTTCGTTTGTCTTTCTGGGCTTACTCTCCACGTTTTAAAGACATCCTAAGATTTATTCGGAAAACCATAGCTGTAGGCCTTGAAAGTGATGGAAATTTCCACGCTGCGTGGAACGTGAAGTTGTCATTATTACGATAGAATTAAGGCCTCAGCTACTACAAGTTACTTTCCCTGGCTTTGGATGTTTTTGCTCGGTTTCGAAAGCTTATAAGAAGCTTTTATTCACGTATCGAAAATTTAATCAAAATTTTCTTTTCTTCTCTGTCTTTTAAAGCGTGGTTGCCATGGTTCGAGAATCGATGGATCTTCTAGCAAATCTCGCTTTGATAATTCAGAGGATTCATTCTTCCGATGATCAGCTGTTGTGCCATATTATTTCCCCCGCCCCTGAAGAGAGCCTTGCGTTCTGCACTTACATCTTTTCGTCATTTATTGAAAGTAAAGTATATCAAGTTGCTGTGGACTATTTCGCACCATCTTTGATCTGTTAGCTCAAGCTTTTGGTATGGAAATAAGAGGCTGTCAAGCGCCAAACTTTATAATGCTTCTTTCTTTCAGCAAGAAGTGTTCTAGATTAGGGGCGTCCAGGGCTTCAGTCCCCTCTGTTGAACTAGAGGTTAAGTTTCTTAGTTTTTTTTTGCAGCTTGGTTTTCGGATGTCACTCTAATAGCTGAGTTCTGGAACGGTTTTAGAATATCTGAAGCCTTCCAAACATACTACTGTTGCTGAGGGAACTAGTTTCATAAATAACTGGAAAATTTTTGCTTCGATGGTTGGGTGAGAGTGCACTGCTCCATAGATTCAGCCTTGTAATTGCTTCTTTCCTTTTGGGATATACAAGGCGATCCTTTCGTCAACAGTATTTCTCCCTTTAGAGGTGATCTGAGATGATCGAGAGCGAAATTTTCCCCATGATAAATTGCTTTCTTGGAACAAGCAATAGATCTTTAAGTCGCTCTTTGGAGTTCAGAGTTTCCTAGTTTTAATGGACACCTACTACTTAAATTTTGTTCATTGAACCAAGAAGGCTAGGTTATGTAAGGTAACTTTCGCCACGAGCACTTCAGAGTTCATGGAAATTTTGAAATTAAGGAATCACTATTTTTTTATTTAAATCTAATGGCCATCTCTACGTAGTTGAGTAGAGAGTGTATTTTCTTACATGAGTGAGCCATTGGCGTCATATATGCGCATGACACTCCTAATGGTACAAGTTTGAAACTCACTGGCGCTTCTTCAGTGACTGAAATGGCCACCTGAGGCCATGGCTGCAGTAAACAGCTTAACTAACATTTAATACCTAGATGTTCCTCCGAGAAGGTCTTCAGAATCCTTCAGAGGACGAGGGCAAATCCGCACTGTCGAGCAAAGAGGAGATTCAGAATGAGGACAACGAGAGAACAAGGGGTGAATCGACTCCCAAACCTATAAATCGACGAAGTCGTATATTCTTCTCCTCCCGACCACAGTACATTGCCACTCAGGGTGTTCTTCCTGGTACTGTTGTGGATATGTGGCGAATGATCTGGCAGGAGCGAGCTACCATTATTGTCATGCTCACCAAGGAAAATGAACGAGGGCGGGTAAGTCATTTTGACATTATTCTTTTAAACTCATATTTAGGCTTTTAAAAATCACTTTAAAGTACTAATCTTAAATGAAAAAAAAGGGACCTATCAAGGGGAGTCATTTGACACATGACAAGTTTCTGTCCTTTCAATTCAGTTCTCAGCCTACTCATCATCGTCAGGTTTAACATTCTCAGATATTGGAAAAGCGCTAATCGAAATGAGAGAGGTTCCGCTTTCTCAGCATCGTTTTAGGAGACGATGTTTGGATTCCCGATTCCCGGGAACTTTCTAGCTAGTTCCACTTATCGTTTTTTTTTTCGGAGACTTGTTATCTTAGTGCGGCGACTTTTCTACAGCTCTCCTGTCTAGGCCGAACCAAATGCCTTCTGCGCTAATAAATTCCTCAGAAATCTCTCCCGACATCATCACATGGGATGTTAATGCATAAAGTCTAGCATCTAGGACATTTCTCGTTTTTTTAGAACAAGTGTGAAAAGTACTGGCCAACTGGCTTGGAAGGTCCTCTCATTCTTGGCGTGCCATTGGGTACTCTCATGGTCACCCCAGTATCCGAGCGGAACCTGAATTCGCGTATTATTCGAGAGCTGAAAGTCAGTCTGCATCGACGAACCACTGAGAACAAATCGAACCAAGCAGAAGCTGTCGAGGGTCCCAATGAAGACGATTCATTTACTGTCTTCTTATTGCAGTTTCTTGCCTGGCCGGATCATGGAACACCCAGTGAGCCGTCGGAATTTCTCGATCTCCTCTTCAACATATCCTCCTTCCAGGTGTTTGATTGACTCTTGAATAACTTTGCACTCAAAGCTATTATTCGACCAGACTTGAAGCCTGTGAGACGTAAAAGTTTCAACTTGTTCATTCATATGAACTCATTCTAAATGACTACTAACAGTTCGTATATGTCCGGTCTGCAATAGTCACCTGTCGGAGACGAAATTATTGCGATTTAAATAGGATTCTGGGTAACGTTAATACTGTTAATGTTGTTCTCAACAGGAAAGCATGGAGACGACAGGTCCGATGATCGTTCATTGCAATTCAGGCATTGGTCGAACCGGTACTCTCATAGTAGTGGATATGCTCATGGGCTGCATTTATGAAGGAGGTCTCCACACGGATATCGATATAGCTCGGACCGTCCAAGCGGTGCGGGAACAACGCTCTGGGATGGTACAAACGGAAGCCCAGTATCGGTTCATCTATAAGACCGTACAAGAGTTCGTCTCCAGTCTATTGTTGCGGGTGAAAGAACGAAATGTACATCTATTCCGTTTTTACACTAACAGCTTGCATTCCTGAGCGATGGTTTTATCGCAAACTAATTCGCTGACTGATTTTAGGCCCTGAAGCCTTTTGGAATAGATTACACGAACTTGAAGCAGACTCCTCGAAGTGAAGGCTGCCTGTGTTGTAGTGGAACAATAGGTCTGCCGAACAACAGCACCTCCACATCATCTTCCGGTCTGTCTTCTTCTCTACCGAGCTCGAATCGAAGTTTCTGGAGTAACAGAAGCACTAACTGTCGACCTAAACCCACTCCGCCTCCTTTGCCTCCGCTCAGCAGTCCAGTAGATGTTTCCTTAACATCTACAATGCCTGTCTCCAACTCTTCCACGTCGTCTTCGGGTTCCAGACGATGGTATAAACTTTCATCGGCATCACGGTGACATCTAGATGTTTTGTCTCCCTCTCCCTTTAGCAGTGAACGAGTGATAAGGTATGTTTCTGTACAAACTGTCAGCCTCCACTAGTTCTGTCTTTTTTGATGCCGGTGCTTTCTTTACAGCGTCAACCTTGTTTCTTCTCTATCACTACTCAGGATCATTCCAGGCGTCGCTTTTGCTTCTTTTTCCCTCGCATTTTGTAAACAGACTCTTGTTCTTCGTCTTTTTCTTTAACCATTCTACCTATCTTTCAATCATTCGGGACCCCTTACCCCTGAGCCCCTCAAGAAGACGAAGTAACAATACTCATTCAGTTAATTCATATCTAAAAAAATCGTTTTGAAGTTTAGGATTCTTGAGAAATGATCACCATTGTAATCAACCCTAACGAAAGCCCAAGGAGGAGAAAACTGATGGGGGGAGGATGATACCTCTCATCGGTGTGACAGTTATGGCAGTTATCATAGCGATTGCCTTCTCCCACATCTTCCCTGAATGATTTGTTTACCGGTTCAGACCAGTCGTATCCCTGAGTCGCGCGTTTTCGTCGGAACTCCCGTGAGTGAAATATTTCACTGGCTCGATCGAAACTCACTTTTGGACCATAGGGACCGCAAGAGAAGTATGGAGTTCGGGAATCATTGTTGTGCTGTTGGACTATTCCTTGGCTTTCGTCATAGGCTCGTCGTTGATCTGGATCGATTAGAATGCTGTAGGCCTCGTTAACCACCAGGAAGACTTTGGGGTCTGTAGGTGAAACATCGGGGTGTGTAGACTTACATTTGATGTAGTACGCGGCTCGGATCTCTTTCGCTGAGGCGGTTACTGGAACCTCCAATACTGAGTAATAACAACGCTTCCCCACGGGTTTAGAAAAACTTCTGTACGCCACATGGAGGGGAAGAAGGCGAATTCGCAAATCTGAAAATATCTGGCACAGAAATGATAAAGAAATTTGCGACTAAGATTAAAAAGCGGAAAGTGGAAAGAAATAGGTTTGTGAAGAACCTTTATTGAGTCAAAATTTGCGACCAGACTACAGATCTAGTTCCCAGTTCTACCATGCTCTTAGGGGAAGTACTTTATTACAGTCAGAAATTGAGGTAAAAAATACATTGGGATAGAGGTCTACCAAAGGGAATCTATTCACAGACTAAGTGAATGTTTTCGCAATGAAAATGGTGTGATCAACACCGCAAGCAACTTGTACAGCTTCAGCTGGCAGAGATAAAGGCACTGGATACGTCTGCATATTCTTAACTGCATCTCCAATGGATGCGGAGGTGTTCCGACCTAAACCGAGACAGGCTAGACCTCCTCTGGGAGCTCCCCAAGACCAGAGGAAACCACCTCTAGAACGAGCCATGAAGTGATGTAATCCAGGCACCACATCGACTATTCGGTTCTCGGAAAAGGGTAGAGCTGGGGCGAACAGGGCTGGGGGAATAAGAGTTGGTCTCTCGGCTTGAAGGACCTTCGATCCGAGACCCAGACATCCGTAGCCCCAGACAAAAATCTAAAATGGAATGGAGTGAGTATTGCGACTGGCCGGTGGTGAATATCACGACCTTTCAGATGAGTAGGTTACTAACGTAAAGACGTTCTTCAGAGGGTAGCTTGTGAATGAGCTGCTGATAAGAAACTTTATTGAGATATCTTCTCCAATACAACCTACCTCGAAGGTCGAATTTCTCCAACTATATAGTTTGAAGTCTTGAAAAATATGGATGAGAATAAACCCAGACTTTTTAAGGTGACAGAAGCTTAGTGCGTCTCTTGGGAATCTTAAGAGCTTGTTACAGGAAGTGGTAAAAAGCTGCCTGAAATTTGGTGCCCACATGCCAAATGCTGAATCTCTCAGGGAACTTTTAGGTGATGAATGAAATCGTCTATGAAAGGTCTCGCGAAGATCTCACTTCCGAGAAGGATCATGTACTGCACACCCAGTAGTTCGCTGTAAAATGCATGCGTCATTTCAAAAACCGAACAAGGTTCTGCTACAGCGGAAGCAATGAACTGACACTTTCGAAACGATCAAGATCTACAAAGCTCTAGGTGGGTTGAAATGCCAGCTTTTAGGTTCATTTTCCTGCAGGAAAATTAGTGATACGAATGAACCGTTAGGCAATGAAGGCTGAAGAGTTATGGGACTACACTACTTCCAAGAAGTGACTTACAACAGCTAATCCGGGAAGGTCGACACAAATGGGGTGTCATTTGTCAAAAACTCAGCTTGTTAAAATGAACATGAAGGAAAACACGAATTCCTTGTTGTGCACAGCTGAAGGTTGCTTTACGATTTACATAGAATGGGGATGGCTGCAACAATACGTTTAATGCTATCATTTCAAAGAAGAAAAATAGAGAAGGGCGATAAAATGCGCTGTTCTTCTTGGATCGTTCATCGATTGGACAAGTCTTGACCTTACGTTTGCGTTTTTCTAGCAGACTAAAAATCCGGCCCCAACTTACATGACCATGTTCATCCAATAATGCACACATCGACCCAGCTGCAGCAACTTGAATAATTTTGCCGACTTCTGTGTTGTCGCCACAGCATTCATCAAGGGGGAGTTCAAAGGGCTCCAGCACTTGAACATCGTCAGTAACTGGCCAGATTTGACCATATTCATTATTGCCCCAGGCAAAGACTCTACCGCACTCGGTTAAGGCGAGAACTGTGTCTCCGCGGGATGAGAGCTGCCTTTAAAGAACAAAAAAAATCGTAAGAATGAGCAAGATGTAGGATCATGGGTTTATTGTCACTTAACTTGTGGGAATAGTTCCCACCTTGGCAGTTTGTGCGCATGCACTCGTGCAATACAATGATCTGAATGAACATAACCTCTAGCTGGTGCCTGATCTACAAGGCGAACATCAAAAAAAAAGGCTTTCAGCCAGAGACACCACCATACGCAACCTAGTCTTGGTTAGAGATCGTGTAAAAGTGATACTGCTAAGGGTAGCCGTTATGAGAAAAAGTGTCACCTTCAAGATTCATAAAGCTAAACGGCACATTTGACCTGTTTACTTTTCCTATATTATTTCAGAATGTAGGAAAATTTGCCCGATGGAATCCACTATCAGTGATGATGAAAAAACAGGTTTATTTGTCGACAGGTGTAAAAAGTCTGTCTGTAAAAAGTCACAAGCTGTTCAAACTCGAAATGATAAAAAATTCGGGTAGTACGACTCTGGCGCCTTAACAATGCGGACGTCCGTAGATTCAATTAAAACGTGGACGCACCAACAATTGGTCAGAGTAGGAGACAAGAGTTTAATTAGAGGTCTGCGTGCATTAACCACTTTGAATACCAAAGCGAAGAACAATCCACAACTCTTTGGGGTTCCCAGCTAACGAAGGTACCCAATCTAGTCAGGTGCGGCGTGAGGACAAGACGATGGTTCGAGATACAAGACTAAAGGAGTGCAAAGACATCGGATAGAGCAGGTATCTGCGTTGTGCTTAGGAGTTGATATTGGGATAGTTGGTATAGTGAGGGTTCGGGGAAGAAGCTTAACTTTAGGCTCTGGACAGTTTCAAAGGCCTAGTATTGAGAGGGAACTCTGGCCATGTTCTTATCACTGGTTCCTTCCTCGAATCTCTTTCCTCAAAGTAAATATTGGTCGATGATATATCTTCCTCCGGTTTGTATTAATAATGAAAGACAGGATTAAAAGAGAAACTGATGTTGACCGAATCAGGCATTTAAATGAATCCGAGCGATTAAGAGAACGATGAGCCAGACTTGTGAAAACAGAACTTACTTCACTCTTACTCGCTTCAAAGAACCCTCAATTTTCGTCAATGCATGTATGCTACGAGTCGTACCAAGTCCCGTTTGTCCATCAGTAGACAATCCAGCAGCGTACACTTCACCATCACTTGAGAGAACAAGACTATGATCCTGGCCACATTCGACTTGTTTAATAACGCTCAGCTTCTTTGGTAGATTCACTCTAATAACTTGAGCATTTTCTGGAGTAAAAATTTCATTTTCAATCACTTCACGGGCGCACTGACCACAACTATTATTGCCCATACTGAAGAGAACGGATTTATTTTCTTTTGTATAGTGAAAGACGATGAGGGAGTGTGCCCGACCACAAGAGGCAGCGATTGGCACAACATCTTCATGATAAGGCGTTACAATTATTCGAGGTTCAGGAACAATGTCTACATTGACTGCATCCCATAGTAAAGCGTGAAGTCGGTTGGTCTAAATGCATCGACTTAAAAAAAAATCTAAGTACCTGACAACCCAGCTGTCCATCAGAATTTAACCCACACCCATAGAAAACTTGTTTAAGTTTATGATGGGAGCCAATAAATACCGTAAATCCGTACCCACAAGAAATAGATTTGACATCGATCCCATTATCATTAAAATATTTCAAATGTGTTGGTGCAGAAACATGGAATTTGGGGTTTTTGGTAAGCTTATCTATGAAAATCAACAGTGAATAACGAAAAGAATTACCGTCCGGTTCGACGTATTTTTTAATTCCGAGTGCACCGGTAACCGCAACGCCGCAACCGTACACGAGAGAAGACCTAGCCGGAGAAAATTTTATTTCAGGAAAGTTAATATCTTCTGCTTTTCGTAGTGATGACGCAACACGACAAAAGGTGTTCCCAGAAGCTAGAACCCCGGTACGAACGAAAGGCCCTACCCGCAGCATCGGCAGATAATATCCTAAATACTGACCTTCGATGAATTCAAGAACTGCTGTCAAATAAACTAACAAATACTTGTAATATGGCCTTGTATATGATTCAGACATCGTTTAAATATTATTATGTTTCTTTTTTAGCCTATGCGGTCTTATAAACGCTTGTGGGTCCTAAACTTATCGGTCGCGATTTTGCAATTTCCCAATGCGTCTAATTTTATTTTCTCGTATTATGCGGCTGAAAACAAATGGCTTGCCTTCAACCATCCGAATTCCATTGGACGTCACTTGCGCACCTGAGAAAACAAATGATTTCGGGCCAGCCCCTCATCCAGTTCCCCGGTTGCTTAGCTATTACATTAATGCGGTAATTTGGTTGCTAGCAAATTTAAATTTCATCACTATGCCATCACCAGACAAGTGGCAATCCCTGCCATTCTTTAGCAGTTATTACCGAACTTATTAGCAAGTAAGGAATTGCCATTCCGAAAAGACCGAGCAGAGCTCATCGAGATGCTGGTTTCTAACAAAAAATTTTGTACGGTCTAGCCCAGCTGATTCTCTTATTGCAACTGACAAGTGATCGCGAGTTATTCGAACACTTCCGGGTCCTCACGCACCACACCATTATAAGACTAATTTTAATGTTTAAAATGAGTAATTCGCATTCAAACCTGTTCAAGTGGTCATGTGAACGCAGTAGGAACCCACTTGACCCAAGCAAAATCAAATTTCAAGCAATTTACTATTTGCCATCAAAGTCCAAGAAAATATTGATAAGACCAATTCAATTCAATTGAATAAGAATCAACCGCATTTTTATTGATGCACTGTACGAAAGTTTGCAAAAGCTATTCCTATCCTTCGTAGACTTATTAATGTTCAACAGTTTAGGCGGGATTCCATAATTTTTCTCGATTTAAAAGCTGAGCCCTTAACTCTCCGGCTGTGATACGTCTAGAGTAAACCAGACGTAATGCCAAGGACAAGAATATAAAGAAGTGGTTCTGCTAACAGTAAAAGAAGCTTGGCGTTGGTGGCGAGCGTTTGATTCAGTGGTCTCAACGGAATGATTTGCTGCAGCTAGGACAACCTTCAATGCGCCCGAGCCTGAAGAAATCCAGAAGGCGGCTGAAGTCGATAACTGTGTTCATCTTATCATTCGGCAATATATTCCGTACAGAGACATTTAAGAAAGCAGAGGGACGAATCAGAAAGGGAGAAACGCTCCTTAAGTGGTACGTTGGGCCAGAGATTTATAATATATTACCTCAGCCAAAGCCGAGAGCCAAAGTATGAACAACAATTAACAATTAACAGATCTCTTGACTTAACTGATGTTTCCATAATTCCTCGAGGCGTTTGAAAATGACTGCGTCAGGCTAGAGTAACAAGTTTTCAGGGATCCGTTTCCAAAACCCAAGAAAATAGCTTTTTTTGCAGCGTAGTATAATTACTTATATGAATCAGGAAAATCTGCCACTTTTTACCATTCCGCAGAAACTCTAGCCAATTCTCGAGGATTTCTATCCGCGAGGAACACGATCTCTGCTCGACCATCTGATTCTAACGCAGCCGGGTTCGCAAACCAGCCGTGCTCCGCGTAGAAATGCAAGACGGCGTCTAGCTCACTGTTGGTGTAGTTTGGTACTAGGACTGGAACGAAAGGGTCCATAGTTTCGAAACCCCGCCTTGTAAGGAGGTACCTAAAGTAACAGCATTATTTGTTCATTCACCTTAGTCTTTACTAGAAAAATAAGCAATAAGTATACCTATTTTAACAACAGGACAAGTCTCGAGAGCCAGTCAACAGGGCTTCAAAGCAACAAGGTATCTTTAGCCTTTTTGCTCTATTTCCCTATTTGGATTGAGGTTAAGAAAGCCTACTGACAATCAGTATCCACTCTATCAGTTAAGGAACCTGATGATGAACACCGACGGATTTCCTCGCTTTTGTATCGGCTTTACAGATGCAGTTAATGATACAATAGGCCTATGTATCCGACAGAGTAATGAGAAGTTAAATTCTCTAGCTAAAATTTGTCATTAGTTTCTCCACGAAGAAGATCTCTAGAGGCCAGATTTCTGGTGGGAGTTCAGTGGTAAGAACCTTGGAGCCCATGTCTCTTCGACCTTTCAAGCTAAGAATTATTATTCTAGTGATAATAGAAGTAAGGCCACTGTTGAGCGAATCCGATTCTATGAATCTATACTTCCACAATATAATATTTTATGAGACCAGACAGCATGAAACAATAAACCAGGACGCTCACAGAGTTGATTCATTATCCACCGCAAAGATTGAAGGCGAAACTTAGATGCGGCCAGAAAAGTCAATCACAATGCTTCTTCTCCACATTATTTGCTAACGAAATGGCTTGGAATCATTTACTAGTGATTCATCCTTGTCTCCCCTTGCTACACTTAAGGGAATTTATGCAAGTCTTGGTCAAATCCAGAATCAAACAATTGTCTTAACGACGATATGGCATTTGGATTACGTTGAACGAGAGACTGTCATTGAGTAACTCAGGAAAAATGTTTCTTGTTTTGACAATGAGTGCGAGTGACAAACCGACTTACCCAGGAGTGTGGTGCTCCCGGTCAGAAGGCCAGGAAGCGCGCTCATTGACCGAAGTTATAATTCCTCCATGAGGCCAGTCTCCCTTCAGAGCACGTTTCAAATGATGCACTATTGCCAGACGATCAACCGACACCTTCTTCCGTAACACTTTGTCTTGCATTCGTGTCCCACGGCACCAGAGAAAGTTCACACCGTCAATTATGAGATAACAGGGAACAGCCTGTTCACTTGCCGATAGAGACCGCATCTATAAAAACAAAAAGCAATATTAGACTAATCGTACATAAATCTATAGATATTACATAAAAGCAGATTAGGAATTGTCTTTCCTGAGTAGTAAGAGCTTAACCAGTATAATTCGTGAACCCTGACCTTATGATAAGGTTCAACATTGGAAATAAAAACGTAGGTAAGAACAGGAACATGCGACCGTAATGCTAACACTATCCTAAGATGTGCCTAAAGTCTGTGTGGTCCATGAACCAACTCCAAGCCATTTCAGCTCAAAAATCGCATAGTTTTTCAATCCTAACTTCCGATTTTCATCATATCAATTATCTGCGAAAATAAGTCCAACTAGTTTAAGTAACATCTGGGATCCATACATCGGAGCTCAATATCATAGTCTCAATTTCCAGAGTCTAAAAACGATGTTCACGCGCATGGGAAATGAATAGACCGACAGATATAAAGCCTCGAGTCGAACTCCCCAATTGCTCCATTAACAATGAGTAGAGCAACAGATAACCAGATGCCTATCTAACAAGTTTTTTACCGGTAGAGTAAAGCATAGAATTTTCAAAGGGATCCGACTACCCTGAATGTTCTTAAAAACTTCAAACAAAACGACAGCAGAAAACATTGCGGGAGTCGTAATGACTATCAACACTGCTTATATGTCTGGCATAGATACGGAAGAAAAAATCTGAGATTCTCAGTCAGAAAAACACCAATAGAAGGGTTGAGTTAATGCCCTATGGAGAATGAAGTTGGAAGTTTTCCACAAGAACAAGTCATTTGAGGTATTGGAAAAGACCTTCATGGCTTAGTGGGCATGGAAGAACTTCGCAATTTTTAATAAATGGACAGACAGCTGAATTTGACCTCGTATAAAGAGAACATCTGTTATTATCCCCTTAAAGGAACTCCTGAATGCAGGGGGATATAAGTGGCAATAAATGAACTGCTCACTAGAGAGATACCAGAGCAAACAAAATCATAAGATCAACATTAAAAATGATTAGACATTATAAGTAGTTCATCATTCTACTGTGCCATCAAATTGAGTTGATGTTAATCGAATTAACGTAAAGGTTGGTACTTTCACTTCGAAATTCGTAAAAGGATTGTAGACTGCTCGACGATATTGGTGAATCCAAAATCTTATAACCGAAGTGATATTCTGAAATATTACATGATTACTTGATTAACTTTACCTTTTCATGAATGGTTAATTTAAAACCGAGCCTACCAAAAAAAATCGTCCGTAAATTCACTAAATTGCATTGACCAAATGATGAAAAAAAACCTCTGGTGTTTGGGAAACAGGAAACATACCTCGCGTAAAAGAATGCCAATACAGTCTGTAGAATACTTGGTTCTCGCCAACGCAAAGTTGATTAGCTCTAACCAGGGAGTTCCAGCTGGAGCTATATCCATCAAAGACCACTGAACTTCCTTCGTCGATAGGGGGTTTAGCTAAAATTATTGGAAGGAATATGAACTGAGAAAAGCGGCTATCATCAAACAAGAAGAAATCCAGGGTAAATACCTTCTCAAGAGTTGGAGAGTTTAGCCTGACGAAACTTTTTAGCCATTCCGCTGATCTACTAGGAAAATCGAGGGCTTCACCCTCGAATTCATTCTTGTGCTGTTCTTGGTGGAAACTGCCACTGGGGGCGAAATCATTGCATCTCTCGAGCCAATTTTCGGCATTGCAAAAAGCTAAAACAAGGCCGTCTTTTTCAACAGCGTAGTGAGCAAGATAGGCGAGTTGAATTGATATTCCACAACCGGGTTGACCGTAGAGTACAAATCGAGGAACGGAATGAGTAAGCTTGGAGGATTCTATACATGATATTACGTCAAGTGCTGGTTTGCGGACGAGGAGAGAGAAATCGTCAAAGAGCCGGAGCTCGTTTAAGTGCTCCTGTGTAAGAAAAGGTGAAATGACACGAGATCCAATATCACCCGGAATAGTATAGAATCGATTTAAAGAGGCTGAAGGATTTGAGTGGTGTGAAGATGGTGTTGAATGCTCTGTTCGAGGAACAGGGCCAGAATACCATGTGGGTGAAAGGTTGAAAGGAGTAGAGAAGAGACAACAATGAGGAGAATATGGGAAACTCAAATAAGGACGGATTAAAGTCGTGAGTCGATTCATTCTACACAAAGAAAACAAAATTATATGGGGGGACAGAAAAATCGAAACGCAAATAAAAAAAGAAACGTGTTAAACCAAATATATAACATAACATGGTTATTGACCAGAAAGAAGGCTGATCTGAACGAATTAACTTGAAGGGCAAATTAGTAAAATGAAAAACTTGTTACTTTAAAAAATGGTGCTTTAAATGCAATGCGTGTAAAAAAATTCCAAAATTATTAAACCGTTGTTAAACAGTAATGAAATATTAAAAAAAATAAATCTGAATGTTGTTATGTTGGAATGAGTGCTTTTAATTTGATAGAAATTTTAGCGAATATTTATGAACAAATATTCTTTGTTTCTACGACATAAACTGCTTTGTTTAAGTTTACCAATAAAACGACCTTCAAAGCACCGCATTTTTTGAAAGCGGCTAAATCTGTTTTCGTGTCGCTCATAAATGGGAAAATATTTGTAGACTTTAAAGGAAAGCGATGAATTACAAATATGCAGTATCCGTTCGCAGTTCTTTTCCTCAGATCACCCCCGATCTGGGCATGGATCCAGTTCTCACCTACGCAATATCGGGTGACGAAGGTTGGCATTTCAATACCCTTTGTTAAACATTGATTACTTGTAGCAGTAAAATGATAATGACATTATTCGGTCCAGATGCTGTTTTGATTTTTCTGCACTTTGCCTTACAATATATCATTACCAAAAACATAAACTTTGAATAATACATTTGTTTATTTCGGCTTTATTATAATGAATCATTTTAGGTTTTTCAAACTGATCCATTTTGCCCTTGTTAGACTTTATTTTATTGAAGTAGATACATCGTCGAACAGTTTTGATTTTGAAACTCTAATGTTTTGAAGCTCTGTCTGATATACTTTAGCTAGTTGTCTTTTTATGCCGTTATAAATTTTTTTTGCACAACTTTCTTTGTATTGATTTTGTACTCATGATTCTAGAATCGCGTTGCTTAAATTACACCCTCTATTATTTACCTGCTCGCAATCTTGAATAATTGCATTTTCTGTTGTCGTTTTGAATATGCTCCGCCCCTTATATGTCTCATAATAATTATTTTAAATGCCTTTTGTGCAGTCGAATCAAATAATTGCTCTTCATTTCGCTAATTGTTAATCACTTTTTATAGCATTTGTAAATTAAAATGCTTCAGAGTTGTTAATGATTCTATCGCTGCTTTATCCCAAAATCTCAGTACCCGCTTAACAGATGATCACCCATGCAATTTGCTCAACAAATTGCAACACAATCAATATGAGCGCTCACCCGCCCTGTAGCCATTGGCTTACCAATATGCAATTCGCACATACTACATATAGGCACTTCACTGGCGCTCACGCACATAATACCTATTGCGTACCACAGTATTTTGAAGTGAGCGGTTAGAAACACTTTCGCACGCGCGTGTGACCCCGCCCACGCGATCGTCAGTGACAACCGCTAAAAAGGATTGACTCGGGAGTTCATCAAGAGGCGTCACTTACAGGCTTCCAAGCAGTAGTCCTTTTCATCCCCTAAACTCAATTTTTTGGTTTAGAACTCAACGCGATTCCTGCTCAAACTAGAACAGGTTCTCTATTTGAGGTCAGGACATGGAAAGAAATTTAGAGTACTCTCTAAATTTAAACAAGGCAGCATTTCATCACTGTTTAACATTCGGTTGATCTATAATTTCGGTACAGTAACTGGACTTTGGAATCTCTTTCGTTTGGTAGAATTAGCTTAGATCTCCGTGCTTGATGTTATGTGCGAGCAATTTTATTCAAAACAGAATCATTTGGAAATTATTCTCGCGAGAATGCTTACAAAACCACTCACCAGATGTTGATTGTTTATCTGAAACTATCTCAAACCTAAAAGTTTCTGGTCTTGTAGGGCTTTTCCATTTTTCCTATTTTGAATTAGTCTTATAGATTGAATTGTAATTCAATGCTTAAGTTTACGTGCCACCAATATGCTATTTTAGCATTTTTTCACTAAACAGCCAAGTCTGTATTGTAGTAACTTACCTACTGCAACTTTCCGAATGGTGTTATAAGAGCTTTAAATTCCATCTGTGTTAAAAGCGTGCAGTTCAAAAGTATTGTAACCTGAGTTAAGTTAATCTCACTAGTAATGCACCTCTCCATACTTATTTCAACCTACTGATTAGCTATTAATTAAAAAAACACTATTACGTCAGAGCCTTCCCAACATAAACGCAAACATTATAGAATCACTAGTTGATAAGCTTGTGCTTTCAGTTCAGAAGGATATCATCAACGTTTTAATAGATATCCAAATTAATCTATTCCTGTTTTGAAAAATTTGAATTTTTACTGCCTTGATTACATTTATTAGCTAGCCAAGGCACATGAATTAATGTTAATTATAGGCACGCTTTTGAACAGGTTCTTCTAGAGGCTTCATTCTTTCAAATCGACTGATCAATGGTTTTTTTAAAACAATGCATCGATGACATGGCTACCACCTTCTCAATAACGGTGATCGATTTTGCCTATTTGAAATTCGAATGCTTCATGTACTGTATATTTGGATTGTATTTTCGAAATCTTATTTCAGCGAATTGATTCCCAGTCTATTTATGGCTGCGATTCCCATGAATCGATGGCTCAGCACAAGGGTGAAATTAAATTCTTTCTGCTTTGGGCAAAATTTTTTAATTTAAACGTAACTTTAAGGTAGCGCCGATGTTCTTTAATGCTGTCCTCATTAGAAGTTCTAATGCTGTAAAGTATTTCGTTTCTTCGTAGCTTGGTGCAGCAGGAACTTTTCTCAAATTCTCTTCATCCAGAGTCTCTCTTGAAAGAAGCACCGATTTGACTTGCAAAACATGTTGTGTCCATTATTGCAGGAAAGAGTTTTATACGGTTCTGATCGTCATTTAGTTAACCGATTTATCTATTAAATTTATTTTAATACTCCTTAAATCATTTGAGTTATATCTATCGTTGAGTTTATAAATAGTCTCTTACTTCAGACCAGCATGCAACCATATAGTCCATGATCACACGAATACATAGTAAAGAGAAAATCCTTCCAACAAACAAGTATGTTTCTTTCCCTCCATTATCATTGTACCACTTTCTGTTACTTCGCTCACTCTGACTCAGTTATAGTCTGGATTGGTGATATCCATCTTTCATTATATTTCGGAGCATTTCTCAAGTCCTCATTATTTGCTTAAGTGGCCCTGTTACGAGTTAGCAGAAGGGCTGAGAATAATAAGTGCTAAAGCATTGCTTTTCTTGCATGAGAACTCTCAATTACATGAGTATGCAACTGCAGCAAAGCATCCTTCGAGTGATGGGATTTGTTAGAAAATGCCAAGGTCAGAATTTTACATCCATAGGATTACTTTTCTATTCATATTATGGGCAGTGGTAAAAAGTGTTGGGCCTGCATAACCTAGAAGAGTACCAGTAGATGAACTTTCATTTAATCGAATCTGCAGGGGCTCATTCGCTTTTTGAAACATAGACTCCAGACATACCATACAAGCCATTTATTAGCCTGATCACGTAAAGTCCGTACCTAGGTGATTCCACTGCCGCCCACGTAGGAGCTGCGGCTTTTTTTAGTAAATTTGGCCTTCAGTTAAATATTTTTATACAGCCTTATTAGTATCTGGGTCACTAAGATAGGTACGCATGCCATAAAAACTACATGATCACTCCTGCCACTTAATGCATCTGCATTTTGCCAATCACCTTCTGTGCACATCTTGAGCCAAATTCGAGATTGCTGTCTTTTACACTATTTATATTACGAAATCCCTCCATTCAGCCTTTATGGTACCGTCTTCAGCTGAAGCGTCCATTGCTCAAATTACATTTCCACCGGCCTGTTAATAAAATTTCAAGCTTAGGGTAGACCAATCTTATTGTATAAATCTCATACAAAATATATTTTTGCTTACCTTCTCTAGGAGAACAAGTAGAAGCGTAGTATGCCTTAGTTGTTGTCAAGGTAACAGTCAGTGAATTGATTTCGACTCTCGTCGCCATTCACCGTATAAATTTAGCAGGTTAATAAATTCACATCATTCTCCAGCCAGCTGACCGACTTCGTGCTGTACGCCGTTCAAGTTGCTTATCGTAGTTATTGACGCACGATTGTACACATGATGCCATAAGTCGACATAATGACTCAGGCTTGAATTATATTTTAGGATGTTTACTCCAAAGTTCATCGAGGGGATAGCCATCATTCATTCTAAGCTTTTCAGTATTAGGACTGATTAGATCATTTAGACTAATCACTAGTTAGCCAACTGATCAATCGGCTTTTGAACGTCCACAGTTTCATTGACGTGTCTGGATTTCAGGCTCTACTTTTGTCCTTAACCATTTCCCGTCTTGACAACAGGAACTTGTTTTGCCTCTGCCTAAGAAACCATCTCTTGGCCTTTCTATTGTAGACTATTATTTAAACGGTTCAGGTGGTCATTCCGATTAGTGAAATACCATCTGGTGAGTTAAATATGTATGCGTTCTCTACACCACCGCTGCACTGAGCTGTAGAGTACGGCCTTGACTTATGCAATGATTGGGTGATTCTTGGCTTAAATTATTTTCGTCTTCTTTCGGATTCCACCCTTTCAATGAGTCTACTTTCTTAAAAAAAATTGTGACACTTCTCTGGAAAAAACCTTTAAGCTTCATTCAACAGTAGTACGTTTTTGCACTTGGTCAAATCGTTGCCCTTAAATTTGGTCAGTTTTATTTACTACCAAATCAGATGTTGATAATGATTCAGTAGACTGTCATTTTTATGATCGAAAATGCTCTTCTAGAGCAACTTCCATTTAATTATCCATTGGTATTCTGCTTTCAATATCACTTTACAAATATATTATTGAAATGTGATGTTTTTGATAATGTTTTAATTTATAAATGTTAAAAGGCAAATTAAATAACCATTCACAATTTTTCAATGCTTCAATTTGTCCCTTTTTATTCGATTAGTTGTTAGTTATGACTTTTACAGATATTAAAACTGCACGGTCTTCATAGTCTGATTCGCATTTCTTGTCTCAAATTCCTCTGACCAGCTCAGCTTTAAGTTTAATTTTCTTTTTCATGAGAGGACAAGAAACTAAAAGTCATTTTGAGTTAACCCATTTCCAGCGAGTTCTTCAGCCACCAAGACTTCTGCCGATTCTCAGTCTATGTGGGACTTTAATTCACTTAAACAACTGCTGCCTACATGGTATATGAATGGTTGTTGTTTCTTACCAGCTACATCAGCCTACACTGAAAAATATATTCTCGTTGAGTTGAGGAACTCACCTTTTTCCATGCGTTATTCAGAGTGAAAAAACAGCTTTACCTAAATTAAACAAATTTTGCATGATTTTCTTTTTTATAGCTCGGTTTAAGAGTACATATTTATTTCCTTTTACAGGCGGATACCACATGGATGTAACTAAACAAGACGAAGACGAGGGTTCAGAGCCGTTCGGAACTCATTATCAATCTCAAAATTGTTATGCGGGCTTTCCCCATTTATCTAATACTCTGACCTCAGGACCTGTAGCATCGAGTTCATCCAATTTCGCTGAACCCAGATTGCTACGACTCTCCTCAAATGAGTTTCAGACTACTGAAGATCTGCAGACATCTTTCAATGACCTTAGCACCCCTGAAGATGTTTCCCCTGGTCAGTACTGCTTCAGCCGACCTGTGGAGAGAGTTTCAACTCAGTTGGAAGACTTTGAAGAGGAAAACGGTTTCGATAGTGGATTTGGATCTCTCCAGCTCACGCCAACCGAAATACAGTCGGATGCAATCTGCGAAAGCAGTTCCCTTCAGTCAACACCCTTCTGGGGGACTTCAGCAAAGGAATCAACTCTAGGGAATGAAGAACAAACCACTTCGTCCAGTTTCAGTTCTCATCTGCCTTCTCAACAAGCGTTCCAATTCAAAAGGTGTTCAACGGTGTTAGAAATTTCAGCAGCAAATATTCTTGAGGGAAATGTAAAAAATAACGATTTTACAATGAAATACAAGCCAAAACCTGGTCAAATTCAGGGTGAGCTATTTTATTCCATGTTTAGTCCATTAAGTTTAGTTATACTCCTAATTAATTTCAATGATGAATAATATAATCTCCATCAAAACAAAAGGCTGTTTTTCGGAATATACCTTTGTTTTACATTTCGCAAGTGAATTAGAATAAGGGTTCATTTAAGAATCGTTTGATTTTTTTCAATTCTGCTGATCCGCTCTTGAAGTTTTGAAGCATATGGTTTAGAATTAAAAAAATATGATAATTTTCAACTTGCAGCCTCAAAGTTGCGCAATTTGTTCAGAAAAGTTGTTCTTTTTTATCTAAAATGAAGGTGTTTACTATTTAAATGGAACACTACCTTCATCCCAGCCGTATCGCCAAATCAATAGAGATAGTTCACTCAACAACCAAATGTCTTCAACAGCCCTATATTCCAAGCCTTCGGTTTCCTCAATGCCTCCAGTTATGGCAACCCATACATGTTCTTCATCTTCTTCATCTTCCAACCACTATGAAATATCTCGATCAGCACGTTCTCCCGTCTCTCACCGTAATCTCAATAAACGTGTTGTTCAACAAGAAGCTAGTGAATTTCTTTCCAGTTCTGAAGGAGGAAATTGGGAAGAAAGCTTCGACGATATCGAAAATTTCGGTACCGAAACAGACTTTGATGAAAATGCCTTTTCTGCGACTAACGAAATACAATCCTCCTCTCACAAAGGGTGCCGAAATTGCCAAGCCTTCCCTTTAAGACGAGGGCAACACGGTCCCCTTGCTGGTAGTAACCACAGAAGATCCAGAAGCGCTGTTTTTGCAGCCGCTTCCTTTGAGAGGCCTAGAAGGACTGGGGTTTCTCATAACGGTGGAAGGAAAAGAAACTTATTGAATTTCATTCTGGAACTATTGACTACTCGACAGACATGCGTTGAGTGGGTAGATAAACCAAAACAAGTCTTTCAAATAGTGAATCCTGATCAACTAACTCGACTATGGGGTGAACATAAGAACAACATAAAAATGAGCTTCGATTCCCTTTCAAGAAGTTTGAGGCGAGTCAACTTACCAACATGAACTTGCTTTCATGGCAGTAGCACATTTTTCAAGCAAAAATAGATAAGCTTGTTATTATATTTTATTTTTTATATGCAATAATTGTTGAAAATTCAAATCATCATCTGTCACCAAGCCTGCCATATTGCCATATGCTGTGTTGAATTCATCAAGCAGTGATAAGTGTCTAATAAGGATATTCAACGATATCTTAGACTCTATTACAAGCCTGGAAAGTTGGAACGGATTCCAGGTACAAGGCACCAATACCGTTTGATTCAAAAGCCTCAAGAATGTCCCGATATTCATAGAGGATCTCCATACGGACGCAGTTCGGAACATAGAAAATCCGGTGTTTCTATCAACTACTCAAACTCCCTGAAGCAGCAGTCAACATTGCAGAAACCCTACCTATGAAACCTCCCTTGTATAGACTGCTTCTATTCCAACTACACATCCACTGCTTAGTGCCTATCTTCCGCCTTGTGATAAATCTATTTTTATCAAGCTCTCTCCGACTATCTGTATTTACTTTACCTCAATCACTGAGTGCATTATTGACTCAGACGTCTTCTCTTTGTACCTAAATCGTTCCCATGTATACAGTATTAATTTTGCATTATATATACATACATATATATATATATATATATATATATATATATGAATGTATATAATGATATTACACGAGAATGGTGATAAAATGACCTTTTTGGTTATTTATGAAAAAAATGCTCCTTGTGTACTCTACGTATTTTAGAACAAGTTCATTTCGAGATCAAATATCTGTTTTAGTAGAATCCCTCTTTGTAGTTTTGCAATTTTGGGAAAACGTCTTTTGTGTTCTGTTAGTTTGAAATATAATTAAGAGATGATCCCAAAATTGACTAAAAATCTGACCTGAGTGGGATTTTGAATTGGTGTTTCGAAGAAGAGCAGTCATAAACTGTTTACTTTATGCATTCTAAATTCAAGATGATATTTCTTTGTCAAAGTCAAGGTTTATATGCAATTCCCAAGTTGTTTTAAGTTTGTAGATCTTTCGCAGAAAACATATCAAAAGTTTCATAAATCTTATCTTCGCATCTTGCTTAGTAACTTGTATATATATCACCCAGAGTCTATTACGACAGGAAGTTAATGAAGGGCACTTCACGTACCACAAAATAATATTCAATGCGTTGGACAAACTCATTAATAAATCTAAACTGTTCAACCTAAAACGATCCCCTAATCAAACTCAATCCCTTGCTAGATTTTCTATTAGCTGACTTTTGTACCACTCGGAAGATGCGGGAATAAGATTTCGTTTCAAGAAATACATTTACAATTTAAGTGTTGAATCTCTGCTAACTTTCAGTCGTATCCTCCAGGGCTAACCGTTTTCACCACTTCGCCTCAGTATTATTGTACTTCACAGGCGAAAAGACAGTTCACTGACTGAGAGGAAAATTATTTTTACCAAGAAATCGAATTGTTAATCAGCGAGTTTTTTAAAAGATCTAGAGCAGATAGACCGAGCACTCATGTTATTCGGCTGCTTAATTGTCTAAGGGCAGAACCTATTCACTTTCCTTGACCTGACAGCTAGAACGTATAATCCGGTTATCTGAATGACAGCTAACACTGATTACATGGAGACCGATTGGCAGTGCTTGAAGCATTTTATAATTTACTATCTCTCCTCCAAGCTTGGAAGTAGAGAAGTTATTTCGCGTTCACTCACGATAATGATCGGGCTCAAGCTATTCGAATTCAGCCTAAGATGTTTACATAAACTCCCACATACGATGGTTAAAATCGCTTGGTTATAAGTTTGCCCAATATCCCGGCGCATCAAGGCAATCAACACAGCTATGTATATCACATCATTGAAATCTAATTCTCTAAAACACCTATGAACAAGACTTCCTTCGCCATTTCCTTAGCATACATTTTCAAGCTACTTTTTCGTGCTCAA
Source organism: Moniezia expansa (assembly GCA_019097775.1). Taxonomy (NCBI): domain Eukaryota; kingdom Metazoa; phylum Platyhelminthes; class Cestoda; order Cyclophyllidea; family Anoplocephalidae; genus Moniezia; species Moniezia expansa. Next base: position 2,335,653 of record JADFDV010000052.1, read on the forward strand.
GGCGGCAAACTTAACCGATTACTTCAAAGATAGACACCGTTTCACTCAGAATTAATCTGCTAATAAAGGCAATATATAAGGATAATTAAAAGCAATTCTTAAAATAAATAGATGAATAATAATAGAGTTTGTTGAGCCGATTTAAATAAGGTCTTTGGAAAAGAGGTGTGGCAGGGTACCCTAGTGTGCATTTTGCTCAAATTGGGGAATAATAGCCAAAAGGATGGCAAGATTAATGTCCAATTCTTGTAATTTATTCACGTGAAGCAGTACGTATCACCGGTTTTGAATAGTGCTCGTAAGACTTCCTAAAATCAAATTTCGCTAAGTGATCTTGCAAGTGGAAGCAGATGAATCTAAGTTACCTTACCTTCGCGGTGCTCGAGGAAGACTTGACTCTTCTCTCTAATCGCCTATCTACCTAGAGCATTTCGAGTATAATCGCCTACATATTATTTACCACATTTAATAATTCATTTAGACAGCTCACTTGAATTTTAACAGAATATTTTGAAGTGGAATTCAGCACAAACCAGCACCTTGATCACTCACAAGTTCGCAATTCAACTCAGAAAATAGGCTCGCTTGATAAGGGATGTAATTCAACTGCAAGGTCTGGGATCACGCACATCTCTGCTTTGAAGAAATGTTGGGCTTAAAAGTTTGACAACTCATTTCGATTTAGGTACTTTCATTGATGTGCACTTTCCTCCGGTAGCTATTTCTTCTCCATTGAAATGGATCAGTTAGAGGCGATAAAAATTATTCTCACTGAAACAATTGACAGAGTTTAATGAAAAGTTATCACCTAAGGAACAATTAATGAAGTGTTCAATGGATCACAAGCCTGCAGTTCATTTAATTGAAAATTTGATAGAAAATCGCAACATAGTTAAGAAAAGTGAAAAAACCCATGAGCTGAATGCGACTCATTTTAGGGTCCGAATAATCAGAATGCCTTATTTTGTGATTTCGAATGCATGTTTATGTAAATTGATCGGAAAAAACAAAAACTGTTGAACAATCTTCAAAGGGATAACATTTTTAACGGGACAGAGGTCATACCTTGTTTCCCAGTAACTCACTTTCTGGCATCAGTTCATTAAAACTCGCCTTTGACATCAAATCGACTGGATCCCTGCGTACCACTGATACTTTCCTCTCAATTCTTAGCCAACTAAGGATGAGTAGGTCAGTCTAATTACTCAATGTTGTAGAGCAGTGAAAAGTTTCGCAATCACCGCCCAGGTACCAAGGAGAGCTTGAAATTCGTCACCAACTATTAGAAAATAGACGATATTCATATAAGGAAACTATGGGTGTGTCAAACACATCTCGTATTCCTCAAATTTCATTCAAGACACTCCCACTCTGAACAGTGCAGCGATTTAAGTAGTCTAAGCCTGATGAAGTGAAAGCTTATAGTATAAATGGGTCCTTCAATAGGTTCCTCCCACGATTTGAGTTTTACCTCTGGGCTATCATGGCTATTTCGCAACATAAAATCGTCTTGTCTGCCCAAGCGCAAAGATTATAATTGTTTGAAAAGGATGTGAAGTTTTTCATTTTGACGAACTTGGACAAATGGTAAAGACTTCCTAGCAATGAAAGTATGTTCAAATGTTAGCAGAAAAACTGACTAGATTGCATTTAATCTCTCTAATTTTACTATTGCTAGCTATTGATGTAGGTCCTTGATTAACTATTAGGTAAACCAGTCTTTGCTTATTGTAATACACTACCATTTACACAACTGATACTGCATCTGTAAATCCCTCACGTTGATGATAAATTCTAGTAGAATCTTTGAGGTAGTCTTTATTAGGTAATATATAGCATTCTACTAGAAATTTGGTCGGTAACTGAGCTTCAGGTTTTGCCATTTAATTGGAAACCTCTAAGTTTTCCGGCTTATCAACGCATTTCGAAGTCTGCCACGACTACTTCAACTAAACCGTTAGCGTAGCATAAGCTGGTATGATAAAATACCTCCTTCATTGACACTAGCTAGCCCTTAATTTGATTCTACCGCTCATAGAGAGTCCCGATGTCCAGGCCGTGGCATTTTATCTTGTCCGCTACTTTCTGTTTGGCCTCTTAACAGTGCTAATTCTAGATTTCAAATTCAGTTAGGATCTCTTCAGATGAATAAGTAAATGATTCCATTAAAGTGGTCACTGCAGTTACTGTACCATGCAGACAACATGTTGCCGTAGATGTAAAACCAATACATGAGGCAAATTGACTAAACCACTTAAATTCAAAACTCATTTTAGCTGTACCTATAGCAAATATTTTGCTCAACCATATCATTATTGATTTGAATGGAGAATCATCAGCGTGAACAAGCACGATTGGGAAAGCTTCCTTTAAAATTAAGATCGTTTTTTGAATTTATCGCGTAATTTCATATCTTTATTTGTATTTTGTACTATTCACTGTTCGGGGTTGCCATAGAAGAGAGACCCTGAAAAAGACCCACTGGTTAGTATTAAAATCCACCGTGGTGAACAAAACGGGTAGAACATTCCTCATGCGCCGCAATTTCCAGGATTGATGAAATTAGTTCGGTGAGAAATGGCTCTCAAGACTTAAGGATGTCAGGAACTCAACCTCAGGGCTTTTTACCAGTACTTTTCCTGCGGAATGCCAGGAGAGCCAAAGTTTCCTTCTTTAGACCAAGGGGAAATACTTTTTTCATAGAAAGTCTTTCACCATGTTCTTTGGAGCTCATAGTCTCTTAAGAATATGCATAAGCTGAATTTGATCTAATCCTGGCATCTACTAGATGCAAGATCATAATTGAGAAATCAAAGCTAGAACTGTAGAGACATCGTCTAAGCCGAGGCTAAGGTAAATTCAGAGAAGTATCATAGAGCGGAACCACATACGAATTAATGAAAGGGGACTATCTTAGGATCGCGCACGAATGACTTGATTTCTTGAAGCTATTTTAACCTTAATGGAATTCTTTTCAATAATGGCGGCTATGGCTATGGTTATGTGCAAGAGAAAACGATAATGGTGCTTCCATTCTTTCGGGTATCTATTCGAGTGAAAAGGGTGATTACAACTGTGGCTTTGAAAATCTAATGCACATAGTCATAGTATTTCTTCCACTATAATTTTCCCTCCCAGACTAATGAAATGAAAAATACAGGAAGTCTTGATATTCCCTGAGGCAACCGGTTTAATATGGATTGTGTCGGTTTATGAGCGAAAAGCGGTGTCAAAAATAGACCGTTGGGCCAGCGCTAGCTGACTGAGATGGCGCTCGATGTGAAGTGAACCGCGCCCGAGAGCAGTGACGTTGCCTGAATGGGCTGGAGACAACCTAAGACTCCCTTACTTTATTGTCATGATAAAAATTTGTCAACAGTAAGACGATTCCACCCCTCATCAATTAGCAATGCTGCTGAAGTACAGCAAACACTTTCGGGGTAAGTTAGCTGAGAAAATTTTGGTATAGATATTCCTTTACTGGTGTTGACAGAAGCAGGAATAATGGACTAGTATAAAAACAAATCTTTGTCAATCACAGAAAAGACATGTTCGAGTCTCCCAGACAGTGGAGCCTTATCAATAGACAGATCATTAGCGTAGAGGCTGAAAGGCGATGCACAGTCTCTTTTTGCGACTGAACTGGACACCAAATAAGGCAAAGTGAAAATTCATTTTGGGTAAGATACCTGACAAATGATACTTTTAATCAATAATTAGATTTGTACTAATCTCATTATTCAGCTTCGTAGCTCGAAGCTGATCCTTACGACGATTAAGCGCAGTATGAGATGACTTGCTCAAAAAAATAAAAAATGTACTCCCTCTTGTTTTCTAATTCTTTACTGCTATTCAAGTGCATGTTGTGCCATTGTTTTCTATTCTCTAACACCTGAACTTTCGTGTCTGTGCAGTTTATTTTACACCTAATCTCAGGAGATAATAAGGGTCCGAAATCCATAGGCCAGCATGTAGCAACTGGATTGAACACTAGTATCGTTTAATCTCAATCAACAGATAGATATTGCTCCTTCATCAAGGAGAAAAGCGCATTCGCAATATTAAGTGAATCCTGGACAGAAAATTAATGAAAAAGAATTGGATTTTCGACGTATCCATCAACCATTTCATTAAAACCATCATATTTCTTAAATTTATAATTCTATCTGCAGCAGAGTTCTGAAAGAGACGAGGTGTGAAATAGAATGGCATCAACTCAGTTTTAATAGTCCACACGATCCATTTACATTAAAACAAGACTAAGTTGTACATTTCTTCAACTTTGATTGCATAAACATCGGACTCTTCTTGATTAGCCTCTCTTCTACACGTCGTGAGATTTTCCCGCCTTATTGTCTCGTCTTGCCTTGCACACACAATCAATTTCGGGGTGTTCAGATGAATAGAGACATGGCCATCGGTTTGCTGAAGGCCTTCTTTCTTGCATTGTTCAATACTGGTCTTCCATGGGCCGATTAATTACAAAGTTGTGATTTTTCTTAGCTCAAATCCAAAGGCGCAACTTTGTATTCTCTTAATATTTTAGTGTTGAGGAGTTTCATAGCAGTGATGCCTTGCACAATTCTTGGAAGGAGAACACATTAAATTTAGCACACTAGTGCTGAAAGAATGCACCTCAGTCCCATAGACCCTAAATCGACGACCCTCTCTGAAGACTTCAAAAAGACACAGATTTAATTGAATCAGTGTCAAGATGTCAGTTTTATTTCCTGTTGGACTCTGTACACGTTAAAATAACTGGTGCTAACTCATATAATTCATCATCAGCCGCAAATGATTAGAGAAACGTCTATACGGGATGTTTACCTTTGTTTGTTCATATTTTGACGTCACACCATAAAAGATCTAAAGGCTAACAGAATAAAAGAAGTTACTCAGTGCAACTAGGCAGCCTACACAACTTTCACACAAAGTGCAAAAACGGTTCTCAGAATTTGTGTATAGTCAAACTTGGCCCTACCTTGTCCTTGACTGCTTGGTTTCAATTATTCTTGATCGACACGAAAGCGACCAACTCTAATTTCGTCAATCGTGCTTGGAAGACACTAAATGAAATGTGAGGCTGAATATTGGCGGAATCGCCACGCTCTAACCAAGCAAACCAGCATGCATGGCACCATAGGGGTAAGTCGGCTCTAATAAATAACCGATGGTAATATTATTAAAATATCAACCAAAGGGCCAAATAGTCATTAACAAATACTTCGAGAAATCCAGAGGCTAGAATTATTACCTATTTCGCAAAAGATAGCATTATGCGATGCCGATGTAAGCACTACTCGTTCACACACTCGCAAAAATTACTATTTCAAAGCCATTATGTCATAGCCACTTATTTAACGCATCAATGTTAAAATTATGATAATGATGGCGATGGGCCTCGATTCTTCGGTCGGTTCCTTTCACTTGAACTGAAAGCACTATTATATCAAAATATAAACGCCGCAATTCTGACCTTGAAAACATTAACTATTTTAAAATTAAATTGTAATTCAAATTTTACAAAAACCAGAGGCAGCTCTATTTTGAAAATCCCTACCTTATGAACAATGATAACTAGAAAATCACTCGTTTTCTGTCAAAATTTTTTTTGAACTTGTGTTTCGTTGTATTTTTACATTATGCTGTTTTATTATATATAATATGTATGTACATTATATTAGTAGAAATTATTGACCAACTGACAAGACCTAACCCCGCTCCCATGGCTTTCGTCCCCATCGACATGTCTGCGATGCATAATGCGGCTATCTACTGAGCATACGGGCAAAAGTACACACTCGGGGAGTTAAATTCATTTATTTTGGACAAACAATATGTCGAAAGGGCCTAGAAAAAGGAATTCGCCCGTTCTACTAAACTTGAACCGCTTGGCTGATCGGTAAAGAACAGCGTTGGGGTTTTGAAAGGGGGGAACACATAGTCCCAAGCCGTCACTTAGTTAAATTCAGCTCGTTGGGAGCCCCTCAAGAAGTAAATCGCGCTAAACCCTGGCGACTGAGGATAACAGCCGGAGACTTGAAGCACTGTTGCGGACGTCGCCAGCAACGTCGTCGTGAGCCGAATAACGCACATCCGCCAGGTGCCAACTCCAGTCAGTGGTCGATGGCCCCAAAAGACCCGAGGGGTCATTACGGAACGGAGCACTGCACACGCTGAGCCACTGACGTGAACGATGTCAGTGGGGTTGGAGCCCCATTTTGGAAACTTAGACCAGAGACAACGCCCCAGACGGACGACCACGCGGTCACCACCGCCTGAAGGAAACTAGTAACACCAGCCTGGCCCCAGGTGACGACTATGGCCCTTGCCAGTACGATTTCTGTCCGCTTATCGCAGTTAAATCATTCCCGGAACTGCACACATAATGAGCGAAACGTGGGAAACAAGCTAGGTTTAAGGCTACTCCCTGCTTAAAACATTAAGATAGTTATTACAAGCAGAAGCCACGGCTGGGGGTCAAATGACTAACGCTCGTCAAAAATAACTGAAATACCGCGAAGAGAAGCCCAAGATCTTCATAAAGAGCGCCCATACGAGAACGAAAGAGATTCAAGGATGAGTTTGTGCGCGCGGTCATAAAAGGAACTTGTGAATGACAGCGAGGGCAAGAAGGGAAGAAGTGCCAAAGACTGGTAACAAAAGGTAAAGGACTGTCACGCGACGAAGATAGAGTAAATACACAGCTTTTTTCACGCACACAAACACTTCGAGAAGGAAAGACAAGAAAGAGCAGATGGACATGAAGCATAAATGGAAAGAGGAAAAGAGCTGAAAGAACGAAGAAAAAAGGCTAAAGATTAAAGTAAGAAGCTCCCACTACTGCCGCGAGGCTGCTGCGGTTTCAGGTAGATTTGAGGGAGGTGCGGTAGCTGTCGCACCTGTAGCAGAAACAGCTGGTTTCGGTGGCTGATTCTCTTGACAACGCATCACCTCCGGCATCTCTGGAGGCCGTGAATAAGGTGTTATATCCAAGGATTCAAACTGACCACTCTCTGAAGTTTTTAAGCAGGAAAAACATGAGACACGGTAGCGAATGCTTTAAGCCTATTTCAGTGAATAACACACTAAAAGGCCCATCAACGTACCAGAATCACGAAGGCAAAGACCAAGAATAGCAGGATTATGAGCACGAGCAGTCTGGTCAGTGAGTCCATAGTACGAGAGTGGTTTATGATCAGATATAGCTGTAGTCTGGTACAGAAGAACCTGGTCATCTGGGGGAACTTTTAAAATGCCCTCAATCATCTGCTTGACTTCTAAGACATCTGCGTTCTCTTTAAGACTGAGATAAATGGTTGTCTTCTTGCGACGAACCGCTAGAAAGATATCCTATGAAAAAAAAATTAATTGCGAACTACCATACTGGGAATTTCAAAAAGCAATATACAGCTAACTAAAAACAGTAGAGTACAAAGTAAAATACTAAAATTCGGCACCCTCTTTGGTTATGGCAAAAAGAGGCGAGAAAACTAATTTTAGTGTGCCATAGCAACATGCTTATTCCAAAACAACAAATAACAAGCCGACTCAATTTACCATCTCTCTCAAGACAGATTTGAAAGAGCCTCCCCGATTATCCACTCACGACAATAGGTATAAACAAAACAAGTCTTTTGAAAATTTAGCAGAAAAACTGTCAACACTTAATTTTTAAGGTTTTTCATTGTATTGTTTGGGTAAAATTGTGAAGAAACGGTTTGATTGGGTTGAGTGACCTCGTTTGCCGCTATTTTTTTATCATTCTTTGCGTCCTTAGTCTGCTCTGTTTGGTGGCCACTCACGCAAACCGACAGAAACTATATATATATAACTCCCAACTTTTTCATTTTTAAAGTATACAGTTAAGCCCACCCACCCACCGAGCGAACTACTAATCATTGAAAACAGCAAACCTGACTCTCGACCATAAAAGCTGATTAGCGTCAGCCCCATCCGCCTAGCTCCGAATGAAGTAACCAGACAAACAGCGTATTCCGAATGCATACATCCCAACGCATCCGTTCATGCGAAAGTCACACCACTCAAGGCAATTTCAGTTTCTAGGTAGACTCCACCCTACACAAAAGACCATTCTTGAAGGAGGAATTAAGCTAAGGTATCCCTCGAGTGCAACAAAAATAAGCTCAATCGCTTATTTCCGGAACATTTGGCAGTTCAAGTTTAACGGCAATTGAAATACGACTATTTAGAAGTCAAATACAAATTTTGAATAACGAACTCTAATTGAGTTCTTTCTGTAAATTTTCACAGACTATACATGAATAGCTATCATCATTTGCGGCTTTACGATAGAGATCCACGTTGTCACCGACCTCGATACTTTCGATTGTCCTTTCGCGACATCTTGAATGGGTCTCGACAGCCACGTCCTCCTTCCCAATGGTTGGAAGAAGAAGCGATCATGCTCTTTTTACAGAAGTTACAAATAACCGCCGAAGAACAACTCTGTGTTGATTGTTCGGTAGAGCAGAAGCCACAGATTGTTCGATTGGCGTACAGCGTCTCATGGGCGCCGGCTACCTCGTCATCATGGCAAATATCACAGGGGAAGGCGCGTTGACAACAGGGAAACCTATAAAACCACAGTCTGTGATGGCCAAGGTTATGAGAAAAGAGAACGTTAACTTTGGAGACTATGGTACTTGCTTCAACCAACGAAAACTCTTGGCATAGTGTCTACACGTTCCATTGTTGGGCAGTGGAGTGCCTTTCTGGATAAGAACAGGCTTGTGACTTTGGGGGGCTTGACTTCTTTTCGGTTTCGCAAGTACCTTCGAGCTTCTGCTAACAAGCATCGAGGCAAATCGCTTGCCTGCATGGAAACGAATAGCATCTTGTCATCTAAGGTCATTGACTCCAGTGTAGAAATATCTGTAGTATGCTTTGCATGATGTATCAAGAGAAATGGAGCTATATTCACGAAATAAATTTCAACTAGGCAGGACATTTGGTCCACACTCATGGATCTATGAACCAAAACTTAAACTCTGGGTTTAGTTTTTGAAATATGTTCGATAAAAAAAAGAATTGGCGAAAAGGAAGGCAACCGAATTCAGCATATTCCATAAAACCCTGTCGTCAATTTCCAAGCCTTAAAACCTCTTTACGCCAAATGCGATGAAGCTCGAGATGGCGTTGCATTCATAATAAATATGGAAATACCAAGGTTCAAGCACATGGAAAGGAATAATACTTTTGAATCGGGAGTCCATGGGCTGACTCATTCTCAGGTGAATTGCAGACACCATTCGAAACTGACAGTCAAGAAAAAAGAGCTCTCTGTGAACTTCAATCCAAAAAGTAGGAAAAGAGTAACGAATCATCGATGGTGTATTTACATGTGCTTTATGTCCCTTCTAGTCATTAGAAGTACCTCGGTGGATCCTCAAGACATGGCTCGCTACTGGAATCGATATTTGTGACATCATTACAGATGAACGAATATAGAACTCACAGACGTTGGCAGATGCCAGCTTTGGCTTTGAAATAGTTACGCCGGTGTAGAAGATGCCACAAACAGCATGACAGTTCTGGCAACGTTTCGTTGTCACTCTGTCCGGCTGAAAACCCTAAAAATCACAGGTATGGTGTTCATGACAAATGTCAAAATTCAGGCCATAATGAGATAACCAGGAATAACCTTACATAAACTTTAATTTCGCCACCAACACAATTAGTGCAAGATACCATGACCTCGGCAGTACGTGAGTAAACTTCAACCAGGATACAGTTCGCCAAATGGACAGCTCCAATCCGAAAGCTGAATGAATGGACATGTTCAGCGGTGAAAGTGAGACCTAGAGCATGTCTGCACCTCTGACAGGTCGTGGTATTTGGATTCAGAGATGTGAGAGATCTTGGTTTCGGAGTGGTACCAGATTCAACATCTTCTCCACCCTCATTGTAAGTAGGAAGACGGAAAGTCCAATCAAAGCCGAGTTTGCATATGGAGCAAACGCACTGAACCGGAAGGCGAGTGAAGAGACACGTTCCAGCCTGTCCACGCATCTCAAAACCCTCCAAGGAGATTTCTTGGAGCTGAACATTTATGACCGATGCAATCTCATCTACCTCCTCCTGTTCCTCGCTCTCGGCTTTAGCCTCCTTAACTTCCACTTCGGGACGAAAATCCACCTGAACATCTTTCTCCTTCTCATCTGGGGCGGAGACTTTGAGGTTTTGTTGACACACTATGGGCGACGGACCACCTACAATTTGCTGTGAATCGAAGCTCTCAGGAATACGGAGATCAACAGAGGCATCTGCGCATGCATCATCAACCTTCAGAGAGAAAGAGTCTGTAATTTGTACTATATGGTGTCCTGAGTATGGTGAACAATAATACCTTTGCATTAGAGCTGTTGAAAATATCCTTTAAAGTCTTGTCAAACCAAAAGAAAAAGGAACGAAGATAAAGCCCGGTCCTTCCAGTCGATAGGTAACCTTGATGACGTTCCGTTATGAAATCAGTGATGGCTTCATTTAATGCGCTAAAATCAACGATGTTGAAGACAGTCTGACATCTTACTCAGTAGTTCTATTTGGAATATCTGACGTTCTTGGCACATTCAAAATTGGTGGAGACTGGGGGTAATCAGCGGGCAAAGTAACTGAAAGGAGCACTCGTTTTACTTCGAATGTCTAAAATGGAAATGATATTGAAAGTGAAGTATTACCCAATCAGGATCCTTAGGCGAAAAAAGAAGAGAAAACGTTTTTGTCTCCTCAGAGCTGGAGGAAGTCTGCCTTAAAAGACTAGGAGGATAGAGCTTCAATAGGCGATCGATTTCAAGATCTCGCATTTTTTGTAAATCACCCGGCTTGAGATCCCTCAGAAAAGCTTGCTCTAGTCGAGTCATAGGTCTTAAAACCGGTGGTCTAGCTGGATTAGAGGCAATAACAACAGATGAACGTTTAGTGTTCGGCGGGAGATCATGCTCCGAAGTTGTTTTCGGACAAGACAAACGCGTGTACTCGCGCTGAACTTTGAATTCTGAAAGTGTCATGCGATTAGAAAACTCTGCATTGTCAACTTGATGGGAATAAGCACAAGTTTCCCCGTATTTGCACTGGCCAGCAAGAAAGAATGAACAAACTTTTGGTGCAGGGAGTTCAAAAGTATTTGACGCCGAAACTCTGGTTACGTCGTGGCGAAAATGACACTTAACGCCATAAGGACAAAAACCAGCATCAAATGATGTACAGCGCTGTGTGGGATGGGTAAACTCACAGAGTTCTCCCTTGAAACAAGCCCCAGCGTTAAAGAACTTACAAGGTGGTGGTCGGTCCATTAAATAATTTAGAATATTTGAAAAATAACAAATGGAAACAGCGAGAAAAGCAGAAAGACCACAGCAGTGAGGGTGCACGAAGCCGATAGAACACACAAAATATGACCTAAGTGCAAATACGCTTTTACTGTAGACAAATAATTTGATTAAAAAAACTAAACAGCACTAAGTTGGTATTTAGCTTCGCAGCTAAACTTTGTTATATAGCGGCTTTTCTTGTACTGATATGCAAAGATATTTTAGGTGTAGAAACATAATCAGGGTTTAAATATTAAATCAAATTTAACATTAATAGCTATTATAAAATCCACCCTGATTATATTGAAATCATTTGTCGGTAAGCGCATCACCTCTGAGATAATAAGCATGTATAGTCTGAATGAAACGTTCGATTTGATAGCAAAGAATACCCATTTTTCCCGCTGAATTGCTATTTCATTAACTGGATCCAAGATTGATCATTAGCTTAATTTTCCTTGAATTTACAAAGAACCTAGAATGATGAACTTCGACCGCAAATATATTTAATTTAGTACAGAGCAATGAAACTCAGGGCCACTACGGTTGCAATATTGTCTGATGTACGGATGAGAGCGCTTTAGTACCATTATGTAGAATGAGCAGTTGATTTTATGAATAGACAGAAAATGGCATGTTTGCGCGATTTCTTGCCCAGCGATTGCAAAGAATGACCTGGTCTACTCAAATCTGTAACATTAGTGTAGAAAAAACATCATCTCACCAAAACCAAGCAATACAAGACTCTTCTGCACTGAGAAAGTGAATGAAGGCAGAAAGAATGATCACAAGGACAACGACTAAATTAATTGAAGTATTTTGCATTTAACAGAATGGCAACAAAATAAACAGCCATTACTCTTCTGAATCTTCATAGGTGTTGTCATGATTCGTCTTTTTATTGCATTTGATGACCGCACTCGCAGTCCACAAAGCTCGATGGGGAAGAAGATGCTTTACTTTCTGAACGCCTGTTACACAAATTTTGTTAGTGTCAAGGTTCACTAAACTAAAGTGCGATAAAAACTGCTGATTTTTCGGAATAAGATATGGTAAGACTACTTGCAAGAACACCGGCGAGCGTTCATCTTTTGTACATATATGAAATTCACAACTGGCGTTCGGTGTCTACTTGGTCGAATTTAGCAGTACTTGTCATCGCGGATATGACAGTTGCTTTTAAATTTTTTTCTATATCTTATTTTAGAAACACGGTTTCGTTCCTTTCCTGCACGAGAGAAATCAATTATCCACTATAAGGACATCAAATAACACAGTTAGCCGAGTTTCATCACACCACTGACTTGAATAGCCGTTGTTCTAGTTAACTAACTGCCACTTGATGAATGGTCACTACTCAGGAAATATGCCAGTATTGATGCACAAAATGTTCAGTATATCTCTCACTTGAGGATTTGCATCGCGAACTGTAAGTAAACAGTCCAAATATTCAGAAGCGCCACTTCACGAAACCAAATCATGCAATGAATTCCGATTTATCTGGCTCAGAGCCCAACGAACCAAAAAAAGTGTCGCAGTGGCCCAGACATAATGTAACTTCTGTTATTAGAAGCTGACACCTTTCTACCGCTTTGTCCTTAAAAATAATGCCGCTTTCAAGAAACCAACGTAAAGGGGCTTTAGATAAACAAGTCAATACCATGGTAATGGAAAAGCAAAACTTCAGAGTCGCATGCAAATTAGATACGACCTTTCCCAAACCAAAACATAGCACACACTATCGTTCTTGCTATAGAACATGTTACACATTAACAGAGTCTCTAAAAACCTTGACAATCGTCGTGTGAAAAGCGCTCTCTGCCATTCATTGTTTGAGGTACTCAGTTTTCCTAAGTTAGAACCTTATTCTGATTTGGAAAAGGTAAGTAAGGTAAGGTAACAACATGAACCAACTTAAAGGTAAGGGAAGAGACAACTTGGGAGAGATGTTCGCAATTGATTCCAACTGCGAGAAGAGTGAATATGAAAAACAGAAAAGAAAGACAACAGCTGAAGATCATTCATCTTGCATTAGATCGACAGTTGGCGCGCAACTTGCGGCAAATCGAACTGGAGCAATGTGAAATCGCTGAATGGTTTCATAACAAAGTCACTAGAAGACCAAGAACTGCTTGTTGCCTAAGATAAATATAAAATGCTTTTTTTTTGCAAAATAGCTCTATTCGACACAACAATAGACATACATTGTTTATCTAGATCACAGAATTTTAGTTGATGTTGAAGCCGTTTGATGCTGATCATAAGGGTTGGGATTCCGAAGGAAATGCCTGTGGATAATATTTCCCATTTCTAATTTGCTGTGGTTCCTCCCTATCCTGATCATTGGCTGGCCACAGTACTTGCATCGACGAGTTATCAAAGTTATACATTAGCTTGGGGTTTCTCAGGATTTCCATAAACGAGAGAGAGTTTACTATACAGCCAGTTTGCATATGAGGAACAACGAATTCTGCACCAGTTCCTAGAATGTGTAACCCGTCTTAAATTAAACATGGGGAATTCAGAATAAATAAGTTAAGATAATATTCACTTTCCAGGATTTCTTACCTCTGTCACCGTCCTGACCATTGTCACTATTCCCGATTACCATCGTCTTAAGTAGCAATGAATAAAGTTCATTAAGTTCGGTTTGCTATGACTGCCGTTTCGATTGCATCAAAAGAAAAAGCACCTTTGAGGGTTATTTTTTTAATTTTGAAATAAATAAAAAAATCCTTGAAATAAAAAGGACCTGGTAGTTTGGGACTGACGCATTTTGGTACATTTATGTTTTATCGTTTTCGATGGAAACGCACACAGAGCTTGGCAAATGTTGCGCTACGCTCATTAGAAGTTAGAAACATAGTTACTGATGGTTGAATTTGGCCTCAAGAAGAACTCAGAGAAAAATATTTTGATCTGCTCTGAGTTGATTTAGGGGTAATTGTAGGTGCCGATTCTCTGCAGTGGACAAAGGCTGACATGAACTGTGAAATAAAGTTGTTTAATTTACCCCAGAGGTGCTTCGAATACCATTAGCTTGACGAACAATAAACTGTATGCGAGTGATCGACACTGAATGGGCTTCTTCAGATAAACTCCCCACTAGCCTAATCGTCACCTCTGAAGAACAGCTCGAAATTTCACGCAGACTACTGTTTGCTTGGAAAGCAGTAAAAAAAACGTATCAGCGTGTTATGACATGCCTGATGAATAACGGGGCCTGAACTACCAAAACACATTCCCGGTTCAATCTACGGAGCGAGATGGTTTGTCAGTTTCGTCTTAAAATCGGGACGTTGACGCGTAGTGCTAATGTATTCATTCTATCAAGCGTATTTTATTAATTCGAAACGATATCTATTCTGTAAGTACAAAATTTTTCATAATAACATCAGAGTCTGTATACATAGGCTGAAGTGCTAATTTCTAGAGGAATCTTCATAGAGGTTCGGAGAGCTCAAACTATCCTTGGGCTCTCGCACGGCAATGGTGCACAATGACCGGATCGTTCATGGCAATTTGGACGGATAATCCACTAGACTATGGCGCGTGGCTGCCTATTCGATTACCGAGAGGTCAAACACCCGTTTAGAGTACTTTTGTTTTTCAGGTCAACAACTCAATCCACAGAGTTTGTTAAGCTATTCAAATGCGAGGATTGATCTCATCCCTGTTCCCAACATTCTTAGTGTATAGTGATGAATCGCAGTGTCAAAGTGCAGTTCTAATCGCAATTTCCACTTTGTAATCCCCACTACACGAATTTTCGATGCGGTTGCTCAGTTCAACTACGCAAAACTTTCATCTGGTACTAATTCTTCATGTACTGAAAAAGAAGTGAAGGTGAGTGGCATCGAAACAAGTCCCAAGAAAAAATGCGAGGTCACATAAACCCTAAATAATCGTCATTTTCATTTTGATCTCCCATAAATTTAACCTCAATGATTAACAAGTGGTTGTCTGGACAGGGCTGAAAAAGCTCAGGATGCTCTCATGTGACTGTCCGACTTCCAAAACTGCTCCCTGCAAGCCTCTCCGTCCCGTAAAAGACCACTCTTTATCCATCTTTTCATGAAAAAAGGAGAAGATAAATATGAAGACAAGTTTAAATAAGGCAGTCAATTTATGTATGCTTCCGTGTTTCGACAAAACCTTATCATAGTGGGTTTCTTTCATTATCGAGACAGCTCAGTGCGTGCATGGTTCTGATATTTAAGACCGCAGACAATTATACGGTTTTATAATATCATTTAAATGCAATCTCTTCATAGTGAACACCGAAACTATAACTAAAAGCTTCACGCTCGAAACGTCTTTTTGGCCCCTGCTCGGTGGATTAGTGCGGAATCCTAACTGAGGCGACAGCGGATGACTATGAAGACGACTGGATCGTGGGACATGGGAACTCAAAACAATGAATAAATTTGTCCCTTACCACCAAAGATAGGAAGGCTTAAAACGATCAACTAGCTGGAAATCGCTCGTAGCTTTCAAAAACGTGTAAGATGGCTGCGTCGATTTTGCCAAAAATTTTTTTGCACTGCAAAAAATGTGCTTGTAACGATTTTTTATGAAAAATGTAACTTCGTTATTTTGCTAATTTCCCGATTAAAAGAGCGTTTTTAACTTTTGGTGGCAAGTTAGAAATAATGAACTCGCGATTGTGCAAGTTTTTGCACATTGAACTGGAAAATCATTGGCTATCTTGCCTTACCAAGAGAAATAATTCATGGTGAGCTAGACTGCAGTGATGGCACAAAATAAACTGAGAGTAAACTTTGGCGACTGATTTATCCACGGGAAAACTTAGAAGGAAAACTGTAGACCTTTCTCAAACTGAACAAATAAAGCCGGAGCTCCTGATTTATAACCCTACATGCAACGGCCTTATCGAAGGCATAATATCAGGTTTAATTTAAGCAAGTCTAATTTGCCAAATTTACAATATAATAATTATATCACTTTATTAGGGTTAGGGTTAGGGTTAGGTTAGGGCCATCAGTGAACGCTAATGCTAGATCAGTGAATAGAACCTAAGCCACTACATCTTTGAAATTTCCATGAATCTTATTATCAATGGACTGTTTATTTCAAGGGGCCATAATCAACTTAACAGGTACAATAATACCTCAGGCAAATTACTATTAGAATTCTTTATTTTTGTAAGACTCTATCCTAATCCATTCGATTAAGAAAGGAAACGAAGTTTTAAAGAGTCGCTGTCAGATCAGTCCTTCAAAAAATACAAAGCATAACTAAATAAAAGAACGTACGAAGAAAAAAACAGTAATTATATAAGTCATCATGAAAACATAAATGTGATCACTGGTTATTTTCAATTAATTTTATGTCACAAGATTATATTTCAACGGCGCTTCATGTGAAGCTCAACGCCAGCCGATAATTAAGTTTTTCCGAGTTTACACTCAGATGAGCGTGGATAGTGTATTTTCTAACGCTTTCTGGGGTAATAAAAATGTTGGATTTGAGTCTCTTACTCAGAATCTGAAATCTGACCTGAAAAACACGGGAGAATTTTGTGATTTTCTTCGGGAGCTTAATACACTAGAAGAAAACTACACTAAGGGACTTACTAAACTCTCTAAACAGGTTGCTGCATACAGCGCTTCTGGGAGTTATAAACTCTGGTGGTCATTGTTCTCCTCTTACCTGGACAAATCAATTTCTTTACGCGGTTCTCTTGAGAATGAATGCTTAAATTTCTGGAAAGATGTTCAAAAGTACTTGGAAGAATTACAAAAAAGACATCGGACTATAAAGGATAGTGAAGCAAGCACTCAGGAAGTTGTTAATTCCTTTCAGGCACGTCTGTTTCTTTTGTAGTCTAACCCGTGATTTTGTAGGTTGCTGCATCGCACTTACTAAAAGCAAAAGAACGTTATCACACACAGTTCAAAGAGTATGAACGGGTCCGTCTAAATGAAACCCATTCTTCTCGTGATATGGAAAAGGCAGAAGCAAAGCTAAAAAAGGCACAGGATGAGTACAAGTACTCGGTTGAGAAATACAATAATCTCCGATTACAATTCGTAGATAAGATGCGCATATCCTGCGAACACTTTGAGGTAAGAATCTTTCTGCATTCATTATTGTTCTTACCTATTGATGCATCCGATTTCTATTAACTCTCTTAGTTCGGTCTGCTAGTTGAATTTAATTGGAAAGATTAGGAATTATTTTATTAAATATTTTGTTGTTAGTGACTATCATTAATTATTCTTTTAAATAGCAAATGGAGGTCACTCACTTGACCCAGATGTGTCAATTTTTCGATCGTTTCATTGAAACCCTTATCCAATCTCGCAGTGCTCATCTATCCCTTGTCACCGAACTTAATCAGCATCGAATCGCTGAGGTCACTCCCAAAAGTCTCCTCCTTAATATAGTAGAGGAGTGTGGCACGGGAGAAAAGGAGCCACCTCCAGCTGAATTCGAGGACGTCGAGGTTGCTGCCGCTTTCAATAACTCTGACGAACCTAGTGGTGACGGTGGTGGAAGCTTAGCTTCACAGTCATCTACTCCATGTCCTTCTCATTTGATATCTGATTCAAGCAGCTTGAGAGCCGCCTCGGCACTTCCTGGTACGTTGCACTCATCTACGGGTATTATACATTGTACTTCTATTGATTTGTTCAATTTCGAGCTAATGCGTTCTCTTGTTAAAAGCTTTTGGTAGTCAGGAATGCCAGGTGATCAACCACCAGAGGACGCTCGATCCTTCTTGGCAGAGTTCATTGAGCGAGATTAGCGGGACCCATTCCAGTGGCTTAAGTCGTCGAGCAGGAATTCTATTCCATCGCCGGAACCGCCAAAACTCCTCGGGTTTGGAGACTGACAATGCCAGTGTAAATTCTGGTGTCAGTACTCCAGGATCATTTGCCCAGAAACTGGCCAATGTTCGCAACCTTGCCCGGTTACCTCGTAGGACTTGTACGTTTTATCTTGTCATGTGCAATAAATAGATCAAAATTGTAGGGCTTTTCGCAGATGAACAGTAAGCTAAATATTTTATTAACTGCATTATTTGTAGGCATATGCACATTGGCCTCGTGCGAGTTATGTAAACAGGGCTCTTGCTGCTACTTTATGCGCGCTTTCACTCGTGTTTGGTTTGTGATATCTATCAGGCCCTTTCCGTCACAGTTGTCTTACACTGTCACATCGTTTCTTTCAGTAGTTGGCATAGCTTTGCATTTTGGTGGGCAGACTGATGCTGAGTTTAACTTAGATTTTGACACCCTAATGATGTAGCGTTCCGAAGTGTTTTATTCATCCTAATCACTTATGGAACAAAAGTTCGTACATAATTGAACCAGCAGTTGGGCAAATCTCAAGAGCATAATACACGAAGAATAATCTATGGGGGAGAATTATCATCTATTTGTTCATTCTTTTTCTTTTGGATTGAAATTTACACCTTATTGCTTTGACGCACAGTTAGCATCGATTCATGTGCGTACCATTTTAGCTATTCTCTGCCTGTCCATTTCCTAAAGCGACTTTACAAATGACGTGAAAACAGAAATTTAAGTAACGTAAAAGAATTGTGTAATTTATTATAAGGTACTAGGTTTCTTATAGAGACCCTTTGAAAAAAAAGCAATCCATAATGTAATAATCTCGACTTCTCAATCTCGACTATTTTGTGTGGCTGCTAGTCTGCTAGACACAGGAATACTGTTGAGACTACAGAGTAGACCTGATTCCACAGATATTTGGAATTTATTTTCTGTGGTCCTAGAGTTATTTGCTTCTCTGCCTTTTTCTTTAATAACAGTTTGCACCAGACTAGATCTCTAGTATGCTCATCCAAAACTGAACTGCCATTTTCATAGCCCCTCAATGATTTCGTTGCAGTTTACAATCACAGAAATCAATCTCCACACCAAGGTACAGTGTTAAATTACCGCCATCGAAATTGCTTTTTTCTCCTTATGCTCTGATTGCCTTTGCTCTGAGAAATTTGCTCTAGCGATTTTTTGATTTTCTTGAATGACATTTTGTCCTAGTGGTTTCCGCTAATGGCTTCTTTCTCTTCAAGCCAACAGCCCTAGTGAAATTTCTTCGAAGGTATCCCAATCCTCTGTATTAAATGTTCCCAAAGTTGACGAGGAGGGCTACAATATCCGACCGGATAATCCATGGGCTACTGGACCTTCCAGATCTCCACCTTCTAGCTCCAATGACAGCAGTGGAAGTAGCAGTCCCAGCGAAAAAACCTTCAAGGGAATCAAGGTTTGCATATTTAAGACTTGTCCTTGTTCGTAGTTGATTAGGCTGAGTAGTTCAAATAGGTATACCGATTTCAGGCCCGTTTAATTGATCTAATTAGTGCCCAACTATAATTGTCGTCTGTTATGCTTTACCAAGCATTGGCATGCTGCTCTTTTCCTCTCCATTTATTTTTACAGCTAGATTATTAAATCTCTTATTTTGGATGTCCTCAGGGTGAAGCTGTTAAGGAGAGAAAATTTTGGGTTCATTTCTTAAGCATCTTCTTATTGCCCTGAGTTTTCGTTTCTGCAGTGTTTCAGTCCCTATTTATTGCACTAGGTGAGCATCCGTCCACTGGGCGATCTATCTCCAAGTGTCGTGGAGGTGAATTCCCACGAAACTACCTTGTTAACTTCTTTGCGCGGTTCTGTCACTGCTCGAGACTTCCGTCGACCTCACACCTCGGTCGACAAACCTTTCGCGTCTATTCCTGCTACTTGTGCGCCCTTTCCTTTGGAAGCGCGGTCTAGTTCTGTGGCCACAGCACCTTTATTTCCCATCTTGCCACCGCCGCCGGGTCAGGACATGATTTCCAGTAGACGTGGTGGTCGGGCTCTGCTTCGAAGAGGTGCGAGTTCACTTTGCTCCTTCGGTGAGTAGCTTCTTTCACTGTTGTTACATCTGTGCACACCGTCCTTACCTTATTTGCCTTTTTTAGAATCTACCAAAGCAGCGAACGTCTCGGGAGATGACGAAACGTTCAATCCATTCGGCCTACCAAAGAGTAATGAAGGCACTCCGACAAACAATATGATCGGCAGTTGGGATGCTATCTTCAAAAGCGATGGAAGCACACCGACATCCAAGATACAGAATAGCTCGAAAGTTGTTTTCGCTCCCCAAAGCGACACCAATGAAACCTATGATCGACTGATTGATCTTTTCGATGAAACTCAAGATAAACAAAGCACAGAAGTAACGTCGTCACCTAGGCCTACACCTTCAGAAAAAAAGGTTTGTTTTCTAGTACGCCATTGGTTAAAGGGTTTCTTCCTAATAATGCCTTACATCCAGATCGAAATTTTTTTCTCGAGCTATATTTAGCGATCAAGTTACTTCCAAGGCACTAGCACTGAATTTGGGGTATTTCTCAAATACAAGAAAATCACATCTTATGCTCAAATTATGTTCCTGTTGCTATCGTTATCACCATTGCATATTTCCTGCCGCAACGTTTGATTATTATATTTTGAATTCCCTTCAGGATTTAGACGAGTTGTCCATCTACTCGGTAAGTGGTAAATTGCGCGCACGTTCCACTTCGTCCCATGAACTATTTGCAGAATCGGAGTTCAATAAGTGTCTCCTATTTCGCAGGTTTGTCATGCACCTCTTGCGGCTCTCGATGATGACGGCGAAACTTCTCCATTCGCCCCTGAACCACCACCTCCAATCATTCACCCTCCTCCTACACTTCCACGCTTTTCCACGGAACCCCGATCCCTCCCCCCACCGATGCCGCCTCTTCCAGTTGCAATCGCTTTAACAGAGACTTGGCGGGCCCAATTCCCCAACGGCGGAGGTTCTTCCTTCACCACAACCGAACGGCCTGCTCAATCGCTTTTTGGACAAGTTACTCTAGCGGTGGCACGAGAGGACTTGCGTCTTCTGAGTCATTCCCAAAAATCGAGTCTCAAGCCTCTGGTACTTGTTTTCTCTCGTGCACAGAGGATGAGAAACGTTCAGGCTACATTTAATAGTGCCTCTGTACAGTGGGTGCAATTCTACCCATGTTAATATCGTTTACATTTGAATTTTCCGCAATCATTTCCCCTTTTAACTTTTTCAGATTGGATAGGAGTGAGAAGATACAGTATCGCGTGACGATTCCTGGGGATCTACTCTACCGATGCCTCGTGGAGTCTCAAAGCGAGACAGCAGATGAGGAATACACTCGTCTGTCTCTTTTAGATTATTCTATTGACTCCACTGGCCTGCCACCTCCCATTACGATGTGCACATTTTGGCGTTGTGAAAATGGCACTACTGACTTTCGACTGGACTACTTCGTCCAATGGCCAAAGTGGTCCACCATCTCCTCGGGTACCGAAGAATCTGGCTCCTCTGAAATCAGGTGACCTAGTTACCAGAATATTCTATTGGTTTCGTTTCTTCTGGTTGGGTAAACTTTTCACTTATCGTTAGATTAAATTCCCGGAGCTTCGTTCTAGCGATCATTTCAGCATCAAATTATCTTTTTCTCTGCCATATTAAAGGGCCTTGGCTAATAAAATCCAATTTTTTGGAACAAGAAGTTTTTGACATTAGCTTGCGCATGTCTGATTCGGAGACTGATGTGAGTACACTCATGCTTGTGTCTGTTTCTCACTCTCAGAAGTTGGTTGGTTTTGTAGAAATTCTTATTGTTGGCATTTTTTAAAGTCGGCAAAATCTCGGTTCAATTTAGTCTATGGGCAACACGCGGAAAATCCACAAAAAGCGCTCTCAACTACTCAATGACTGTCTCACCAGTTCTTTCGAGTAGTTTCATTGAAGTGTTGAAATGTGCATGACTTGGAGTGATTCATTTATGCAAAAGACTGATTATGTACAGATTGAGTTTTACTAGAGTGATGTTGAAATCGGAAGGTTAGTTCGACCGCTAAACTAGCCGCGCCATTCGTGCACATGCTCGAGAAGCTTTACTCTTGTCATTTGCGCACGATAATCTGCCGTTGTCTCGTTTTGATGCATTTTACACGTCATATGACGTAGATCCGAAACCCGTCGCACACATCCGGTGATTGAAACAAACGTCAATTAGGGTTAAATATCGACTTATAAAAGTATGGCCAAATGGAAAGTGCTCAATCAGAGCGATTGTGAGATTCCTCTTCCACACACCATGTAAACTTTTAAGAAGAACAGGACTGGGGCAAGGGGAAGGCTGGCTATCATTTCCTTAATAATCAGTGCTATTCTTGGTCTGAGCTGCTTGGATTAGTTGGCTACTTGATGATGTCTCCGACAGTGGGATGCACACCTAAATGTAAATCTTCGATGATCAGTGTGTGTGATTTGTTGATATCATATCCTCTAGCACTTTGCATGCTTCGTTCTGGCTGGCGCCCCAATAGTTTTTAATTACATTATCGATGTGGAGGCCTTTAGGCTCCCTCCTTTGAATGATTTAAAAAATCCTAGCATTCCTGTTTGGAAAGTCAGAAAAAGAGCTTTTAGGCTAGTCGGTAATTCCAAAGTGCAATTTAGTGGTCGAAAACGTATTCACTTCGTCCTGTAGCACGAATTCGATTTTGGAATGAACTCTCACACTGGTTAAATATGGTCCAAGACGGGTTTGTTAATATATATGTGTCAGTTGTGGAAACTGATCACTTTGAAATCGGAACTACTGGTTGAAGTATTAAACCGAAGCCATTTTTATGTTTTCGATATTCTAGTGAGATAGATGTTAGTTCGCGGTCACTTATCGTGAAGATCTAGAATTTGAATTTCTGTCTTTCAACCTCTTTAGAGGTCCATTTCGTAGTGAATAATCTAAGTGCCTATAAGCTGTACGGTCCAGTTAGAACTAGCTTTTCTGTGGGTGAGGATATTCGAGGAAGAATGCCATCGTGAAAATTTTTTCCATTTTAACCCTACGAGACCACCATTTGATTTCGACCCTTATTGAGAACAGTAAGACACACCTATGCTTTTTCAGCACCTGATTGTGCTGACTGTGGAAGCACTATAATGATCTAAAAGTGGTTATAGGATTAAGGTTCCGTGGGTCATAGATAAATAGTCTTATTTTCGATAGTTGAGTGTCAAATAAATATACTTAGGGATGTCGAACTTCCGATTCTGAAAAGCGTCGTACTTCTAAATGTATGCATCGGAGTAACTAAAGATTGGAATTCTTGTAGCGATATTAAACTGAATCCCTCCTTCTAGCTGCCAAGACTTGCGAGTCAATCTGATGGTTGATGGTGGTGTCGTTCGAATGCAAAGTCGCCCTCTAGGTACATGGAACAATGAGCAGACTCGTGCTTCCTGGAGTATCCCCCTCTCTCCCATGGAGCCCCAATCCCAACTCCATCCTGGTGTAGACGTCTCCGGGAATATTCGTGCCAAATTCTTCCTTAGTCAAGGGCCGGGAACTCCCCAACCAGTGGCTCTTCAATTTTGTCGTGACGGGGGCTGTCTTCCAAGTGGGGCTCTCCTTTCACTTGGCTCAGAATCGCTCTCAGGAGGTGGTGGCATTGGATACCGGTTGACCATGTGCAAATACCGTCTCCTTGGAGATCGGTACTTCTGTGACCCACCGGTGCCCTTGGGTGGTATGGTTAAATTTCTTCCTCTTCTCTCACCTCCGAGTTCGAGGGCCCAGTCTTCCAGTTAACTTTCCTCTCTTTTTCTCTTATCTACCCTTTTGAGATTTGTAATGTACAAATAAGGACCCGTAGAGTCGATTTCTTCCGCTTCCTTCTTACTAGCGGTTCCATTATGTATAATTATTTTATCCCATATTATCGCCTGTTCAGATCCTTGTTTCTCTTCACTGCTGCCGCTGATGCTTTTGATTGAGTGTTGAGCGATTTTGCAGCGAAATAAAGAATCCTGCTGACATCCGTAATTGATAGCTATTTTATTCATATTCGTTTTGCTTCTTAACTAATTCCCTCATTCACTCGAAAAGTGGTAACTATCAGAAATATGTAATAGGCACTTGATAGGATGTATGCCTTTCAACCTTTTATTTATCCTCTTAGCTTGCTTTAATATTGGCTAAGATCAGTTTCGGTTACTCTTACCTTTATGACCTAATTTTATGCTGGATTTTAGTATTTGTTAAAGAGGGACTACTTCGTGATTCTTCCATATATCTTTAACTAACCTCCCGATTTGTCAGATCACTAGCGTGTTCGCATCGCGAGTAGCTTCGCAAGCCTGCCTCCGCATCTTCGAGGACCTGTTAGTCCGGCTCAGAACAATTCATTTCTGACGTGCATGAGACATTTTCATGGTCTCCATATGCGAGGTGGTAGACTTACAGATCACAAGTTTCTTGTGTGGCGAGATATTTTGGATAGACCTGGGCTTGCACTCGTACGAAGATGTCACAAACTGTACTCTTACCGTCACTTTTACCTTCTCAGAGAGCACATTATAAGTCCCTTATTCTGATATCTACTCGACCGTAGTTTGCGTATCCAACTGTCATCTGGTAGGTTGAGTATAATCACGGACTAAAAATAGGAATAGTTCTCTCGTTTACACTTGGGGCCGTAGCAGTCTGGTAGAAACAAATATTTTCAAGTATCAAGTTTTCCTTTTTTTAAGTTTCAGTTCTGTTTCTACCGGAGGCAGTCATGTTAGGCTTTAACTAAGTCTGTGCGTTAATAGAAATATTGTCCGAATCTTATTTGATGTTCAGAGTATAAAGGTGGGCTGATTGCATGGTAATCTATGATGTGATCGCGTGAATTCACGGTGTTTTCTATTATATGAGTTTCCGTGTCCGATTCACCACTCTCATTATCCAGCTTAGATGAAAAAGTCTAATAAGACGAGGCTTCTGACGAAATTTATCGCAATGTTCCCAATTCCAAGTTGTGTTCTTAAAATAGAATCTAAACTGAGATAAAGTACATTTGATTTTACTAATTATACCAGCAAATGCCATTGGACTGGATAGAATAGGATTAACCACCGGAGTTGCTAGTGTCTCCGGGTCAAGATTTTTTGGGCTTAAGTCTATCAAATACAAAAATAGATACTTTGAAATATGTGCAAAGTATTACATGGATGTCTTCAAACCAATTCAAATTGTAAAAAAAATAAACGAAAACTTCATTTATGAAGTGAATCTTTATTTGTGAAAAGCTTTATTCAGAAGTTTATTTAACCTAACTCAAGGACGTATCGCACGTTGTCACATTCAGAATTTAGTGATATGATCGGGTGGCGTACGAAGCATGTCTGCTGCAAATCTAATGTGCGTTTTTCGTTACTACTGAAATAAATTAAACCAAATACCACGCTTACGAATTTCATATTTCGGTAGTAGATATTTTTCTAGCTTGTTTAAAATACAAGCAATAATTTTTAAGCTTTTTGTTCACATTTAACTGCTCAAAGTGTTAACGAATCGACTAGTATCATTAGTGATTATCTTCTCAAGCAGGCTATTCATGTCATTATTTGTGCTAGGAAATATGCTTCAGTTGGAGTGATTTCCCTATCATCAAAGTATATCAATGTGATTTCTGCATCGAACAATATTATCGGCTGCTTTAGTTGATCTCATTTAACGGTCTTCAATTCTAATTGAAACTCATTTCACAACTTCCTGAGCCCAATGTAGCTGGCACGCTGAACGTCGTCCGGCGTCATGTTATATTTCATTATCCACTGATCATATTTTCTTGTGTTCTAGAAACTCATGTTCACACTCTTCTTCGGTGAACCAGCAAGTAGGAGTATTAATTAAGCACTTAGCTAAGTTGTGCTGCGAGATTCCAGTTGAAATTTATTTTAAGTTGGAAAGCCAAATCTTGTCTTGTCCTGGCAAAGTATTCAAATGATAATAAATTCTGTAAAAGCAAAATTATGGTCATTATATAAATTCATCTGCTACTGTTCTTCATGATATTTCTGCTGCCAAATGGGAATGAATGTTCGAGCGCTCAAATGCAGACTTAAATGGCTAGCAAAGGCTTTTGCAAAGTCAGTTCATGGGCCCCACATCAACTGGTTTCACTTTTAATAAAGAAGGCGAAATTTTATGTTAAAATGTTCTGTGAAACTTAAAGTAAATAAAGGATAGCATTTGTCCTCTAAATTATCCAATTTTGATAGCACAATCTATATTTACACCAATATTAAGCAATCTTACAATCTTTTCTAGACATTTTTCCATGATAATTCCCATTGGAATATGATGGCACTAGCAACCTGTCAAATTTCTTCATATATTACAAAGCGCTTTAATAAATTGCGTCGAACACTATTTAAAAATTGTCTTCTGCCATGTCCACTGCGTCTGAATATTGATAAGGTGCGCTTTTGTAAAATGATCAATCAATTCTTCAGCATTAGTAAGTTCTGAAAATAAAAAGCTATTTTAAACTTCTCTTAGTGGAGGTTGATTCTGCGATCATAAAACGATTGAATTACAGAATTGGCTTCAAGTGGCAAAAGAATAGTAATTTGGTCTCGTTAATTTCTTTAGGCAATATGATAAGTTTTATATGTAAGTTGAGACGATTAACACACAAATTTCACAGAAATTAGATTGCGTGATTAAATACAATGAGTTTTAATCAACTGAAACAGGTTAGTCCATTGAATAAAATAACATGTTTCCTAATTTTTTTCGTCCCTTCCCTTTGGGCAAGTCCCAAAGACTTATTGGGGGTACAACAGAAATAAAAGAGCTTGTAAAACAGCTAGACACATGCACAGCACAGAACGATTAAATTGACGTCTTCGGCTCCCTGGTCATTTCTCGGCATGGTTTCGTGGTGCAGTAACATTTCATTCTTCCGCTACACTTCTTGCAGCTCCTCGTTGTCCTCGTCTGTTTATTCTTATCCAGATATTCTTTTCTGGCGACCATGTGTAGGTCAGAGTTATTCGCAGCCCAGATGGAGCAGTTGTGCTGTTCATTCTGCTGCACGGTCTTTTCTTCGCAGCCTTTTTTCCTGCCTCCCACTCTACCTTTCTTCTCCATCGCGTTCAGTTCTTCTACTTCCTCTACTGGAGTCTTCTCTGTTGGCTTCTCTCCTTCTATAATTTTGACTGAAGGGCGGCAGCCCCTAATATGTTTCTTCAGCCACCATTGAGTCTTGTATCTTTAAAGGCAATCTGTAAGAGGGCACTTTAGTCCACGGTCCAGTATCCCTTCAGTTTTATGTACTGCTTCTCCATTATCGTGTCTTATGTGCCTTTGCATCTCCTTTGTTGTGGCGAAACATCAGTGGCAGTTTGCATTGGTACAGACAATATCACGTTGCCTTTCTCCAACCACTATAGGTGTGTAAGTTTCAACTCGAAATTTAAGGCTTTCCTTTGGATCAAGCGGCCACAATTCGGGATGCTCTTGCCATGTTTCTTTCGCATCTTTAATTGATTGAAGCATTCAGTTCCTTGGGGCTTTCTTAGCTTCCCCATTTTCAAAGTTACTTCTGGGTATGGTGAGTATATGAATATCTTTGTCCATTTTCAAACTCTTCCATAGGTTCAACTTCTCGGCCTGTACAAGACTTACCAAGTTAGGCATCGGCGGCTCCTTTCGGAGTTCCTCGATAGTTTTGGCTCTTCGCGAATACAATCCAATTACCATACGTTTAGCCGTATTGTGTATCGCTTGTAGTCTTACTTTCTCAAGACAATAGTAGATGATCCATGAGTGACTGCAGGATCGACAAAAATACCTGCTAGATTTGCTTTCAGGGTGTTTTGAGACTTCTTGAGTGCAGGAATGGTCGAAGTCGTGTTAGGTGCCTTTTTGCCCTGACTAGGTTGGCTTTTATTGATCCGTCTGGCTCACCGTTGTCTTGGATTATGGAGCCAAGGTATTTGAAGTATGAAGCACGCCGGAATGACATTCCTGCCGCTTCGAGGGGCGCTTGATCCTCACCGGCGCTAATTTGAAGCCAGAGAGTTTTGTCGGCTGCAATTTGCATTCCGTATTTATGCAGCGTTATCGCCAGATGCTCTATGAATATGACATCTGCGTCCTTACTTGATGCAATGAGACAGCTCATCTGTGTGTTCTAGATGATTTGGCAGCCATCTTATGCCCGAGTGATCAATCATTTGAACCGCACTATCATTGAGTGAGGAGAAGGCTTCATCCAATATGAGTTGGGAGGTTAGGTTGAAAAAAAGTGGTCCTTCTTTTGAGCCTTGTTTCTCTCAACTGCCCCATCGGTGAGTCCATCAGGGTTGCCCCTGAATTTTCCGGTAGTCAACACGTGGAGGTAGGGAATAGGGTTGACCACCGTGTTTCCTGATAACTTCATTTTATCCAATGCGATGGTGTCTATTGAAAAGGAGGAAAGAATGGTTTGGATGCGTTTTCGCTCAAGATAGTTGAGGCATTTAAATCATTGGCAAACAAAACAACATGGATTTTTGTCATGTGCCACAAAATTGTTTATTTCTGCTGGAATATTCAAAACGCCAAAGAGATAGCAAGGATCTCAGCCATTTCGGAAAATATTTAACAAAACAGCATATGGTTTTGAATCTTGGAAAACTGCGTATTTGGATGCTTGGCATCTTTTGGAAAAATTTGAATTTGTCTGGACTGCTCCTGACAAGTTGAAGGCCGACGTAAACTACAGGTACTGCAACACCTGCATATAAATGAAATATTTAAAAGCCGTAATGTCTGTTAACAATTATCTGCACATTTGCAAAAAAAATTGAAGGAGCTTCTTGAAAAATTCGAAGACAAGAAACTTACATTCTTTGGGCAGTCGTAGGCAGTAGTGGTTACTTTGCATGTGTCGAAATACAGGGAGGCGCGCGTCCTAAGGTCTTCTGTGTTTGCTCGTCTATTTAGATGAAAAGTGACTCCAATTGTTGCTAAAATACTATTATGTTTTATAAATATCAAGAGAAAATACACGTTGGGTATCTGGAAGCCTCTTCTGGGATAACGAAAAGTAAGCCTAAGCTTTGGTATATAATAATTTCAAAGCAATGTATTTTGCGCAAATACAAGACTAAGAAGCTAGAAAATATTCACTGAGGTTTTTTTCAAACGAGAATGTCATCTACAGGAAAAAGGAAAATTTACATTTGTCACATTAGGCAAAGGTGACAGGAGTAGAAAAGTGGTAATCGTTTACTTTGAAGTTGACATTTTGGAATCATTTAGCTGCATACTGTATTGCTCGAGATGACAAAGGAACGTAAACTTAAGAAAATGCGTACTATTTTCCATTTTACGAAAAAAATATCGGGCATAATTCAAGGTACAGGAAGAAATGCATTTGGTTATTGCGCAGGCAGACTGGAAGAAACAAGGGGCTACGAGGAAAAAATGAGCAAATTTAAACTTTTGAAAATTCCGAGTGATTAAAGCTTTTCGAGTTGAAATCTATAGGATTTATGTACAGACTAAATTCTTGCTCCTACCAAAGAATTCCATAATGATTTGATAAGCTGGTATTTTAGCGAGAACATGGTCAGCCAATTCTGAATGGGCCAACGGCAACTTGATTGCAGTGTCATTTGTGTGGAGCTATCACGAACGACCGATATTTATGTCATAAATGCCCTGTCTGAAAAATTAATAGATATAACGGTGAAATCTCCAGTTACATTTAGTGCTTTTCTTTGAATCGAATAAAAATGTTTGTTGTTATCATTAGCAAGAATTGCAAAATGATTAAGATATACTTGGAATAGTGGAGCTCTATGAAAAATTAATCATTCTAATGGCGCAAATTCATGGAAATCAGTTTGGCATGAATTTACCCGAAGAAATCAGGACTTTTGAAAAGCTAGACAATTAGCCGCTGACAACATCTAAATTTGGGCGTGCGCCATTTGAAGCTTTGATCCACTTTCAACTGAAAAAGACTACACATCAACGAAAAAGTACCACATAGAACACCTCCCAGCCTCCTCAGAGGTCTTCAAGAAGCACTCAGAGTGGCTATATTTATTTTATTTTAGAACACGTCAAACAAAATCAAAATTGTTTCAATTTGGTATATTAGCTAACAATTTTCAAAATTTCTTAGAATCAATCTTTGAAGACCAAATTGAGTTTGAGCGATCGGCACAGGTTAAGGAGTTTCACAGATAATTTTTCTTTAACACGTTGCTTTGAGGTTGTGAAACCAGGCTTAAATGTAGCTGAATGGTACCCTGACTGGATGACGAGCAACAATTCACACTACTAGCTAGCCATTTAAGCTACTGCATTTAGACTACTTTGGAAATCTCCAATTCGTAAAGCATACTTGACAAAGAACACCTTGCTTGGCGTAGTCGCTAATAAAAGAGTACTAGTGCAACGACCTGTTGAGAAGTCTGCCTAATGACGCCAAAGAGCATGCCAAATGGGGCAGGAATGGATGTCATGCAGTCGTCATCAAAAGACCGCCCACAAGCAGAAAAACGTCAAGAGCAATGAATCGTGCTTGGCAGCGAGATCTTTCTTTAATCCTCTGAAGAGTAAAAGTAAATCTTAAAGGAAATATCAATTCATTTGCAATCTAATCCAAACAAGCCACCGCTAACTCATCAATGAAATGTTTGCGATCAGTGCTTAAGCTGCAGGGATCAAATCAGTTATAAAACGTTCTAATTTCATAGTTTGATCTCATCGCCTCGCTGTCACATGACTACCTGCAAGAGCTTCCAATGCGCCAATGCAGTTAAAGGTGGAAGTTCCAAATCAGCAATGCAAACCAACCACGGCTTGAAGCGAAATTCTTTAAAGACACTTTTGAATTTTTCAAACTACACTTGGTAAGCTCACTTTTTAGTCGCGAACTTTTGAGATCCCTCGGTACTTGAAAAGGTGACTTACCCATGGAACCCGATTTCAAACCATTTTCATTAAAAGGAACATTTTTGAAACTAGCTGAGTTAATTATTATTATCATTTCTGATTTGGTGAATTAGTAAATACTCACAGATAGTCAGTCAAAACAGCATCTGCCCAAATGAATTTATCAAATAAAAGTTGAAATACCATTAAGCTCGATCAAGTACTGCTGTTAGAAGCAGCAGCTGAGGACCAAATGTTTTGCGAAACCAGTGAATCTGCTTTGAATGGCAAGTTGAGCTCGAAAAGTGATGATGGCACTTGAAATTAATGTGCCTTAATTCTTTTCAGGCTTGTATTATTTATTATACCAGCCGAACATTTGGAATTCAAGCCGAACTCTAGAGAGAGAGCAGAAATAATTGTTGAATATCCATGACCTCCTGGAATGCCGATGAAAAATCGGGTAGCGAAATTAGACAGAATTCACACATTGAAGTAAGTGGTAGGTTTGAGGTAAAGGTAACCCTGCATTGGATCTCCTTTCTCAATTTAACAATTTTGCTTGAAAGAATCATCTGTTGCTTCTAAGAAGAGAGAATTTGAAAACTTTCGCTAAATAATTCAGGTCATTGAGCGAATAGTAGTAATTGCAAAGCTCTTCTGCCGCATATCACCATAGAATGGCAGAAGTCTCCAAGCGGTGCTGCTCAGATATTCCGAGTACAGGTTTTGGTTGTCCAAGCGAAAGGTAGTAAAACGAAGCAGCTGAGATCAACCTGTCCGATTTTAAGCGGAGGAAAGCCATTATTCTCTTCCCTTGAACTCAGATCTCTTTTAACATACTCAAGTAACATTGGTGTTTGCTCGGAGTCACTAGTGCTTCTCCGTCTACAAGAGGTGTGTTTTTCACTTTGCTTTGAGGCATTAACAACACAATAAGGAACCAACGACACTCAGCCAGTGTAAGCTTTACCTGGGAAAAATGAAGTAGTAGAGGCATTTTCAACTCGACATTATCAATGCGTGATTTACGACCTCCCCGCTTTGCTTACTCCAAAAAATTTCTCATTCTTAGAGATAGACTCAAGACTAATGCACTACGATTCTGTTGTCTTTGCATATAACTTCAATCTTTCAAAAGAAAAAAGTTAAGAAACCGTGCAAGTCTGCCTAGTTTACTTGTAAATAGTTGGCAACGGGAAGAAACAAGCAGTGTTTAACCTCAGCTGGATTTCAGTAAAACATGTCTGGTAGACCACAAGTGCTTTTGCTTACAGCCGCAATTCATATTCGTCGCAAAAGGGATTCTAGGAAATAGCCCTGCGCGGTTTTGGAGTGGTTCCTTGATTTGTGTTGAATCGCATTCTTATGTCGTTGAATCAAATTTCATTTCCAAATGCGTTGAATTTTTCAAAAAATGGTTCAGAAAATTGGGAAAGCCCGGTGTGACTAACATCTGTTTGATGAAACTCAAACTGCTTGTTAGATCGTAGGGCCCAGGACAATTGAAAGAAAGCCCGAAAACTAAAAGAAATTTCATTTGATTGCTGACTCGACTTCTGTTAAACTGATATGCCATGAGCACAACATTCAGGCATTCAAGTAATTTATTCGGATTCCAGTCAAGTTGTTCTACATCAAGACTTAGCGTGATAAGGCAAACATTTTGTCTATGCTTAAAGGCAACACTTGGAGGACTCACCAACGGCAAGAAAATATACTTAAGCAATCAGAGAGAATTTGTGTGATCATTTAAGGGTTTGTTTTCGAATTTTGGAAAAAGCTCATTGATGGCCGCTTGTGCATTTGAATTTAAACTACTGCAAAGTTCATGAGATACCAATTTAATTTTGCACAACCCTGAAAACATCGTTGGAAAAACTTATGTTCGTGGTATGTTCTTGTCTGCGTGAAGATGCAGACGGCGCCTCTGTGAGAGCTTCAGACTTAATGGGTGTCATAGGCACCTTCTTTGAATGTGAGTACGTCCATTTGCAGAAAAAGTACGGCGTTTGTCTTCCCAAAGCCATTCATTTCCAAAATGGTAGTCAGCATCTAGATTTATTAAGCATGCGTAATCTTAGAAATTGTTTTGTGTGTTTTGATAAATAAATTCTCGAAGCAGACGACTTTACTAGGAAACTGAGAGAGGGTTCTTTTTAAATCAGCCGATCTGTCTTGTTACGCCACTTATTCGCAATTCAGTACCGATTCTGTTGAAGTCAACCCCAACTGGTGCGCTTTCAGTTAAGTTCCTACTTAATTCATACGTGATCAAAACAATCTTGGGTAAATAGATCGCTTTTGATTTAAAAAAACTTTGAAGTCCCGCGGCATCTTCAGTTTACGCCTGATTCAATCCAGTCAATTCAAATACACTGTTCTGAAAATATTTAAGGACATTTGAAAGCAACTGGGAAATCGTGAGGTGATTTCTGAATCAACCGAGTGTGTGTTCTTTACAATTCAAGACCATTTAAACTCAGAAGAAAGAGAAATAGCCTAATTTTTAATTTTTAGTAATCAAAATTAATTCTTACACCTTATAAATTTTGAAAAAAATGCTGATTTTCATGAAACGATAAGTTGACCTGGTGGTATTCAAGGCAGATTTGAATGGAATGCCTTAGTTTAAATGATTTTTTCAAATCAACATATTTTACGCGTGGAAGTAAAACCAAATTGGCCTGCTTCTTTTAAAATGATTTCCTTGTGCTGAAATGCAGTGGTCTTGGAACGAACTTCTAAAAGCACTCTTGACCACAAACCTTATTCTAAGCGAACTAGTTGTCGACCATAAAGAGACGCCCTTGTCGCAGTCCATTTTGAGACCATGAATCCAGGTATTTGCGTCGTGCCTCGTTTACCAGGCTGTACGAGGTTGCATTTCTGCTGGCATGATCTAATATTAAGTGTCAAGTGGGTGATTGGTCCTATCCGGCCCCTCTCTCACTGGCCTCACACTTCTCTCTGGGATTACCGGTGGTAACCACGAGAATGTTGAGAGTAGGACTGACCACCTCCGAGTTTGATGAAAGTTTTCGCGTCCAGAATTATAACTGGTTTTTCATCTTCTAAGAAATTCAAGGGAACATCAGAGTACTTTCAATGGGATTTGAATCCAGAATTTGCACATTCACACTCCCGAGACAAATAATTTTTCTACTTGAGATTAGAATTTTTAACTCGAAATGCAATTAGCTCACCGTTAAACATAGAAAAACTGTTACCAATTATGGGAAAGAGTAAATAATCTTCACAATCTTGCCCCGGACAGATAAGTTTGAGGTTCAGGCAGCATCAAGATTCAATAGTCTTGACGAGGGAAATAAAACGCCAGTTTAGCAAGCCAATTCATGAACAATTGTCTACAACTTCGGCTAATCAATTCGACGGAAGTAGCATGAATGTTTTTCGCGTTGAGGTAAAGGAATGTCAAGAGCTGCAAATGAGGCTATTGAGCAGAAGTCCTGCCTAGCGGACGATGGAGCAGTCTGAATAGACCGAGAAAGGAAAGATTGATTTCAGACATTTAGCATATAACGTGTTTTTAAGATTCCTTTTGATCCTCGCGACTTCCTTGATTCCTGTGAGTTTGCAGAAGTCTACATTGTTCCCCTTTAAATGGCACAGTCTAATTTTATACATCCGGTGGCCGCCCCTTTCATTAGCCCCCAGAGTTGCCCCTGGGGTTACCGGTGGTCACCACAGGAAAGTTGAGGGTGGGATTTGACCACCTAGATGCTAAATACCCAGTTTACTCAATTTTCTGCGGACATAAAATGTGGTCAAGCTATGAGTATCCGTGTAAATGCAATATCAGTGTCCGACATATTCACCTCACCTTTAAGTTAATTTTACTGTAAGTTTTGACAACCCTTGAAATGTATTAAGGATCCTCACATTTTTAGTCCCTATTTATATGCCTGAGAAAGAATACCATAGCAAGGCATGGTAATATTAGCTGTGCCTTTGCAATTTATTAGGTTTAGACTCTGTTTCGGAATAATTTTACTGGTAGAAAAGTAGACACATTCACCTTTCTGATGCCTAACCTCTTATAAAATTATGAGCATCTACATTTGTTGACCGAGCTCTTTCTTAAAATGGCTTCCCTTTTTGGATTTCGACAAGCGAGTTTTCAAGGCAAATGATTCTACCAGATATTTAGACACTAAATCCCTTTCAAATTAGCCATTTCCTCACATTACGTGGCTTATTCAAGAAACATGCTTTTCTTTCTTTGCGTGAAGACGATTTTGTTTCTTTAAAGAGGGAAATTATTAGGTCAACATCTTCCTCCATGAGTGATGCTTGATTGCATGCACGATTATTAGTACTGACTGGGTGCTACATGGAACGGTTTACAGTGCAGCAGCAGTGCTTCAAGTCACCGTATCAGATTAAAATGCTCTATAGCGTACATTGGTGGCTTTATTTATCAAATTGACTCGAAACTTGATTCATCATCAACGAAAAATATCAACTTAGAGGGTTCTCATTCATTTTCTAACTGAAGTCATAGTGGGTTGATTGGCTTTATTGAAATCCATTTCGTAGGCGATCTAAAAACAGCGGTCAAGTTTGAGAATTCATAACTATCAGGGAATGAATCCTGTCAAATCCTTGTTGGGTGGTAAGGAATCTTCATTTCCTGCCCTAAATGCTTGATCATTTTACGTTTCGAGCCATAGAGAAGCGGTCACTGATCTTCGAATCTGAGCCCTATTCCCTTGCGCTGGCTAGCTATTGTCTGTCCAAGAAAGCCAGGGCTGGCCTTGTCATCTAAAAAACAAGAATTTTTGCCAAAAAGTCAAATTATTCACTACTGATTAACACTTCTAACTATGCTTTACGAAAGATCAGACTAACTAAGCTGACAAACAAGTTATTCTTCTTCTGTTTGTCGTGGCTAGTGTTTTGAAATATTGTCTCTTTTTCACAGTTGGATCATTACCATCGAACTTCTTTTTGGTGGGGTTGAACAACTCGTTCCCAGAATTGTTCTATTTTTTGACTTGGAGTTAGAAAGCTTGACTATTCTCCTATTCTAGCTTCAGAATCATCACCGTTTGTTTCACTTTTTCCACTTTTTGTTTATCATTGCCGCATTCCGCCAGGCGCTGTACTGTTATACCTTCTAAAATCACAAAATACGTGAATAGGTTGCATCTGAAACTTATTGCATATAAATTATTTTACATTTTCTAAGCACTTGCGATCAGAATTCCTCCTACGGTAATTCTCTTTTCGTGAATTTTTGTAGTTGGGTTGTAAAGCTCAACTCAACTCTAAAACTTTCACAACACAAGAATTCCAGTACTCGAAGAGTTGGGCTCCTATGTCTTGTGATTTCAACGGTGAAAATATTGACACCTGCATGTAGAGAGCAACATAAAGTCTTCCAGGGTCAAGCAAAGTGCCAAAGTACTGTAAGTTATAATTCAAATGTCAGTATTCGGTTTAGGACAATAACGTAGGCACCCATTGGTCGAAAAAACAGCCAATCGGATTTTGCTTCATGCTCTCATTTTATGAACTGATCTAATGTACCTAGTGGAAAATTTTAAATACCATCATTGCGATTTCACACCACTTATGGACATCATACTGAGCTCAGTTTCATGGTTACTCTTCAGAAATTAATACAATTTGGCTTCAATGGGATGGGATGCATATGACTTTCAAAAACATTTGTGCGATATTTCGTAGGGTGATGGAAGTATAGTTCCCAATGTCAAACGTAAATACAACTCGAAACGTTTTTTTTGATCTGAATAAACTGATGTGTTAAGACCATGAGCGATTTCCAAGTAGACAAAGTATATTCAACATAAAATCCGCAATCTAATCTGAGTCAACGCCTGAGAAAATGCTATGTGCTCCATCTTTAGTTTCTGCATGCTTAGCCATCCTATCTGTCAGCACATGAACTCGAAAGTTCTGCTGACATATTAGAAAAGGGCTGTCTGCCAACGCAGTGATATTCTTTCGTGGCGGATCTCGTTAGCCGTTTTAGTATTTTTGAAGGTGCATTTGTTTCTCATTCATTCCAACTTGTTGACTGTAAACTAGACAGTCAGCTTAACGGTTGGAATCAAGTTTTATCTTTGAGTTCATCTAAACGCATTGTCGCCTTTTTTGTGAGTGAATCAGAACAAACGGATTTTAACATTAATAAGCACTAAGCTCATCAATGAGCCAACGACTGATTAGCGTAATTCTAGGTGTATTTCAAATAGATCCAGGATGTAAATTCTTAGAACTGGCGACCAACAGTTCATCCCAATTCGTTAGGTGCCATTGTGTATCCTAGTGTGTAGGTATTTTGGTCATCATTGGCCAGAAACCGGTATCTTGGCCATGTAAGCAAGGTGAGTTTTGGAAATTGAGGTATTCATTTGACCTCCGCTTGATATCTGTTGTTTGAGTCCATCAAAATGTATTCTAATGCTGAATTCATCTTTCTGCGAAAATTAACAGCTGAGGTTAATTTTACTGTCGGTGGCAATCAATGAGGTCAGAAGTGACAGTACAACCCTACATCAACCATCTCACAATTGGCTGTTGAAAAATAGCACCTACTGGTGCATCAATGTATGTC